>JARIHP010000031.1:0-669269 GCA_029282125.1 Mycena amicta | reverse complement strand
GATCTATGTGAAGGGCAGAAGCAAGCCCATGCCAATTTGCTCCAGGTTGGTGGACCTGTGCCCCTCATTACACTCATACCGAGCCTTCTTCTGCAGAAGTCCCTGGCGGAAGAAATAGCTGCAAAACAACAGCTTGAAGGAGATCTAGACAGAGAGAAGGCCAAGAATGAGGTGCGGTGCGCCTCTGCAATAATTGCACTGAACAATGTCCGCAGCTTCGAGAGGAGATTACGCAGCTCACAAAGGCCTTGGAGAAGGCAGAAGAAGAGAAGCAGGCCGCACAGGTGACTTTTTGACTTATGTTTAATGCATCTTATGTTTCAGGCCCAAGGCAAATCTCTAGATGAGGAGCTGAAGGGACATCTTCAGAGCGTCACTGAAGCAGAGACAGAGAACGCCAAGAAGCGAGAGGTACGACTCGGCAATAACCTGACACATATAATGCTGAGATGCGCGTAGAATGCAAAGGAGCAGCTTCTGGAGCTCGCAACCGCCTTGAAGAAGGCCCATGCAGAGAAGCAGGCAGCAGAGGTGACTTCTTTCAAGGCTCTTGTTCAACGCATATCATTTCTCAGGGTGCTACGGAAGCCCTCCAACAACAGCTTGAAGAAGAGGCCAAGAAGCAAAAGGTGCGACTCACAATAACTTGACACATAATATTAATGCTGAGATGCGTGTAGAATGCAAAGGAGTTGACAGAAAAGCAGCTTCGGGAGCTCGCAACAGCCTTGAAGAAGGCCCATGCAGAGACGCAGGCAGCAGAGGTGACTTCTTTCAAGGCTCTTGTTCAACGCATCTCATTTCTCAGGCTGCTACTAAAGTCCTCCAACAACAGCTTAAAGATGAGGCAGAAGAAGAGGCAGAAAAGGCCAAGAAGCGAGAGGTGCGACACACGTAATACTGAGATGCGCGTAGATTTGAGATGACAGAAAAGCAGATTCGACAGGCAGCAGATCTAGAGGTGACTTCTTTAAATTTCAGGCTCTTGTTCGACACACTCATTTCTCAGGCTGCAGATGCAAAGTTGAAGGCAGAGTTTCGACGACTGACAGGGAGTCTCAAGAATCGAGAGACGGAGGTGTGACCTGCATCACAGAGAAAGCGAAGGAGATGACAGAAAAGCAGATTCGACAGCTCCAAACAGAAAAGAAGGCAGCAGAGGTGACTTCTTTCAAGCTCTGGTTCAACACATCTCATTTCTCAGGATGCTACTAAAGCCCTCCGACAAGAGCTTGAAGAACAGGCGGAAGAAGAGGCAGAAAAGGCCAAGAAGCGAGAGGTGCGACTCGCAATAACTTGACACATAATGCTGAGTTGCGAAGGAGTTGACAGAAAAGCAGCTTCGGGAGCTCACAACAGCACTGCAGAAGGCCCAAGAAGAGAGGCAGGCAGCAGAGGTGAGTTTCCGTCTCTTGCACATTCGACGCATCTCATTTTGTAGGCCAGCGTCAAATCTCTAAATAAGGACCTGAAGGAAGGCGGCGCTAATGACAATTTTTTGAATCCATCTAAAATATGCCTAGGTGGCTTCGAATAAGATTGAGCATCGCGAGAAAAAATTGGACTCATCGGTCAAAATGCTTCAAGTACGTTCAACTTAAATGCGCTAGCGTCACGATTGAATTACCTGACAGGAATCCTTGAAGGAAAGGACCCTCCTTCAAGATCTGGTGAAGCGATATGATGCCTTGCTGCCCCAACTTGACGCGCAGGCTACAAAAAAAATGTCCGACCTCTGTTCGCGATGCTCCCGGACCCGGTAATTTAAGGGATGGGCTTCAATTTTGCCCAAAAAATACGGCCGCGGCAACGTTAACAGTCATTATACATTTTTCCGGGGGGTACCTACAATAATTGATCACAGGACCCCTGTTTACCCCAAATGAGGTCGGATTCCGAAAATCGGCCCCTGGGGCGTTTTTGTCCGTGTTGTTGAAATATTCCCACGCTTTCTGAGCTCGTTTTTGAACGTTTTACGACATTCGCGACCGAAAAGGTAAAATTTGGCCTGGAAATCTTGTCCGGAATCCCGGATCATACCTCCCAAGCCTTAATCAGGGGTCCTTTGATCACTTGCGTTAAGTTTCCGGGTCACATGATGAGGAAACATGATGGGATGCAACTTGCCAACATGGCTTCTGCCACCACCGCCCTATAGGTTCTTTTTCTTTTTCGGTATATGCCCAGCTCATACTGTGAACAGTCTGAAACCGGGTGCACCTCCACCGCTGCATCACGCAGGCGACGTCGAGGGCATGGACTACAGGACCACCTTTTCCCGGACTTGTCGGTCCGCCATCACGAACAGCGCGACCCTTCATTCACTCAAGACTGTTCGCTCCGGTGATTCATCGCACATCAACCAAGCCCGAGCGCGAGCTCCCCGACTGCTGGTTGACGCAGGCCACCAACGTAGAGGAACCGTGTTCGAGATGGGTTAGGCTTATTGCGAACAATGGGAGGGCTGAACAAGTGCGTACATTTGCTTTATCGTTCTTCTGTCTTGCGCTAACTGTTTGCAGAGATACAGACTGGGCTGTCGCACGGCTGAGTGCGTTATTGAAGACCGCCAAGGAAACCATATCGGCCTCGGCGGTAAATCCCGCGACTTGCCGCTCGTCACCCTCAAGTTCTCGTCTCAGTCCTTTCTCGACTCAGTCGTCAAGGACGACGCCTCCTCCACTCTCCTCTACGTTATTCGCACTGCAGGGCGACGTCAGTCACGGAAATCAAAGCCATCGAGGACTCATTCACGCCGCTCTCTGACGATTGGCTTGTCCCGGAGCAGCTCGACTTCTCGACCTCTCGTACGAACTCCCCTGCGTCACGCGGTTCTGGTGCGAACGAGACCCACTCGTTGATGTCGCGTCTCACACACAGCGCCCACAATCAACCGCTGCAATATCATTTTGTTGTTGCCATTTTTCAACCACCGACTAATCTCTATTGTCAGACTACATGTTTGAGAGAGTCGTCATTCAACAAACCTTGACCAACTTGAATCTTACCCCGATACGATGAACTCTTTCCGCAAGGACTGCCCTTCCTCGTTGTGTTGGCGGCGGACCCGGTCATGCTGCGGCGAGATCTCAAGCTTATCGTAACCTCCGCAACAATGAATGCCGAAAAGGTTTGTCTCTGCCCGTTTTTCGCTGTTACCTGTCTAGATCTGTGTCTGCACTTGCTCGCGATCAGCAGATTACCGTCGATCTGGTCATCGTATTCTTTGCGGCCGCCCGTCTCAGCGCGACTGCATGTTGGCGGAATTGGAGGTGCGTTTCTGTGCCCCATTTTCCATACTTTATATTAAATCCCCTATAGTTGTCTTTGAGCGAGATCCTGCATTTGTCTGCGTAGCATGGTCCTGTAGTGCTGAACGTTCCTCACGGTCCAGCTGTCCCGCATCCAGAATACAGAGTCGACCGCTGAAACTCCTCCAGCTGAACATGACCCTCATGGTCGCGTCCTCAAAATGACTGTGAAGCGGGACTGGACCGACGAGTCGCTATCCACCATGGATGAGTTCTCTTCTCTTCTCAACTTTGAGCTCCCTTGCCGAAGTCTGTTCGCCACTCCTCTTTCTTGCTCTGGCAGACCACCAAGACGCTCAACACTCCTCATCGACATCTTCAAGTACGCAAAGCAGGGAAACGGGTGTTCGCAACTGGGGCTGGTATTGTTTTTCATCTTCCCCGTCACTCGCTGCAATCAACCATCGCAGTGTCCACTGACAACACTCTCCTCTACGCACTGCTGAGGCCGCCAAGGAGGCGGTCTCTACATGTACGTCGACTTCATTGGCGATGACCGTGATATGGCGCAAGAGTCGGCGGCAGGGGTACTGCCAGGAGCTGCTTGACTTCATGGAGAAGGAAAGTACGGCACACTGGCAACGGTCGTCGGGCGGTACTACGACAAGCGCCACCATCGACGGGCTCATGGGTGGGCTGGGCGAAAAGAATGCGGATGCCATTGCTGCGATAAATAAGAGCTACGAGCTCGAGGCGGACTTTACGAACGAGGTTATCAAGCCTGTCGTTGTCAACGGAGATGACGGCAGGATCAAAGGTGTGTTTTTCTTATACTACCCTCCTTCATATGCAACGAAATGACGACAACACAATCCTTTGCTTCAACTACCGCTCCAACTGCATAATATATACATGATTGTGTTGGAGCTTGAATGTATGGGAACCGACGACAAAGTGGGATCCTTGTTCGCCAACACGACGTCGACGCCGATGACCCTCGAAGGGTCTCGCAGCAAGTGGACTGCGCTCTGGCTGGTGCCCTCGGACGACACACACTGCTCGCTTCAGATGCTGCTGGACAACCATCCCTTGTGCGCAATGTACGAGACGACCGAGACGAATCCCCAGCCTCTGACCATGACGGAATGCGGGAAGACCAACGGCCAGATCTTCGGCTACGACGACGGTACAGGAGTTATAGTGCCTATTTGGTCGTCGCAGTACGTGTCCCATGGCTGTCTCGCTGTTTGCTTTGATCATGATGTGTTTCTTGCCAGGTCGAGTAACCGTGTATGGCAGAGACGACGACGACTCGGCTTATGAAGAGCGCCGCGACACCCAACAGAGTTACCCACATTTACCTCGATGGTGTGCTTGGCGAAGGCAAACCGGGAAGCCTTGTGCTGGTAACGACGGGACGAGTGCCATTGAACAACCAAGTTAGCCATGTATGAAGACAGCATGAAAAATATAATGAGATTGGATGAATGAGATATAATACTCAGGAACCGTTGGCTCCACACATTCTAAATAAGGCAAATGATCGCCTATGGTTAGTAACACCTTCCAAATAAGGCAAATATGCAGTTTCTAATGTTGCTATATATGGACATTCTCAAAATGGGAATTACATATATGTATATATTGCAATTCATAATCTATCAATGTTCCGGGGTGGATTATTTTGAATGATCCGGCCCGGAACATGATGAGATTATTGAAAGATTATGCAAAATAATCCGGGCCGGATCATGTCAAAGATTATTGATAGATTATTGATAGATTATTTTGAATAATCTCACCATAATCCGGGCCGGATTATGGGCACATGCCCGTAGTGGCAGGGATAATGAGCCTAGCTCTCCGTACGTACGCGTTATTCTGAGCTAGACGTTGCTCAGTGTCACTTCCTTGTAGGAACGTTCCGAGGGCACGCGATTCTTCTCTCCGACGAGTCTCTCCATCATCGGAAGGGACCCTTCCGATGACGAAGCAAGGAATGCCTAGAGTTAACAGGCGACGAATCCTTTCTTCCGACCCTCCGTTGATCCACACGCCCACAAGGTCATCCCTGGCGTCGTGGTATGGGGACGAAGTGACAACCGTTTCCCCGAGTTCGAGTTCTATCCAATTAATCCAGCCTTCGCGACGGCGTAGATGCCACTGTATTTCCGTGAAGAGGTCGAAAGAGTCGTCCCAGGTCGACGCCGAGTATAGCAATGAAAACAGATCTTGTACCGAGTCATTCGGAAAGCATTGGCTGGCTTCTGGGACGGCTTCAGCCCGGGTACTGAGTACCGTCATACGAGAACCGAGTCGGTCTCGAGCGGCTTCTAAAAGACGTGTTCCTTCATTAGAAATCCTTCCCAGTCCCGACCCAGGGATGGGTTCCCAATATTCCGTCAAGGGAGCGTGAACGATGAAGTTGACGTCAGTGGGGAAGACCGCGTCGGAACGGCGAATCGTGGCAGCAAAGGGAGGAACAGAGTTGATGAACTGAGGCACTAGGGTCATGTCGAAACGGCCGTTATACCCGTCGTAGCATCTCTGTGCCGGATCATTGGGGAAAGGAGCGGTACCCGCTGATAATCCCGGCATGAACGGCCTTTGCAAGGAGTTGGGCGACCATAGCTGGAACAAATGGTTGCGGCGACCGACGTATCTAGAAGAAGCTACTCGTTCGTTGACAGCTATCACCAAACTATCGTTCAACGAATCGGGATCCGATTCGAAGCCCGAGAATGGCGATAGCCGGGGTCGTGTGAAGTTCCAAGCGGAGGCGGGTCTTGTGGGCTTTAAGAAAAAAAGGTCAGTTCATGGGACTCACAACCATGGAAGCGTCGAAGGTACCCTTGACGACTTCGATGGGTGCGACATGGGAGTGGAAGGAGAGAGGGTTTGATGTGATTCGTGACGCTGACCAGCAGCCATGAAGATCCGTGATCTTTGGGAACCGAAGATCATTGATCCGACGGTTAGCGGTCCGGGCCTGTCAGCGTAGGCCTGCCATACGAAGATATTCGCGCTTCAAGGCCGGTGCGTTCCTCAAATCGTACTCCGATACCCAGGTATCGTCGGCCGGCCCGTAACCTTCCCAGCGCACCAAGAACATACGCTGGTTGCCGTTCTTGCGAGGTTTAACACGATGGCCTAAGATCGCTTCGACTTCGTATTCCTGAGTGGCTTGAAGATAATCACGCGTATCTGGAAGCATGGTACGGTTTCCCGACTTCAATTCGGGGTGGTGATATTTGCGTAAGTGAGCGAGGTTGAACACTGGATGCATGTTGTAGGTGTCAGGTAATCGCAGGCGGTATACGACCGGGTTGATCTTCTCAAGAACTTCAAAAGGACCGATAGTGCGCTGCACTAGCTTCCTTCCCGTCCCCTCGGAGCCGTGCCTGTAGTATATAGACTAAAAACCCTAGCAGCGGCTAGCTGCATGTTTTCCTAAATTCCTAACAGCAGCTGGCAGACCAGCTGTGTTGAGCAGGTTTTGTAAAGTGTCCCCAGCGCTAATGGGGGCCCCGCCGGGTCCGGCGGGCCCCCATTTGGGTTTATCGTGATGGGGTGCCATTTATGGTAATTAAAGCAGGATCACCGGTAATTGTTGGGTATCTTTGTTTGTTTTGAAAGGTTCTGTTTGGTTTACATGGCCTTGCCTTTCTGGGTTAGGTGTGACCTGTCCCGACCCATCCCGACCCATTCCGACGTCCCCCCGATGCGAGACAGGCCATTGTATGTACTCATTGTCACCTTCCAGGCTATTTATTTTATTTATTTCCTTACAGGTTCAGGTTTGCGTGCATATTGGATTACATATACAGGTACCACTGGCAGGTTTGGGTGGTGGGATATTCAGGGACGTTGCAGCAGCGCCGTGCCCGCAATGTTTACTCTGTACCTACGTTCCGCACAATTCACATCGATGATTCATTTGTAGAATAAATAAAGTACAACAACAACAAAATTGCCCAAGTCCGCATGATGAGTAAATAAAGTCCTTATAATGTCTTTGCCGCCGCCGCCGCACCTTCAGCCCTCGCAGAACCCACGTAACGTCCAGCACGGCCTCGTTCCAGTCCGCAGAGCCCACCCCAGCCTCCTTCTCCTTGCATCCCCACCAGTACAGGCCGGCAACAAAGCTCGTCATCCCATTCTGACCGGGCACGACGAGTTTGTCCCACTGCGCATCGTCGGGCGGCGCTTCCGAACTCCGCAACGGTCGATCCCGCTCGTCGTACATCCGCCAGCGGGGCTGGTTGGCATGCCACCACGCCCACCATTTCGACGTAAAGGCCGAAAGGTCTGGTATCCCGCACTTAGCCGGCGTCGCTTTGCGGTAGTTCTGAATCCAGTCACCGACTTGTCGTGGGCGGGACGCTGTGGCGAGACGCCCCATCCCATTCCGCCAGCCGTATTCTCGCTCCAGATCCACCAGCTGTTGCACCAACCCCACGAAACTCTCTCCCAGGGCCTCTCCCGACACCTCATCCAGCACGTTCGAGAACCATCCAGCTTCCTCGCCGACCACCGTTTTCATTGCGAGGATTTGGGGGTCTGCGCTCTTCTCCGTATCAACGTCCATTGGGTCCTCGTCTTTGCCGCCAGCCAGTAGGGACTCGCTATCGATTTCCATGTCTGGAGCCGGCACAGGCACAGGCGCTACGACCGACCCTGCAGACGACGATGACGGGTTAGAGGGAGAGGGAGGTCGAGGAGAGGGAGAGGGAGGTCGAGGAGAGGGAGAGAGAGGTCGAGGAGAGAGAGGTCGAGGAGAGGGAGGTGACGCAGACGAGCGTGTGGGTTCCGAGGACGCAGCAGCAGGTCCTGCGGCCAACACGGCAGACGCAGCAGCAGCAGAAGGCGCGGCGGTTGGTAACGTCAGTTGAACCGGGGGCGGAGCAGGTGCAGATGCAGCCCCAGCAGCTGCGGATGCCCGAGTGGTTCGGCGTGTTGCCGACTCGCTTGTCTTGGACTCGTCCTTCTTGCTCTTGCTTGCCCTTGGCTTCTTTGGCTGTACCGGCTTGCCTTGGATCGGATCACCCAGCCCGAGAGAGATGAGCAGAGCCTTGTTGCAGGCTATATTCTCCTCTCGTTGTGCCATGTATTTCCGCGCCTGCACAAGTTCGCGCTCGTTACGCTCCGCCTCGGTCTCCTCCTTGTCCTCATCGTCATCGTCATCGTCCTCGTCGTCCTCGTCGTCATCGTCGTCCGACTGGGGCATCCCGCCAGTCTCGTCGTCGTCCTCCATTGACATCAAAGACAAAAGTGACGCGGCCGTTACCCCCCGCGCCGGCCGTAACCCCGTCGTCAACGGGCGCGAAGTCGAGCGGAGCTGAGGGGTCGGCATGCTCGCCGACTCCGATGTTCGTTTGTTGGGAAGGAAGGGGAGGAGGCGTCACTTGTTCTCCGCGAGGAAGGGCAGCAGCTGCACATTCTTCGGCACCTGTACGAACAAGTGTTAGCAGGGAAAATGGCAGGCCACAGTCATTACGCACTGAAGGCCGTCTTGAGGTACTCTTTCATTAGCGTCACGACCCCGCCAAAGCGGTCCTTGTCCCAGTTGGGGAACGAGACTGGGGCAGAGGCACGATTTGTCCCGTACGCGACACTGTAATTGTTGTTAATCTCACAAAAGAGAAGACACGTAAACGGAAACTCACTGGACCGTTCGCAGGCTACCCCCGTATTGCGGAATGGGGCCGCCAGCCATGAAGAAGACGTGCAGCCCAGTGGCGTCAGAGATTCCCTTCATTATTCGGCGAAGGAAGCGCCCGAGGTTGTCGACAGCACTAGAAAACGGGTTAGCCGTCTGCGAATAGCACGTAGGTAGACACAAAAAGATACGCACTTCTGCCGGTCGTGCGGGGTCTGCCCTGGCCAGTTTTCCAGCTTCTCTCGATAAGCTGCTCGCTTTGCAGCCGCTTCCGCCTTTGCGCGGTCCTTGTAGTCTTGCTGCACATCTTCGGGAAGCTCTTTGAAGAGCTTTCGAGCGACAGTGGCTTGGAATCCAGGTCCCGGTGACGTCGTGGGTGTCTCGCCGTCATGCTTCGCCAGCCATTCCCGTTGAACGGTGGGGCCAATATCGTCGGCGTAACGCTCGTGCATCCATTGCTGATAGCCTTGTCGCGCTTTGTTGGGCGGGTGGATATTGGTGGCCTTGGCGAGCAGGACGTTCCAGATGTCGTCGCCGGGGTTGTTTGTGGAGCTATGCGCAGTGTCCGCGCGGTACACCATCCATCGGCGGATCTTCTGTATGAGAGGAAAGGAAGCCAATGTCAGTCACGATACACGGCAACTTAACAAAAACACGTACAGGCTTCATCTTTTTCATAAACGCCATCTTCTGGGTGTTCTCCTCGTCAGACAGCTGGCTATCGTCGACGACACTCTCGGGCTTCCACAGAGGTAGAGGACGCTGAGGCTGCTCGCCCTTCTTCAAGTTCCAGGGGACGCAGAAGAAGAAATCATTGTAGATCGTTTGCAGCAGGTTCCGCTCAGCCTGAAGCCCTTTCCGCCGTGCCTCTGCATACCGCGCCACGTACTTGCCCAAAATCTCGTCCTCGATAACACCCGCCGCCCATCCCTTCTCATTTTGCTTGTCGGCGGCATCGACGTGCTTGACGACGCGCTTCCGCTTCGTACGGCCCAGCACTACGTCCTTTGCCGTGTCGGTATGGACACTGGATGCCTTTTTTTTGGACGCGGCGGAGCTCTTCCTCGGAGAGGCGGGCATCTTTTTCGGCTTGTCGACGGTGGCTTGCATGTCTGGGCTTGGTCTGCGCGTAGCGGTGAGTATTGTGTCCCTAAACGACCAGACCAGAGAACACTGACGGTTTTTTTGCGGCGGGAGTTTAAAGCAGGGCTGGTTCGGGGTGGTCAATAACACAAGTCCTATAAAACATGCGCGCTCTCGCATCATCTTGACCACACGCTCACTTCTCGCTTATATCCTTAACAGATCGCCCGTCCTTAAGATCGCGCGTATCAAGTATCCCAGTATCGCCCTGGACCATGCCGCACCCCCACTCGACTCCCATTGCGCCCTTCATTGGCCCCGTACGTCTTGCTCGTCGCTCTCATGATCAGTCTCTTCTAACGCACGCATCGCAAGATCGTCCCAGAAGGAACGGTCGCTCTCTTGTATCCCCAAGACGACAGTCTTCCTCGTCTCGTCTCTTGGCCCATAGCCACGCTGGAGGCTGCCAAAGACACTCCCATCCCCTACTTCGACCAAAACCCGGCCGCCTGCCCCTTCTGCTCGCGTCCATACGAGGTACTATCGATTGGGCCAATCACCCTCCTCTTTACCTGTCTGCACTTGGACGATGACGCCGACCCAGTTTCCACGAACGCCTCCGTTGTGCAGCTCCTCAACCGATTGGACTCGGTACACAGGCCACCTTTGGGCAACGTCATTGCCCTCAAGTATTCACGTCCCGCCCTCCCACTTGAAGAGCCCTCCAAGGACGACCTCTTCAGCATTCCTTTCGTCCCCGTTCTCCCCACCGACGTTGAGGCCATTGATGAGATGATTGTCTTGTGCGTGCTCGTCCTTACCTCAGTAATACGATGCTAACGCATCGCAACCAGTGCCTGCTTCCAAATCCTTCGCGTGAGGGGGGACTGGACGCCCTTTGTGCCCTTCGAAGATGCATTAAGGACTGTGTACGAGGACGGGTCTCGAGTATGGCCTCCGTTCCCATCGGCGGACGCCTTGGCTGCCGCAGTTGCGGAGAATAATACGCAGTGAATGTGTTGTTGTGTACCTTTATTTTATATTTTGTCGCAGCATCCGAATCACTCGTACTCAATTGAGCTGATTCAGCACCGGCTAACCAACGGCCCGGCAACTTGCCTTGCTTCTCGACCGTCATGTCTGCGCCAGTTCCAGCTCAGGACCGCTCCGACAGCGACAACGATAGTGCGATTACTATCTACACCGATGACGACGTCAACGACCAGGTCTTCCTCGACCGACTTGCTCGAATGCGCGTGTCTGGTGCGATATCTGCTGGGTCTCTGTCTTATATTCTCATTTCAATCTCGGACGAAGCTCCTTTACCCTCAACGCCGTCGGGAAGGCACTCAAAGACTAAACTCAAGCATCACAATCCACCCCCAGTCCCACGAGATACGCGACCACCCATACGACAGCCGTCTCCGCCAGTAGCCGTTCCTCCGTCTCCGCCACCGCCCCAAACTCCTCCCTCCGCTCCAGCTTTCCCGAAAACCCCCCAGCGCCTGTATGCTTACCAGTCGCAAGTTTCGCCGAGCACACAAACTCCTCATTGGCATGTGGCCGCTGCCGCCACGCAGGGCGTTCCTGGGGGGCGACCTCTCTCCCTTATCAAGCGCAAGAAGACCAAGGTGCGCTCCAAGGCGTACGCGGTAATACGTGGAAGGAGTGTGGGTGTGTATGAGGTCTGGGACGGTCCGAGTGGGGCCCGGCAGCACACAGACGGGTTTCCTTTTGCCCTCTACGCCGGCTTTCCCACCAGGGTAGCTGCCCAGGCAGCTTTTGACTTCTGTGTCGATGCACATTGGAGCTCGATGTCGCCCACCGTGTCCATACCACTCCAGCTCATTCCCCGGCCTGTTCGCGACGAGACCGATCTCCAAGCACACGCTCCTCGCCAGGCACACGACCCGTGGTATGTCGTCTTTGTTGGTGTGCACCCGGGCTTGTATCCCGCCAGGTTGTATCTCTTCTCTCCCTCGTCTTGTCTCCGTTTACTCACACAGCCTCTGCAGTGTCGAGGCGCTCCTTAACGTGCTGGGGGTGCCATGCGCCTCACACGACTCCTGGCCTACGTATCAGGAAGCTCTTGCCGAGTTCCAGCATGCTACGGCAGCCAAGACTGTGAGCGCCGGTCGGCCCCGGTGGTTAAAGTAGCGTTGTAGTTTGTTGATTTAAAAAAAATCCATCCAATTCACGAAAAGCAATTGTATTTGTGGGATGTCTGTGTGCGTACACTAAGCTGTGTGGCTCGGGCGAGCCTGAGCACTGTCATCAGCCTCGGCGTCTACCTCCTGCTGCAGCACCATTTTCCTTCGACGACGAGCCTCCCTTCTCTCAGTCTGCCGCATTGCCTCTTCTTCCTCTGCGTCCTGCCGGCGACGGTCAGCCCACCGCTCCATCAGAGCGTTCTCGCCATGTTTCTGGGCATACGCGCTGTGGATATGAGACAAAAAACAACGCCGAGTTGCCCAAAGTACGCACATATCCCGCCACTTTTGCTCATACTGCGCCAGGCGGTCTGGGTGTCGTTGCCGGTAGTTGCGGTTATTCGTCTTGACGCGCGCTTGGTCCTCCTTTCGAAGCGCAGGGTCGGCTCGTCGTTGAGCTCGTCGCTCGGCCATGCGAATGCGTTGCTTCTCGCGGACTTCGTCTGGATTTCTATAATAAAATGTAGTAGCACTCTACCATGATGCACCAATAGACTCGCCTTGCGCGGTATTTGGCGGACGCACACCGTCGAGCTGCCATAGTACTTTCAGACAGTGGTTGGTTGTTCGAGCGAGCCATGGCAGGTGTGGGTCTTCGCAGGTCGTGAGGGGACGAAGAGCTTGAGAGTCGGAAAGCGAGAAAGTTAATATGGCTGTCGCTGAGCTTTTTGAGGGACACGGACGAGCTGGAAAGGTTATTAGGACATACAATAAACGGTAGGGTAACTTTGGTGCGGAAAGACAGGGACGGCGGTGCAAAGTGGGTGAGCCAGGTGGTGGTCAAAGGCAACAATGATATACGATTTGGGATCGCTGACGCCAATATCTCAAACCCTCTATATTGTTTGTGGTAGAATGGAATTCAGAAAATACACGGGGAGAACCTTCGTATATAGCTTACATGCCATATTGTACAGTTTCAAGGCTCAGCTTAGTGTCTTTCGTGCCAGAAGATAGAAAATCTCTTGTCCGAGTGTGCGTGATAAATACATGTAGTGTGCGTGATAATCGAGTGTGCGTGATACACCTAGCCGTGATACCCAAGTAGCCTTGATGCGTCAAATCCAGGTACATACTCCCTCAAACGCACGAAAATCAGGAAAAGCAATGCATATATTGTGACCGAAGTGTTTACATGATTGAAAAAGCTACGAGTCCACGGGTAAAACATCCAGCTCGGCCTCGTCAATGCGCAGGCAACGACAGATTGACGCGGCGATACAACTGCAGAAGGGGCGGTCCTCGTCCTCGCATTCGCACAAGTCCAATGCATCGCAGGAGCATTGCACGTGCGGATGCGGGCGCGCGGGGAACTGTAGCCCAGCCCACGAGTACTTGACGCGAGAGTTGTCCACGTCCGGAAGAAGTCGTGTCCGAATGCGTTCTCGTACATCCTCCGCCGGCACGGGGGGGGCGATATTGGACGGCTTGACACACACCGCACTGGAACTTCTCGTCGAAGGAGATGCGGACGCAGACGAAACAGAAGGAACATCCGCACATCAACCTGGTCACACTGGGGGCAAATGCCTATTTACTATCGTGGAAAATGTTAAGAAAATGCTGAGAATATGCAATATTTTCTTGATATATTCCCAGCATTTTCCGCTGTAGAAAATGCAAAGAAAATAAGTTATTTTCTCACCATTTTCCATATGGGAAAATAATTTATTTTCTCATTATTTTCTCATTATTTTCTCCGCATTTTCTCATCATTTTCCATGTGGGAAAATTTAGCATTTTCCACTGCGGAAAATGCTAATCAAATGATGAAGAAGCATTACCATATATGGTCTATCAGGATTTTATAGGATTCTTAGGATTCTTGTTTACTGAATATGGCAAGTGTTGATAACAGAACATCCAAAATACAAGGCCAGTGGAGTAGTGCAGAACTATAAGCAAGTCTTTTTCTACTGTATAAAATCACCAAGTATCGCAAGGGAGTTGTGGCTTGATATCTGTGATGTGACATTCATGGCGCGGCACAAATGTCACATCACCCGCGGAGAAAATAAAATAAAATCAGGCACCAGCAGGAATTGAACGCAGGATCTGGAGCAATCTCAAGCAATATTTTCTACCGCAAGCCCACTAGACCAGTACACTAAACAAGAATTGATTAGAATCTTTGCAGCATAATCCACAGCAATCTATGGCTATCCAGGACCAAGGTCACATTTGGCCACCGGCCCCGCCACCAACACATGACCAGGTAATCCATTTCATGCCACAACAAGGCTTAATTTGCTACCAATATTTCAGTACTAACTATAGAAGGAGAAGAAGGATTGGAACAGTAGGTGGAGAGTAAGGACTGCTGCTGTGCTGCACATTTCTAGATTTTTGGTATGCACATCAGGGAAAGTTAAATCTATATCGAAGAATTCAAAATAGGCTATTTCTACACTGGTTGGTTTGCCTTTTTAGTCAAGAAAAAAAACCGTTATAGATCTAGAATATGGCATATAGTTATCCGATATTTATTTGAGGCAGCAACAAGTAGTTTGTGATGGCATCACCTTGGCTCTTGGCCTTTCCCCTCATCATATAATTGATACCAGGTAGTGTCAAGTTATTAACAGCATATGTAGGTGGACTGATTTCTCTCTTGTACATATGCCCTCCTACACAAATACATGCATGGAGGAGGTCCCTGTAATTGGGACCTATGACATTTTGCTTTATAGAATATGGCAGATACCCTTACCATGTGTATCAGCATATGTAGGTGGGACCTTGTCATTAGGATCCATGCATCTGCCATTGGCTGCCCCCTTCTGCACCAATGTGTGCATGGAGGTGAGGTTCCTGTAATTGGAACCTATGGCATTGCACTCTATATGGCAGATATTGACCTTATGCATCTGCCACTGGCTGCCCCCTTCTGCACCAATGCGTGCATGGAGGTGAGGTTCCTGTAATTGGAACCTATGGCATTGGAACCTATGGCATTGCACTCTATATGGCAGATATTGACCTTATGCATCTGCCACTGGCTGCCCCCTTCTGCACCAATGTGTGTATGGAGATGAGGTCCCTGTAATTGGGACCTATGGCTCTTTCTGGCAGATGCCTCTCTGTGTACCACAGTGAGTAGAACCTTTATTATCAGGGTCTATGCATCAGTCAGTTCTTTCTCAAGTATAGCTGCTCAAGGGAGTGGCGGACCTGTGGTACTATCTGTAGAGATTCCTTAAAGCAATATACTGTCTCTGAGTGGTGCAGGTTTATTGTAAATGTAATCACCAGAGAACAGAACTATGTATTGTAAATATAATGACTGAAGAAACAGAACAGATAAATTCAAAGTAGCCTACTATTTCTTCCAATTTGTAGTCAACTACTAGTCCAAATCAAAAGTTGGATTTATCTTGAGTTCAAACTCAGTTCACTGGCTCTGCAGAGCACAAAGGCACTTACTTGGCCACCAATTTGTACCTTGTGGCACAGTTTCAAGAGAGAGACTTACAATATGTAGTGATTTTCAAAGGCAAAAGTTACTATATTGGGGAATAGTAGAATCCTAGGGATCCTAGAAATCCCAATATTCCCATATATGGTTGTGCTTCTTCATCATTTGATTAGCATTTTCCACAGTGGAAAATGCGAAATTTTCCCACATGGAAAATGATGAGAAAATGATGAGAAAATAATTTATTTTCCCATATGGAAAATGCATATAAAATACTAAGAAAATGATTGGAAAATAACTTATTTTCTTTGCATTTTCTATAGCGGAAAATAATGAGAAAATAATGAGAAAATATTGCATATTCTCAGCATTTTCTTAACATTTTCCACTATGGTAAATAGGCATTTGCCCCCAGTGTCAAGAGAGCTTCAGCGCCATGGATGAGAATCGGGTTGTCAAAACTTGCCTCACTGCATGGGACTTTAGGCTGCCGCAAAGAACGCAAAGATCGTCGGCGTCGACGCCTCGAACATAGGGAGAAACGTCGTAGCCCGGCTCAAAAAGCTCAGAGCGCTGAATCTGGACAGCGTACGAGGTGTGTTGTCCCCAGAGAGCATGCGCCACCATGAGGCTGATCTCGGCAATGGCGGTGAGGGCCTCGGACTCAGCGACAGAAACGATGTCACGGGCCGGGTTGTAAGGACCGGGGACAGTGGCAACGCGGTTGGGAAGACAGCCCCAGATGTATGCTGCCGCAAGGTCCGCAATGGCGATGATCTTGGCGGCAATGAACGGCGGAACGTCAATACGGATGATGTCGCGGAGTTCCTCGGCGGGCTGGCGAGGTTTTTTGAGTTGAGCGATGCTTTTGCGGGCGTGGTCACGGGTGTGGAGTGCGTAGAGACCGTATCCCGGTGTGTAATCCTCCAGGAGTTTCTCCCTGAGTAGTAGAGGGAGTTTGAGAACATCGTCCGCTAGTATTCGTTAGTCAGAGCTCAAAAATGAAGAAGTTCCACGTACAAAGAATGCGGCCCATGATGCGGTCGCGAATGAAGCGGCCTGACAAACGAATTATTTGGCAAGGGGAAAGGGAAGATGGTTGCCGATACGCACTTGGCTCTTCGAGATTGCCCGGGTCCAAGGGAGAAGGCAGGATCTCGCCACCAACAATCCCCCGCAGAGCTGGGGGGGTGCGTCCATCGCTCGGCTGGTCAGATGAGCCTCGGGTCTTGCGCTTTCCCACTAATAATCAACGTCAGAGCGGATAGGGCACAGAACAGCAAAGGCTGACGAGCAGGAGCTTCGTCCGACTCCGAATCGTCCAAAGTGAGGTCGATGTCATCGTGGCTGAGATCAATGACGGGCGCGGGGGCAGCATTGCGAGTGCGGGGAGTAGGGCCCATGCGTGCAGGGGGCGGGGGCGAGCCAGGCATTGAGCCGGTACGAGCTCATGATGGTCTTAAAAAGAGATATCGGTTACAATCTCCTTTTGGACCAACCAGTTTGACCGGACCCTTTTCGTTCTCCGGTCGCAGTCCTTCGCAGCCGTTCCTGCCTACCACTGGACTTTCCTCTCCGGCCTCTGACACGCCTGCCCTTTCACCTGCTATTCAGACTACTGCTCGCTTGACGCTTTCTGCCTCAGTTGACGCTGTTCTGCCCCGCAGTTCTTGCCAGGACCCATGTTCCTTTTTTCTTGCCGAACCTTGTGTTAAGATCTCGAGCGAAGATGAGATGGTCATTGGCTTGGGCTACGCGATCCCCGGCAGGGTCGTCCGCCATCACGCACACTCGCAAGCAATCACGCACACTCGGAGTAATCATGCAGAACCGCCTCGAGATTGCGATTTCCTCGGCTAGGAAATTGTTTATTATTTATTGGAGGATTTGGGGGTCTTAGCCCTTCGCGTCTGG
The DNA here is from genome assembly GCA_029282125.1 of Mycena amicta. Classification (NCBI taxonomy): domain Eukaryota; kingdom Fungi; phylum Basidiomycota; class Agaricomycetes; order Agaricales; family Mycenaceae; genus Mycena; species Mycena amicta. The sequence goes on along the minus strand of JARIHP010000031.1, from coordinate 651,737 downwards.
AATCGTTCCCGTCCCTCCTCTTACGACTTCACGCCGAAATGTCCTTCAAATCGCTCGTTCACTGCGACACAGCCAGCAAAAGGCTCGGTACGTTGTAACCTTCCCTCTGAGAGAGACAGCTCACTGGCCTCCAGAACGCGGAGAGCCCTATGCTCACCTCAACTACCCACCATTCACCGGACCTTTCCCTCGTCTTATCATCTCCTATGACATTGTATGCCAATGGCACCTCCCGCGACGACTCATGATGGCTCGCATGAGCATGATAAGTGTACCCCGCCTCCACCTGCGCGTACCGTACCTCCACGCAAGCTCCCATCCTCGTCGATATGAAGCACATCCTACTGGTATGTTTAAATCCATCACTTTTTCACTTTTTGCGTGCTGACGACGGTGTATAGACGGGGAGACGAAAGAACCGCAATGGGCTGTGTCGACTCGGACGCCTATGGGTGAGTTTTTTTATTTTTTGCCAGCCGGTCTCGCGCTATTTTACTTAGACGTTGCGTTGTAGTTCGCTCTCGTCTGTAACGTCCGACGGGTGCGCGGGAGAGTAATGTTAATGTGCAAGGTCGACGTTGGTTTACTTAGGGCCCATTGTAATTTATTGCCGTCCTTGTACTTAGCTTCGAATGCCTCCACCGAAATTTTCGTGACTCGGCCCGAACAAGACGCATCTCACCATCAATCAAGACGGAACTAGGTCTTGTCGCATCACCATGTGAACTTTGTCGTTGCCAATGCTCGCCAGGCGCAGGTATGTCCCTGGCGGAAGTTGAGCCGAACCGAGCCGTAGAACTTAACCATGCCCTCAGGAGACGACTTCTACTTCGGCCAAGAGGAAGACGAGGAATTCGAGGCGGACCAGGGCTTTGACCTGAGCACGGATGGTAGTCGCCTGCGGGGACGACTCCTCAACATCGAGGAACAAGTGCGACGTCAACACGTCGTCTTGCCCGACCCGGTGGAGACAGATCGATACGCGGGTTGGGTCGGTTTTCAAGGCGATGACCTAGGCGTGGATTCGTCCATCGCGGACTCGTTGTCCACACTTGAGTGGCACAGCGACGACAATCCCAGGAAACGGCGGTACTATGAGAGCTCGGTGAGTGAAGGCGTTCCCACCCGCGCAATACACTCAAAATTAATGAAATGCCAGGACAACCCAAACGCCCTTTGGCGACCACTCATGCAGACGTTTCTCGACGCGTTGCTGCGACATGACGGGCTAGGAGATTACGCGAAGAACCCGAAATGCGCCTTTTGTGTTTCCGGCTACGGGGACGGGACCTCGACACGCATCTTCCGCTGCGAGGACTGTGGCGAGTTTCTTCAATGCGAGAGCTGTGTTCGCGAGCGCCACACGCTTTCCCCTCTCCACAAACTCAGGGTATGTTCATCCATGTACGATAGATGGAATTAGTACTGACGCTGCGTAAGGAATGGAACGGGGAATTTTGGACAGAAGCATCGCTGCATATTGCCCCGTCTGGCCTTGGGGGAGGACTGGGCCTCGTCTACCAGTTGGGTCATCACGGCTTTCCATGTCCTTTTCCCGAGCCGAAACGACGGCTGGTAGTCCTCGACGTTGGCGGCGTTTTCGTTTTGGATGTCCAGTACTGCGGGTGCACCAAGTCGCTGACGGCCGACCATGTCGCTCAGCTCATGAACCACGCGTGGTACCCGGCGACGACCGTCAACCCCGCCACCTGCGCGACGTACAAGGTTTTGGAGCACTTCCGCTTGATGGCAGTGGTGGGGAACGCTAACGTTCATGACTTTGTGGGCTGTCTGGAGCGGATGACAGATCCGACACAAGTGGGCTCGGTTCCGGCGAGTCAAGTATCGCGGTAATAATGTATACTGACTACTTTCACAGGATCGTTATGGTGCATTTGGGCGAATGTCGCGCCAATTCAATTTCGCGAAACGACTCAAACGATCTGGACGTGGACATGACCCGTCTGGAGTGGTGGGAACAGGCCTTGGGGAGCTGGCTGTTACGTGCTGGGCATGTCCGTTGGCAGGATTCAATCTGCCGGAGGGATGGGAGTCTCGTCCGCATGCAGATCGGTAAGTTTAATGACATGTCTCTGCCTGCAAGGATCGGTTGCTCATATCGTGCTAGGTTCCTGGACAAATTGATGTTAGCCATGGATGCTAACTTTCGGATGAAGAACCGTATTCGGAAGAACGAACGACACGATCCCTCGTTTGGGCCCGGATGGAGCTATTTCGTCAACGTCGAGCCGTACAAGAACCATCTGCGCAACTATACCACGGAGGAAGATGTGAGTCCTGAACATTTTGACATGGGATTCATTTGCTGAGACGTTGTCAGGTTAGCTCCTGCATCGCTTTCGCTGCCTTGACCCAGAAGGATACGCGGGTAACAACCGGCCTACGCGTCTCCGGCGTTGGGGGATGTGTTTGCGCGCGACACGGTATAGTGCGAGCAGAGGGGCTCGGAGATTTACAAAAGGGCGAGCGGTAGGTTTTCGTACGGCCATCCCTGAGCGAGCGATGCTAATATTCGTGCCAGCTACGCCAATATGGACTACATCCTCTTATCTGCCCTGCGTCATGCCAACGTACAGGACCTGCTGCTGTCGTATGACATTGCGTGTCAGTGGAAGAAGCATCTGCCTGAGCGAGCCAAGAAGACGGCCGAGGACAACCATTTACCCACAACACTCGACGACTTCTGCGTCGCCTACGGGCTGCCAGTCTGGCATGCGGTCGCTCATGAGCCGAATTGTCAAGTCGAAAATTCGCTCAGTTACTTGGAGGGCGTAGGGAGGACGGACGGCGAAGGAATCGAGAGAACGTGGGCGACGCTCAATCCGGTATCGTTTGCGACGAAGGAAATGGGGGAGGGAAACCGGCATGACACTATAGACAACAAAATCGACCACCTCAACTTCGAAAAAAATATACGCCAAGGTAGTCTTTTATCACTGTGCGGTCAATTGCAGGGACTGACGCCAGACAGGAGAAACCCTTGCGCGTAAGCTTATCGTGGCGATCTCGGAGCGCGACAAGCAAACCCAGCAATTTCTTGAAATGGACGAAAGCCTGAACGACGAGACTCGAGACGCATGGGGGAAGCAGATCGAGGAGTGGGGAAGCGACAGGACGAAGCCGAATCCTTATTTGATGCGCCAGGGACAGAGTGGTAAGTGGTTTCGTGGTCAGGAGTAACGAGCTGACGGTTGCGCAGACGAACTATCGGAGGCCCAGATATTGGCCGACTTGAAGAAGGACGAGGTAGACGAACTGCGAGCGGGTCGAGTGACGTTTGGAGAGGGTCGAATGACGCTAGCGGGGTTCATCAAGGCGAAGCTGCAGATGGAAGAGCTACAGTGAGTTTAAATACTTACTCGCTTTCTTCCGCGACTGACGAGAGGGCAGGGACCGAATACAATGGGAATCAAAGTCGAAGACGTTGACAGCGGACCGCGCCAGCCAGCTGGACGAGTTGCGTGCCTCGTTTTTCAAGAAACTGAGGACGATCGAGAAGCTAGAGGAGGCTTTCATGCCGAAGGTGGTGGAGTTGCGGGCAGAGGAAGAAGAGTTGCGGGACTCGGACCTGCCGCCACCAAAGGCGGAAGACATCAAGCTGTGGTTGCCGTCGGACCTCTCCAAGCCGGAGCTGAGCGATCCTGGGATGGCAAAGCTGGGAAGAATTGAGTCGATGCTACGCCGGGGGCAATGCCGAGATGCAATCGCACGTTTGCGAGGGCGGATACATGCAGCAACCCATCTGAGCCTGTTTCGAAGGATGCACGTCATTGGGCAGCGACACAATACACGCCAGAACACGCTGTGGGAGCGGATAGAGAACAAGAAGCAACGCGATGCTCGGAAGTATCGTCGGGCGTTTCGAGCGATGGTCTGGCTGGAAGGCCCCGATTTCGCACCGAGGTTTCAAGACCTCAAGGAGGAGGATTTGACGAACCGGACGGAGGAGCAGGAAAGCGACGCTGCGGCAAGGGCCAAGCTGGGACGAGCTGGCGCTCGCCATGTCCGTACGGAGCCAGGTCTCGCAAAACGCGCAACGCGCGTTTCTTGGATATGGTTTTTGGGTGGTGATGTCGACGCCGGGGAGGTACATGATGGTGAGTCATTCGCTGTGCTAGTATCACTGATTCTGACGGCTTGAGAATAACAGCGGTCAGGGTACAATGGTCGAAAGCACGAGCGCGACGCGATAGATGGACGGAGGAGGTACGGCTCCTGCGGGAGGAGATGAAGCGTGTCCTGCGGAGTCTTGTTAGTATGGAGGAGGTGTGGCGGAGGCGGGCAGGCGGGCGTGTGGAGGGCGGGGAGGCTGGATTGGCGAGTGGACTGCAGGCATACGCGCTGCGCCAAGCAGCCGTATACCGGCGAATTGCGGACGGGTTTTTCTCAGCATGGAACGTGCCTGCCCTGGCGGCGGTTCGGAATGTCGCGGGGGAGGACGGGACGGCCGCGGAGGCTGGCCCGATGGGCGGCAGAGGCGGGGAGGAACAGTAGCGAGGTATTGCCGTTGCCGAGGTACCGGTTTTGATCGCAATAGCAAAGATTCGATTGTAATGTACATTCTGGCTGATCTACACCTGAATAGGATGCAAATTGGGACAAAGAGGAATTGTAAGGAAACTGTGCGGTCCTCGGAGGTCACCCTACCCAATATGGTGTCATTGTGATGGCAACAGAGGGTCTGGAACACCGTCTGGCCGGCCTACGGGTCAAATGGTAGCAATTTAGCTAAAGTGCCTAAGCGCAGCTGGGCCCTAGCTGGAGTAAGGTTTTTAGTAAAGTGTGCCGCTAGCTGTGTTGAGCATTTTACACAAAGTGTTACAGCTACAGGTGCCCCTCGACATCCACTAGCTCGAGAGAATGAGGATTAACCAGAACCCAGTCACCCTCGTCGATGTCCTCTACGGGACGGCGGTTCTTGTTGTAAGCTTTGGCTTGACGCTCTTGCGCTAGGACGACAGCATCTCTAGCGGCTTGGCGATGCTCCTTGAGAGCTTCCAGGAAGTCTTCGCCCTTCTGACTAGGCAGGAATGGACGAGCTACGGGGTCGATCGCAGGAACCAGCAGACCAGCCGACGTGCGAGGTTGATAGCCCAGTAGGAGGAAGTTGGGCGAATATCCAGTAGAGGCATGTACATTACTGTTGTAGGCCAAATTGATCTCGCCCAACCATTGGGACCAAGATGAACGATCGGACGCCACATATGCTCGCAGCATCTGTTCTATGTTGGCGTTGAGTATTTCCGTTTGCCCATCCGTTTGAGGGTGGTGAGCCGAAGATAGAGCCATGACGCTTTGATGTTGAAGACAAACCGAGCGCCAGAAAGCTGTAGCCCAGCGTTTATCGCGGTCCGCGATAATACGCTCCGGCATTCCATATCGATTGACAATGCTGTCAACGAAGTGTTTAGCAAACCCTTCCTGAGACAGGTTGGTGAACGTAGGTATGAATGAACCGTGGCGAGTGAGTTTGTCGACAATAACTAAAATGGCATTGAACTTCTCGGAGCCAGAAGATGGCAGTCCCGTTATTAGGTCGAGGGATACTGTGGCGTAAGGGCGAGCGGGGACATGAGCGGGTCGTAGTCCGCCCATTTTACGACGATGGTCAGTTTTAATCTTCTGGCATACATCGCAAGTCTTGACGAACGCCTCGGCGTCAGCTCTCATCGAAGGCCAAAAGAACAGTTCGCGAAGACGACTAATGAGCTTGAAGGGTCCCGCGTGCGCCGTCTCATGAGGGGACTCATGTATCCATTGTAGGACGAATTGTACTTTCTTGCGAGGTACGCAGAGACGGGTATTCCAGTCAGCATCCACGAAGTACAACAGCTCGTCGCGGCCTTTCTTGAAATGAGAGGGTGTTAACAGCCTCTCCTGGCTAGCCATATCCTCAGCGTATCGCAACTTGAAATACGAGTCTTCCTGGTACCCAGAAACGAACTCCTTTGCGAACTGCGGTGCCACCGAGATGAGCAAGTGCGATTTGCTGTTCCAGTCTTCTTCTACTGTATTCGAAGAGTCTTTAACGCCGGTCGGGCGCGTCCAGTGGTCTTCGTCCAAGGAAAGCTGCTCTTCATCTGCTGCGGGATCCGCTGCATTCAAAGGTAAGCTCGGCGAAGGCCCTGGAACTTCTGGAATCTCTCCGTCAATATCGTCCTGTACGGTCTCCAATGCTTGAGCGATCGCCTGTCTTCTGGTCGTGACGAACGATTCCTTCGTGGTAATATCATCCCACCACCACGCGGTAAAAGAGGCACGAATGGCTGGTGCGAATGCGTTCTTGTTCTCCATTCTCTCAGCCATCTCTTGCGTCTGCGTATCTGGAACGATTGCATCCTCCGTGTCCTGAATCGGTGAGTTATGCGGCGGTATTCTCGGGAGCCGAGATAGAGGATCCACGTTCGAATGAACGCGTCCTGGCCAATGTACAATCTTCAGTCCTGGATATGCCGCAAACACAGCCCCCCATGCCGCTAACCTCCGATTCATGTTCTCGTAGACTCGCGCCCATTGCAACGCGGCATGGTCCGTGACTAGCACGATTGACTCGCCCTCGATGAACGGCTGAAACCGTACCAGCGCGTCCTTCGCGCCCAGCGCTTCCCTCTCCGTAGCGCTGTAGTTTCGCTCTGCGGCTTTCAAAGTCCTGCTCCAATAGCAGATAACCCGCTCGACCAAAACCGTAGTTTCGTCAAGCGAATTTCCCCAGCAGTCGTCTGGCAAGGGATCCTCGCCTTCTTCCTTCAGGGTAGTGTACAACTTAGGAACTCTTTCCTGTAGTTCCCAAGCGCGTTCCAACCTTTCGTAGGCTGAAGTTCCTCGAAGGTCCTTCGCTAGGATTGGCTGTATTTGTTGGAGGCTAGCTCCGATGGCGACGTCCGAAGCGTCGGTGTATAGGCGGTATGGAGTTCCAGCAATCGGATGTCCTAGGACCGGAGTAGAGGACAGAGCGGCTTTTGCTTCCTCGAAAGCCACTTCATGTTCGGCCGTCCAAACCCATTTTGAACCCTTCGTCAGAAGCGAGAAAAGCGGTTTGACCATGAACGCGTAGGAGGGTATGTACGAAGAGAAGTAATTGACCATTCCCAAGAACTTTTGCAGGTCGTTGACAGTCGTTGGTCGAGCAAGTTCCTATATGGCCGCCACTTTTTCCTTGTGCGTCGACAACCCCAGTCGCGATACTTTCTGTCCAAGCAGCAAGATAGAGGTGAAGCCGATGAAGCACTTCTTCGGTTCTAGCGTGATTCCTACTTGACGAATAGCTCCCAGCACTTGATCTAAGTGCAGCAGGTGTTCCTCCCAGGATTTCGAATACACGACGATATCATCGACATAAACAAGAGTGAACAACCATAAAAATGGCGCCAGAGCTCCTTGCATAATTCGTTGGAATATCGAGGGTCCATTCCGCAACCCAAATGGCATACGTTTGAACTGCCAGAGACCGCGATGAGACCGGAACCCGGTCTTATAGCGATCCTCTTCAGCGACGGAAACTTGATTAAATCCCGCTAGAGCGTCGAAGGATGAGAGCACTTGGGCTCCCGACAACGCTTGGACAATCTCGGATTGCCACGGTATGGGGAATTCGTCCGCTACAGTCTGTGCGTTAAGCTTTCTGTAGTCCACCGCAAGTCTTGGTTTCCCGTTCCGAAATACCACTACACAAGGTGCCCCCCAGGGACTAGTTGAAGGTTCAATGACACCTCTTTCGAACCATAGATCCATTTGCTTGTCGATGACCTCTCTTTTGGCAGGAGAAGCTGCGTACATGGGCAACGATACAGGTTGAGCTCCTGCTTTAGTTGGTATCGGCGCCTGTTCTTCTACGTGTCCCAAACGCCCCCCCCACACCGAACGCTTCAATGTTCCGTCTCAAAACTTCCTTCAGGCACGGAAGTATATGATCCGGCACATCGGGACCTAACCGGACTGCTTCCGTTATGTCCTGTTTGTCAGAGGGATCCTCTGGTTCAGGCACAGCGGTGGTTTTAGGTCCCCACATTTCGTCTTCGTCTTCCTTGGTAGTCGTGGGAGCGGGAGGAGTGGCTGTAGTTGCAGCCAGCCGAGAGTCTTGAACGCTAGAAGTAGCTTGAATGACGCGGGATAGCGCTTCTGCGCTAGCGACCATTTTCTTCAATTGCCCGGCATTCTCAGGTTTGTCGGCATATTCGGATGGATTTCTCCGAATACCGACCACTTCGCCTGCGCGAAGTAACCACGGTCGAGAGCTGGTATTCGCGATCGGTAGATATGGAGCTTTAGATGAAATGAAGGTCGAAGGAGCCGCTAGTACGCTGCCGTCTTCCATCGTCACTAGAACTTTCTCGACTAGCCACTCTTCGCGACCATCGAAATCTCCGGTGACCTTGACGTTGTATACAGAACCGGCGCGAATAAGAACATCGGTTGCAGCGAGTACGGGAGGATCGGTACTTCCTTTCTCCTTTTCGACCCTGGTTTTCGAGCGCTTGTACTCCCTATCTGAAGTTTCAGCCGGGACCCGGCCTTCACTCTTGACAAAGTCTGAATGCTTGACTTCAAACCCCAAGTTGACCGTTTGGGCTGACGACGCTGGGACTACGTGTCGAGTCGAACCAATCAACAGCTGGCTTTCTCCGTTAGCCTGTCACTTTACGCCGATCTCATAGGCGGTTTGGAAATCCTCTCCTAGCAGTAAGGGTACGTGCATATCGCGAACAATGTACGCTTCCGTTTCGAACATGATCGTCTCTCCTTCCTCGGTCGTCATGTATGCTGGTACTATGACGTACCCAAGTACTTTAGCGCGTCCCGTAAGATGGTACAGTCGCATCCGTAGTCCTTCTTTGGGTTTCGGTAGGTCCGGGATCGTCTTGTAGAATTCCTCCGACATCAGAGTTAAGTCGGATCCCGAATCCATTCTTCCTACTACAGTGTGTCGTCCCGATCGACCGACTCGGACGATAACATGTAGGGCTTTTGAACCTACTGAGTTCAGACCTGCCGGTAGATGTCGCGCTTTGGGTATTTCGAAACCTTCTTCACCGGAAGGGAGCGTAGAGGGTCGCAGTGAGACTGGATCTACCAGTGCTTGAGCCAGCTTATCTAAAGCTGCTGAAGGTAGAGAGGCAGCTTCGGGATCCGAAGCTCGACCTTTGCCTTTCTGCGAATTGGGTATTCTTTTAGTAAATATCTCACGCCTGCGTGTATTGCGACTCGCGCGCGAAGCTACAAATAGCACTACGGGCATGTGCCCATAATCCGGCCCGGATTATGGTGAGATTATTCAAAATAATCTATCAATAATCTATCAATAATCTATGACATGATCCGGCCCGGATTATTTTGCATAATCTTTCAATAATCTCATCATGTTCCGGGCCGGAACATTCAAAATAATCCACCCGGGAACATTGATAGATTATGAATTGCAATATATACATATATGGAATTCCCATTTCGAGAATGTCCATATATGGTAACTTGACAAACTGCATATTTGCCTTATTTAGAAGGTCGTACAGCCCGCATTGTCTGAGCATGATATATATATATATATTCTCCACTGTAGGTGAAAGATACTAGAGAGAAATAGAGAAAGATGCAGCATTGACAGAGACAGAGTATTAAATGTCCTTAACTCGCTTACACCGAGAAGCCTGCATTTAGCATGTTACGACAACATGCTCTCTGCTGGGAAGGGCTGGCATGCATTCACCCTGTGTTGGATACATGCATTGCAATGGCTACAGATACACATGTGCAAACAAAGACAACGAACAACGCGATACCTTATCCACCACTCATCCGGCCATGACACCATTCCGAATCCCTTGGCGAGAAGTCTCGACAGCACCACTCACTGGTTCAAGTGTGCTAGGATCGCCAACTTCTCTGGTCCTCGTAGATCTTCACAATGTGGTTGTTCCACACCAAGAGGTTGACACCCGCCATCCAGTAGAATCATCCAATGCGATGGCGAGCGACGCACAAAAAATAACGAGCGTGAGGAGGAAGTGAGTTGAGGAAGCGAGGGAAAAGGCCATGCGAGAGAGAATACGAGGTCGGAAGTGTGTTGAGCGTCATGCCAGAGAACTGGCCATTCAGGATTGCTGATTCGACCGTACAGAATGGCAGAAACATCTGGGAGGGTAATGAGTGAGATTGCAAGCAAGGTGGGCATAGAACGAACCTTCAGTTGAAGGATGAGGCCATCCCGTCATTGCATCGGGACACAAACATTTCCAATAGTCAGCCCAGCCCATTCTGACTACAAGCGCTATCCTGCATATCACCGGCACGAGTCTACAAAGATCCTTGTAGTGATCTATCCGCAGACGCAAGTCTTCTGCCGTGGAATGCATCGCATACAAGATAGGTGCAAGCAATGTTTTTCGCTGCGGATGACGAGCCGTTTTGAGGTCGAGCACAATGGTATCAGGAGCGCAATTTGGGGTCTTCAAGTGACGCAGAGCGGGGTCTTCTCGGAAACGGCAATGTGAGGGAGATTTCGCTAGTTGCCAACCAGAGGCTGGCGTCCGTTGAGCTAGTCGTGGGGAAGCCCAAAGGTATGAGTAAGCGCCGAAACAAGACATTCAAATTGTACTCCGTCGGCGCTGACGAGCCCTTGCGCTGACCAAGAAGGAGAAAGGTCTGATGGAGTTCAAAAAAGACGTCGCCAGGGATCATCAATGCCAGTATTTGTAGTGTCTGGTTTACCAGTAGGTCTGTTGGAGGCAGGTCGAGGCACAAACGATACTCTCGTCGCTGCCCATTTCCATTTTCGAAAATAAAGGATGCAAAATGGCAGGAATGCTGTCTGAGCCCACGATCGTGGAGGGTGGAGGATCAACATGCATGGTCGTGGTCGGATGCGAGTCCTTCACTTGGAGCTGTATGGGAAGCTCTCTCATGCCATGAGTGAGGACAACAAGCTGATGGTCTGGTTTCAGCACAAGTAGGTCCCAAACATTTGGTCGTGTGATCCGCAGTGCTACCGCCGCCAGCGCGGGCACGTCCCACACATGCTTGACCTCAAGCGCGTCATCCTGTGCGGCGAGCTCAAATATGATAGGTTTTTCCGATGCAGGAAGATGAATAGACAGAAGGGAGGGTTCCGATGTTCCTGACCCTCGCCCGTCGAACAAGGCACATGTCATAGATTGCCAGCGGGCGGAGCTAGAGTATCACATTAGTGAATCCAAAAAGCTCATTTTGCCAACGCTTACTCTTCGTTGGAGAGGTCTCGAGTAACAAGCTTCTCCACCCAGTAAGACGTCTTCGTGCGTGCGTGCTCAACGGGTACTAACGAGCTGTCCGATTCAGGGCAGCCGCCGAGAGCCATACGATCCATTGTAACGCTAAGATCGTTTCGAGTGAGGGAGTTCCGATGGGGTCTGGAAGGCGCCGTCCACTGCGAAGAGTTACCGGAGCCAATCGAAGCCATGGTAGTGGTTGTTGAGAGGGTTGGTGCCATACCGGGAAGGGAAGATAAAGGAGGCATGTCTGACGGCAAGACAGGCAGCTCTGGCATCGTAGGCATCGTATCTACTCCCGATTTTGGTGATCGCGGTTGCAGGCGGTCGAAGCTGGACAGCATGGTGGATGTTCGCCTGCTCGTAGCTGTTGACAAGGACTGACAATGACGAGCGACACGCGTACGCCCAAGGGGCACTGGAGTATCCTTTGGTTTTATGTAGACGTAGCGTCAAACGGATAGTACTTGAGTGTCGGTATCAATGGTCACAAGAACGTCGTTGATGCTCCCAGGAGCTCTGTGAGATGCCCAAACAAAGGTTGGGGGGGGTCAAGAACACGCCGACGATGCCAGATGTCACCCCAACGGTAACCCGGTTCGGCGAAAGGGCTCGTCAGGGAGAAGATTGTGGGGAGTAAGGGTTCGCCCGCGAGCGCAGCCTCTTCTAGCTCTTCGCGTTCAATGTTTCGCTGAATCATGATACCGTGTGGATAGAGTGGCCAGGCCTTGCGAACGATGAAAGGAAGTGAAAAGGTGTAGTCCAGGCCATTCTTGAGGGATTTCCCCAATACTGCGCAGAAACACGAAGACGGTGGGTACCCGCATCGAACGATTTCGAGAATGGCGGAACCTATTTTGCTGCTGGCGGGCGAACGGACCAAAGGTTGGACGTTCTGATGTTGCAGAAGATGAGGGGCTTGTGGTGCTGCTAGCGGCGTACTCTGGGGTACTCTGTTCAAGCCATCCAATGGTCGCGGTCTGCGCATCCTCCCCCTCATGCATGAACATCCAGGTTTTCCGAATGATCCCCCCCGAGCTCCAGACAACAACCGACGAATTCCACGAGACTTCCTCCTCCTCCAATGGCTCCGTTCGAATCGCGTTTGGGAGCGTGCTGACGAAGTTGGCGCGTCGAGCTTCCGGTGGTTCGGATGGCGCGCCGCGTAGGGCATCACGAATGGCGCTCAAGAGGTCCGTCTGCGTCTGGAGTAGAGAGGCCAAGATATTTGTCCGCAGACGACGTGTCATGGGAGAGCGCTCCAGAGGGTTGTACTCGTCGTCCAGGACGGCTTCGAAGACGGCTTCGTCATCCGGAATCCACAGGAAGCAGACGCAAGTGATCTTCTTGCCGAGGCTGCGAATGAATTTCCTCTCGTCTTCTGCTGCCGTGTCCGGGTCTTCGTCACCTAGGCCGGTTCAATGCCAAGTGTCGCAGAGAAGTCAAATGCAAAACAACGGACCTGCGGACCCAGACGCATCAGAAACGCTGGTAGCTTCTTGAGGTTCAGTCCTACAGGAGCAAAGGGATTCGGCGTGATCTGGAAGGAAAATTTATATATAGGACGGTCCGGTGGAATTCCACGTTGTGGAGAGGATCTTGTTTTTTCTCAGAAGGAACCGTATAAGCGTCAATGGAGGATTTATTCAGGCTGTCTACGTTTCCAGTGTTCGCTACGTATTCGATGAGACTCTGAGCAAAGTTAACTCGCCGGGCCCCGGCAAGTACTTCCCAGTCGTCATGGTGCGGGCAATCCTTGGCGTAATGGAAGGGACTCATGCAGATGAAGCACTCGCCGTTCGGTTTCGGGTCCGTCTTGACCGAGTCGTCGCGAGGGAAGTCTTTGCCCTTGAACCGCTGACCTCTCGGCCATTCCAACTTGGTACGACTATTTGCGCGACCCAGTTTGCGAGTATCGGCGACGTGAGCTTCTTTGTCTTCCTGGTCACTGCCCTCCTCGTCGGTTACTTCTTCCGCAAGAGGCTCATCGAAGGGACCCTTCGAATCATCTTCCTCTTCTACAGTAACGAGATTGGCGTTAGCTTGCCGACGTGGGAAGTAACGACGTCCGTTGGCGGAGGCCGAAGTTCCTTTGGATTCGCTCGAACTCATCATTTTGCGCATAAACTCGCCCGTCTTCCACGCGTAGATCAAGTTATCGCGGTAATGCTCCGCCACTTGAAGTAGAATCGCTATCGAAGGGCAGCACAATTCGTCGACAATATCCTTCCAAGCCTCTGGCTGAGTGCGAAGAATCTTGTTGACGGCAGTAGGCTCGTCGTCTTCGGAGTTAAGGAACTGCTGATAGACGATGCGTCGTTGGAAGAACTCAATAGGTTCTTCGTCTCCGTGTCCGGATTGTCGGAAACACATTTCCTCGAAGACTCGAAGGCGATCCTTCATCCACTTGGACGTCAGGAATTGCGCCGCGATACCTTCAAGTAGATTGGTCCAGTCAATCTGATAAGCTCGTTTGACCAATTCTGGGAGCGCGTTCCACCAGTTCTTCGCAGCTCCTTGAAAACGAGTGGGAGCGATCTGAGCTAGATGTTGGTGCATGGCTTGTCCGAGACGTGCCAAGTTCCCCATTTCAATCACATACTCGATAATGGAATCGCCCTTCCCGTTCCAAGAAGGAACCACACTGATATTCAGCTTCGGATTGAGTTGCCATTGGAAAGCGTAAGGGTCAGGCCCAGCAACTGGTACTGGAGGAGCAGCGGGACCGGGAGGTGGAAAGCCTCCGGGCGCTCCAGGGAAAGGAGGTCCTCCTCCGCCAGGCGGTGGAGCTCCTCCATTACCTCCCGGGTGGCCAGATGGGGGATTCCCTCCGGGAACCGGAGGGGGGAACCCAGGTCCGCCGTATCCTCGACCACCGCCATTTCGGCTACTTCCTCGCGAGGAATTACTTCCATTCGATCCGCTACCTCCAGGAGAACGCCCCCCATTATTGCGAATGGGAGTTTGCGTCGGGTTTAATCTGGTACGGGCATTGTTCGCATTGACGCCATACGCCATCCTCGGAATGTACGAGGAGGGATACGTAGTAAGGGAGTTGGGAACAATATTTCCCTGCGTCGCGTGCATCAGCGATGGCCCCCCAGACGTAGCAGCGGGAACCGATGCCGTCATCTCGAATCGAATATTCGAACCTGGTAGCGTGCGCACGGCCGGAACAGGCATAGAACGGAACTGAGAAACTGCAGGCTGGTTGAAGCGAACCGTGGAGATGGGCACAGCAGCTGAATAGCGGGACCCGCTACTCAGCACTGAAGTCGCTGGCAGGGCGGAGGGCCGGAAAGGAGGAGGGGAATGTTTAGGATTCCTGCCGTTCTTGTAAACCGCTTCCCAATCAATCTCAGGGCCGGAAGGCAGTAGATTGTTCAAGGCTTCCGCGTTGAATTGACGAAGGTACCCTCCGTAATCCGGACGGGAGGCGAAACGACGAAGGTCATCCTCAGCTCCTTTATCTCCATAAGAGATGCGGACTTCGGTAGTCGTCGACGCGGCAGAGCTGAGTGGTCTTTGGGTAATTCCCAGCCACGAGTTTCGTATTGTCTCCAGAGTGTCGCGCGCTCTCTTGTTAGCTAGCTTGAGGCGGAGTTGGAGGGACCCAAACGCCATGATAACGTTGTCCTTGGTTTTCGTTCGTTCGAGGACCCGAACTAAGGAAAACCCTGGGTCGACCGAGTAGATGTGAATGGCTTGATTCTCCGTAAGCTGGTTCAAGCCAACGAGAATCTGGTGTAAGGCCAGCACCAAATGCGCGACCGTCGTGAACAGCTCGCCGTTCAAGCAATAAAGTGTTCCTTCATGTTCAGTGACTATGGGATTAACAGAGATCGCGGAGCTAGGGACTTTGCGTATCTTGGCGACACCAGAAGAGACGTCCGACCAAAGAGACTCGAGATGGGGAGAAGTGAACCTCCGAACCACATCCCGTAAAAGAGTAATGTATTGGTCGGAAGCCCGAATAAGACCGTCGTCGTTCGACCCGTATTCTATGAGCGGGTCGTAGTCTTCTCTCGAATCGAACGCGCCGTGGAAACGGATTACCGAGTCATGAATAGACTCGAGATGAAGACCCAGCATCGCGCCGTAGTGCAATAGCATGTCGGGAGACGCAGGACGTAGATGGATCGGGACCAGTTCCCGACGGTGTCCTTGCAGCGCCGCTGTTACCGAGTTGAACGAATGTATCCCTGAGCCGTAGGTAGACGCGAGCGGGACCCGCTCGGAATCTTCCGGACTATCAGACAAACGGTTAAGAGAACTGATAGTCGTAGAGGGCGTAGGGAATTCCGAAGCAGGGCCTGCAGGATCATCCTGCGCGTCGACAGGAGTTTCTAAAAGAGAGTCTGTTTCTTCGGGGCGTAAGGTCGTATTGCTAGCGCCGCTTTCCGCACGATTGCGCCCTTCTTCACGCTCGACAGCGCGAGAACGAAGAAAACTCGGAGCTTGGCGAGCGTCTTCCACTGCCTGTTGAATAGAGGGACCCTCTATCAACTGGAAGGGAATAGGCGACGTCGCTGATGTCGACGACGATGCCGGGTAGTGATACGGGGTAATGGGCGAGTCGCCGAAGCTAGGGCCACTCATCATTCTGCCGGATGGGCGACTGCCTTGGGATTGAGCTGGCCTGCTTTTGCGGGGCGCAGGAGGAGTTTGATCGTCCCTCGAACTACTGGGTGAGGGGTTGTGGCGAGCTGCCCGTTGGGCAGGGTTTTGGAAGGTTCTCGGGGCTACCGCAGCGTGTTCAACAGCGGTCACTTGCGAACCGCGAGCAGGAGGAGGGTCGGCAGTGCCAGCCACGGGATCCGTAGCGGTAGCTTTCGAGCCTTTTTTCGACGGGGGGTTTTGCTGCGACATGGAAGTTGAGAACAAAAAAGATTTGATGTCTTCGATGGTCCATCGTTGAAGGAAAATCCTTTTTGATGTCGTAGGGTCTCCGCGCGAGCGTCGTTTCAGTTCCAAAACGGGACGGAGGATCGTCGTCGTCGCTGGCCAAGACCCGGGTACGATTTAACCGAAAATTCCGAGTATGAGCTCTAGCCGTGCAGAGCCCTCGCGGTGGGCTCCATTGTGATGCTACGCGAATTCGGGAGAGCCCTGTAGAGCTAGAGCGAGCGGAACAGAGAGAAGTGGCAACGGGATCCGTTGCCACGTCACCGTAGAGTCGTCCTCGCAGTAGAGTAATAGAATATAATGGCGCTAGGAGCCAATCTTGAGCATATGCGCGATGGAACGTCCAGCGAGTAGGTGCGAGAGATAGATAGAGAGGGAGAGAAAAGAAATGGCTAGGAGCTCGACAACGGGATCCGTTGTCGCTGCTCCTGCCGAGCCGCAGTCTGCCGTGTCGTCAGAGCACTCCAAGGCTCCATTGGCCTGCCCCTCGTGTGGCCTCACTCGCTATTGAGCGAGGCTCCCGATGTCCCGAGTTTGTGGTGGAGGACGAGTGTAAGTTGTATATATTATTGATGACGTGACCCTGGGTCACATCATCATCAACCATCTAATCTACAATCTAATCTACAATATGGCCTCTGGCCTTCGTACGTTCAGCGTATATACTAGTCTACCGTCACACGTTGAGACGAACCTCAGGAAGCACTCCGGAGTCAACGCAACCCGGACCGGAGGCTGAGGGATCCGGGCTGCAGGCTAATTTTTTGACCCGGAAGCTTCGGCTGAGGCCGGAGCATCCACCGCAGCACGTCGTCCACCGACCGGACGCTTCTTGCATTCAGAAGCCATGTGACCGGCGCCTCCGCAGAACATGCAGAGGTTGTTCTTGAGACAACAAAGACGTTCCGCCGGATTGAGTTTGCCGGAGGAGTCGAGGAACTTGGCGTAGGCTTTGGCAGGTTTGGCCGCTGGAGCCGGAGCTTGCGCCTGGTTCAACGCGGGAGGATTTCCAGAGTTACCGGAGGCACCGGAGTTACCGGAGCCAGATTGGCGAGAGGTGTTCTTGGCGGGTGAGGAACCGGATTGTTTTCCACAGTTCCCGCCCGCCGGACCGCCGGTGTTACCACCGGGGCCGGAGCTTTTGCCCCCATTCTCCCGATCCCGATCCTTCTCCGCTTGGCGCTTCCAATAGCGCGCGTCGATGGTACGGGCAACGCCTTTGACTCCGAGAAGAGTGTTGACATAGGCATGGTGAATCATGTCGTCCTTGATCCGGCGGGGAAGACCTTCGTAGAACTGGTGCCGGAGGGCGTTGTCACCCCAAGCCATAAGGACCGCGAGCCGGTCAAACACGACAATATAAGTCGCGATCCGGTCTCCGGTCTTCATCCGACACAAGCGGATGGCACCCTCGGCATCCCCGATAGGATCATGGGGACCGAAGTTCAACTGCAGCTCCAAAACGAACCTTGGAAAGTCTCCGTCCCAGACCGGAACGGTGTTGGAGGTGTCGTAAGGGTTCGGCTCGAACCATTGCTGAGCGGTTCCGCGCAAATAGGAGATGACGAAGACTATTTTGTCGGTGTCGGTCTCAAAATCCTGGCTACGCTCGGCAAAGTGCAAATAACACTGCGAGAGGAAGGACTGTAGCTTGGAAGGGTCCGAACCGTCGAACAGGTCTGGATTCCGGAGGTTCGACCGGGTGGAGCGCGGAGCACGAGTTTGGTAAGTTCCGAAAAGGTGAATGGCGGATCGGAAGTCGTTGAGAGTCATGACTAGCAGATTCTCTGCAGCATCTGCCGCATTGACCGGGGAAGCTTGGCCCGGAGGGCCTCCAGGAGGTCCCGGGGGATCACCACCACCCCCGCCTCCACCGCCACCTCCACCGCCTCCACCGCGAGGGGAAGGAGGATCTCCGGAACCAAAAGGACCTCCAGCAGGATTGCCGGGGCCTCCGGGACCGGAAGGATAACCACCAGAACCATGCTCAGAAGGTTCATCATCATCTTCCTCCCTAACAGGAGCGAAGCCACCAAAGGGAATGGGCTCAGTGGTGAAAGTTCTGGTGCGAGATTGGGGGTGAGGGGAGCGTGGATAGGCGCGAACGTTTTCCGGAGAGAAGTCCAGGGAGGTAACAAGACCCGGGACGACCGGAGAAACGGGAGGGACAGGAGCGACAGGAGGAACAGGATTGACAGGAGGGACAGGAGGAGGCGCAAAGTTTGCCGGAGTATCCGGAAGACCGCGCACGTCCATGGAGCGACGATGGATCGTAGGACCGACGAAGGAGGTAGGAATTTCTGCCATAGTGGCCGCGGAGCGAGTGTGCTCGGTGATGGGAGAAAGAGGAACAACGTGAGAGAAGAGACGAGAGTTGCGGCGGTCGGTAGATGAGCGCTCAATGATCGCCGGAGGAGTATCGATGTAGGACATGAGGAAAGGACCAGAGGTAGGTGAGTTTGATTATACTGTTAAATCCCGTGCCGGAGATATGCGGAAGTAACCCGGAGGGGTAACCGGAGCGGAGATACCGGATGTAACCGGAATGAGCGCAAGCACCACAGGAGAGTAAGGGTGTGCGTACTACTCTGGCCGGAGACGAGACGGACAGTTCCGGTCGATGAGCGGAGCAAGTCGGAGGATGACCGGAAGAGAGAGGCAAAGGCAAGACGAGTAGTCAAGAACGTTAATAATCAAACTGAAGTACAAGACAAGTAGCTACTGGTATTTATAGTAAGTAGGGATCCGGAAGGAGACGAAGAAGTAAGTAGCTAGACAATAAGGATTATCGATAGATAAGGAAATAAGCGAGAGACAATAACACTGGGGGCAAATGCCTATTTACCATAGTGGAAAATGTTAAGAAAATGCTGAGAATATGCAATATTTTCTCATTATTTTCTCATTATTTTCCGCTATAGAAAATGCAAAGAAAATAAGTTATTTTCCAATCATTTTCTCAGCATTTTCTAAGCATTTTCCATGTGGGAAAATAAGTTATTTTCTCATCATTTTCTCATCATTTTCCGGGTGGGAAAATTTAGCATTTTCCACTGCGGAAAATGCTAATCAAATGATGAAGAAGCATGACCATATATGGGAATATAGGGATTTTTAGGATTCCTAGGATTCTCCTTTTTAGGTATTACCCAATATAGCAAGTGTTGTACCTGGTAAAATTACCAAATATAGCAAGTGTTGATAAAAAGAACATCTAAAGTAAATGTACATTTGCTATAGGTTCACCTTGATACTAGGCTCCGGATCAGTCAACCAACACTCAGTCATTAGACCTCTTTTTACTTATGATTGTGCACACTCCAGCCCATTTTGAATTCTTGAATATATATTCAACTTTGCTACAGGTTCATACTCAATATCTACAGGCTCATTCCTTGTTCTCGACCTCCTTTGCTTCTTCTCCTTCCTCAGTACTGAAATATGCTTCCTCTCCATCACTGTCCTCGTCCTCTTCTAACTCTGTAGTACTTGGTGGGCCCAAGGTAATCAAGACACCAGGGGCAGAGTTGAGCTGGGCAGCTTGAGCTTGAGCTTTCCTTCCGTAACTAGGTGCAGTACTAGTGAATCTGAACTCTTGCAAAGTGCCTGAACGTCCTTTGACAAAATCTGTTAAGGCATGGAAAATGTCCTTTGCGTTGGCTCTGTGCTCGATAGAGAGTATCTTCAGCTCTGGCAAGAACTCCTGGTGACAAATTGTGGTGAAAAAGCTGTCAGGGATTGTGTCGGCATACAGATGCAAGTTGCTCAGACCAGGTGCTGAAACTTGAAGAAGTTTCTTTAGCTCAGGCGACCAATCTACCTCCTCCATATCAAGTATCAGTAATGTTACTGAACACTGAGAACGTTGGAGTAGATCCGCTAAAATGTTGAGTGGTTGTTGTGATTCACCACAGTGTACCTCAAGTATTTTGAGGATGGGAAGTTGGAGACTTTCCACAACATCCAGGTGTACATAGCGGTCCAGCTCAAATCTCTCCATTTTAGGCAGAACAACCATGGGAAACTGCTGCCTGATCTGGAGAACTTCAGAATAGATGTTATTTAACACCAAGTCCTCAATATTTGGTGTGACCTGGAGAATATCCATACATACATTTGCACTCTGGCTCAATATATTGAGCTCCTTTATCTGAGCCCATGGAAGAAGGAGTGTGAGAGGTGTAATACCATTGCCCTCGATATAAACCTTCTGGAGTGCTGGAGCAAGTTGAAAGGCTGAAAATGCAGAGTCCAACTCCCACTCTTCATTATCTATGACATGAAGAACTTCAAGTTTAGGGAGGTTGCCGTATACAAGACTATGGAGGACTTCTTGGATGGGTTCCAGATCCACCATAGTACAATTGAAGACTTCACGCCATTTGGCAGAGAAGCGTGCAGCAGTGCCAATGATATGGGTTGTGCCATAGTGGCCAAGGTCAAGAGCCAGGCTTTCCGAATATCGAAGGCAACGCATGAGATGATTAAATCTAGCCTTGTCATGAGGTATCCAGCTATTGCCATTGAATACACTCCAAAGCCTGGGTGAGCTAAGGACAAGATTCTTCCAGTTCCGACAGACAAGTGCAAGGGGGAAAGGATCTATGCCCTCATCACTTGCGTATTGCAAAAAGATTTCTAGCCAAATTTCATTTGGAATGCTGTTCAGGATGACTTCTTTCAGTTCCTTGGAGACAGAGATACGAAGGGCAAGCAATGTATCAATTTCTGTGCCAATTTCATCCAGCCTTCGACGGAGTAGAGCCTCTTTAGGAATAGAGCTTGTTCCGTGATCACGACCATCTGTACAATTGAGAAGCTTGGAGTAGTTACTAAAGAAACTTACCACTGCTGGTATAGCTCTCAGATGCCAATGGTTGAGACAACTGAACTTGGAGCCTGCTAACAGAGTTTGCAAGTCTAGACGACATGTTAAGAATTCAAACTTGAAGATATATGAGATCTGTCACACTAAGTCACGCAAGACTTTGAATGAGATTAAACTTGTATATTGGGAAGCTTGGTGGCCAGCCAATTGCATTATATAAATCATCATGATCACTAGCTGAAATACAGGTCAAGAAAAATCTTGCATATGTGCCGCTACTTATAAATTATAAGAAGATTAGGTATGCATAAAGCCCAAGCCTACTAGAACCTCTGAATCAGCTGCTGAAATACATTTAAACACTGTTGAATATGTTTTGCTGAGTTGAGATATCTCATCGAGATAGATATCTGGGTCCTGTCTATCATAGCCTGGTCTCATCTGCAACCAGTGGAGCTTGATGTGGAATCCTGTTAAATCCAACTGGGGGTTGCGATTTTCAATAAGCAACCGTAGAACTTCAGGGGTGAAGTCCAAACAACTGACCAGAGCCAGATACTGGAGCTGTCCAATAAGCTGCTGGCCACTGTCTTTAATCATGAAAGCATTGAGAAGTGCATCAACAATAAATGTCTTGGCCCCCGGAACATCGCAAATTGTCAGACTCTCCAAGCAATTTAGACCAGCAAGTGCAGAGAGAAGGTCTGCTTGGGTAATTTTTGCCAGAATAGTGAGCTTTTGAAGGCAAGATGCAAAGGACGACCTTGTTGCAAACTCTGCATACTCTCTGGGGTTCCAGATTGGAAATAGATCAACATGGGCATGTAGGGTATGATTCTGGAGTGGATCTGGAGCCAGAATGAAGCTGCTCAGATTGGGCAGTGTTAGTTGAGATAAGATATATCCAATGGTCTGCTGGTTGGCGGAGGATATCACCTGCTCATCCTGGCTTGCAATCTGAATGGATATACCCAGCTGCAATGTATCGATATGTGATACTATCGGTGGTGTACGTGTCATGTCTCTCTCAGCAGCGGAGAAGACAGCAGCTATCCAGGCAATTGCACTGGATGGAAGAGATGTAAGAGGTAGCTGCTTCAATTTCTCTGGTAGAAGGATTGAAGCGGCTGTGAAGAAGGTGAATCTTTGAACCTGATGCTAAGGGATATGCAATGGAATATTCTCCACAGAACCACTGAACCCAACATTACAAAGCATTGGGGTATTTTGGAAAATATCCAACTCCGCAAAGCTAGGAATTGGCTCCTCCCTGGTGTGCAGCTCAAGTCTCTGGAGCAAGGGCAGCTGGCCTTTGATCATTGAGAGAGATGGTAGCCACTGGGAGTCCAGCCATAATCCTACATCTTTCCATCTAAAGGCATCCTTTGAGAGGATATTGAACAGCGAGATAGCAGAGAGTGACTGCTGATTAGATAGCACCACTCTAAAAGATAAAGGCTGCTGCTGACTCCTCAACAGTAGATTTGCCAATAACTCCTGGTGCATCAGGTTCTTTGCGTCTGATGGAGACTCCAGAGCAGAAATATCAAGGGCAAACTTAGCCCAGAAGGAAGGAGTCATCATTATGATATCTCTCCATCTTGCGCAGACCTTATGGACAGGTTTCAGATAATATCAAAATAGCTTAGAGGAACATAGCTACCTGGGCAAGTTGAAGAAGATGAGTGCGAGCTAGCCGAAGGATCTCATTCTCCGGATAGTATTCATTGACCATGGCATATTGCTCCGGTGACTCCAGTGAAGTTAAGTGTAGAATCTTGCTGAGAACCTCAGTAGGTAGTCTACGAATAGGCGATTTTATAGCACTTTGGCAATGATCAATGTAGGTAGCGAGATGGTCACGCTGGTTAAGGAGTGCTTGGAGCTTGTTCTGGAGCTTTCTGATATGGATATCATATGTTGCCAACTCCAGGGGTTCCGTCTTGATGATATCTTGGAAGTATGACTCTGGAGATGGAACTGAGTTGGATCGGAGGACTGATTTTAGAGAAGTCATTTGGTATGTAGAGGGTAGAAGTTTGGAGCCTGTATAGCTACACAGAGAACAGGAATCATCCATGGTAGCTTGTTTGAAGTATGGAATGCATCAGGAGAATGACAAAAAGCCTTTTGGGCCTTTTTGGGCCTTTTGAAAGGACTAAAAGGCCATAAAAGGCCGCAAAAGGACCAAAAGGCCGAAAGCACTTTTGGGCCTTTCAAAAGTCAAGTCATCTCCTTCCAAAAGGCCTTTTAGTCCTTTTGAAAGGTCAAAAAGGTTGTCAAAAGGACGTCGTAAGGATTCTTAAAAGGCATCTCAAAACAACACAGGCATTGCAGAAATGTCGCGAAATCAATAGATTCAGGTTGTACTAAAACAGCGCGCATCCAAGTGATATAAAGGATGAGCGAGGGCATCGCAGCTGACTGGCACGCCCCGTCAAGCAACCCCTTCTCCTCAGGATCCCGGCCCAGTGAACTAAACCGACACGCTCACCCGAGCTCCCATCGTCGATCTCTGCAGGTGTGTTTGCGCGAGTCAAGAGCAGGTGTGCGGAGCCGATCGCCGTCGTCGTTGGTCAAGAATGCGGAGGGGCGCGCGGCGGTCAGCGGCGTATCCGATATGTACAGTGTAAGCGCGTGTTTCACCTGATGCAACATGAGAGAGAGATGTGAATAACAACGAAGGAGACACACTACTGGTTCTGGAAGCGTAAGGGCTCAGTCGGAGTACATGCGACGATGCTGTTGTTGTCGTTGCGAGCGAGGAGTGCGTCTTTCGGTAGCTTGAACGTTACGAGGGTGTCGAGAACCACCGGATATCGAAGGATGTTCTACTGGAGCGTCAGACCACGTAAGTTGGGGGAATATCGCACACCTTAGGATTTTCACCTCTCCTCACTCATATCCCATCTATGACCTGCAAGACGGCGTCCGTAAGTGTACGAGCTTGATGGTAGGGCGATTGTGCAACCGAACGGACAGCTAGCTGACTTGATGTATGCGGATGGCGCTTGATGCCTGTGTACAAGCACAACGACGTGCTGAAGCCTTGACGTTTGGAGACGAGCCTTGTGGCCTTCGCTTGAGGTAAGGATGGCGACGGCAGTGGAATGCGGGTTAGGGATCAGGAGGGACTTCGCAGCGGAGAGCTTGAGGCCAGTACGAGGGCAAGAGCTTCAAGGATACCGACGGGGGAAAGGGATGAGGGTCAGGGGCTGGGTCAAGGGCGGGGATAGTCGGTGGGGGTACTCCGGAGGCTTGTTAAGCCCGTCTGTGTTGGGGCGGGACTGGCAGGAAGTGCGTGGGGGGAGCGAAAGAACAACCAGCGTGACGTCGGTTACCGCTTGACTCATCCATCAAGCACGCCATCGCACGTGCTGATGCGGGACTTCGCGATTTCCTCGACGTTCTTCGCCGCGTGTATGTACTTATTGAGTAACCACCGCGGGGACAGGCTTTCGAATGGGAACGACGGAGGAAGAATGGACTGGAGACGGCACCTGTTACGACTTGCCAGAGTGTAAGTTGCCGTGAGTCTCCGTGTCTCAGCGCCCGTTTGGCCCGCGTATGATGGTGTTGTGCTTGCTTACCGCGGACGTGTTTCCTCGAGTATGGTAGGTCAGTATATTAACATTTACCAAGCTTCTATATCCGCAACAACATTTCAAGCTATGAGGAAAGTCCTTTTGGAAGTACCTGTCCTTTTGAAAGTCCTTTCAGGTCCTTTTAGAAGTCCTACAAAAGGCTGAAAAGGACCATAAGTACCGGAAGTACTCGCAAAAGTACTTTGCTCAGGATCAGAAGTTCCAAAAGTCCTAAAAGTCCCTGTGAAAGGTTTTGTCATTCTCCTGATGTGATCATTTCTCACACTTGTCATTCATTAAACAGCATGTACACAATGATCATGAGCTCTGAATAGGTATTCTTTTACGTAGAGAACCAACTGGAAATTGTTAGAGCTTGTGATGTGGAAAGGAAATACACATACCTCATAGTAGCAGGATCATGGGTAAAATCATAATTTCCCCTTGGCCGCAAGAACTGGACACGAGTTTGTCCATTGGCCTGCAACCATTGGTGATTGTATGCATTTATTGGTAAACCAGCAACAAATGTTGGCTTTGCTGATAACTTTCTGAGATGTTTCCTATGTCGAGGATCAGCTCCCCGAGTGGATGCTCCATTATCCACTCTTCTAAGCAGATGATGAAGAGTATCAAAGAGATGCAACCAATTGGTCACAATCTCTGCCCGCCATTGAGGAACATGGGACTGATAGGACACAATTCCCTCATCATCCATATCTGATTCATCGCTGGACATTCCATCGACCCCAAACTCTTCTAGCACGTTTATGTGCTTCCGTAAAGGCGCAAAAACATAGGCCAGATAGCGCCTTTGGTGAAATAACTAAGTGAAAATTTTGACTATGAATTTTCCACTACATAGACTGGAATTGACATACCCGATATTTCCGAGCTTGCCGACGATTCTGGATCTTGTTTTTCAATTGCAAAGCTTGGGCCTTCTGTGCTTCTCGATATCGTTTCTGGATTGTCCTCAAATAGGTAACAAAGGCGTTGGAAATAGCATGAGCCATGCTATGGGAATCAGGCAAGCCATGTTCCGTTATCATATGTTGTGTGAATACCCGGCATGCAGATTGATTCCAGAGACATTTGGCCTTGCCTTCAAGATGAAACCGGAAGTAGTTTAAAGAGGTGGCCTCATATCCTAGGGGTTGCTGGTTTGCCTCAAAATCAGCAATCTCATCTGGTGTAACAGAAGGAATGATTTGCAAGGCACGGGGGACGAGTTTGTCAAATTCATATCGGACACCTCGCTAAGAAATCTTAATTTTATTAAAATATCTTTTGTAGTTGCAGCCACATACTGCAAGTGTCAAAATCTCTGCTTCTCGTCGTTTTGGGGTCCCTGTCTTTTGGGAAGGAAAGATAGGATATGGACCCGGATGCTGGGCAAAAGGACCAGATGGCAAAGGTGCGGATGGAGGGGAGGAGGATGATGGTGTTTGCGGAGGTGGTATGGGTGGCCCTTGTGGTGGGGGTACTGGAGGTCTTTGTGGCCTTGGTGGTGGTGGCACTGGTGGCCTCGGTGGAGGTGGCACTGGTGGCCTTGGTGGTGGTGGAGGTGGATGGGGTGATACCGGGGCCCTTTGTGGCCGTACTGTGTGTCTTGGTGGTAGTGGAGGTGGTGAGGCCTGTGGAGTTGGTGGAGCCTGCTGCTGATCAGGTAGTGGCGATCCATTTGATAGACTGGGCGAAAGAGATGCTCGCCTAAACTGGGATAATGGGGTTTGAAATGGCTCTGCTAATATTGAAGATCTAGAACTACCTACTAGAATTTAGTATCAGGAAAGCCTAAGGAATATGACAAACGGGAAGAGCTTCTTCTGCTTCTAGACAGTAGCTCAAACAGTTGATCAAGCCGCTGGTCCATACGCTGTGCCAGATCATCGAGGCCAGCTTGGGTTGCAAACTATCGACCAATAGTCAAGAATATACTTGGATCTCTATAGAATAAAATCCTACTGCTGTTCCTGACTGTTCTGTCGTGGGTGGCCGTGCATTATCTTCTGTTGTGCCTCGCTGGGATGCTGTCTGAGAGGCCCTCCATTGTGTATGAAAATTATTGACTTGGTCTACATATGCTGAAAATGAACCAATATCAGGCATATCATGAGCTCTTTCTTTGCCCTTGGCTAATATAGAGAGTTTAAGATATCAATTTGAATATTGAACAAATCACCTGTAGTTGTGTATGGTGCTGGATCCGGAAACTGAAGGCCAGGTTTATCTTCTCCAAGACTGACATCACTCTCTGGCTCATCCTCAATATCTTCTTCATCTGAAGACTCTAGAAATGATGATAATGGATGGCGGTCTAAGGACATAAGCACTACTGTACACCAAAGAAACTGCAAGCTTACTTGGAATGAAGGTTCCGGGAATTTTTAATCCCGACTGCATTGGAAGGAGGCAAGATGTATATAAGTGATGTGATCAATGTTTGCATATATGTGTACTACAAAGGCCTATATATGAATCCTGTACAACAGCTGGCATATCCTACATAACAGCTGGAATATCTTCCTTCCGGTGCATATGGTGGAGATACACACGCATGAATCTAATTATACCCAGGTTTAGAAATCGTCATTCAAGAATATCATCATCAACTTACCTCTTTGCTGCTGCTCGTGCATGAGCTGCCTTGGTTTGTGCAAGATAAGGAATAATCTTGCCAAGTGCAACAACACTCAGTTCTCCTCTCCAAATGATGTCGCTGAAATGCTTGATTCCACCATTGATAGGTGCAGTCTTCTGGTAATAACCAGAAACAAGAAAGTGTTCTCCATGAATCTCAACAATTGCATCCACAATTTGGGCTGTTGTTGTAAGGAAAATGTCTTCAATTGCCAGAGCTGGAAGCTTTTCAAGGCAGGTTGGCATATCGTCCAATCCAATATTTCCCACCAGCATTGGTGTGCGGACTCTGGGAATCTTGCTCTCTGCATTCACTTGTGTGATTGTTCCATAGAGATTTGTCAGGAGCCAAGCTTTAACTTTGACATGGTCAATCTACAAACATCAGTTATCAAGCTCTAGATTGAGATGTAAGCATATATTTACCCTGCAAGGAACCCCAGGTCTCTTGCGCAAAACAGCCATGGTGGATGTAGAAGAACAATGCTCTTGAAGCATCAACATGAGGCTAATAATTATAAATGAACTGAACATGAGGCAGATCAATGAACACACGCCTTGAAGAAATTCTGTCCTACGATATACTAGGGTTTACAGTGGCTTTATTTATCTCCATATTTATCAATCGGAGAACATTGAAGCGTCACTGCCATTGAAATCCACTATTAGATCAATGACTTCACTGTCCATATCCTTTCGGGGTTGAGCAGCCTGGTTCAAAGCCTCCTGTTTATTGCATATCTCTAGCTGTCTTGCTAGTTCCCTTATATATCTATATTCTGGTAAATTGTTGAGCCTGAAGATGAAGAGCACAAACTGTTGATTTTTCTCTTTCTGTTCTTGTACATCCTTTAGCTCTAAGGAGAGCTTTTGTACTTCCTTCCGTGCATTGCTTACTTCTTCAATGGTCAACTTATCTACGCCTAGCACAAATATCATCCAAAGCAGAGTATAAGATTTAAATCACATACTGCACAAGCTTTCTACTTTCTTGTGAACTTCTAACTCTCGTGAAGCTTTGATATCCATCATTCCACTTTTGCGAAATGCCAGTTCCAGTTTCCCAAGTGCAATTAGACATGCTTCTCTTGCATCGGGTAAGGCTGCTTCTATGTCTTCTCCAGGCCCAAGCATTGCTGGCATTGGTGCATCCGGCAGCAATGCAGTAAGTTTATGCATTTTTTTCAACACATGTTGGATGGGCTCGTCCCATGGGTCTGCTGCTAATCCATTTTCTGCATATTCTTTATATTTAGATTGTACTGAGAAAAGACAGAAGGTATGACCTTCTTCCTCCTCTGGAGTTAAGCTGATAAGAAGATTTAGAGGGGGCTGAGATGTCATGATGTGAGACAGGCACTCTGAGGAACACTCAGATTTATATATATATAATATGGAATGCCTATCAACAGCCGCAACACATGACCTTTCTCAAGTTTTCCACGGTCACATTTCACTGCTGCGAGCAGGATCAGAATGTGACTATGGTCCGTATAAACTGATATGAAAACCAAAGTCTATGTTCTATCCAAAAGTACCTATTATTCCACTTGAGTGCAGTTTAGAGTGTGTCAAACAATTCTTCAATCTTCTGCCGGATATTCAAGAGATCCTGTTGGAATTAGTATAGCTCTGGAGAGCCCCGGCAGGTCACATACAGTGTAGGAGGTGTAGAGCTTTTCCTTTAGCTCTGCCTTGGTCTGCACCAAATCCCTGGTCTTTTGGTGAAGTCTACTGAGATCAGCATCTAATACTGTGGTTTATATTAGCATACCTTTTATGTTCAGAAACTGCAGATTCAATACGGCTCAGATATTGCCTGCCAGCCTCTGAGGCTGCCTCTCTAGGACCCAACACCTCATAATCAGGAGCAGGATCCTTTTTATCCACATCGCTATAACTAATTGTCATTTTAGCACTTTGAGTCTGGCAGGGAACACACTCGAAATGGTTGCACTCAAGCTGAAAGGCAGCCAATAGAACACAAATGCTTTGGTATTCTGCAAAGAATTGTTCTATGCCCTGGTAGATGAGAGTAGTTTGGTGACTTTTGATAAGCCATCTATCATTGGCAGAACGTAGCATCCCCCGGAGTCGGCCAATGCGCGGGCCGCTTTGTATAACAATATTGTTTTCAGGTTGATTATCCTCTGTGAGAGAGACAGAGTTGACCAGCGCTTCAAGAGCATCAATGACTCCTTTGTAGTCAGGATGTAGCGATGTCGACATAGAGCAGATGTTTGATGATGTAACTGTGACATGTTCTTTACCATGTCTCCAGGTCGGAAATTCTGTTTCTGAAGAGTTGTCACTGAAGAAGACGATCTAGGACCATCTAAAGCATTTGGGAGACTCCCATTTGAAATATTGGCATTGATCTTCATAAGCTGTCTTCCTCCCCACAGAAGAGTCAAACCCCGCCTTGCAGAAGCACCACTGGTACTTTTACGAGTCTGCACTCTGTGGAAGACAATTGCACTGGCTACAAGACAGCTCTGGATCTCACTGCAGATAAATATCTCATACAACATTGAAGTAGAGAGAATTGATGCCTGGCTCACTCGGGGGAAGCCGGGCTCAGATCTCTCTCTCAGCATTTGCTTCCAGACCTTGATTTCACCAACAGATTCTGTAAGTGACATCTATTTGAATGAGTAAAGCAACCTTATGGAGCGTATAGAAAATACACCATCTTTGGAATATTTGTCTTCTCCCCTGGTTGCCATCATTACAATGGCTGGAGATTGCTCCTACACTATACCATGGCCCTAGTACTCTTCGGTACCTGCACACTATCACTCCCTCATTGAAATGTCTATCTGTTAACACAGGATCGGTGACCACTATCCTGCCCTACTTGCCCAATCTCCGTGAATTATCCATCACCAGACTGGGAAATGCAGCAACTCAACAACTGGGGAGTGTACAGGGGAATCCAGAGGTTCTACATCTCCCAGTCTGCCTCCAGCGACTGAAGATTTTGGAGCCAATCAGACAAACTA
Organism: Mycena amicta; assembly: GCA_029282125.1. NCBI lineage: Eukaryota > Fungi > Basidiomycota > Agaricomycetes > Agaricales > Mycenaceae > Mycena > Mycena amicta. Next base: position 621,514 of record JARIHP010000031.1, on the reverse strand, counting down.
CAATGATCGATATTCTGCACCAATGTCCAACAATCACTCACCTGCAATGTCAAATTCTTCCAGGATCTCCACTGGATAAGGAGAAATATCCCAACCCCCCATACCTCTTTCCCAACCTCAGATCCTTCATTCTCAACACATTCTTTAATCCCGAAGTGCTGTCTTCAGACGTGTTGAAAGCAGTGCGGCTTCCAAATGTTACCCATTTGGAATTCAAGGATGTAGATCCAAAGGAGCTGGTCTCATTTCTACTCCGCTCATCTTGCACGATTGGGAGACTGAGGTGCTATTCCTCTTTCTTCAATTCAAAGGAAATTCTTCAAATGTTTCCGGCCGTTGATGTGTGTGCTTGGCGAACTAACTACAAAACCAAACCTGTGAAAACCGAATAACACTATATCCAAAACCTCTATACTCTGAATAAGACTTGTAATAGTCAAACTCGTCGTAAATCGGTGTAAGGGAGTGAAACCGAATAAACACAAATCCAATCAAATAGCTAATAGACACTAGCGAGTTCAGAACCCTGGGTACAGGGCCTTTGGTGGGGGTGCAGGGTAGGTAGTTCGAGAGTTTGTAACGCGCACGTAAGACGTACTATCGACGAGCCTTGATGGGGACGGCCAAATACGATGTCCTAGTTCCTTAATCGGTATTCTTCCAAGTTCTTGTTCTTATGTCTTCCTTAATCGGTATTCTTCCAAGTTGTTCTTCTGTCTTCCTTATTCTGTCCTGGTTCCTAAATCACTAATCACTATTCTTGTCAAACACTTTGATATCTTGATGTCCGAATAACACTTTGCTCAGTTCACACAATCCAAATCCGATTTAAAGTTGTAGCCTTTGCAGTTTGTAGCTTAGCTAAACCCCAGATCGCGGCCTCAATAGGTGGGCGATTCCGTGGCTACAGTGTACCAAAACCCTACTTATATACCCTTGTCTGTGTCATATCTGAGTAGTAAATATTATGATGGATCGTCCCTCGAGTCATATTCGTACGCAGATCCCTGATCCGCATTGTGATTGTCGTTATTCGGTTATGATGTTTCTTCAGTTATCCGATTAGCGGCTCTGCCCTTGGTACCAGTGAATAGCCCTCGTCCGTAGCTTTCCGTGCATATGCGATTCGTCCCAAAACGTCCAGTAGTTCCGAAGTTATTGCCTTCACTTGTTTTCCGGATAAGGTCACCAGGATCATTGTGTAGTCACTTGGGTCTTGTAATCTTCGGCATCCGACGGCTTGTCCCTCTTGGCTCTGATTCGGGTTTCCTTGGTCCGATTAGGTCCGGTCCGTGTCTCCCCGCCATCTCATCACAAGTCCGAATAGCAAACGGTTATTCCGAGACTGCCAGGTCTTATTCGGTGTTTATCCCTTTGAGTGTTTTGCACCGGATTGGATAGGTCCAGGCTTGTGGGCTCTGCTGGTATGTGTGGACAATGAACTTGGAATGCGCCGCGGGTCGTCAACCCCATTGCAGACCTTATTCACTGTTGCAGATATCTCCCAACTAGCTATTCGGGCTCATACTAGTTCTATGATGTGCGCACCGAATAAGCGCGAAAAGGTTGCCCTTCCACGCCTACTCCGTAAAGCGGCTTATCACCGTTACTATTTTGCATCTGCGTATTGAGAATGGGCTCGTCATCCTCTCAATGATCAAGCTTTTGCAACAGGGCATCCTACTGCTTCCAAATCTTCGACATCTAGTCATATCCGTACCCAAGGATCGGTATGAAGTCATTGATATGCAGGCTATCCTCAATCTACTATCCGTGCAGCCATTGCACATGCTGCACATTGTCATTCAAACCCCTCTTCCATTATGTCTATGGACTCTGGAGCAAGCTCATGAGGAGCAGTTGCGCACTTATATGGCAGGAGGGCTGGAATTCGTATTAATGGTGGGGCGACCAGAGTCTCAAGAATATATAGTTTGGCCTAGCAGAGCAAATACAGGTACACCTTGGCATTATTCATTTTATTTCCTGATTAACCTTGTACCATAGATTGGTATGACAGCTTCTACTTCAACTAGGAAGGATTGTGATATTTGAGTTCAGAAGTTATATATATGATCATTGCCTACGCCCATGGCCAGACCCTCAACCAGACATCCCAAAATACTGCACACGATGGCCTCTCCTTGAGGTTGATTTCATCGCTGCAGAGCATAGAGACACCATTGAGAGCATTAAGCCCACGGATAACCGTGCTTTGCATGGGAGCAAAGTCAGCAGCAGAGACTGCCTCGTACAGATTTGCAAGGAATCGGGGGATGGGTGCAGGGTCTAGAATGACATAGAATACACAGATGAGCTTCGAGAGGTGTCTGTGTTGCCAGGAAAGGTCTGAGTGAATGTATTGGGTGAAAGAGTCCAGGTCTTCCATTGACCCTCGAGCTGCTGCAAGGGCCAATCCCTGAAGCAGTGTTACCGATGATTAGGGCTAACCTTGAGCTTGGGAGGTAGGGTTTGAAGAGAGGACAGCCGGAGATCTCGAGAAGGCATGAAGGAGACCGCTTGCCAAATCTGACAGTCACACCATAGATGAGCAGGGAAGATCTTTTGTGCTTCCAGGACAAGGGGTGGACATCTAAGTAATGAATGTATGTAGGATCTCATCTCTAGTGCAACTCAGTTGTCCTTTTTCCTTCCCCCGGCAAACAGATGGTGCATGAGTATACGCGTACATGCATATCATGGTCAGTCAATTTATGATGGCAATACTAGTCTTATCCTATTACGTTTGACAAGGATATAAAAGAATTTAGGCGAAGTAATTTACTGGTCATTATAAGTTGCCCTCGCTATTCCTCTTCGTCATTGTGGCCACAATGGCAAAGAGGAATGGCGAGGGCACTAAAGGCCACAATGGCAAAGAGCTCGAGGATAGCGAGGGCACTAAGTAAGCTATGCATAGAGCATAATGAGTTCACTGGAAAAGTCAGCTAGAGTCAAAATTGAATGAGAGGCACACCACAGACCATCAGTGCAGGTCGTTATTGCGGAGGGAGTCAACGGCTGGTGATTTGATACACATTTGACGTCTTCAAAGGGAAGGGTGGAAAGGTTCAGTCGCTACAGGAGCAGAATCAGACTGCAACGATGATTGTGAAGGACCTCACCTGGATGGACAAGAAAATGTACAGCGAGCATGCCAGCGTGGAAGGAAGGCGGAGATGTTGTCAGAAAAGCAACACAGGTTTGAGGATAGAATGGACTCTACGCACTGCCAAACTTAGCATGTTTGCGCAACAGACAGTGGCTCTACCTTGGAAGCCGCATATACTGTGGGCAGAGGCTATAGCCGGTTAATATATGTTGCAGGTGGCCAAGGGAAAAGGTGAAAGCTTACCTGAAGCCCTTTCAGATTCTGAAAGAGCAGCTTAAGGACATATGATCCCACAGCACAATGAAATCCCCCAGAACCCAAATAAAAACATGAGCCCCAGAACCCAAATGCACGGCAATCCAGATCAACCAATCTATGACCGCAACGGCTTCGAAAGGGACATGGAAAGCACCCAAGGAGTCTCGGTGCAACACTCACAACTCCCGGGTCCCCTAAGGGCTTGGCAGATCCCCCTACCTGCATACGTCTGGCCAGAACCGCAGCAAGATGATGGGGGATGAAAAGGCTGTAACGCTGGCAGCCCAGCTTTTATACCTATGGCATCTTTGATGGTAACATTGATGATGGCAGAGTCACATTGACACACAAATGAGGCGAATGCGGCATTGTTAGGGTATCGTATGCGTTATTCATGTAAAGTAGCTGTTATCAAGTGCTGTATCGAGGGAGAGGCAGAGACCGATGGTGCAAAGCGACGATGAAAATGCGATATAAACGAGTAAGAGAAAGGAGGGATGTGAGGAGATACACAAATTACGACGTGGGTGTACATCCCTCCTGGAGCGCACGTCGGGCAGCTTTCAGCTTGGCGGATCAGGAGTTTGGATTGGAATTGGCGGCACGATTGGAGATGTCTTGTAGACGGTGTGTGCCGAAAATCTCTCTCAAGGGAATGTTAATGCAAAACAAGCAGAAAGGAATGGACGTACTCATTCCAAAGCTCGACGATCACATTCACCTTCTCGTCCTCCGCATCCTTCTCAAACATCTCCACCATATCGTCATACCACTTCCACAGATCGAAGGTACCAACTTTTTTGACCCACTTCTCGGCCGTGGTGCACGCGAAATAAGCCTGCGACAGTCAGACAATGTCGGCAATTGAGATCATCTTACCTGAATGTGCGTGTACGTGATGAGACGACCAGTAATTGTCTTGATGTTTTTGTGTTTGGCATTCGAGCCTCTGATTCCACTGGCGGCGGTGTACGCTTGGGATTTGCCGTTTAGGACTGTGCGAAGGACCTGAAGAACACATTAGATCAGCGGCACGACACGTAGACACTCACGTGCATCGGTACATGGCCCTCGAATAGCCCCACTTCGCCGTCCTCGGGGTCCGTCTTGGCTTGGTTGTACATAAGGGCGGGATAGTCCTCGAAGGTGAAGGAGATTTTTCTGTTCTTGAGGTCGCTTGCAAAGCTGCAGTGAGCACAGCGACAGAGACGAGTGAGAGCGAACCGAGGGTTGGTGAGCTCATCACAGGGGTCTTGTGCAGTGAGAAGAGCGCGAGTCTCGATGTGGACAGCGAACCGAGGGTTGGTGAGCTCATCACAGCGGTCTTGTGCAGTGAGAAGAGCGCGAGTCTCGGTGTGGACAAAACTGCCGTCGACCTTGAGTTTTTCGTGGAATCGCGGAAAGATGGATGTTGTTTGAGCGAGAGGAACGAGGCATTCGATTTGGGTCCGGATGAGCGCAAGTATCGGCGTGTTTGGCCTGATTTGCGGCGTCCTGGATCTGATTTGGTCAGTAACGCCTCGACACAGCAGACGAGAAGACCTACGATCTGCACAACTTCGTCGATCCACTCGTAGTCATGCGTGTCGAGGAGGTTGTCGAGCTCAGGAACTGCTGCTGTGAGGATATCGTAGGTCTTGAGGTAACAGAGGTCGTCATCGTGGATGGCTTGTCCGCAAGTTCATTGATCTTGACATCAAGAACACTGCAGAAGGAGATAAAAGGGTGTGCAGTACGAGCAAGCATGCGTGAGGCGTCATAGATCCGGTGGTCCGTCAAGTTTCTGAGTGGAAAGAGGTGAGTATATGCGCGCATATAGTCGGTCGTTACGCACAGGTTACTTGCATCAAGCCGGCTCCGAGTCGTCTTCTTCATCTTCGCTCCTTTCTTGCGCGATTGTCGTGCGAGGGATTTGACGTGCGGCTGGGGTTCTTCGTCGTCCGAGTGGCGGGCTGGAAGCTCTTCTTCCCCGTCTCCCGAGTCGTGTTTCAAGAGCCTTTCATTGTCGTCTTTGAGCGTGCGTCCAATGCGTCGTCGGGACAGGAAGAATAGCGAGAGAGATGGTGTGGGTGGCATCAGGGGATGGAGGAAGGAATGTCGTCGACTTGCTGGCCGAGGGCGAGCGTCGTACTGATGCAAGCGGCGAAGTCCCCAGGGGGCAGATCCTTGGTGTCGTACTCGTAGCGGACATCGTCTTCGAGGGTGTTCCCTTAGGGCTAAGTTTCTCAGTCATGGTCTTCTGTGTGTATGTCGGGGTCGTCTTCGTCTTCGTTGGGAGCACGCGAACGAGGTGTGGATAGTGGGAGGGACGGATATGAATTCGAGGTGCGTCGATGGTTGGTATGGAACGAAGTTGAGGAGCGCCAGCGCATGGAAGGACCAAGTGAAGCTATTGCACGTCGAGTGGAAGGGCTGTGGATGTTCAAGAGGACGATGGGAGTGGGACATCTGGCAGCGAAACGCGCAGGGTATCGAGATCTGGTTCCTGGGTGCACACAGCATCAAAGATGATCCTAAAGAGTATAGTAAGGGCACGCACCAGAGATCTGAACACCACTACATCGCCAGATATGTATATGCGCCGAGGAACGCTGGATAGACTGTGTCGTCTAGGGACGTCCTGGGCGGTGGAGGGAAGTTGTGTGAGGTAAGGATGGTGAGCCTGGAGAGATCGCAAAGAGATCGCAGTCGTAGGAACTTGACAGCCCATCACCGTGACACCCGGGCCGGTCACCTTCCTGTTCGCTTCGAATTTGTATGACAACCGGTCCCTCACTCACGCTCTCCTCGCCAGGAGGATACCCGAATCTCTCGAACGGCTAGTCGAGCTCCGCGTCCTCGACTCGACGGCACGCTGCGTTGACCAGCGCGGCAACAAGCGACAAGGCGCAATTGCGATGTACATCGAGCCCTCGCATGCCTATATCATGATCTTCGAGCTCATCTTTGTTCCTAGCATTGTGGATCCCTGATCTTTTGTGAGTCGACTTTCGTGCTATACGAGGCAGTCACTAATTTTTTACCAGCATGCGGCGCGTCGAGGCTAATGCCGACTGGTCGCTCTTCTGCCCCAATGAGGCCATGCGAAGGTACGAGAAGGAAGGCCGCGCTCGCAAGACAATCCTGCCCAGAAGCTGTGGTATGCGGTGCAGCTGGCGTTCATGCTGTACACGCTGCCAACGGTTAGTCTCTACTTGATTTTTTATTGTGCGCTAACGCAGAATCTCCGCACAATCAAGTCCAACCTCTGCGCGGAGATCATCGAGTACTCTGCGCTACCCTCGCCTCTATCATGCTCCATTCTTTTGTCTCCAGCAGCCAGTACGACTTCTTTGGGTGAATTCCAGGTCATCAACCCGTGGCTCCTGCGGGAGCTCGTCGACCGGATATCTGGGTCAACAAGATGAAGAACATGCTCTTTGCGGACCACGGTAGTGCTTACATCCCTCGTATTCCGGAAGACGTCAAGGCGATTTACAATCCGGCGGCGCTGACGATGGGCCAGCTGACCAGCATGCATTTCTATGGCTGGAAGTGGGGGTTGAAGATGGGGATGTACTATCGCCGGCGGCATCGACAATTCAGTTCACGGTCGACCAGAGTGTGCTGAACGAAGCCAAGGTCCACAATGCCAAGGGGAAGGAGCAGAAGACTACTGTCCCGACATCGTCTCGGACAATTCCTGCTCCATCTCTTCCTGCGACCGATCTCCTGTGCCAGCAATACCACTGCGAGCCCACCGTGACGATCCAGTAGTCCGAGTCTGTCGTTGTTGTCACAACTGCGCCTCGCCGACAACGGGGTATCTTGAACCTCCTCTCCTACCACCCTCGACTTCCTTTTTCATTCCCGCTTCCCTTCTTTGCGCTCCTCGCGCCGCCTCTCCAACGTCCCAACCACGCGCCCCGCCCTACATTGACAACTACTTTTCGCCCCATCCTCGCATGCTTGGGCTATGCTTGTCAATATGGAAACCGTGGCCATCTGAAGCATATATTCGAGATGCCGTATGCATCAGAAATATCAGACACGGCAACCTTCCAGAAAACGACTGCATGTATATAATGTCCGATCTGCGCCGGTGCCGGTGTTCATAATCCTCCAGACGTAGAACTTCATGACTTCTACGCGACTCGGTGCGTAATATTCTCTTGTTTGTATTTGATTACTCACATCGACAGAGTATCGTTGCGTTCGTCAACACAGCACTTTCCACACGCACATCCACCGACGGTCTGCTCTGTACTCAAGAACCTTGGATGTTTCTGAGAACTCTTGGAGGTGCACGGATGCAACTGGCTTTTTGGAGGCAGACACGAGATGGACGTGGAGATTGACCGTGATACTCTGTATTTCACGACCGACCAATACATGACTTTTATTAATGGTGTCATGAATTAGCGGGTCTTGTTCGTCTTTCCCGTCCAACTTTTCCCCTTCCCGTTCATCTTTCCCTTCCTACTTTTTCCCGTCCCGTTCTTTGTGCCCTTCCCCGTTGCACACTTCCCTGTCCCGTTCTTTGCGCCCTTGCCGTTCTTGAATTTCCGCCGTACAAAGACATAACGCTTCTGTGGAGGCCCAATCTTGATGTCCGGGGGTAGTGTATAGACACCCTTCTCGAGATTTTCCCAAGTGTATGTGCGACCTTTTGGAACTTTCGAACGATCGTGCGGGGGCGGGGTCATCCCAAAGTGGTTCCAAAAGGCCTGGTGGGTAAAGTGCGCAATAGAGACGCGCTGCTCGGTGCTCCAGGCCTCTGCTCTATGCGCCAGAGCACGCCCGCGAACCGCCACAATGGTTCGGTGGTCGTAACGAACCCGGATGTGCGCCTCAGGAATATTCAGAGCCCCACCGGTGTAGTGACCTTGAGGAGAGAGCACGACGTATGCGCGCTTGGGATCGGTGCTGTCGACATGGAGGGCACTTTCACGGTTGTACATAATCTCCCGTCCTTCAAAAAGGAGGAGGTCCCGGTCAGTCCAGAGCCGGACATGGGCAAACTTGAGTGCAGACCGGTCGCGGAGCTGGGTCAGGGCAGCATGGAATTCGGGATCCAGAACCTGCATGATCGTATTGCAGCGCACAGAGAGAGGGGCGAGATCCTCGTGCAGCTTTGCCGTCGCCTCGAGCACATAGCCGGACTTGATCATATCTTTGCTAGAAACGGGTTCCATGTTCTGTACGAGCAGGTGGGTGAAACATGAAGAGGGGGTATTAGCACTTACCCATTGTCCGATTGCTTGCCATGAACGAACATCCTTGGCCACTCCTGCGACTTGCCCCTCCCGAATTCGGTAGTTGTCGACTGCTCCCCAGCCACTCCCGTCGGCACCAGCCACGGTTGGGGCTTTAAGCTTCACTGCGTGAGCATGATTGACGGTAATATCGAGGATTTTGTCCTGTGAAGTGGCAATATAAGTTTTTTTTTTTTGGACCTAGTTATATGACGAACAGCTGCTTTTTGCGACTTTGCATGAGGGTCAGCATAGAGGATGTGGTCGTCGTCTTCGTCGACCACCCGGACAGGGTCGGTGATGCCGGAGAGGTCAATCTCACGCTCGGTGAAGCCCGACTTATTCGACCAAGCTGTTGAAGGCAGCGTATTCATACGTTCAAGGCTAAAACCATGCGGCTTGACTTTGAGAAATCATTAGAACGCCAGGTAAAGGACTGGGGGCATACTGATTCGGGCCATTTCAAATCGTTTTTTGACTTCTCTCTCAATGTCCTTGATCTGTTTTGGCGTCATTCTGGCCGTCTGGGATCCGGAGCTGGGACCGTCGGGAGTAGGTTTCTGCAAAGACAGAGCGGGCTGAGGAGACAGAGCGGGTGTGTAGTCCGAGTCGTCGTCGGAGTTGTCACTGCAGGGTGTTTTTCCTTTCCGTTTACGAGGCATGAGGAAAGAATGGTCGCAACCCACGGGCTGATCATGATCATGAAGTCAGATCACTGCTAGTTCTCGCTAGCGCTAGTTTCATGCAAGCGTCGCTATGCAGCAGCTCCTCAGACTTCCCTACATTACTACTAGGCAGTAGGAGCGCAAAGATCCTTTGAATTTACCAAACATACAATCACCTGAAGTACAGTACCACCACCACCTTCATTTCAACGACCTTCGGTTCCAGCGCTAGCACATATTGCGGCTTCATTCACATTTTGAAGATACGGGCAGTGACCACTTGTCCTGGAGAGATCTCTAGAGCTGTTGGTTGTATCGGCAGGAAAGATTTAGGGAACATACCAGCGGCTTCGAAGACCTCCCATCCCGTATACTCGTCCCTTGCCGAAAGCGCCCCATGCAGCCTTCTGTCCGGCGAGGACCACATGTAGTTGATCCATGCTGCTTCGTGCGCTCGAGGAGCTCTTCGGATGTCTCAGCAAGTTCGAGTTGTTCAGCGTAGGCATATGTGAGTGCCCAGCTAGATCAATGCATGAGTATTGCTATTTATATTGAGGTGAGCGAGTACACACATAGCTATCCGGTTGGTTATAATTATAAGTCCCGCGGTCGAGGTTGGGCGAATAGCTACGTCATCATTGCTCAAGGCAGACACTACGTCATTGATCCAGGCTTACCAGGACATAGACGCGGTCTTTTTGGAGCATCATGTGTTGCAAAATGTAATTAACGGAAAATAGTGAAGCTGGAGCTGGATATGGAGGGCGACGCAGCAAATGCGACGAAGTGGCGGGAATGGAACTGTGTTCGGCCTGAGTGTGCCGCAACGTTGTTGGGACAGAGATGACATTCTGAATCAGCGCGCTGGAGAGTCCTGGCCAGCTGGCTTTGCGCAACCCACGGCTACATGTAGCATGGGCATGGTGTCGGTTCATATGAAGCTGACGAAACACGTTGCTGGATGATGTGTTATGGCTGCCGTTGGCGCGAGGTTGAGGTAGTAGTGATGTCCTCGACTGAATGATGTGTCAGCGAAAACTTGCGGGGAGGATGGAAAACGCACCATGCGACCCTGGGCCATGGACCACGAGAGGCGGAGACTGTCAATGAGGATGCGGTAGTTGGAGGAGATGCTGAAATAGTGTAAAACGATGAAGTGAAGAGAGTATGGGCAAGTAGCACCTCTTTTACCCAATCTCTGGACGATGAAGTGAAGAGAGTATGGGCAAGTAGACGCACCTCTTTTACCCAATCTCTGGATGTATCATGTGCGACACGACTATAGAGCGTGGTCGAGACCTCTTGGTGACGAGGAACCGAGAGTGTGTGCAACTGTCGGACGGACGTAGGTGGACGAGCTCAAGGGCAATCGACGAGGGGTGTCGTTAACGACGAAGGCCCTCTTGTCCTCCTGATGGCAACGGGTAACAGGCTACATAGTCCCTTTAACATGCCAGCGGCGGCGGACTGCAGAGCGGCCGACGATTCGTATGCGGAGTTTGAGCTTGGTGAGGGATGATTCCGTGTATGCGTCGATTTTGTGGGTGTCGGTGCGTCGAAGCTGAAGAGTGTGTTTGCCTAAGTAAATCAACAAGCAGGAGGGAAGGCGCACACACAAGCATTCCTTATGAGACGATGGGGGAACTCGCCTTCTGCGTTCGAGACCAGGGCTGGCTCGCAATCGTCAGCAGGCATTTGGATACCAGCACCATTCTGCCGGGATTCAGCGGTGTAGGGGAAGGGAGAATGGGAGATCTAGAGTTACCTTGGAAAATCGAGCTCAGTCACGCGGTTATGCGCAAACTGGTCCGTCGCAATCGCTGAGTTCACAGACTCGCAGGAGCTTCGTCGGCAGATGTGCTAACAACTTCTGCCGATTGCTTAATATACGAGGGCGTTGAGCGAGCCGCGTGCAGTAAAAGACCTTTGGCTCTTTGAGGTGGACATACGGCAGGGATATATGGGAACAGATTTGCGTCCAGTAAGCATGCATATGGAGGCCGATAAACCGATGAGGCCTTGGAGTTGATAGAGTGAGAGACTGAGGGCCTCCGAGTAGGTAGTGCCATCCATAGTTAAGCATGCGCGGAGTATTCGGGCAGCAGACCGCCGTCGAGGTTTATACCCAAGAACACTTCGATGTCACATCATGCCTCGCGTGACTGATCTGCTCCCGACATCCATCAGCGCCAAACGACGTTCCTCATTCACGCGCCGATGCTCCCGGTGCACTACCCAATCCTCTCAGGCACCCTACAAGGTCTCCTCCACCGAATTTCACGCAATCCGGATTACCGTATCGGCGCAGGTCGCGTGTGTCGTCTTTGGCGACGATCCCCGCGACGGACGCACTCTCGATGCTCCAGCAACTCAAGACACCATCCAGGACCGTCGGACACCTCCCTAGTCGACGTGGGGCACGCTACAGAGGGATATCATTGCGCGTTGGAAGGAATTGCGGATGGTGGTGAATGGTGTGTCGCAGTATTTCTTCATGCTCGCTCTCTAACGATCCCGGTGGACGTGTAGACTCGCTTCAAGACTTTGCTCACCTTTCCTGCAGCAAATCTTCTCACCCACTCCGGTCAAGAGCCGCAACTCCGCCATTTCATTGAAGACACTGTACCGTCGACGTCCATTCACGCGTTTCCGAGCACCGACGGCTAGAGTTGCGTCGCATTCACCCAGGGGGCAACCCTCGGAGCTGTCGGCCAAATGAGCTGTCAGACCTGCCCCGTGAGAGAGTCCAAATGGGGGGTCACCGCGCGTAGCCAGCCTAAGTCAGGCCACAGGCATCTTCCAGTAAGTAGGTCAAGAAATTTGGACAATTACTTTGTTTCAATGGAGCTTGCAATTTCAGGGTGCTTGAATGCTTTGGGGGTCTTGTCGAGCGCCTCGCAGAACGGCTTTCAGCAAATGTAAGCGAGGCAGCCAAGTCGACCCATTAGGGAACTGTCAAGTAGGCAAGTCGTAGACCTGGATTGGGAAATAGCGCCGAGGATAGCCCCTCGCATTCACCCATTGGACAATACCATCTCCTTTGAAGAGGACCTAGCGATACTTACGGAACTCTGCAGTCTTCTGCGACGGAAACGAAGGGCAGGCGGCGGTTTGGGAGATAGCGGTGGACGTTGGAGGTAGCGGAAGAATCGATGCATTTCACTGATCCGTGCTCAAATGCCGGCACTCGGTGCAGACCTGCACCCATCATTGACGCCGACTACCGAGTGTGCGTATCTCCATTCTCCCATCGCTCGAGTACTAACGTTCCCGCTGCAGAGCCGGACTCGTACTGACCTCGACTTCCGCAAGACGCGCGAGTCCGACACCCATTAGCTTGGTGAACCGCATGATGTCCGTATTTCTTGTTCTACTCGTTGATGCCCGTATGCTAATCCTCGCCCAGAAGTGTTAAGCCCAAGGACGTGTTTCCCTGGCCGAGTTCAGATCTCAATCCAGTCGCAGTTCCTGTGGTCACTGCATGGTGTCTTCAACGAGGTTCGTGATTATTGATTGTACTTTGGGTCGGCTAATCGGTCTATTTCGCGAAACTGGCTCTTTCGACGGGCTTCAATGAGCTGAGTGCCTGTGAGGAACGAAGACGTACTTGGGATGAATCGGTCTCACCCACGGTTCGCGTGCTGTTTCTCGCTCGAGTCAGAGAATGGACTCGGAAAAGAGTCAGTATGATACAACGAGGAGCGTGGAATGACACATACTGAACAACGTCAGAGATCTGTCGAATACCATGCGCCGAGTTAGCCCGAGTACGAGTACGTTGATCCAAAGTGCTCCCCGTTCAATCAGTGCCAGAGAACGAAATGGTCGCTAGAGGTGCACCTTGCAGACGACGATGTGCCGCAACGATCCGCCCTCGAGGCGGACATAAGTAAAAGCCAAGCAAGAGTGGAAACAAAACGCGCACCCGCGGAAACACATGGCTTCAATCGAGCTGAAGCGCAGGCACTCAGCTCATTATAGCCATGTGTTTCCGCGGGTGCGCGTTTTGTTTCCACTCTTGCTCGGCTTTTACTTATGTCCGCCTCGAGGGCGGATCGTTGCGGCACATCGTCGTCTGCAAGGTGCACCTCTAGCGACCATTTCGTTCTCTGGCACTGATTGAACGGGGAGCACTTTGGATCAACGTACTCGTACTCGGGCTAACTCGGCGCATGGTATTCGACAGATCTCTGACGTTGTTCAGTATGTGTCATTCCACGCTCCTCGTTGTATCATACTGACTCTTTTCCGAGTCCATTCTCTGACTCGAGCGAGAAACAGCACGCGAACCGTGGGTGAGACCGATTCATCCCAAGTACGTCTTCGTTCCTTACACGTGTTAACATCCTCCCATGATACGAAGACGAGACGTTCACTCTACGGATGTTGTCCACGCGTACATCGCAAGTTGCGATAGAAACGACTCGTTGGTTGCTGGTGTGTTCTTATGTACCTTCTTTTCATTGTTCTGACTTGGAATCGTAGTTGCTTGTTAACTTGACACGCGCTCACCGTTATTCGCCCTGCAAGCAACTTCCGAGTCGAGGTACCGGTTCTCCCACTGTGATTCTCAAGCCCATCCAATTACAGGGTCCGTACACCCTACGCGCCGCTCTCCCAGGTAATGTTCATCGTATCCTTAGCATGTGCACTTACTGACATCGATTCTGTCGGCTTCAGGGCATGGGTTTTATCGCAATCCATGAGCTGAGTCGTTCTTATTACCTTTTCAGATTGTGCTTCTGATCTGGACACAGTGAGAGCACGATAATCGTTACATCAAGACGCTTCCTGTTCCCATGGTCGGTTCGATGTTTACTTACTTTTCATTCACTGATCGTTGTCCTATATTCAAGGTGCACACACCATCACTTGTTTTGCGTCGCTCCCTGCGTTGGTGCGTTCCAGGTCGTACTTGGCGCTCGCACTGAACGAAGCACTGTTCCAGCTTCGACACTCGACGGAAGTTGGAAGACTCAGTACACCATCGCGCTCCTGGTTTGCTCATCACTTGAACAACCTCAGCTGACCTGTCCCCGGTGCCGCACAACTCACGAACACAACCGACTCATATCGCAAGATGAAGCTATTTGGGATTCTGGTAAGCAGTTCAACTTAGTATAGTATTGTGTAGTAGCTAGCACTGTAATATACACCCTAGACTGCAAACACGTGTGGAATACCAACCACAACCCGCAAATTTAAACGCATGCTGGTTATGAACCCGCAAAATTATGCCCCGCGCGCGTTTGCTGATTGCTAACCTGCAAATCCGACACAAACTCTCAGAGACAAACAACTCGATATAAGATTGCATTATCTATATCCAAGGGTACTAACTAGTCTCCAATCTCCACCTTTCCGCAAGCCCAGAAGCTCTTGAGTCCAACCACTGTATCCGCACCAAAAGCAGCGATCTGCCCAAAATCGGCGCTCTGTCCACTAAGGCCCAACAATCCCGTGTAGGGTCCCAAATGCACGTCTGTGTACATTCCAGGCCCCTGCTCGCAATCAATATCAAAGTTGCAATCCAGCCGTGGGTCTCTAGGCAGCCAGTGGGCGTCTCCCCCCGGACTCAAAGGCCAGAATTTGCCCCGAAAATACAGCGCCGCCGCACCGGACATATTTGCCTTCAATCCGGGTGGATTTGAGTAGGACCGGTTGACACTGGCGTTGGAGGTTCACATCATACCTGGGTGGATTTCAAATGCGCGGCCAACCGAGATGGCGGTGTACGTACACGGCTAATAGGGCAAACCCTTGCTGCGAAGTATCCAAGTTAACCAGGCGACAAAGCTGCTCATCCAAAGGATGTTCAAGCCAGTAGCACCCCATGATCTTGAGATTGACGTGGCCCTCCAGTTTGAAATCCCAAATGGGTTGGATATTGTCGAGTTGAACGACCAGTTGGCCAGAACGCAACAGGGTGTCTTGAGGGTATATACGTACTCTGTGGCCATTGGCGAAGGAGCTGATGATTGCTTGATTTCCAACGAGGTACAAAAGGAAGTCCTGGGGGCACTCAGTCTCCAGAATAGATGCCTCTGGGAAACATACATGGCCGTCGCAAAGTGTCGTGACTTCCGAATCAGTCCCATCTTCAGCCAGCCCCCAATATACCACCGTGTATTGATTGGAGCTCCCCAAGTTGACAGAGGAGGAGAAGAGGAGGAATTTTCCGTGTTGCTGAATGCGGTCCCGGCCCATACGAAAATGGTCCCCATGTCCTTGAAGGTGGATTTGACGTTGGATTTGGTACTGGCAAGCCTGTTCTGAGGGTTCAAATGTGTAGAGCTCGAGCGCACTATCATCTTGAGTGGGATGGCAGGGAAGGAGAGTTACGGAGAAACCCACCCAGTGCGCAAACCAATGACGAAATGCATTGGCTTGTTTTTGAGGGAATTGTCGACCACAATGAAGCCGTCATCTACACCCTGATGCCAAATCTCCTCCATCTTGTTCAGGTCAATCATCGACAGTGTGGTAGAGGTGAGATAGAGGGCATGCCGCCCGTTTGGCATCGTCCAGATCTGAGCGGGATGACCGTAGCCGCCAGATGACGAATCCAACGTTGAGTCTGACGACTCGTCGCCGAGGCCTTCCTCAGACGAGCCGTCTTCTTCAGAATGTTGGTCTTCGTTTGCCGATGGGGCTTCGCTAGATGGCTGCCGTTTATAGCTAGGATATTGCGCATCGGGATCAAGAAGTGCCAGGAAATCTGGTGCCAGGTTGCGCATCTGGGGACCGAGGGTGATATGGCGGAAGATGGCAGCAATTTGTTGTGCGCTGAGCGGTTCGTCATAAATGGATGACGTGGAGAGGTGGGGGATATGCTGGCTAGCAAGGCTGTTCCAGGTTTCCACGTTGTTGAGAAGGACAGCCCGAAGATGTGACGAAGTCTCATGAGGACGCTCAGCTAGCGTGTCCATATCTGATTACAGATTAGGCCCACCTGCAACAGCAGCAGACCAACGTCTGGCCCGCACTTTGCAATTAGAGATTGCAATTCCATGGGTATATCGTGGAGGTTGGGCCCTACGTTTCTCGTTTTGTACAGGGTTGAGGTTGCGTCAGGGGGGAAGCTGCCTATAGCTACGCTTTTCGTGGAAGAAGAAGCCATGAGTCGAAAGAACTTTGAAGAGAGTAATATGTAACGCCGTGACCAACAACAATGCCCAGCATTTCGCACTCTCGCCGTCCTCGTCCTCGCCGCCACCTTTGTGCTCGCCAGCCCTGTCCGTTGCGACGATGTATGTGTCTTTCTCGTTGTCTCGCCAACCTTGCTGACTCGCCCGTAGCGCCCTCCTCCACTGCTTGATTAAGAACACGCAAGGCAAACTCTCGAACGGCGAACCATTCTCGACGGTGCAGAGCTTCCAGGACGCCATCAAGAACAACGAGATGCCGGGGAGTATCTGGTCCGGCTGCTGCCAGAAGACGAGCATGACCAGCAAACGGGCGAGAGCGCAACCTCCCCCGTTTGTGTATTCCCTCCGCGTCCGCATATTCATTTCGCTCGCGACATGCTGCATTCAGCCAGTGCTTCGGGACAGGTCAAATCAACAGAAAAGAAAGACTGCACTTCCGTGAGCTCACCCTACTTGCGTTCCCGGACAGATACTGACCCAGTCAGTACTTATGAAGATATCGACGGAGGACCCGGACGAACGCCAAACCGCACTGAGCTTCAACACGCGTATGACGGGTCCTAGGGCTTTTACTATCCGTCTTGACCCGACTCGGGGACGGACGAGAACTGTCACCAACAACGCATTCGGACACACTCAAAGACTCCACTCAGCGTCTTCCGTCTGGCTCAAGAGCTCCAAGTTGACTACCAAGTGTGTCCCGCCGTATACTGTCGCTATCTTCCGGCCGTATACTGTCGCTATCTTCCGCCTCATTTGCCCATCTACGACAGTCGACGATCCTCTCAGCGAATCCAAGTGCGTTCAGACGCCGATATAGGCCAACGTCGCTAATATCCGGCACTGGCAACAACGAGGTGCGTGTGCTGTCATACAAGGCGGTATCCGGCAGGTTCAGCAAATGTTCGGCAGAAAAACTTCGATTCGGAACCAGCCACTGTACAAATTGCGTAGTGGGACGAGTAGTTGAATCCGCTACGGGCATTGTAGACTTGCGCTGCTGTCCGAGCGCCGTTTGTGTCCCCGAATATTTCGCTAAAGGAGAAGTAAGTAGAGGCTGTATTCTAAAGTCGCGCACTCACCGATTCCAGGGCTCAACCTCCGTCGCCTTCTCATCCTCCGGGTCGTCCTCAAAGACCTTGACCATCTCGTCGACCATCACTTTCGCCCAGGCCATAGCAGTTTCAGACGGGAGCTCGAAGACGGCGATGCGGTGTCGCAGAGTTTCTTGTAGTTGTATTTGCCGTCCGCGGAGCCCCAGTCCTTTTTTTGAAGCATTGTGCGCGCCTAGCGACAAATCATATGCATACCCGGAGGACGGAGGATGAGCAACGATTACCTGGCATAGCGTGTATAGCGCGTACGCGGGGTTGATAGATGCGATGTGCACGCGCAGCACATTGGGGCGGGATACCGTCGTGACCGATGCCTCACAACGCGGTCTGGGGTCTGGTCCAGAAGTGCCGGAGGCACTGCAGCCGATGAACTCAGTGAATAAACGGAAAGAAAGCCCCAAGAACAGATTGTCGCTCACGCTAGTCGATGCACTGCCCAGCGGATCTTTGCAAAAGAACGACGGCCAGTCGCCATTAGTGAAGCATCGCGCTCCGCCGGACTTGCTCTGCTTCTTTGGAAGCTTTGGGACGAGTTTGCTGTCGGGATATGATGAGAGGAGATCATTATAGTTGGGATCCAGGCCTGTGATATTTTTCCCACGCCAAAATCTTGGTTCAGAGCGGCACATATCCAGCTCATTATCGACCACCACCCGGCCAAAACACCCCAAACAACAGTCATCCTCTGTCTATTCCTTGTGTTTCAAGCCTTGGGATGGTGAGCGGCATTACCCAGGACCCTCCTCGCGTTGCTACCTCGGATTGGGTGACTCTGTTGACGAGAAAGGTCCAAAAATGCCTGAGCTCAGTGCCTCGCTGGTGTGAGTTCAGGGCCAGCTCTTGTAGCGTTCCAGAAGGCTCTTATCGTCTCTCCATACACAGTCATCATCAAGTCCCATTTCCCGCCTCTCGCGTCATGCGTCGTCGCCTGCCCAGCACCTACCATTCGCCCAGAAGAACCCGGCGTCATCTTCTGACACTCCCTCACCGCCGTTCTGGCCCTCGTTTGACCCGTCGCCGCTCCTCGTTTGACCCGACACCGTTCCTCGGTCAAATATTCCGCCCATGTCGTGTCATCCCCGTCAATACGCCATACCTGTGGACACCAATCACATTTTACGGAGGCAATGGGTCTGTCGAAGTCGCGGATTATCCGTGCTGGCGGCCTTCCTTCCCGAGTATTCCTGAAGGTGGCAGACCGGCCCACGGCGACGGTTTTTTATGGATTTCGTCCCGGACGCACACTCCCGCTGGAGGTGCTACAGCAGCTCATGGCATGTACTCGGGGGGTTCACACTCCTCTGACGACTCGCGCTTCCTTCGGAATCCTTCCGACACGGCTTGGGCCCACAGACGACGACCCAGCCCGTATCCTTCATTGACCCGCTCACCGACATCCATGACCGACGCCGCTCCCATAGGCTGTGTCGGCTTACACCGCACGGACTCGGAGACTACCAGTGAGCGACTATGCAAATCGTCCAGCTTTTGTTACGATTTCTGGCACTCACACGAGCCGTCATTCACCCGAGGTCGCAAACTCCTTCTACTACCCACCTTCACCGATGTATCCGCTCTGTGTCTACGTCCGACGGACGAGTCGCTGGTCTCGCCCTCGACTCGAGCGATTCGAGCTGCTGCTCAACAACCTTCCGTGTTGGCTGGACCACTGCTCCTGCGCCAGTCCTCTGAATTGTCTTGCACTTTTGGTGTACCTCTCCGTCGAGGGGTACTTTTTACATGGAGCAACTCGTCCCCGTCATTCGCGACCTCGATAACCCTTAACCCCTCGAAGGCTTGTCAGCACTCGCATCCACGGACTCATCATGCCGTTTTACCATGTCACCGAACAACCAGCAGCATGAGAGTCCACCGGCGAGGTGATATGGCGGACGCAAAGGCTCCCTCGACACTCCCAACCACGACTTCAACGCCTCAGCCCGGCTACCTCGATACGACGCCTCGTCGTTCTTCAATCCCGACCGGACGAGCATCAACACATGCTTTCCGGGCTCGTGAGCGGAAGGCTGAGAAGAGGGAAGATATGGCGCGATTGAATGGCGCTATTGGACGCGGGGCAATCGAGGAGAAAATGGTGTGTTATTGTCTTTGTGGCCTTTGGGGTCATCGCTATGTGCGTCTCGTCTTCATCTCCTCGTCGCCGCCTCTAGATCTTTTCTAACCGCAACCCCACCAACAGCATTGCAATCCTCATCGGTGCACACAAAGCATATGCTGACGACGAGCCGTCTATTCCAGCCCTTGACGAATGCAAATGCGAGGACGACGACCCCCTCGGCCCATCTCGATCTCGCCCAGACGAGTCCGACGATCTATATAGCTCATACTCGCATGCGGAGGATTCTACCTCGGGAGTACGTCTTTGCCTATTCAACCGCCATGTCGAAGTACTTATCAGTTTTGCAGGTACGATGGCACCACATGCCCAGATCGTCTCAGAACCTATGTGCTGTGCCTTCCTCGCATCCGCCAGCTCACCGTGCCATTTGCCTGTTGGGCCTTGTCGACACCGTCCAGCTCGATAACTTCGAGTCCTGGGCTATGCGCTGATGGTGAGGATCGAGCCGGCGTTGTTGAGCAGGAGTTGGGAGCGGGCTCTGGATCAACTTCGACTACTACCGTCAGGTGAGTCGCAGTATCTTCCCAGCGCCAGTCGATGCTCATTGCTTGTCAGCAGCGGCTCTTCCTGCCCGGAATTGCCATCCGAAGCTCGTTCCCCATGCCTCTCGACCCAAGATTCGAAAAACTACCACCCACCAAGTCCTTATTCAACACATACAAGGTGAGGATTGTGTTGCGGCGGCCTAACACAATGCTAATGAGCACCATACAGATGTACTTGAGGCGGACGACACCATCGAGGCGGACACGGCTGATAGGCGTTGATGATGTGTCGAGGGCGGTATGGGAGTCTGGCTTTACTATCGGTGTGTTCTTTCCATTCAAACTCTTTCTCAATATACTTACTACAGCCCTCGCGATTAGCTGTGACCAAGACACTGCACACACGACGAATCCCGTTCCAGCTCCGGCTCAATCAACGCCGCCTTCTTCGGCTTGGAGGGTCGCTAGCTACTTGAATATTGTGGATATTGTAGGACGTTGCTCGGATACCTTTCCTGTTCTAACGAGTGCCACCAGTGCGATCGGCGAAAGCACAAGTGCTAGAGGGCCCAGCCCGGGTCCGTATGGACGGGCTAACCAGCAGCAGCAACCCCGCAGACCGGATGCGAGTCCGGTCCAGAGAGCTCCCCAATCACCGAAGAGGATGCCATCTGCAATTATTGAAGCCGACGACGAGTGGCCATCGACGAAAACGCCAATGCCGGAGAATGAATGGGACACATGCTTTTCATCTCTGCTAGCTTCAAGCAAGGATGGACCTTTGCGGAAAGCCATACCGCTAAGAACATACGTGTTGTCCAGTCATTCCATCCTTCAACCCCATTGCGCGCCTTCTACCGCTTCATTTGCATCGACTTTCAGTCGCATCCTATTGTCTTATTGCCTGGTGTCACTGTTGCAAGTCGCCCAGCTCGTCCCGTTGCAGCACGTCGACTACGACCTCAAGCAGCGTAACGGAGCAAGCCAAGATCCAAACACCGTTCAAGAGCGAAGGTGCCACGAGCATTAACGCGGCCTCATACAGCTCAACCAGTTGTTCCCTCCTCCGCCACCACATCCTTGGTATCATCTACCTTGACCTCGACAAGTGCAGAGGTCGTCCTCGACTCTCACTGACCCCAATGTTCCGCCTGTGCCATCCATGGCCTCTGTTGCCAGCACCAGTACCACTCCATCCTCAAACCCCCAGAAATGGGACCGCCAGCAAAAGCGGGTTGACGCTGAGCAGAGGGAGTTGATTGCAAGGGTAGAGTATGGAGAGGTCAGTGATTCGTTTCTGTTTGTCGACTTGTCTGCTCATCTATTCACGTCCAACTCTGCGCAACGCTCACCACTTCCGACTCTTGATGCACGTACCCAGAAACACCCACTCCCGACTCTCAATGTACGTACCCAGAAATGCCTGCTGACACTTGTTTTCTCCGGACCACCCTCCTTGGGAAAACCCAGAAACACCCGACGCTGCCCAGTGCACGGTGTTCAAACTGATACTCGTGCTGGAGGGATTTGGCCAGCAAAAGCGGGCCGATACTCGGGGCCATCGTCAGCGGTCATCAAGGAGCTCTGGTGCGGGTCTTAACCATTTGTTAATGCAGCTCTCGTTGACCATTCACACCGCCAGATCACTGGTTATAACTAGTCTCCAACCAAATCAACATTTGATCATTCGTCGAATTGATGGGTCAGTGGTGTAGTGGGTTAGATGGCATCATGTACGGTAGTCACACATCATAACGCATCAGCACCAACCACTATGCGACCCAGAGCCCATACCACAGTGGAAAGCGGAGAAAGCTGTCAGAGTCGGGGTCAGGGGCAGCAACTTGAACACTGTTGTAAGTCATTGAATGCTATAGCAGTGTTTACAACTTTCCTCTGAATTGAAAAAAAAAAAAAAAAAAAAAAAAAACCCTATTTTGCACTACTGTGCTTCAAAAAACACTCCTTCAACTCCTCCATTGTACTATACAGCTTCAGCCCATTCACCCATCTCGATGCCTTGTCCCTGATCATCTGAGTATATCCCTTCTTGTTGGCCGTCTTGAACTTCGCCTCAGTGCGGAAACCATTGTCAATGAAACGACACAGATTTCCCGGAGTATATTGGACGATGGAGACTCGCTTGTCGCCAGCCTGGACGGGAAGATTGCCATGTGTGATAACAGCTGAGGGGAATATGATCCACGTCCATGGAGGGAACTCGAGGATAAGCTTCAGCTCGTAAAGGATGATATGGCCGCCTTTGGTATGGTCGAAGGGTCCTCCTGCCCATACTGCACAAGGTTTCCCTGCTCTATCAGTCCAGTCGCGGTGGAAAATCGTAGCAGCTTGGGGACCAAAATTGAATGCCACGCACGCAAAGGCACTTCGGGGGAAGGTGCGAAGTGGCTTTGGCAACTCTGCTTGGGGGTTTCGTTTTTTCGCTTGCTCATATCGTTTTTGGGCGTCAGCGTCGAGCTTGGCGAAGGATTCAAGGCAGGACTTGTAAATTTTGGGATACCAGGTAGCAAGTGCACCTGATTTCGAAAACGAGTGAGACAATGCCGGAGAGCTTCGGAGGCGACTTACTGCTGACAAACGTGCAGACGCGGCTAATGTTTGGGTCCTGGCGGAGGGTAAGACCCAGGCCAAGTGGCAAGCTCTTCATCCAGACGTAATACGACAGGCCCTTGCCGTAGAAAATGCCTTCGTTGATCGACGTAACACCCCGATGGCGATCTGCATTTTTTCCCGTGAATGTTGCCTTTGACTGCTCTTCCACAATCGTCTTGTACGCGGCAGCACATGTGGCAAGATAGTTGGCATTGTTGTTATGCCCGATGCCCACCGCAAAGATACGCTTCTGGTTGTCAGTCATGACCATGGAGGTACTGTATTATCTCAGCGCCGTCAAACAGGAATGATATAGCACTCACTCGCCGGCCCAGGACTGCTTTTTCCACTCTGGCCCGAAATCATCTAAACTCTTTGGTGTTTCCTGTGGCACGGGTCTCGATCTTTGGTTGAAGCCACCGTAGCCAGACTTGTCTACTTCAAACGCCCCAAAGTCGACATCTGGAAGAATAGTTTCGGCGGTGTTCTGGACATGGTGGATGGCGTTGGCGGGTGGTATAAATGGTTCGTCTTCTTTCTGTCGGCGCCTTTGTTTCTTTTTACGCTCTGCCTTCGCCTTCTTAGCATTTGGCGTCTGATAGTGTTTCGTGGACCCCTCCTCCGTCTCCGTGCACTCTCCCTCCTCCTCCTCCTCTTCTGTCTGGGGGCGCTTTCTTCTCAGCAACAGTCCAGCAGCAACCAACTCCCGGGACTCCTGGGAAAGCCCCACAGTGGTTGGCTGCAGTGCCTCGGTCGGGTTGGTGCCGTTGCCGTACTGTTGGTAGAACATCGCAAGTGCAGAGTCTGGAGCGTCTTCCATAGGCATGATATTGTCGTCAGGGATGGGGTAAAAGTGGTCGGAGCAGGTTCCCGTATCTTGCCGAAGATCAAAACGATGCTCCTGGAGACTGGGCTCTTCGAGTAAGGCACGGGCAGTGAGTTCTCCAACGTCAAAGTCGAATTCAAGTATATGAGCATCGCGCAACATTGCATTCTAGCATCATTAGCACACGCCAGATAAAGTTGTACATGTGCAGACTCACCGGCTGTCCCGCTTCAGCCATTGAATCCTGCTAGTCAAGTGTCGATGAAGCAGCCCAAAAATGTATCAATCAAAAGGTCACACTCCTCATGATGCTTGTTTTCTGCCACGACGTTCCCGATTCTGCGAGCGGGACCATGCCGGACCTGGTTGCGAGTCGTGGTTCTGCCAGCTAGAACAACTTCATCCTCTGCATACCCTATGCAGGAGCCCGTTTTGTTTGCCACGCTGTTCTCGATTCTGCGAGCGGGACCATGCCGGACCTGGTTGCGAATTCTGATTTTGCTGGCTAGAACACCTTCTCTGGACACACCCTGGAACCCCCCTCACATCCTCTGAAAGTCGCATCATGGTCAGCCGCGCCGTTGTCGAGAACGACCTCCATCTGCATTTCCCAAGGTATGTCATCGTAAAAATCGTCGTTCTCCTTCAGTTTTTAACCAAGCTCGCAGACGTTTCGATCTACCTCGAGCCTGGAACCCCCCTCACGTCCTCTGAAAGTCGCATCACGGTCGGCCGCGCCGTCGTCGAGAACGACCTCCATCTGCATTCCCCAAGGTATGTCATCGTAAAAATCGTCGTTCTCCTTCAGTTTTGAACCAAGCCTGCAGACGTTTTGATCTACCTCGAGCCTGGAACCCCCCTCACGTCCTCTGAAAGTCTCATCACGGTCGGCCGCGCCGTCGTCGAGAACGACCTCTATCTCCATCACCCAAGGTATGTCATTGTAAAAAAATGATGTTCTCCTTCAGTTTTGAACCAGGCTTGCAGACATTTTGTTCTACCTTGACCCTGGGACGCCCCTCATGTCCTCCAAAATTCGCCTTACCGTGGACCGCCGCGGCCGCAACCTGTTCGACGATTATCAGGGGTACCACTACCGGTTCACGGGCGAATAGTCCGGTGTTTGGAAGGGTGCGTATTTTATATATATTCTTCTTTGTGAACAAATGAAATGAGGCTGACCCTTGCCGTGTAGTTGTGGGTGAATTTAGTGGACAGGTCGGTGTTGGAAAGGATTCCTACATTGTAACGGAAACGACAAGAGGCAAGTTCATCCAAGTCAATAAGTTGCGTGCGGCTGACAGAAGCATGGAATAGGCGATATTTGCGAGATCACCCTGTGCTTAAAGTCGATTGCAATTGCATGATTGCAGGGCTCTTACAATTACCACTTCTTAGCGCTCGCTCTGTTCCCTCCTCTGCACCCTCTGTATTGTTGACAACAACTCCCGTGCAACAAGCCTTGCTTATACACCACTCGCTATTGCAAAGCTTGCGCTTGCGATCGCCGAGTGGCCAGAGCTGTACTCGTGTTGCAGCTCACAAAGGATTCTTCAGTAGCGTATGAATTATAATTTACAGATCTTGGTGGCTACAGTATAGCTACGTCATCATTGCTCAAGGCAGACACTACGTCATTAATCCAGGCTTTGTGTCACGGCTGTCACAAAAAGCTGTTCCCTCACGCATGACAACAACAAGTTTCGCCGACGAACTAGTAGACTTGTTGGACTTCCGCAGCCCAGACGCTGCCAATCTTCTCAAGACGGGTGTCGTGGGTCCACGCCTCCAAAGTCTCCTGGCGGCAGCGGGGGTAGAAGTTGAAGTGTGTACTGGCCTGCACAGTAATTTCAAGAGGTTCTGCCGGCAGCTGGACATCGCCAGTCAAATGCTGCCCAAGCTCAGAACATACCTTAACCGGGGAGGAACATCGAGCAGGGACACCATGTCTGTCCTCAGGATCTCTCTCCAAAAATCCGCGCCGACGAGACCCCTGCATGCTGCTATGGTGTCGGCTCTGTTACTCGACGCCATCTTAGCGTTTGGCTTGGAAGATCCCGCATACTACACGGAGGAAGACATTGAGACCTATCTGGATCCACCTAGCCCTGGCGCAGATCCTGCAGCGGGCCGACCGCTCAATGTATTCAAGGTTCTCGGGCCGCCAACCTCTGATACGAAGCAGCCATCACGGAGTACTAGAGTTGAGCTGGTTAGTGCATGGCTTTCCTTCTGATACTGTGCTCAGCTTATACAGGCAGTTCATGCTTCAAATCTTGCTGCTATGGTCCAAGAATCCCTCAATTCGATTGACCATGTGGAGGAGAATTTGGCAGAGGCTCGCAGAAGGGCTAAAGATAAATCGGGGTTTGTGCCGCCTGCAACGGAAAGCGAGATAAAATCAAGTGTCTATGTGGCCGGATTCCTGCGTCACAAAGGGAAGACAGTTGATCTTGGGAACCGACGCCATTTCAACTTAGTTCATTTGGTTCTTGTGGCGAACTTACTGTGCAAGGTGAGTAGCACTCTTGCGTCTTTTTTCACCGAGCTCACTACATATATGGTAGGGTTTCGATATAACCAATCCTGAGGACATCAAAAAGGGCCTCAAAGAATATCACAGGGCTTTAGGATTGACACTAAGCTTTGGCGATGATATTGAAACTGTATCCGTGGCGGGGAAAAGAGAGGAAATCGTAGTTGATCTCGATATAACAGGGCCACTCGCATTGTGTCTTGGAACCACATTCGTCGGTATTCTCAACGATGAGCGCAAATTCTCCACCAGAGTGCTCGCCACATCTGTCTGTGTATTCGATGTTTGTTAGCTCTTCAATCTGTATAACGGCTGACAATTTGCCAGTTGCATAAAGCCACCGAATTTCGCAGCACACCCAAATCTCTCGTTTGGAAACTGGAAAGAATCATCTTTGCGTACGCCCTCAAGTCTATTACAGGGCAGTTCCACCCTGCAATGTTCATGCCTCGTCTTCAAAAAGACCCTACATTCACCAATCTCAAAACTGTCTTGCAGGCGCTTTTGCATGAGGATCGGCTGTCCACGGAGGAGCGCGATGCATGGTATCTGCTATTGTCTGATCTCCCTCAGCATGAGAACCGTCAGTGTTCCCTTTTGATCTCAGCATTTTGCTAACAATACTCGATGAACAGCAGGCAGCATTCCTAGTGCGCACACCTCCTCCCGCCCTGGGTCCATGAACGGCGAGAAGTCTTTGGGTAATGGACAATATTCGCACATGCAACGCCAGGTGAGTGGACCAGGGGGGTTTTATTGATCTGGCATTAAACATGGATTAGGAAGCAACACTGACCAGTAGTGATCAAGGACAGCTCACTGCAGACAAATCTCGTCACTCCAGTCCGCTGTCCCCTCCTCCAATGGATGTCGATGCAGATGTGTAAGCCAATGCTCGTTCATAGACATTTGATATCTTGGCTGATGAAGACCAAGTGATGACCCCGACCAAGCTATGCTCAAGCGCAAGCGCACCGAAGAGTTGAATTCTGAGGAGGAATCAGCCGGGGAAGGGCAGGACAAGTCATTAGCAATCATATGTTTCATTATGGCGCTCACAATTTTCAACAGGGCGCCAACAAAGCCTGACAAGAAGAAGCCCAAGTCCAAGGCCAGGCCTAAGTCCAAGCCTAGGCCCAGGCCCAAACAAAAGCCGACACTAAATCCTATATCGGAAGCCGATTCGAATAACGGAGAAGACATTTATGTAGAGGTCGCTGGTCTCCGTTTTCTTCCCACTAAGCATAGTTTCCACATGGATGGTAGCTCCAGCGTTTTCGCCGTATACGCAATGAGGCCTTTGGCAGATGAGTTTGTCGAGAGCCAAGAAGCCCGCCAGCTGAAAGAACAATATGTCGATAAAACACGGCGACGTTTGGAAAACACCACAGTGAAGGTCTGTTTTTTGTGTCTTACCAAGGCAGGCCGACCTAAACTGTGATTCAGCTATCAAGCAAGACCGTCGAAATGCAGCTCTATGCACCCAATGACAAGCACGATATGTCTAGCTCCTTCTCATACACATGGCAACCAGTGAATGATCAGGCGAGTCCATGGTAGACTGGGGATGCCAATATATAACCCAGATACATGCAGGAAGGAGATACTATGGCCGACATAATCAAGCATCAGCCAACAGCCGTTGAAAATGGCATCCAAAAACCTCTACATATGCTGGAATCCGCCCGAGATCTACGTTTTGTCGGCGATGGTTCTCAGTCCGAACTCTGTGTCATGTCTTACCAGGACTTCATGCTTATACGTGCACAAGTTATAGGTGAGATTCTGGCAAACCGGTCGATCCTTCTATATGACTGTCCGTCGGAGGGGGACTGTCCGTCTGAGGATGAGCAGGACTTTGCGGCATGCATCAAGTATGTTCGGTCTCCTGAAGCTCTCGTGGAAATCCAAGGTGGGCAGATTTACTTTGCAATGAAAAGATGTATAATAAGTTTCAAAGACGGCTACCTGCCCCAGGATGGAGCCAAGGGCATCGTCATCGACCAATTGAAGAAGCTTATACCGGACCCTGACTTTTGTGGCGGAAAACCAAGAGCCAACGCGCTGCAGAACCTGACGCCTAACCATCCAGTAGTGGCAGTTCCTCGTATCAAGTGGGTGTAATCAATGCTTCTTACGGTTGACTGATGTTTAGTACCTGGGGGATTCATATACGCGGCCTAACTCATACTGCGGATATCCCTGAACTACGGGCTGCTTCATTACCGACACAACACTTGCAGTGGGCAATATTTGGGAATGACGGTGTCTATACCGGTGACCATGTTGATGCATCCGGCTTCACTGTTGTGCAGGTGCTAAACAAGAAGGGCGGAAAAGCATGGGCCGTTCAGAATTCCAACATCCTGGGACCAAAGGCAGATGGGAAGCAGGGTGCTTACTACTCTCGCCATATGTATGAGGGATGGAACGGAGGCACCTCCAACACGAACCTGTATGCATCCGAGGTTCTCTGGCTGCACCACAAGATGATGCTGTGAGCGTTTCCGGGCCGTCAGCCATTATGTTTCACTTCTGACCCTGGCCAGAATCATGCGACCCATGACAGCCCACAGAGTTGTTGGACTAGGGGACACTGGGACGGGCGGTCTTCACGGACACGAGCTACAAACCATTGACCGTAGCATTGCTGCGGAGATCCATGGTGTATTTGCATCAGAGATCTCCACAAACACCGATCACTCTGACGCCAGATGGCTGTTCACCAGGATCCTTATTCTTCAACTCAACAGTATGCTGCGCGGAGAACAGAGTCATCATGTTCTCGTGCTTACGGATGGGATCCAGCTGGAGAAGTTCGTGCTATTGGTGACGTTCAACGTGGTACTGCCGAGCCTTCAGAAGTCTGCATACTGCAATATTCAACAGGGTGGCCGCTACAAGGGGGCACTCCCCATTCAGCTAGATCGATATGAGGAGCTGGAATATGCCTGGAAGCGCATCGGGATTTTCGTGGAGCACATCGACACTTCTGGAGTGTTCTGCTGCGAGACAGGAGCTTTCAAGACTTTTCGGCAAGCCATTGACGTAGGATGAAGCATCATTAACATTGGTAAGGTGGTTGCTAATGACTTAACAGGATGCGATCCTCCAAATGGCATTGTGTTGCTACAAATATCGCCAGAACACCAATCCAGTCGCCGCAGCAGCGTTGAACAAGGTGCAGTTCACGGTTGCGACCTTCAAAACCCAACTGGTGAAAGTCTTGAGCGCGTTCGACCATGTCCGTGGGGGAGGGGACCTAGCCTCGTATACCTATGGGCCTGATAAGACGCCGTCAAGCTTGAATTTCCGCCTCAGAGCTGCCATGGAGGAGAAAAAGAATGCGCAACCATTCTTCCTGGATTGGAGGGGAAGCGAGCGGACCGCAGACAGGATTGAGCGGAAGCCTATGCCTATTTACCTGACGGCCATGCCACCTTCCTTGCATGATCATGATTGACCTATACTCGTGCCACCTATCTGCATCCCATTCCTACGTGACTCGCACGTGCACCAAAGCAAACACCGCCGTACCATGATGTTGTTCCGTCCAGTTTAACCAGTTACTCACTGTTTCCTCACACATTGCACTGTAGAAAAAATCAAGGAGCCTGTATTCTGTTTTCACTCGCATTCCATATACATGTAACCGTTACTTCAAACAATTGCATTTCCCGGTCATTTTGTTCTCAGCGCGTTGTACACGAAGGAGTGTCCCACCTGTTTGCATATCCTCAAGCATGCCCTCCCCACACTAGTTTAATGACTCCCCAATTATTTCTGGGCCTCAGAACCTACTGGCTAAAATAAATATAAGGCTCTCGATGGTGTTTCGCTTCCCATCAATCTGTGTGACATGACATATGTCACTTTTCTGTTGTCCACATCTCGAGCCTCGATGCGGCACACCGCTGCCTCCACCCATCCACCATTCTCTTCGAATTCCCAACCCCCACGGCTTCCCTCAGCGCAGGAATTCAACCACGAGACCGTGCCGTTGTCACCAACAACGTGTCACCATTTCGAGACAACTCGGACAAGATCGTGCCACTGCGGACCTCCAGCGGCTTGTAACCTACTCCAGAGTACGAGGTGGGTCCGAGAAATACACTCTGAATGCTTCCAGGTCCGCTGAATTTCACCTTAATCCGTTCTCAAAGCGCCAAAGCCTGCATCCCAGATGAGGAGCCTGAGGAGCCACGGTGGTTTTTTGCACAGTGGTGACTCATGGTGCGTCGCAAAATATTCCATTCTGAACTACCCTGATGTCCCCTACCTACCTCAGAAGCCCTTGCTGCGACACATCCTCCGAGCTTAGCCCACATCGGGCATCCAGCCAGCATTCACCGTGCAGCCATCTCGTCCCTGGCAGTGCTATCCAGCGAAAATGACAGCCCCTTGTTACCGACATTCGCTCGCTCCCAAATAGGTGCGCTACCTCGCACAGCAACCCACTCTTCGCCCATCACCCGCATCGAGCATCTCCGCCTATCAGCCGGTGTATAAATCACCGGCGTTGGGGTCGGATACCGTGTCACTGACGCACCTTCATCTCCCCGACACTGCCCTCGATTGCCGACTCAGGTGCGTTCGAGGTCCGCCCGGCGTCACCCAGCCCGCTATTAGCAGATAGATTGCGCAGCAGGTCCATCACCCGTGTGTCTTTCCCTCCGTCCGGTTGCCTCTCTTATAAGATCTGTTTCTAGCTTCGACACACTCTGCACCATCCCAGCATCGCTGCCAGATTGCCGGTAGGACATCAAGACACAGACATTGATTATGAGGCTCGGTTTCTATGTCGACGACAACCCCTCTCCACCCTCAACCGCGTCCGTCAATACCACCGTTTCGGTACTCAGTCTCCTGCTCCCATCCACAATCTCAAGGGATCAATGTGTCGGCCCGTTGGCCAGGAGGACTCAATGTGCTCAATGTCCAGCGCAGTCTGGGCTGAATGTCGCTTGGAGGTTGACTCAACGCAGCCTAGCATGATCCACGTGCAGTCTTGGTGAGATGCTGGGACTTATCAGTGAGTGCCAGCGCTTTTCTGCATCGCGTCGACTGCTGAACACCCTTCTAGTCCACGCCAACACACCACCACTGGGAGGTCGCCTATTGGGACCCGGAGCGCCTTC
Source organism: Mycena amicta (assembly GCA_029282125.1). Taxonomy (NCBI): domain Eukaryota; kingdom Fungi; phylum Basidiomycota; class Agaricomycetes; order Agaricales; family Mycenaceae; genus Mycena; species Mycena amicta. The sequence continues at coordinate 590,244 of JARIHP010000031.1, read as the reverse complement.
GTGGACGACGACACCTTCCAAAGCCTCAGTACGCCTTCCTGTCCGCCCCATTGTATCTCTTGCTCATGTATCTCATCCACTGCTCGTGCCGTTTTCGTTCAGACTGCGAACACGCTCTCGCCTGCCCAGCGTACATGACGAAGGCAAAGTCGACAAATTCCCTGGGCTGATACCGATTGCTGTCGCGAGCGGGCAGCGGGTTGACCAAGGTGCCCATCTTTCTGTGGACCTTTTACGACGTGACTGAGAGAAATGTTGTTGGATGTCCAAACACGCTCGAATCAACAAAGCACTTCCACCACGAACAACTGCCATACTCCAAGGAGCCCTCCAGTAGCATGAGAACGGAAGGCTGCTCCGTCCTCGATTTGGTCTACGTCCACATCACGTCCGACGACCTCGATATGCTCGATGTGGAAGCCTCTGGGGCAATCTTCTTCGACCGCTTCTTCTTCGGCCTCGGAGCTGGCTCGCGCTCCTTCCGCTTCTCTGCCATTTGCTCCTTGCGGGCCGGCCACGCCTTGTGAATATTCCCCGGGCGCCGCATCTCCTCCGAGAGCTCCTTGATGATGCTCATCAGATGGTCGAACTCACTCCGGGTTACCGGGCAAGCTCGACTGCGGGTCCGGACCACCGGGCGTTCCTCCGACTCCAACTCCGAGCTCTCCAGAGCCTTCCGAGCTCTTCTGGGTCTAAGGCTCACCACGAGTTGCACGGGTATTAACCCTTACAATACCTGCAGGTTTTTAGGTCCTGAAAAGCCATACCTCCACTCTTGCCATCCGTGGGAATATAGGTACCTGTACCTGCGAGTACGGGTACCTGTGAAGAAAACCCGTGGGTATCTGTGCAACACTATGGTAGGACATAATCCCTCATCAATGTAAGTACAATACATGCATTAAAGTCTTGTATCAACTATTGGTTAGTAGGCTAAAGCTCTAATTGTAGTGAATCTAGCCTTGAATGTATGCCTAGAAGTCCAAGGGTATCTGTGGTCGGGTCCAAAACCTATACCTGTACCTGTGGCATCCGTGGGAAACGGGTACCTGTATCCACGGGTATGAAACCCGCGGGTTTTTTTTCACGGGTACCTGTGCTGACATCCACGGGTATGGCAACTTGTGGTAAGCTTTATTCTGGGTCTTGCGGATCTTCCGGAGTTCCCGGTCTTCTTCGCTTCTTCCCGCTTGTTCACCCGGGGAGGTTTCAGGTTCAGGGAGCACTGGATGCGCTTACCGGCGCAGAACTCGCACGCGATATGACCTTCAATGACCAAGCACCGCTTTTGGGCTTTGGTGCAGTTTTCGCAAGCTAAGAAACTCCGGTTAGTTTCCGGTTAACCGGACGGAGATCACTCACCGGGAATCTTCTCGGTTCTCTTCACCGGAACCGGAGCCGGCACCTCGTCTTCAAACAAGCACCGGACTTCTCTCCGCTCGCACTCCCGGCATCCCGGTACGCTATCGTCGATTATGCAGTGGAGGTCCCGCTGCTCGCAACGTACGCATTCTGTTGCCGTTAGTCATGTTCCGGACGGTTGGGTCAAGCCACTTACGTTCCGGAGCCTCCTGCTCCGATGGTTCCTCCTCCACCGGGGAGCCCTCCGACGACTCCGACACCTCCTCGTCCGACATCCGGGCCATGGTCGCCTTCAGCCGGGCATCCTGCGCCATCCACTGCCAGGATGCCCCGTTGGCGCGCTCCGTCGTCTCCTCGAGTGCCCTCTGGGCATCTTCCAACGCGCGCTGGCTAGCTTCCAGCCTCACCCAGGTCTCCTCCTCCTGCACGACAATCTGGTTTAGGGTGTCCGCTGCTCGTGCCTCCGAGGCCATTTGCCGGGCGAGCTTCGCGCTTCTCCGCTGCCGGTTCTGCTCCCGCTGCTCATCGACCGGAACCGGAGACCGGGCCTTGCGCTTGCCCTTCTTCACCTCCTCCCTCTTCTCCCTCGACCCCACGCTCTCTTTGCCGTCGGAGGGCACTCTCGATCCACCGGAGGGCTGCTGCCCGTTTCCGCCGCCGTTGCCGCTGCGTCCGCCGTTATTGGTTTGCATTTTGGTCGTCGTGGTGGTGGTTCAAGAACAAGAGTGGTTTTGATGTGACATGTCACAAAGGTCGTATCAAATAGTGATATTTCTTTTGAATGGGAAAATTCTAATTTGGGTCTTGTGTTCTTTGGGGGCAAAGAACGCAAGAGGGGGATACTGTTATATCCATGCACATTCACTCTGAACTCTCTGAGTCCTTCCGGTCTCCGGACTTACCGGAGACCTCCGGACTCCGGACTCCGAACTCCGGACGTCCTCCGACATAGACCTAAGCCCTCGGGCTACTTGGGTTTTTACGCAATGAAGGTTTACTGAGTGTTTCCCATATTGGGACTCCATTCTTATTGTTCTTATTGTCTCTCGCTTATTTCCTTATCTATTGATAATCCTTATTGTCTAGCTACTTACTTCTTCGTCTCCTTCCGGTTCCCTACTTACTATAAATACCAGTAGCTACTCGTCTTGTACTTCAGTTTGATTATTAACGTTCTTGACTACTCGTCTTGCCTTTGCCTCTCTCTTCCGGTCATCCTCCGACTTGCTCCGCTTCCGCTCTGCTCGTCGACCGGAACCTTCCGTCTCGTCTCTGGCCAGGGTAGTACGCACACCGTTAACTCTCCTGTGGTGCTTACAATCATTCTGGTTACATCCGGTACCTCCGCTCCGGTTGCCCCTCCAGGTTACTTCCGCATCTCTCCGGCACGGGACTTAACACGATCCTAGTGCGCTTTGGAGCACTTTGGATGAGATCTTTGCCCCAAGGAAAGCTGGTGCTCACTTGCCTCACTTCAATCCATCTTAAAGATGGAGAATCACTCCTCACACTGGGGGCAAATGCCTATTTTGCATAGTGGAAAATGTCAAGAAAATGCTGAGAATATGCAATATTTTGTTCATATTTTCTCAGCATTTTCCACTATAGAAAATGCAAGGGAAATAAGTTATTTTCTCACTATTTTCCATATTGGAAAATGAATTATTTTCGCATTATTTTCTCATTATTTTCCATGTGGGAACATTTAGTATTTTCCACTGTGGAAAATGCTAATCAAACGATGAAGAAGCATGACCATATATGGAATGGGATTTTTAGGATTCCTAGGATTCTCCTTTTTAGGTATTACCCAATATACACTAGGGGCAAATGCCTATTTACTATCATGGAAAATGTTAAGAAAATGCTGAGAATATGTAATATTTTCTTCATATATTCTCAGCATTTTCCGCTATAGAAAATGCAAAGAAAATAAGTTATTTTCTCACCATTTTCCATATGGGAAAATAATTTATTTTCTCATCATTTTCTCGGCATTTTCTCATCATTTTCCATATAGGAAAATTTAGCATTTTCCACTGCGGAAAATGCTAATCAAATGATGAAGAAGCATTACCATATATGGGTCTATTAGGATTTCTAGGATTCTTGAGATTCTCCTTTTTAGGTACTGCCCAATATAGCAACTCTGGTACCATGTAAAATTACCAAATATGGCAAGTGTTGACAATTGTGTATTAGGTTAGCACTCATGCACTGTGTCCAGGGCTAGAGCCATGGTTGTTGCTTTCCATATAATAACACACACAGGCTTTCCATATAACACAATACACAGTACTGAGAGAGCTATTGACCAAACACATAAATTATCCTTAACTGACAGTCCTCTTTATCCTTACAACTATTGGTCTATGATTGTAAGCACATCCTTGTACACTATTTGTAAATACACCAGTTCACTTCTTTGGGTGGAAGCATGGTAGAAATCCTTTGTAATCATAGCAAAATCATAGACCATGGAAGCAACACGCTTTTATTAATAAGCTGTAAAACATTTCTGTAATTTGAGTAGCGCATTTAGCCAATCCAAGCTTAAGTAACCTTAGGAATATCTAGATTATAGATACAAAAGCAAAATATTTCCAGACTCAAAATTGTTAGGAAATGACATAGAGTGCGCCGCGGGCGATGATGACGTGAGTGTGCTGACACTGGATCAAATTGTAAAAGAAAAGAATGGCAGCTCTGCGATTTAAACCCATGGCCAGGAGCTCTCACTTACTCAATGTGCATGCTAGACTACTACACTATAAAACTCTTTGCAAAGACTCAACTTCCTGCTTGGCTGCCTCACAATACAGCGCAACAATCCTGATTCTGATGGATGACGCACTAGGCGGTGGAGAGAATTAACTCTCTAGCCATCTACGTCATGATTATGTCATGATAATGACAAAATGGGTGCTCTAGGATTTGAACCCAGAGCTCCCTCCTTTTACAGCCTGCTTTCTCGGCCAGCACACTACACCACTACACCACATAGCTTTAACAAAGCACTCTTATATAGCACTGTCATAGATAGGTACTTGAGGTTAACAGAGTGTCATGTGAGGTCCAAAGTTGACGGAGCTGATGGTCCTCCGTCAGCTTTGAACCTCATGTGATCAAGGTTTAATAGTAAAATGGTTGCAAAAGAGTTGCAAGACCAGGAGTTGAACCCAAGGCTCCTGGATTTTACAGCCTGCCTTGCCGGCAAGCAGGTTAGACCACTGCACTACATAACTTGGATAGTTCTCCATGAAGATGTATATATATATATATATATATTGCAATGTTGGTAAATGTCCGGGTTGAAAGCCAATGGATGTTTTGCAGCCTGTTTTATCAGCAAGAATACTAGACCACTACACTACATGACTTGGATAGTTCTCCACCAAGATGTATTGCAATATGGGTAAATATCCGGGTTGAAAGCCAATGTATGGATGACATGATGTGACTACTGTCACATTTTGATGCTGCCGACAGGATCAACACCTGACCTTTGCTCCTGGATGAATATAAACTGGATTACAATGATATACTACATACTAGCTTCTGTGGGAGTGACTCACTCTGACAAGTGCCATGGTCCTTAATACACAAACCAGCCAGTACTTACCATATTTGGTAACTTTGCAAGGTGTAAGACTTGCTAGATAGGGTAATACCTAAAAAGGAGAATTCTGAGAATCCTAGAAATCCTAATAGACCCATATATGGTCATGCTTCTTCATCATTTGATTAGCATTTTCCGCAGTGGAAAATGCTAAATTTTCCCATCCGGAAAATAATAAGAAAATGGTGAGAAAATAATGTATTTTCCCACATGGAAAATGCTTAGAAAATGCTGAGAAAATGATTGGAAAATAACTTATTTTCTTTGCATTTTCTATAGTGGAAAATAATGAGAAAATAATGAGAAAATATTGCATATTCTCAGCATTTCCTTAACATTTTCTTTTTTTTTTTTTTTTTGGTGATACAATTAGCTTGTGGGCTACGTCGTACATGAACATGATAACAAAGTTACACTTCACGAGACTCTGTAAGATGTGGGAGGTAAGCAGAACCTCCAGAAAGGAGAAAAGGAAAAAGAGGAAGAAGAAAAGTTTCACCCCCGAGGAATGCTTTTACGCACACGACGAGTTGCCATAGTGTGGGACTCCGGTTACGGTGCCTCTGGCGGAAGAGGCGGGGGACGTACATGCCCGTGCGGCCCAATACCCACTAGAACCCCGGGTCCTCTGATCCATTCTGTCGACAGAGTCTCCTCGTCTTGAAGAAGACCGGCCCACCTCTGAGTTACGAGTTTCGGGTCGGCGAGGGGTCGCCGATTCTTGTACGTGGTCGCTAGAGTCTGGTCTATCTTCAATCGCTCATTTATAGCGCTCAGCCAGCGGTTGTGAACCTCGGCAACGGCTAGTGTCTCGCCGTCCCGCCCGATGACTGAGTTACATCTGTTTAGCCAGATTTGGTATGCCGTTTCGGAGATTAAGATGCGGTGCAGCCGCCGTGCCGCGTGGTCCGGCTTTCCTCCCACGTCCAAGTGCTCGACCAGCGCACATCCCAGCACGCTTCCCATTGTCTGGGGCTGCCAGTCGTTATACTTCATACACCAGAGCTCTTCCGCCAAACTCCAGCTTTCCGTCTGCCCCGGCCTGTCGCATTTGAAGAGTATATGCTCCATGGATTCCTCCTCGCCGCACGTCGCACACATCTCTCGCTCTCCGCACTCGGGAATGTGGGCCCAGTAGTGGCCTACTCGGAAAGCATTATGTGCGAGCTTCCAGAAGAAGTTCCGCGCTCGACTCGCGATGTCCCTGGATCTTAGCGATCTCCAGATGACCTCAGGCGGTGGTCTCATCCGCGTCGTCGCCACCATGTGCTCTTGCACCTCCTTTATCCTCGCCTCAGTCGCTGGGCGAGTAGGGACCTCCTCCAGCTCCCGTATGGCTGTGGTAGCGAGGGATTGTGTCATCTTACTCAACCTCGCACCTCTCGGAAGCCAGCCCTGGGGAATGGTGAGGTCCACTTCGTCTGTGTTCCTCCTTCTACGATTCTCATCCACAATTAATTCCACTTTCTTCAGGAGATCCTTCTCTGCCGCCGTCGGCTGAGCAAGTCGGTGGAAAGTCGTTTTCGCGGACCTTCTTCGGAGATTGGCGGCAAGTGCTTTCCTCTCGCGCTTATTCCTCATGCCAATCCATCCAGAGTTCTCATTCTTCGCTATGTTTTTAACCTCCCTCACAAGCACCGTTTTCTTCGTGAAAATCGCAACAGGCGTGTCCGGATGAACCAGTTGGAGACATCGAACCGCGGCTAGGTACTCGGCTGTGGAGGTGTCCGTCGCGTCGTCGGTGCGTACTCTCAAGCCTTCGCACAACCTAGGGTCTGACTCAGAGAAGATTCCTATTACCGACATTGGTCGACCAAGTTGATCGTGCGATATACGGCAGTCGAGGTAGAATGCCACGAAAGCAGCTGGGCGCGCAGCCGTGGGCAAGGCTCTAGGTGGGTCCGCTGTTCTTTCGTCCCGGGCCGTGAAAACCCTCACGCTATCTGTCAGATGGCTCGGTTGGGCCGGCCTCCGGTACGTCGCCATTTCCTCAGACTCCTCGTCGTCATATTCTTCCAGGTTCTCTTCGGTCGCTGTAATGTACCGCGGGTCCCATTTCCGCACTAACACATTCAATCTTCCGAGGGCCGCTGCCGCGCAAGCGTGGGGGTCGTCGCACCCTGCCATACGATCCTCCTCGCACGATACGCAGGTGCAGTTCGGGTTGGGCTCATGATCAGATCTCACTATACGGGCCGTCACCTTGAGCGCATCGCCCACCGTCATAACCTTGTGAGCCTCCCGTAGGCATAGGTGAGCTGGGGCATTATTTACTTGGCGCTTGCTCAAATCTTGACCGTAGTGGTGCCAGATGGGCATCTCGAGGAGGCCTGCCACACTCGGGGGCTCCAGTTCTACCCCGTGTTTCGCCGCCGCTTTAATCATACCTTTAAGGGAAGCATTCATCGAGTCTCCATTTTGCTGACGTCTTGTTGTCGGTAGCCAGTGCTGGAGGAAGGGGTTGTAAACCGCGTCATCTCTCATCGGATGGCCCTTTGTTCGGTGATTTGCAAAAATCTTATCCGCGAAAAACGCCCACTTGGCGCGTTTATGTATGTCCAGGTCGAGGTACGTCTTGAGTTTCATTATGTTAATCGCTTGGTTCCTTGCTTTTAGGTTTACCACTTTCTTTCCGCCCATGGCGATAGGCGCTTCCAGGACTGCTCGGGCAATCAATGGCCCCTTCCCCTCATTCATGAAGTCGCTGATAACCTTTGTCAGGCGTTTCTCGACGTCCTCAGGCATCGTATCAGTTTGCGCTCTATACTGTGTCATTGATCCCACCACTTTCCTTAACATTTTCCACTATGGTAAATAGGCATTTGCCCCCAGTGATAGCAAGTTTTGTACCTTGTAAAATCACCAAATATTGCAAGTGTTGACAATTGTCTGTAGAATGTGTATCAGCCAAGAACAGTCTGACTCATGTAATGTGTCCATGAGGGCTACCTGGCATCAATGCCTGCTGCTTCAGCTCTATAATATGACTAAAACCTCGGTTATGGGTGCAGATTGATGAGGCAGGGTATTTGACCTTTGTCGGCGACTGGGCCGTCACCACCACCACCACCACCACCACCACCTGGACCATCATCTGGATCATTGTCGCCAGGTCCACCAGGTCCACCAGCAGGATGAGCCTCCTCCTCTTCGCCAGGAGGTCCTTCGCCAGCAGGTACATCCTCACCACCACCAGCACCAGGGTCGGTCGGTGGTCCGCCAGAATGCCGATCAGACACAGTCCGAGATTGTTCTCTGACTGGGTTTGGAGAACCCTGAGCCCAGGCAGATGCACCAGGTTCGGCGGAGTGAGCTTGACACCGAAGAGGTGCTTGAGAGATACTTTGAGATGGACTGTGAACTGAATCACGACGAGCCATGTCGGTGAAGAAGTTGAGAATATAAGCGGGCATTTGGACATGAGGAGAAGGAGATATTGGTGTCCGATCGTGAAACCGTTGCATGCCGATTTCAGAGGATGCGGATTCCAGAATGGGGTCAAGACAAATGTTACGATTCCCGGCTTCAGGAACCAAAGCAGCAGGAGTGTTGAAGGCATAAGCCTGATACGAGGTAACCGAAGCCAAGGGTGAGACCAGAGGTAAGACAGAGAAGAGCTGAGATTCTCAGCACGACTGAGTGGGATTACCCACAGAGAGGTTCGTAGTGTTCAGATATGAAGGAGGAATAGATGGAGAAGAATAGTGTTGTCTGTAATCAGGTTGATTGTTGTCGGCCATGTGAGCAAGACCAAACAGGTGAGTCTGTTAGAATACTGCTTGTCTCTGCATTCGGAAGTCATTAATTGATTGTCGTCTTGCTTACCTCTTGCATCCATCTCTGTGTCCGTGGTGTCTGTGTCTGTGTCTGTGTCTGTGTCTGTTCTGTGTCTGTGTCTGTGTCTGTGTCTGTGTCTGTGTCTGTGTCTGTGTCTGTGTCTGTGTCTGTGTCTGTGTCTGTGTCTGTGTCTGTGTCTGTGTCTGTGTCTGCGTCCGAGTCGAGCCACCACTAGCCGTCTCATCACTTCCCCATCCCCTTTCGCTTTTCACAGAGTCTGACTATACTGTTAAGTGCATGCCAAGTCAAGAGCAAGTATAAGTTGGAGGCCGATGGAAGTCCGACGGGGCAAGACTATAATGAATCAGAGCAGTCGTTGCATAAATGTTACACAGTGGTGAACGTACGCCTGCCTGTCTTGCAGACTGCAATAGACAAGGTTATCAGAGACCGAGGAATGCCAATGCGGAACGAGATGGAGAGCGATTCAGAAGAAGAGAACTTGGTAGCCATTAGGAATGGTCTAACGAACTCAATATTCAGACTGACAACCAAGTACAAGAAGTAACGCTTAAATACTAGGTAGTCCTTTGTATACGAGTAAGGAAATGAACAAGACATGAGCATGAGTAGAACAAGGAAGATCATAGAAGCATAAAGGAAACAACTCGGAGACCAATATGGAACAAGAGTAAGTAAGGATAAACAGGTTACTGTCATGAAACCGACTGATGGCACATCACACAGGTGCATCACGTCATCAGGCCGCGTCGTTCACAACATATCCAATGATCACATGAAAGGGGAGATTGCATACATATACCAAGGGAAGGGACGGCCGCTGTCGCGGCTTGACAGGGAGGAGTGGATCGGACATGTAGGAGAGACTGATAGGATACTGATTGATAGCATACATACCTATAGTATAAGAAGGGGTGGTAGAAGCTAGGAGCTCTAGCTTCTACCTCGTCTAATACACGGCCTTACCCTCCATGGTCTCGTATTGGACTTCCCGTCCACGCTCGACACACCTCAACGCCGTTGGGTTCTAGACTCCGAATCTCTGTCGTAGAACCCGACCATCCCGACTCACGTCCCATTGGACTCCTAGACCCCGCTGAGGTTGCGGGTTCTATCGTACACATCCCCAAAGAGACTCTCGAGACTCGCTATCGCGAGGAGAGCACTCTGGTTCGCCCTTGGTGTCTTGGGACTGTGGAGCCCCGACCTCGTTCTTGACAGTTACCCTCAGTAAGCTTCATTGTGTGAACCCAGAGCAAGACGGATAAGCTTGAATGAGAACTAGGTAATTGTCGGAGTTTGTTGGAGGCCGATAGAGTGCCAATAGAGTCAGTATGCACGGATGTAACACCTTCGTCCAATATCCCTTTGACCTTTATTGTTCCCTTCAGGATCAGATGTACGACTCATAGCACGTCGATTTTGGAGGCAGTTAGGAGGTCTTCTCTTCCTCTATCCTCTTTGTACGGGAGGACGTACTGCAATTCTTTGGTTTCTTCCGCCGAGCCTTCTAGCGTTCAAAAGGTAGTGCATTTGTGGATAGTGGTTCCCTTTTAATTGGGTGCCTCCAAAACTAGTATCCTTAGGGTCTGTGTCTTGAAATTTGCATTGTATATTGGGGTGCAGTGAACTGTTTACTGGTTTTTACAGTTGTGGTAGATATACTATTGTGGTTGTGAATGCTTAGTTCCACAATTCCCACGTGTTTGGCCTGGGATGTCAAGCCGTGAGTACGCTTTGGAGCCTTACCAAGCGGATTGCTAATGGTTTGTAAGGACCCTGGTTGGTAAGTGTTTTATGTTTTGCTTCGTAAGGTTTGGTCACACGACTGTCGAATGGTTCCATGGAGGTGCTGGGTCGAGGTATCAGCCGAGTCTTTGATCTCTGGATGCCGCTGCATTTTCTTGGGTCTCACTCAATTTGCCTGCCCTCCACTGGATTTTTCCCAACGTCACTACATTTCCTTGAGCCTTGCGCTGAGTTGTCTGTCCTCTGCGAGATTTCTCCCAGACGTCATGACATTGTTTCCCGCTCCATGAGATTATTCTGTGCTTGTCCGTTGATTCCGTGGCCTTTGCTTTGCTCATTGCTGACCCAAGGCAGATCCCTTCTCATCCTCAAAATGACCCACAACGCAGTTTGGTTCTTCCACCGCAAGGTTGTCTCTATGCCCACCAGGCCGGTCTCATCCGCAAGTACAGGCTCGATGTCTGCTCCTGCAAAAGGTCTGCAGCTATCACATTGTAAGTCCCACTCTTTCGCTTGTCGTTGGGTTGTCTTAGTCATAGGATTTCTAGTGGAGCAAGGGTTATAGGTGGTGCAGTTTTTCTGACAGGCAGCGAGGTTTCCCTGCGTGTGTGGTATATCCGGTGGTTAGTTCATTTGTGTCGGGTTCACATTAACTGTGTGATGTTTAACGGTCGAGGCTGCAGATGGTAACTTGGTCCACCATGAGTAGCAATTCATGTCTGCGGAAGAGTGTAATCATCCAGCGGGAGTGTGAAATAATCCAGCGTTGTGTCCACAAAGCGTGCAATAATGCAGTGGTATTGCTTATTGATGTTAGCAGCACAACTTAATCACGCAGTGGATTGGGGAAATCTAGGTGTGTGTATTGAGATACATCGAGGGCTTTTATACCTCACAAGAATAAATACGAGTCATAGGAATATTCTACAATGTTCTACAAGGTTCTGAGACGCCGCCCGTAGTCCGCATTGAGTCGCGAACATGCCCGAGTACAGCCTTGCTCTCGTCTCGGCTTGCTATTCCAATACTCCCCCCTCAAGCTGAACTTAATCCAAGTCCCTTCAACAAAGGTTTGAATTTGAACGATGCGAGAGGCTTTGTCAGAACGTCAGCGATCATCTCTGCTGTTGGGCAATACACAACCTGGAGGGTTCCGGATTGAATGTGTTCGCGTATGAAGTGATATTGTATGTCGATGTGCTTTGTACGTGCGTGAAACTGTCCGAGTTCAGCGTTTGCCAGCGAGAGAGCTGATTGATTGTCGTTGTAAATCGTGAGCGGCACGTTGAGTGGTCCGAAGAGTTCTGAAAAGAACTGGCGGAACCAGAGTGCTTCCTTGGCGCAATAAGTAAGCGAGATGTACTCCGCTTCGGTGGTTGATAGCGCAATGATTTCCTGTTGTTTTGAAGACCATGAAACAGTTCCTCCGTTGAGGATGAAAGCGTATCCAGAGACAGCCTTTCTGTTCTCGAGGGTCATTCCGTCGGCGTCCGCGTAGATATCGAGGCCGAGCATGTCTTCTGCTCCACCGTAGATGAGTCCAAGAGTACGAGTACCCTTGAGATACTGGAGAACGCGTTTCGCAGCTTCCCAGTGCAGGCGTCCGGGGTTAGAGACAAATTTGGACAGTAAGCAGACTGTGAACACCAAGTCGGGGCGTGTAGCGGTAGTAAGCCAGACGAGGCCGCCAATCAGTTCGCGATAGGGTATACTGCGCATATCATTCTTCGCAGCGTCTGTCGTGGGGCATTGGGTGATGGAAAGATTGGTGTTTGGGTCGAGGGGAACCGAGACAGGCTTGCAGTCCGTCATATTGAACTTCTGCAGCAGCGAGTCGATGTATGTGGTTTGCGTGAGAGAGAGAGTTCGCTCTTTGCGGTTCTGTTTGACCTCCATGCCGAGGAGCCAGCTAATCGGACCGAGTTCGGTGATTTTTAGTAGTTTGCCGATCTCGCGTTGCACTTCATCGATGAGTTTAGGCGAGCTGCCTGTGATTGTCGAGTCGTTGATGTGAATTGCGATGAGTATGATGTCGTTTCCGCGGATAAGTCGAAAGACTGAATGGTCGGATAGTAGTGGGTGGATGTCGAGCGTGGATAGGACTGCCGTGAGTTTCTCGTACCATTTGCGCGCTGACTGTTTCAGGCCGTAGATTGTGCGAACAAGCCGAATAACTTCGCTGGTGTTTCCGTTAGTATAGTGCAGAGGCTGTTCCATGTATATCTCCTCGTCCTCGGAGAACTCTCCGTTGAGGAAGGCGGCTGAATAATCAAAGACTTTGTCCCAGTTGTAGCGTGCGGCAATCGAGAGAAGTGTTCATAGTGAGGATGGTTTGGCGGTGGGTGAGAAAGTTTCGTAGTAGTCCACGCCCTGGACCTGAGTGAATCCGCGGGCGACGAGTCTCGCTTTGTATTTGTCGATGGTGCCGTTTTCCTGGTGTTTAATGCGTAGTGCCCATTTGCTACCGACGATGTTCCGGTCAAGAGGCCGAGTGACAAGCGTGGGACCAAACGTGCCCGTCTTGCTCATCGCCTCCATCTCGTCGTCCATGGCCCGCTTGAATAGCGGCCAATCTTCGCGCTTCATCGCTTCTTCGACAGTTGGTGTGTCGGTGAGTGCTCCTCCAGCTGTGTATGCAAACTCCGTGTTGATAAGTTCATCCAGATTCTCGCCGTGTGCGTCAGCGAACGTGGCTCGACTTCTCAGTCTTGAGCCTTCCACGATGTTCTTTGGATCGATACTGCTCGTGATGTCGCGCGGCGCAAGTCTCTTCGGCGCTGGATGGGTAGTAGGATGGATGGATGGAGTCTGGGCTCGGGGAGTGGATGGTGGTGTCGTGAGCGGAGAGGGTGGACTGAAAGGTGGAAGTGGAATGGTCTGAGGCTCAGGTGCGTGCTGAATGTTCTTCGGGTTGCTGGTTTCTAATGGTGCATTCTCCCCCTCATTCAGTACTTTGTGTATACTGCCTGTAGCCGACCTTCTCGTAGCCTTATCGAATTTGACGCTGATTTCTGGACGAATCGCGTGTGTGTCTGGGTAGTATATCCGATGCCCATTACTTTCCTGGTCGAATCCGAGCCAGCGCCCTTCGCGCGCTCGTCCGTCAAGTTTTGCATCGTCTGCGTCATGCACGAACACCTTGCTGCCCCACTCGTGAAGCTCGCGCAAGTCCGGTTTGCTCCCGTGAAATGCCTCGTACGGCGTTCGGCCTCCAACAGCCTTTGTCGATGTCCGGTTCTTTAACCAGACGGCGTGCTTCAGCGCTTCGCCCCATAAATTCTTGGGCAAGCTTGCGCCGTGAAGCATCGCACGAACCTTCTCCAGAAGCGTTCCATTGAGTCTCTCAGCGACTCCGTTGTGCTCCGGTGTGTCGTGCACCGTGAGCCGACGCTCAATTCCTCTTTCTGCGAGGTAGGCGTCAAACGCGCGGCTCTTGTACTCGCCGCCGTTGTCCGAATGGAGGATCTTGATGTCAACGCCGCGCCTTCTCCAGCGCGCATCCAGATCTTGAAATGCTCGCAGTGTCTCGTCCTTCGAGTGTAACAGCATTGCTACTGTGTATCACGACGCGTCGTCCGTAAAGGTAACGTAGTATTTCTTATGCTGCGGCGTTTCGACTGTCGATGGTCCCCATAGGTCGCTGTGGACCTGGTCGCCGACCTTGCCGTTCGCATCGCGTTCTGCGGCTTTCGACATCTTTGCGTGTGTCATCCTGCCGTGCAAGCATGAGGCGCATGTCGTTTGTGAGGTGGGTTCTGTTTCGTCGAGTTCAATTCCTTCAACCAGCTGATTCTTCACCAGCTTCCTCGCAGCCTTGACTGGGAGGTGTCCCATCATTCGATGCAACTCGTCGGGAGTTACAATCTGCAGGCCGTCTTCCGCGCTGTGCACTTCAGCTCTTGCATGTGGGATCTTGACTCGGTACAGACCTCTCTCCAGCGATATTTTTCCGATCCGCTTTCCATCTTTATCGAAGATTCGACATTCATCATCGCGGAACTGGAATGAATGGCCGGTCTGGGTGATCCTTCCAATAGAGAGCAGTGTTACGCCGAGTTTCAGCGCGTGCAGTACGTCTCGTACCACCACCTTGGTCGTCTGACCCTCACCATTGGGGACCTGTACTTCCAGATCGCCTTTTCCAATCGCGTGAAAGATTCCTTGGTCCGTGGCAGTAATCCCTCGCGGTTCGATGGTCGAGTAATTCATGAGCAGCTCCTTCCGCGGTGTCATATGTTTCGTAGCACCCGAATCAAGGACAGCTGTCTCATCTTTCGGTCTCTCAGCTTTTACGGCGGCATTCGATTGAGTCGAGAGTGAGGTCTCCCCGTCTTCGGCGGTATCCTCCTCCCCACGATCGAGTTCTTCCTCGTCGTGCTCGGACAACCACTCTGCCACAACATCGGGCGGAGTCAAATCATTGCCTGCTTTGTTTGCCGGACCGATCTCTGGCTGGTCCTCGACAGCCAGGTCAAACTCTAGCTCGTCGTCCTCAACGGCTAGGTCAAACTCAAACTCATCCTGGTTGGCTGCTGCGCTCCACGCTGCGTTGAACTCTTCGTCGTCAGCTTTTGCCGTGTGCGCGCGCCCACCGCCTCGACCGTTCCCTTGGTGAGGTCCGTTCCCTCGTCGATGAGGGTTCTGTCCTTCCTTGTCCCCACCCTTAGCCCAACAGTCAGCTTTGAAGTGACCCTTCTTCCCGCAATTGAAGCGAGCTCGAATGTTGGCTGGCGTTGAACGCCGCCTCATTCCGTGTACGGACACCTTTCCGTTCTGCTTCATTGCTGATGCCTTGCAGCACCGCGTCGGGATCGAGTTTCTTGCCAAGCATGGATGCAGCGCCTGTGAGCGCCGAGAGGTAGGTCTCCCATGATGCAGGGAGTGATCCAAGGAGGATTGCGACGAAGTTGTCGTCGCCCGGGTCAGCCTCCATAGCGATGAGGTCTTCCCGATATGTCTGTAACTTCTCGAGGTGAGCTTTTACATCTCCACCTTCTGGACATCTTTCATCTTGAAGCTTACGACGCAAATCAACAGTGACCATTTGTGA
Source organism: Mycena amicta (assembly GCA_029282125.1). Classification (NCBI taxonomy): domain Eukaryota; kingdom Fungi; phylum Basidiomycota; class Agaricomycetes; order Agaricales; family Mycenaceae; genus Mycena; species Mycena amicta. Next base: position 574,666 of record JARIHP010000031.1, on the reverse strand, counting down.
TTCCTTCTCAAACTCAGCCTTCACTTTAGTCCACATTTCAAGAGCCGTTTTTTTCTCCCTTAACTTTCAAGAAAAGTGAGTTTGAAATAACCGAAGCAATACCTTGCTTGATTACGGCCTGCTCAGAACGCCAGACCTTCCGCTTAGCTAGATACTCGTTGGTCAACTTGGTCTCATCGGGAGTTGGGGCTGTAGGATCAACGATGGGCGGAGCCGCAGCCTCAGCTGCCATCGCACCGCCTTTCTCGAGATGGGGATCAAGACCTGCCACCGTTGCGGCGAACACGAATCGGTCGCGGAAGAATACCCAGTTGGTGCCGTCTTGCTTGCATGCGGGGAGCTTAGCGAAATACTCCGAGAGCTTGATGGTAGACGACATCGTGTTGTTGGACATGGTGCTGGGTTGAATGATATTCGACGTGCTCGTATGTCTTGTGAGCGATGAGGATATCCGTGGGCTTTATGGGTGTGTTACGGCAAGTGAGATCAGCGGTGAGTTGTTATTTGTTGTCAGTTAGTTACGGCCGCCGGGGCCCATAACCTGTTAGCAGCACAACTTATCACGCAGTGGATTGGGGAAATCTAGGTGTGTGTATTGAGATACATCGAGGGCTTTTATACCTCACAAGAATAAATACGAGTCATAGGAATATTCTACAATGTTCTACAAGGTTCCGAGACACCACCCGTAGTCCACGTTGAGTCGCGAACATGCCCGAGGCATGCCCGAGTACAGCCTTGCTCTCGTCTCGGCTTGCTATTCCAATAATTGAGTCCTGTTGTCCGTCCATCGTCTTGGTCCAGCATCCTACAGCTCGTGCGATGTGGCCGGGCTATCTATAGCCCTCACACCGTTGGACTCGCTTGAGACACTCACCATTGTCGTCCTTGTTGTCCAGAGTCTTTCCGGCCCGCAAGCTCATCAGAGCCCCAAAGGATTTGCACAGCGTCACCCTGGGGTGATATCTGTAGGCTGATTTTGATATAGCAAGAGTAGAGTACATACAACAAGGGAAAGCCACAAAGTGATCTCCATATCTAGACCTTTGGGAGTAACAATAACAACCAGAAATGTTGAGGCACTAGTATGTATGTCGGCGGAACTCCAAGCTTGCTCGATGGAGCACCATGACTGTGTGAACAACTTCTGTACAGTCGGGCCGTGCAGCAAGGTCTGCATGCCAGCAGCAGGTGATGAGTGCCCATTGAGCATCCGTAACAAAGGAAGCTGCTGGCCGTCGGGGCTTGTTTCCCTTGTGCAACTCGATGACTACTTGGGCATCAGTCTTGACATAGTGATAAGGAATGCGGCCAGAGAGGATCTTGGTTAGATTCAGATGTGAATATTAAGATGACTTTGGATCTCATACCTCAAGCATAACACTCCCAAATGAGTAGATATCACTATGTGTTGTGAGCACAGGTATTGGGTTGTTCTGAGTCGCCTCATCGTTGCCATCATCAATACTTAGATGAGTATAGAGTGCTGAATCTGCCCAACGCACAGCTCCCCCAATACTTGTTGTTAGTGAATGGCTGCCACAGATTTCTGCAACAATGGTTGACAGCCCAAAGTCACAGAGCTTTACATGGCCTTCATCATCAATGAGGATGTTAGACTGCAACGACCTCAGCAACAGGAAGGACAGCAGTGGAATAGACCTACGCCTGTCAGGTCCCCATGCACAATGGAGTTTTTGTGCACTGAAAACTGTCAAGAAGGCTTTGCAAATCAATCTGACATACAATATTGAAGCCCTGCTGCAACTTCGCATAGCTAGCATGATGATGAATACTAGACATAACCTGGGCAGATAAGACACACCAGCTGAAGCCGATCTGTCATTGACAAAATATCACCCCTTCGCTCCATGTATTTGGACACGCTGCCCTGCTCTAGCCATGGGCATACCATTGAGTCGTAGGGTCCAAAGTCAGAAACAGTCCCGAGAAGTTTCAGGACATGCTGGTGGCTGAGGCGTTTCCATACACTGAGCTCACGCAAGAGCCGCTGTATAGCAGGTAAGAACTCCAATTGATCCTATACGTGAACAGACCTTCTTCATTTTCACCTCCATGTGTACATCATCAAGGCGAGAGCGAAGCACCTTGATTGCAACCTTTCCGATAGGTGCATAGTGTTAACAAGGGGAAATTACAGATTGAAGCACATACCCATCGATCCGGTTGTTGGTTCCAGACGCCTTTCCAAACGTCTGCAAATCCACCATGTGCTTGTGGATAGCTACGTAAACTTGACTCAATAGGATGCAACCAAAACGAAGTTAACGCACTGGCCCTCCTTGCGTATCTGACCAGTCAAATTGAGCAGGACCGACTGGTCAGCTTCCACGTCTGCATAAAGAATCAATGAATTCATTATTGATTGAGCCGAAAGGAGACAAAACATACGAGGTGTAAGATCGGGTGGTGGTGTTAGGGGCGCCTCAAACCCGTCGACCTCGCCACTGTAGCTACCGCCCTCGCCCAATGCATCCAGGGTATGGCGCGGGAACGTTGTGTTGATTGCGAGCGGGCTAACTTCCTGTGAGCCAGGCTGCGAGCCAGGGCCAAAGAAACGTGGGAGGAGCTGCGGACTGAGCAGTGACTCCTGGTCAGAGATGCACCCGTCTTGGTGGAGAAGTGAAGATGACTCGGAGCGCGGGCCTTTGCGCGCAATAAGGCTCCAAGAGCGCGCGTGCGAACGGCGACGGCCGCCGACATCTTCGTCTTCTATGTTGGACTTGAACATATATAGCGATAAGTGAACGACTCGGACGCACCAGAAAATGGAGCTTCCTCTCCAGTCGACGCTTTGAACTCTGAAGGGACAAACGTCTCGAGCGTATCACGCCACTGGTCATGCTGCTCTGGGCATGATGCAAAAAACTCGAGAACGTGCTGTCCATTTTTGTCGTCGTTCCAAACAAGTTCGAAGGAGTCTGTTTTGGTTGGTTTGAATGAATACGACGACCAAACATTGCCAGTGATGTACGGACCGGAATCGGACAACCGCACGAGCTTTAGCCGCGTTGTCGGGACTGCGTGAACCAGATTGAGGGGTGTCTTCCGCGCAAGGGCGGGGCCGAGTTCCCAAGAGCGAATAGGATACTCGAACGGTTGGTGCTCGTCGTCATCGGCCAGTTTGCCGTCCTGCGCGGGGACCTCCAAACAACAGAGGAGCATCGTTTCAAATAGGAATACCGCATAGCGCATGAGCCCGGCACCGTCAATTGAGAGGAAATCGTCAATGAGCAGTGAACCGAGCTCAGCGGGATCAATGTCTGCGCGCCATTTAAACGCGCGCGCTTTGAAGATTCGGGATGCGTGGATGGTACGAAGGAGCCGACCCATCTCGTCGAGGTTCTGGGCGGTTTCGGTGAGGGAGAAGACCGTAGAGCACAGCGAGTCATATGTGCGACAGTCGGCGGGAGATGTGACAGAGAGAATTTTCTGCGTGGGATGTGAGATGAGACACATGTTAGCACGATGGCGGATGCGTACCTCGGTAAGAGAGCGGTATGTGGATGCGCGAGTTAAAAGAACGGAAACGTTAGTCAAGAGGATCTGCGCATGGCTCGCAAGAAGTGGCTGGGACGGTTAGGCGAGGAAGGTGACTGAAAGTCAGACACACCTCCGACATATCCAAGTAACCCTGCAAGACGTCCTCCAGGCCGAGAAAATTCGCACAGATGGAACGATATGCTCCAACAACATGCTTCCTAGTCGCATCCTCTAATGCGAATATTTCAACCCAGGGTTCGTCGAGCGGGGCGTGCATTGCTTCTTCGAGGAGGCGGAGAACACGCTTGTGGTACTGCTGCAGGACTTCACGGGTGACGATGAGGCACTCCAGTGACGGGTCGGGCTGGTCCTGCCCCTCCGCTAGTAGCTCCAACGAGTCGCCGGTCATGCGCAGTGTCGCAAGGTGAACGCGTTCAGAGTCAATGAGGTCGCGGACATATCCCAGGCGGAGCGAGGATGCGTTGTGTGGGAGGTGAAATATACCCGGGTACGAGTATTGCAGGGCGACGAGAACGCGCTCGACTGTTTTTAGAACCTGTCAGAGAGCTGTAAGCCGTTGCAACCGACAGCGGAGGGAATGATTGGATCACTCACCTTTGCAAAGCCAGAGGCAGTCCCGCCAAACAGATCCTGAACCTACACCGGGAACAAGGTCAAGGCAAGACGAGGACACAAACGGCAACGCACTCGAAAGACTTCCCCGAATGGGATCTTGGCCTGCAGTTCGAGGAGTTGGACGCGCTGGATGAATGCGGTGAAGAAACGTTCACGGTGAGGCAGACCGAGGTCGACATCCTTCTCGGGGTCGAAGTGGAGGTCGCGGGGTGGGGGTGAACCAAGAAGGGTGCAGAGTGTGCAGAGAGGCGCGCCAAGAGCGAGGGTCTCCCACAGAAGGGAGAAGATAGAGCTGGGGCGCTTGCTGCGCCTTATGTAGTCGAAGAAGGGATTGAGCTCGACAACGAGAGCGAGGCGGGAATGGAGATTAGCGGCCAAGCGCTGGAGGTTGTCAGAGGGCGCCTTGGGGGCTTGCAGCACGCTCATAAGGCGGCATATAGTAGGTAGGGAGTGTGAAGGAGGACCGTCAGGACCAGGCTATCAGAGTGATGCGAGCAGTAGATGAACTAATAGAGTTCATCAACGTCGGCCGGGATATCAAGAGACAAGACTCACCTGGAGTGGACACTATAGGCCGGCGGCGGGAAGAGTCAGCGCGACTCTGCCAGTGGAAACGCCACTGAACCCGAGTACTGTGTCTCTCCGTCAACCTGTGCCCGAACCCATGGCCAACTTTCGGCCAGTATTAATTGAGAAAAGGACCTACATATGACTTCAAGTTGGTTGACTCGTGACGCGGACTCCATCAATTGCAACCACCATGTCGTTTCCTTGCGTTTTCACAGAAAAAGGCTTGTGAGCGAGACTATGTCGTCCTCATCAATGCCGAAGACAGAGCTTCAAAGCCGCATTGCTGTCCTCCGAAATCGTTCTCAGTCTACCTTGGATTGAAGTTGATTCACTATTTGCAAACACTCTGTCGTCTTGGATGCGACCTACACCAACAGTAAGTCTAAATGTTCGACCCTTCCCACCCCGCAAGGTTCCGAGTCTCCAGATCTCGACGAGAAAAGCTCTTCGAGTACGTTGTTCTCTTCATTTGACTTTTCCCTCACTCAAGCCTCGCTTCCTCAGCGCACCATCTCACTCAGCCCGATGACCCGCAGCTGCTTCCCACTCTTGACATTATTATCCTTGCCCGCCCTCGATGCCCGAGAAGCAATAGCAACACTCTGGGAGCTCACAATCAAAAACACGACTCGAGACATCCTACAGCTCTTGTTTTCTTGTTTCTTCTTCCTTTTTCGCGAAAGTCTAGGTTCATGTTTGTGAACGTCGGCTCACCGTCATATACATATTTACGCGAATATCCACTCATTATTGGATTACCAGCAACTACTCGAAAGTAGTTAACATGGACCTAGAACACCAACGCTGGGCGGGTAACGCTCGATGCTTCAGAGCAAGCTATATCGCTGGTAGGAGTATGTACTTCGACAGTCCGTTCGCGGTGGGTAGCGCAGTGCGTATATAGAATATATGTACCAGTAAATGACCGCGTTATAGCGAAGAGAAGGAAAATACATGCTACTTGAACAAATATGCTGGAAGCTATACATACGGAAAATCAAGCACGATGCCTCTCCTCACAACCTCTTCAGCGCCTTCTTCCGCTTCTCAGCGCCGCTCGACGCAGCCCCCGTGGCGGCACGCTTGCCCGTGACCGTTTTGGTAGCGCCGTTCTTCTCGCCAGGTACGGTTGCCGCAGGTGGAACCACACCGTTCCCGAGCAAGGCAACGTTCGAGTCGGCTGTGCCGAGCGGGGCAGGCGCAGGAGAGATATGACGCGCGTCTTTTTCCTTGGTACCAAGCAATGTCACCGCACCGTCGTTCTCGGTCAGGATGGATTTCAGCGGAAGGATATGTGGAGGCTGGGATGCTGCACCGGAGGACGGGGGCTTGGTGCGGATGACGGTAGGGATGCTGAGGGAGGAAGACGAAGAGGAAAGTGGTTTTGCGGGTGAGGCGGAGGCGGAGGATGAGGCGGAGCTTGGGGTAGAGGATGATTCGGCAGATGGCGTGTCGAACTCTACCGGACGAGAGCGAGGGGTAGCATGGATGCTTGTTATGAGCTTCGCCCGACTGCAGTAGCTGCCGTAGTCCTCCAGGAGAAGCTTGCCAGCCTCTTCATCGAGCGCGGACTCGGGATTAGGGTAGATGAGCAGGCATTTGACGGTCACGAGAATGTGCTCGATGCCGTATGTGGCCTTCCAGTCCTTCTTGAGGGTGTTGACACATATCTCGCCGGCACCAGAGACATTGGGGTGGAAGATCTTGGTGACGAATCGGCCTGCGGACAAAGGAATGTCAAGGACGACCCTGGGTAGGATAATAGAAGCGCACATTTGGGTGGCGCGGCGGGAAACTCTTCTGTGAAGCTGAACTTGACTCTGAAATAGCCTCCGGCATAGGGTGTGCCCTCTGGCGCGGTGGTCAGCTCGTGTCTCAGATAGCGCGTGGGGCGACATACCTGGGCCTTGAATGATTCCCGTGAGGTCGAACATATTGTCCTCGCTGGTCTGGACACGGATGCCCTCGGGCGGGGAGGTTTTGAGCTGCGTTATTTCGCGCATGAGGCGGCGCATGGTAGCGGGTGTGAGAGACTGGTAAATTGTGAGATGGGCATCGGGACAGCGTAAATGCATACCATGGGATGGGCGGCAACGACGGGAAGGGTTTCCGAAGGGAGGAAGGGCTCGCTAGTCGCGGTGGTTGGTGGGCAAACCAGGTGTAACGGTTGTGACCGTGACATGCTATGTCATTCTCATCCCGCATTGTTTGCACAACATTCCCGACCTCAGCTTCCCGCAAGAGTTGCCTTCCTTAAGCTTTAAGCGCTCTGCCGCTGACTAGAACTATTCCGCGGCCAGACCATAGATCCTTTGGTTACCCCTGGCAACTAAAACGATTCCTCGCAAAGTCAAAACAAGAGAGGAACAAGAGAGGAAGGTGACCGAAGGTCTCATCCGCTTCGCGAAGAAGGCAATCCTCAGCCTACTGGCAAATATAACAAAATGTGCCTCATTCATCAATCGCGTTCTTTCTTTTGTTATGCCAGCAATCGTTGCTCCGTCATGGACTCGGATTGAGTACTTAGGTGGTTTACAAAATTGTCCATCTAGCTCCAACTGATGGTTCCAGCGTGATCTTCATTCTCGGAGCATACCCAGCTCTTCCCATCCACATCGTCCACTCGCGCCAGCGTCAGCGCTTCTACCTTGCCGAAATACCGTGTCCGATTTCGCACATCTCAATGACCGCTTCGGCCAAAAACTCTATCCATATGACGGCGATAACAAGACGCTGGCGCGGAAGCTCGCTAGGTTGAGCTTCAACGCTGCTTCGACTTGGATCCGCGTACCGGGCAATTAACGCTGATAAGCCGACAATGAACGCGCCTTCCCTTCTACTATCTGCTGTTTTCAAGTTGACATCGTCGACGCCCTCGGACAGCGACGGAATCTGATTCTGTGTAACTGCAGCTCCTCCTCCCAGGCATCAGCCTGTTATTTCCACGTATGTCGCGTTATTTCAGTCTCCCCAGTCTCGCGATTCACCTATCCTCGTAGAATCACATCTCCAACCCATCCGCTCCCAGCCTCCGGAGCATACCCCTCACGACATGTTATGGGTACCTTCCGTTCGTCGCCAACACCGCGACCTCCGCGTATGACGCGTATGCTGCATGGCTTTCTACCGACTGAAATAATCCTCAATCACCGTCGACCTCGCCTCCCCTAGCGGCGAAAGCGACAGTTCTATTGCTCCGAATACACACAAAACACCTTGTAGGCGCCATCGCAGGCGGCGTCACCGGCGGAGTTAGGGTCTGCCGGCGGAGGCGAAGGCGAAGAGGAGGAGGGAAGGGAACGAAGAAGGTGACTTGTGGTTGTGATTCTGAATGGCCACCACAACTAATGTACGATCCTCGACTCGACTATTTCCCCGCTTCTGGATAACGCCATCCTCGATCGCACCACCGAGGATCCAGCCCCATAACAAGTACACTTGGGTGCCAACAGGCCGATGCACAACTGCATACGCAAGTACAGCCGCCATCACCATCGCCATCGCCGTCGCATACGCTGACCGACATCGAGTTTGCCATCGCTGCAGCTGCAGAGGCGCGAAATCAGGAGCGCGATGGTGGTTTGGTATAACGACTCGGAGGGCGCATTGTCTTTTCCCACTGGTCACTTCAGAAGGATTCCAAAGGAATTTGGACCCTTCGAAGAAGGCAAAAAACAATTTTGCTCGATGGCGGGACCAATGCGGGTCGTAAGGAAAGCGGTATGCGCAAGAGGGGACTGCGACCGATATCGTGAGTCGGATGAGAGTTGAATGGTAGAATTAAATGTGTATACACACCCTGAGGACCCCAGACGATAGCTGAGTAGGAAGGAAGGAATCTACGCGTACGTTAACGGCAGCCCCACATTACTCCGCAATTCCGTATCGCGGTTTTCTGCCGCCCTTGAAATCGCTGCGCGGTCCTCTCGAGCCCGAATCGCGCGGTCCTCTCGAGCCCGAATCGCGCGACCCTCTCGAGTCCGAATCGCGCGACCCTCTCGAATTCCAGTCACGCGGCCCTCTTGAACTCGAATCCCGTGGGGGTCTCGAGCTTGATCCCGCGTAGTCCAATCTGACTGGCTGGTCGAGGATGTAGCATGGGTCCGAGCTGAACCGCTCGTATGCCGTAACGGCGTCATCCAGCTGCTCAAACTCTACATGGCCAAAGCCACGAAATTCGCCGTCCTGCCAACCAAGACGGATAGCCCGAATCGCCCCAAATTCTTCGAACTTGTCGCGCAGGACATCCTCGGTTACTTCCGGGAGTTTTCCCACAAAGAGCGTTGTGGAGGGCGGGCGTGGGGCACGCGTAGACGGGGCAGAGGTGAGTGATTTTCCGTCGTAGTCAGTACGGATGCTTCGGTTGCCAATTTTTATTTCTGCATTGAAGGCGGCAGTCGCGGATTCGAGGGTGTTAAAGACGACGAAGCCAAAGCCACGGCTGCTCCCGTCTTCGTCCATGACTACAGAGTTATGAGTTTCATAGATCCCACAAAGGAAGATGAACGCACTCAGTCGTAAACTGTCGATTTTACCGTAGCCCTCCAGCGCCGACCGGACATCCTCCTCGGACGCCTGGTAGGGTATCTTCCCAATAAAGAGCTCCTTGCTGGGCGGATTATTTGACGTCTTCTCCGAGTCCCTCTGTTCACGATCACCGCGCATTCCTCTGCCAAACGCCATCCTTGCGGTTGTCGTCGACAGGGGACGCAGAAGGACGAGGTTCATCTGGCGGTGGGGACGAGAAATTGTCGTCGACAGGGTACGCAGAAGGACGGCTTGGGGGTTCATGCGGATGGGACGAGCGAAGGCTGCTGACACGGCGCGCTGGGGCGCAAGAGCGGCGGCGGCACGGGCTTGGTGGAGGAACGCCATCATGGAGTCTGCGAGCAAGTTTTTTTACCAGTGGTCACAACACCGCGTCACACTTCAGTGTCGACGTCGACAACTTCTGAACATGTAATTTATCCTTGCGACAAGCGTTCCTATTCCTACGAAAGCAGTCCTCATTCACAAGATCTTCCAAAATTCGACCTTGGACCCGGAGTCAGCGACCAAGATCTTCCCATCTCTCGATAAGACAAAATGGGAGATGTGCCCGGCCTGCTCGCGTCCCATCACCTCCCATTTAACATTCCCTGCCGTGCGGTACCCAAACAGACGTCCCTCCGATGAGCCGAAGAAGAGATCTCCGCGCGTTGAATAGGAAACATGGCTGGCTTCCAAAAACGACCGTGTGTGAGGATTGGTCGATAAATCGATTTGCCACGTCTGCACACATTCTCTGCTATTTGTGTTAAACACCTTGAGTGTTCCCGACCCCGCACCGGCCGCCAGATGTACTCCGTCGGGGGAGAACGCCACGCTGCGTGGCCAGTCGTTGAATCCACCGAACGAGTGCAGGCGTTCGCCTGTGTCCACTCGCCAGACATGCACTGTTTTATTTCCTTCGCCTACGGCGACGAGCGCACCGTCGGGAGAGAACGCGCCGCCCCAGCATTGATTTGTGGCACCTGTGAGTACGCAGAGCTGATTCCCGGTGTAGATGTCCCAGATTCGTACGGTCTTGTCCCAGGAGGACGTCGCGAAGACGGTGTCATCGGGACTGGGAGAAGCCCACATTATGCCGTCTGTATGTCCCGCTAGACGGAAGCGTTCTACGCCAGTTTGTGCGTCCAGCAGGACGACTTCGTTCGCGGGACTCTTGGAGATGTAGAACAGCAGACTTCCGTCATGTGTGAATGGGCGACCAGAGTAAGAGGAAAGGTGCCCCGCTAAAAGCCTCCCGTTGTCTATGTCGAGGTCCGTTTCTTTCGAGAGAAACAGCTGGGCAATATCTTTTTGGAGGGAATGAATCGCGTCTGACTCCAAGGCCCAGTGGTGAGCAAGCGCAGGCTGAGCAGCGGCAAAGGCGGCCTTTGCAGCCTCTTCGAGGAACGCGAATCGGTCTTCGTACCCCGCGTCAAGATCCCAGAGTCGGACGAGCGGCTGGCGCACAGGCCGAGAGCGTTCCACCACGATGCGATCGTATCCCGCAACGAGCTTTTGTCCGCTGGGGTGGAATTCCAGGCGCGACACCTTGCCCGTGTCACCACTCCGCAGCATACCTAGCACCTACATCGTTGCAGCGTCGTACAGATGAACATTTGCTCCAAGGCCAATCGCAATGTGTTTACCGTCGACACTTAGCGCGATGGCTTCGACAGAGTCAGAGTCGGTAGCGGGAAAGTCGATGCTGCCTGTCCTGGACATCCATTCTGGCTCAGATGACGCTGGGACACCGTCCTTTTCGAAGTCGGAGGAGACGGAGTGGGTCCAAGAGCGATAAAAGTCCTTTGCGAGCATCATGGGAGAGGAGAAGGAGGTCCCGGAGCGGATGACTCCAACTCAGAGTCGAAGATGACGACGGGTTTATACTTAGTTCCTCCGACATGACCTTTGTAGTACTTACCCACACTGTACGTTTTGGGCCAGGCAATAGACATGGGAGGGCATAATTCGTGGTCGATTCGACGTTGAGATTCAGATGCAACGGCCGCGACGGTCTCGTTGATTCTTCCTCCGCCGCGATGGGCTTCAATCATGTACCATGTGCTTCAGCAATACAAGCTCGAGGACTGGAATGATACCTGCTGAATGGGCGCTATTTGGTGCGTCACCGACTGTGTACGGCCGAGAGAAAGCCCGAGTAACTTGCTTCAAGTTCAGCAGGCCGAGAGCAAGTTAGCTGTCGCAGCCGGCCGGAAGGTGGCTGGCAGTTGCATTAGGCTTGCATCGCGTCCGGTATAAAAGCTGGAGCGAAGATGGGTTTGAGCAGTGAATCCAATGGCTCGCCTCTGTAAGCTTGCAAATACCCTAGGTCCATAGTCTGACATTCAAGCAGTTCTTCTTGCACTACTCCTTGCCCCACTGGCATTCTCTTCGACCGTCTCCCGTACGTTCTCTCTGACGAGTCTCTTGTTTTCACTGAGGGATGGCAGGCAACATCGCGCAGGACACGAGCTTGACAGCGAGAGCGACCTCTCCCATCTCGCTTTCGGCTTCCAAGTGGATCTGGCAGACTGGATACGTCGCAAACACTTGGATCGGTTTGCGCAAGGGATTTACGCCTCCGCTGGGCAAATCTCTCATCGCGGCCGAGGTCGTCATCACAGCAGACGCTCAAATGAGCTTCTATGTCAATGGCGACTTTGTCGGCACCGGCACCCCTCCTTCGCGAGGACGCTTTGCTCACCGTTTCTGCGTCGATCTCCTCCCGAGTTTCAATGTCTTCGCAGTGAATGCTACCGGCTCAGTCGCCGCTGGAGCTATGATTGCGACGATCCTGCTCACGTATTCCGACCTCACCACTGACACCATCCTCACCGATGCCTCTTGGCGCGTCCACAATGCTGTCCCGGGCTTCGAGCAGCTCTCATTCGATGACACTGCTTGGCCTGTTGCCGTCGTCCGTGGTTCATTCGGTGCCGCTCCTTGGGACGAAGTCAACATCCCCGCGTCTCCTCCCATTATCACGTTCGACCGCGACAGTTGGATCTGGACCGACGCGATTCCTGCCAGTGGCACCATCCCCGCCGGCTCCCGCGCCTTTCGCCGCACCTTCGCGCCGTTTCCTGGCCAGGTCCCTGCCTCCGCCACCATCATCATCACCACCGACAACGCTTACACTCTCTGGGTGAATGGCGTCGAGGTCGGTGCAGCTGCAGACTTCCACACAGCGGAGAAATACACCGTCAACTTTGTTTCGGCACCAGAGGAGATTGTGTTTGCGGTGCTGGCGACGAACGCGGCGGCTGGCCCTGCTGGCGTGCTGTTCGCGGCGGAGATCAATATGGTGCCCAGTGGCCGGGTGGATTGTATCGCCGGGGCGTTTGTGTTAACGGATGCTGTTTGGGTGTCAACGAAGGGCGCTATTCCAACGGGCTGGGAACAACCTGGATTTGATGACTCTGCCTGGCCACCAGTTGTGGCTGAAGCGACGTACCCCGCAGCGCCGTGGAACACGGTTACCATTGCGGCTACTTCAACCACGGTAAATATCTGAAAGGCGTTTGTCCTGCCTATTGGCAAACTTGTGAATTTGTTACACTAGCTAGCGATTGTCGTAATATCGCAGTTTTCTATACACAGTTTTCGAGAACGACGCTGTTCTAGCTCGTGTCGTTGTCTCGCTCGCGTTGTCAATTTGTCCGCATCAAAGTGGTCGAACACGGTTTCCAGCTGTACTGACTTCTAGAGGCGGGAAACTAGAAATATTCAAGAGATGAGAAAGAAAAAACACACTCCCCACGGACCTTCCTTCCAAAGTTGATCGTTCCAGAAAGTTGATATCGAATTCTTGAAGAGCGAATATGTAGATGCGTCATCGCCTGGAGGAAGTACTGGTGGTGTCTTGTCCAGTCGACGTTGTGGAACAGGAGATGAGCGCATTGATATATGGAAAGGTTTGAGTAAGCGCGGCGAGGATCTGGATCGTCAATCCGCCTTATGAGTTCCTACATCGATTGTATCCGCGATTTTAGCGCAGGATTGGGCAGCAGAGAACTGCCGGCCATAGGATTTCACTGGTAATCCGACGACGTAAAGACTTGACCCCCTACTTTCCAGAACCAATCAGCCCGAGCTGCGGTGCGCAAGGGGAGCAGGATACGGACATGCGGCTTATCTCATTCTGTTGGACAGCGCCAACGCCAACGCGAACAACAGCTCCTTGTATGGCATCGCAAACGTCGCAGCGAGAGATATATTCCAGCTGCCTGTTGTGGACTGAAACACGCTGGTGACATCTTGGGCGAGGAAGCTCAAGACGGCGTTATTATTGAGGGCGCTACACAAACGCGCGACATACTTTTGATATCTTTCTTCATGTAGTATTGACAGATTTCGGTCAGAGGCCCGATGAGAGGGCGTCCGTCAGGCGTTTTGCGTGAGTCGTTCTCGTCCAGGCGGTCCAACCTAACACCAATTCCATTTCGTGCTGTTTGAGGATACGATCTTACTTCAAGAGGACCCTCGCGTCGGCAACAGGAACGTATACTTCGCCTTGGCCTCCTGGTGAGTGTGAATGCTATGAAGTAGTCAGCAGCCGAGAAGGTGGAAAAGCAAGAAGAGTACGAGTACCTTTGAATTTGACAAAGTCTTCAGCGCAGACATGAGCCGGGGAATGATTTCCCGAGCAGCCGTACTTCGCCGCTAGCGAAGACAGTCTTTGTGAACCCAACCAGTCCATTGGAAGACGAGAAGTGTTTCCGTCCGCGACTAAGATGTGAAGCAGAGGTAGAGTAACCCACGACGTCGACGGTCATTTGCGGTTGGGCCATCTACTCTTCGCGTCGCTTGATGTCGCTGTACACTGCCAGCGGCCATTACGACGAAACAGAAGGATGTCGAAAGCCATTGCGTCTTTTATCGGATCTGCTCATGTGTTCGGACGGATAAGCTTAAATTTTCATGCCTTCAGTATTTGACTGTAGACACGTAGACACGATGTTCTTGCTTTGCCTCTGGTCTTGACGAAGGTTCAGCCTGACCGTGACTCGGAGCGTGACCATCACACGCAAAATTTCCGCCTGTGCCATGTTTGCCTCTGCTCTCCGTCGCCAGGCGCGGGCCGTCGTGGCCGTCGCCTCCCAGCGCTCCCTCGTCGGTGTTGTGCGTCCGTGCCGCAATGTGAACGTGTTCTCGCTGCGGTCGCTATCGACGACAATGGCAAGGCGGATGGACGTGCCTGTGGTGCCCAGGCAGTCCCAGCACCCACCAAGCAAGCAACTCTTCATTGGCAATCTCCCCTACGAGATCACAGAGGCCGACGTCCGCGAGGTTCTAGAGCCATTTGGTCGCGTCGACAGTCTGCGGCTGGGTACGTTTTTTTTTCCCATCCGTCCTTTTGCCAGCTTCATGAAAACATTCTCAAAGTCCTGAATCCCGATGGGTCGAGCCGCGGATTTGGCTACGTTTTCTTCAACACTGTCGAGCAGGCCACCGCGGCTTTCAACGCCGAAATAAAAGTGGCCAACCGGCTCATGCGCGTCGACTACACCATATCACGACCCCTCTTCTCTACCGGCTTGGCCAGCAACCGTGCCCCGAACCCGCCCTCACCTACCCTCTACGTCGGCAACATGCCCTTTGGCACCGACGAGGCCGACATTCGCGACAAATTCGCTCCCTTTGGCGAAATCCGCAGCATTCGCCTTTCCATCGACCCCAATGGCACCTTCCGCGGTTTCTGCCACATCGAGTTTGCCCGCGAAGAAGACTCGGTCGCGGCGTACGAGAGCTTTGCCGAGGAGCCTCTCTACATGCTGGACCGCAACGTCAAAATCGACTACGCCGCATCGCGCGTAACTGCACGCAACTCCCCCAGCTCGAGCCTCTACTTCTTCGACTTCCGTGGGGACGGACTCGCCCTCCGTCATGCCCTCCGCGCCTTCGACAAGGACATTACCCGCACCTACTTCTTGCGCAGCCGCGTCACTGGCGAGCTCACGGCGACCGGATTCGTCGAGTTCAAGAGTGTCGAGGCCGCAACGGCGGCCCGGGAAAAATACAACGGCTCCAGCACCCAGTTCGGCCCTCTCAATCTCGAGTATGCAGTCAGCGCCCGTGCTCCTGGGGGTCCTGACGGGTCCCGGTACGATGCATCGGTTGCTGCCCGTGCTCAAGCCAGTGACCGGGCTCAGCGGGGTGGATACGGTCAGGACGATTTCTAGGCGTAGCTTAGCTTATACATCTAATCACCAAAATCTATGCGTGTAGCCTCACATACTCCCAACTCTGACCAAAACCGCGACGACCTGCGATCATGGAATGCACTGGATGAGTTCAAGTGGTAGATATAATAAAGCTCCGAAAAGATTGTAAAAGAAAGCGTCCAAATCATCCCAAGACGTACTCGTCTTCGACCTGCATCTGTATCCGGCCATTCTGGTATTGGCCATGTCGGCCTTGGGGCTCTCCATTAAGATGAGCATGCCCCGGGTATCCTTCCCCATTCGCATACGTTGGCCACGCCGCTTGCCTACGGGTAAACCCAGCAGAGTCTGCAGCTGGTACAGGCGGTACTCCCCCTCCCGCAAGCGAGGAAAGCGGAAGCTCCTTGTCCCGGTCCAACAACATGACGCTCTGCCGGTTGACGTTCATCGCGCTAACCACCCCCGCCCCAGATTTCTCCGGCCAAGCAAGTTGCTGCTGCGAGTGAGGCTGTCGGTGCAGCGAAACAGGCGGAGGTTTCATCAACGCTTTGTTACCCTGCTTCGAATTCTGCTTCTCCTTCTCCTTGTCCTTGTTCGCAGACTCCTTCCTGCCCGCCGATTTACTGCGGCGCCACGTCCCGCCAAACATCCGCGCTGGCGAGTCGGATCGGCCTTTGTTGACAGAGCCCGTGGACGCGAACGGCTTCGCTGGGACCGGAATATTGCTTTTGCCGTTCTTGGAGGTGACGACGGGAGCGTTGGCATGCGGAATGGAAGACGCCTCCGAGGACGAGAGGTGGCGTATTGGGCGCTGGTGCGGGTGCGGGTGACCGGGACCATCGTTGGCATCCCCATCAGCATCCGCGTCCATCCATTCCTCTATCATCAGCTCGCGCTCAGAGATACTCGGGGTATAGAGGCTACCGGCACGACTGGGTACAATCGCAAGAGCAGCTGTAGTAGGGGCATGTTTAATGCCAAAACCAAATGCATGTGTTGACGATATCGATGCGGTAGGCGGGCCCTGGGAGTCGTCTGACGAGCCAGAGTGAGGCCCATCTTCCGGCGACGCGAGCCCAGGGTCGTCCGCAACGGAGGGAGCGAACGACGACGAGTCGAGGGCAAGAGCAGGGGCACGGCGGGGAGGTTGAGTGGAAAGGGACGGAGCCGGGGCAAGCCACGCCCAACGCTTCGTCGCAAGGCTGCCATCATGCTCAATAGCGAGCAGGGCTGTACCCAGTGTCGTAAGCACCACTTCAATGGCCTGTCCCCGCGAAAGCACCGCTCGTTGACCTGGCTCGACACCCTGAATATCCATCCGGACATGGGACCCACTCATACAGGCTGCCAGGCCTCTCCTGGAGATATGCACCGCCGCATGCCGTTCCTTGAAGAACCGTGCCCATGCAGGCGCAGTTGGCGCTGCCGCCGGACGCAGACGGAGCTCGGCAACAACGACGTCTCCCGGGCGAGGGTGGGGGCGTTGTTCGTATCCGGTACAATACAGAGTCGTAATCAGGTCTGTGCGTTGTTGTTGCGGTGGGGAGCCAGAGAAGATAAAGTATCCTCCGCCTTCGTACCCGAGAGCGGTCTTGTTGGCTGGGGTTGGTGTTGGTCCTGTCCCCCGGGCCGTTCGCTTTCCGTTCGCCGCTGGCCCCGGAGCGACACCCATGTCATTTAATCGCAAGAGAAAGTAATGGTGGGCAAGCGACTGGCGCTGTTGCGTGCCTTGCCATTGCGCTTGATGTTCTTGTGCGCGGTTATGCTGAGTTGCGGGAGGCGAACACGCGTCATAAGGCCCACAGACATTGGAAACACTCAGAACCGGCCCCAGAGTGGATTTCGAGAGGATAGAGTTTGCTGCGCGGAGGGCGACCGCTCTAGCGGGCTGATCCTTTGCTGTGAACGCTGTTGCTAATGCCGATGTTAACGGAAGCGAAAACAAAAAAGAAAGTTACGCACAATATCCTAATCCCTTGTGGCCCCCGCTTGCTGGCGCGCCATTCAACACGTCCCACGCAATGCTACGGGCGACATCAATGCTCATGTTCTTCTTCCCCATGCCCATTGCCAAAAAGTGCGCTGGACGGGTCTTTTTGCTGATTTTGTAGGTCGGCCGACCGGAGGACGAGGACGAGGACGAATGGCGGTAGCGTATATCGATAGAGGCGTCCTAGATATCGTTATTCAACTCCTAACAAACAGCAAGATGGAATCACGTACCTTTTCGCCAGGACTAAGCACGAGTTCCAAGTCGAAAACGTCGAAAACATCCTCCTCGCCCCATGGCTCAAAGAGTGACATTTCGCTGCTTCCAACCGTCTTGGTAGCGTTGGCAATCGGATTGAATCCGTCGCGCGGGGGTGCCCGATGCTCTGCGTCCAAACCAGAGCTCCTGAGTTCAATGTCGAGGTCCATAATGCTCTCGGCAAGCTCGCCTTCGATATCGACATTGAGGAGGCTGTCCGCGCCCGCGCTGGCACTTGAGATTCCCGCATGCCCAAGTCCAGGCCCAGGAGAGCTGTGCGATATTACCGAGTGTGACTGCGAACGCGAGAGGGAGAAGGCCGCGCTGGCACTCGAGTTCTCTCGCAGCCGGCCCTGTTGATGGTCGAGTTCCTGGAACGAGCGGAGGGAGCGGGTGTCCTCCGGGAGCTGTGGTCCCGGAGAGGTTGTCATTGGGTGCATCCCTCGAGGAGGACGATGCCGCTGAGGGTAATGAAAAGGGAGAAGCGAAAGGACGTTGGCCGAGGAGACAACGCCAGAGGAGTCGACTTCGATTCAGGAGTTGGTTTGAAGCCCAGGGGCTAGGACTCATGACGCTAGCAGTATTGGTAGAAACTGTGGTTTGGCTGTTTATTTCCCGGTAATAAAGTACGAAGGCCGAACTGAAAGGTGGGTCAGTCAGGCAAGAGGGAAAAGTGAACGCGATCGGACCACAGTAACGCGCCTTTGCATTTTCAGTTCGAATTCCGTTCTTGTTCCGCCGTTGCTCAAGCTTTAACACGGACAACTGAACAGGTTTGCTCTCTCCTCATGGTCAACATACATCACGGTATCATTCCAGTCCTTTCCGCGCTACATCCTACATCGAATACACGTTCTAGTCGCTGAGCGCCGCTAGGTAACTCTGTTAAAAGCCCGTCAGCCAACACAGAAACGCTCGAAGAAAGCTGCCTACCTCCTTCTCCTGCAAAAACTCCAAATACGTCAACGCCACAGCGACCCAAAAACTCGACTCGACTCCAAGCATTTGCTCTTCTGCCTGAGACACCTCCAGCAGGCCGGTGATTGCGTGGACAGTCATTGCAGGGGTGCGGTCGGTAAATGTGATGAGGTGAGGGATCGCAGGGGTTGGGGCGAGTGCGGTCGTCGATGGTGAGGATGGTGGTAAAGTGGGAAGCGGGGGTGGAGAGACCGGCTCGACCCGTCCCAGCGTGAACGAGTAACTGGGACCTGCACTGTTCTTCCGAATGGCGCTCAGCGCACGTTGAAAGAAGCTCATTTCCTCGGGCTTGAGGCCGCCGTCTATCTGGTACGGTGCAAGGACAAACTGCGTTATCACTTGTGGTGGAGGTCGCTGGCGTTGCTGTGATTGGTTCAAGTGGGCCTGAACATCAGCAGGCGTCGGTGGGTGGACGACGAGGGTGGGTGCGGGGGGAGGGGTGGGCGGGTAGGAATGCACCGAAGACGTGCTTGCGCGTGTTTCTAGCGGTGGGGGTATTCGGCTGGAGGGTATAACGGCGTTGGTGCGGGAAGAAAAGAGCAATGACCCCGGCGGTTGATCGCTATTAGGCGGTGGTGGTATGAGCGGTATATACGCGCCTGTAGTTGTGAGCGAAGCATAAGAAAAGTGGATTCGAATATGTACCTGGTGGAAACGTTGGTGCGCGAATGCGAATGTACCATCCGCTCCTCGGGCGATGCATCGTCCAGCGAATGCGACCAGATTCTTTGTGCTTCAAGGTCGTCAGCGAGAGGACAAGGAACATCCAAGAGAACGCACGACAAGATGCTCGATGATCTCTTCGTCCTCCAAAAACCGCTCCTTCTCGAATATCAACACAGCTCAGGCGGGCAGCCCGCGCATACCTTGAACCATAGGACCTTGTCGGAGCCCTCCTCCTTCACGTTTATGATGAGGTCCTCCAGCACGTCGGAGCTGGTGTCAAATCAATACGGGTAACGGACAAGGGAAGAGAGGAAAACCTTTGCACAACGTAGCGCGACATGGGTGGCGTGGAGGGTCCTGCACTGGGGTTCGCGGGGGAGCTCATTTTGTCCGCGTCGTTCAAGAGCAGATTTGATCGCCGGTGCGGGCGGTGTCACGCCAACATTTGCTTCCGTTCCACACAAATGCGAGATGGTCGCCTCCACGAACTCCAAGTGGGGTTTTCCGGAATTGTCAGAGATCCTCTTTGAAGCTTCACCACAAGTTTGTACCTCAATAATCCTTTTAATGAACGTTCCAATCTCGTTTCTCGACTGCTGGATGACCCCATTGTATTCTTCTAATCGTGCAATAACGTACACACTGCAAAGTCCTCCGCATGCAACCTAGTGTCGACTCTGTAGATGGTGGGATTGGCGGATCTACAGAGTCCGCCTCAAGTCCGCCTCAAGGCCCCGGAATCCAAATCTGATCGTGAGGCAGTAAACACGCTCATATCCAATATGTCGTCGATTCCGAGGTTGAACAAGTCGCCCACATCATCCGGCCAGGCAGTCCTCTGGCACGCCGAATGTGCTGCTCCAATCGCTCGATGAGGAAGAGGGCAGGCGGAGCAGACGCGGCGTCGAGGGAATATCCCAGGAGAATGAGTTCCTTCACGATTCTACCAAGGAGGTCAGATATAGAGTATCGGAGGAAAGGTAACAAGACATACGTTTCCAAATCCGCAACTTGCTCTTGCGAGAGCTCTGTCGGTGTCCCAATCCCATCGCCGCGTACATCTGCATCCGCCTCATCTGCACAGAATCGGGCCCAGTCGTACATCGTGCCCCAATGGGACGGTGTGTAATGCACCGATGGAAGGTATCGGATTGCCCTTGCGAGAAGCCTGGCGCCGTCCACAGCTAAACCGTGCGCTTGAATCCGCAGCAAACGCAGCCGTTGGCGCTTTCGTTGTTCTGCAGACCCCGAGCCATCACCGTTCGTATTGCTTGTGAGGGCGCCGTCGGATAACAGCTGTTCACGGTACTCCAGCTCGCGATAGAACGGCAAGACGAGCCCAATGAAGCCGAATATAGCGCCATACGATGCCGCGCGGGCAGCGCTCCCGACACTGGCTTCGTCCAATGTCGTGACATCGTGCGGGCTGACGTCTTCCACTGTCCTCAAGGCGTTATCGACCCGTTCGAGAACGATGGAGATGATGGAGTACATGATGGAGAGAGAGGAAATAGTTTTAATCACGGCGGATTCGGAGAGTGGGTGCAGGCGAGCGTAGTCTGTGGACGTTATATGATCTGAAGAGTAGAAAACGTAATTACCCACCGCCCGAGATGGTTTCGTGAAGTATACGTGCGAGATTCGGGACGTGGAACAGAACTGTATCGGGTTTAAATTCACTTGGAAAAACTGGGAGTTGGCAGCATACATGGTCTCATCGTTCCCCACAGAAGAGAGAAGCTCGGATTGGACGATGCCTTTTCCAAGGTTTCCAGCATCGCTTCCAAGGAAGGTGCCTCGGGACCAGAAAGCAGCAGTTGGTCGTGCGGTGTCCTAAAGGGATTGAGCTGAATATGCCATGTTAGCGGGATAGTAGATTGGTCCCTTACACGAGCAAGGTTGTCCGATTTCGTGTCGACAATAAAGATTCTCCCATCTATTCAACCAAATTCAAAGTTGTCCAAGAGACAGGTAAAGAACGACATACGAGGAACCCTGCCCAATCAGCCGCGTCCGTTGCTGTATACCCAGCAGAGTGCCACAACGGCGCAAGAACACGTATGTGGGACATGTACGCCGTCGCCCATGGTCTTGACGCGCTGGAAGAGTCACCTGCAGCAATTTAATAACATCCTAGGGCATGAAATAAAACCCACTCTGATCCATTAGGTCCAAAAGATAACACGATGCGGCGTTTTCGTTGGATGCCTGGAGCACAATGCCTTCGTCCCATGCAGCCTTGAGTGCCTGCGTACGAAGCAGCTCGAATACATGCGCCCTGCGTGTCCCGCAGTCGAGGATCTCCGCCTTGGAGGCAGTTTGAAAGAACTCGAGGTCGAAAAACGACTGCGGCCGCGGGGAACTGTCGCCAAGAACGACGGGATGATACGATGCTCGGGAGGCACTGCAGATCACGCATAGCGCCAGCACACGCGCTTGCGGTGGGAGGAGGTTGACCTGGTAGGAGAGCCCGCGGAGCTTCTTGTGGACATCGCTGGTCATTACGAGAGGGTGTATTAGCTGCGGCGCGTATTTCATGACTGGGGAATAGATTCAAGCATGTATAGACTCGAGTTGTGTTCCGCACCATCAAAACAGTGTGCAATGAATTCTGGGGTAAGATGGGACAGATGGTCGCCCGACCTTGAGCCCAAGAACACGGTGCCCGCCAGTGGCATTAAAGGCTCAGACCCAGGTGGGGGAAGTGGATGCTTTCGCGGTCGGCCTCGAGGAAGCGGTGTTCTCGTGCATCTACATGTTGTTTTGAGACTCTCAGAACGGTCTTTTGAAAAGGACGCGCATGATGTTTTTCTCCACACCTATCACATACTGTTATTAGGATTCTACCAAAAACTGATTTAGACGCACATCGAGGGCATGCGTTACCATCATCAACGCTGGGAGCGTGGCACATAACGCGTCGTGCCTACCTGCATTATTATGACTATGAACATAGCACGAATAAATACCTTGCAAGCATCGCATGCGGGTGGTTTCTTGGGTTTCTGCGGTGCCGCCATGGTGGAAAGAAGCAAACAGCTTGGCGTTTCGTGCCGTCATTGACAGCGATCGTGATCAAGTTGAAGTTCAATTCCGCAACAGCAGAGAAAAATATAACGACGAGAAATAGGTAGATCAGTGTCTTCAAAACTGGATGGCGAACAATCTGCCATACTCGTGCCCGTCCGACAGCAACACTAGCCCTATACTCTCGTCGACAGCGAAGAAATAGCAATTTCCCAGTGGTAGGTCGAGTGGAAGCGGTCGGAGTTCAGTCAACTCGCCGTTGTCCGTGTTCCGCAACGTAAGTAAACCGAGGCGAGCCTGCCCGATGGCATCTAGATAGCGCAACAACGTATAACGCCCCGATGCACTGACCACAACTTTTTGGATCGCATATGGTACGCGATGGCGGTAGGATCTTGCTGGCTTGAATTCAAGTTCCCCAGCGTCCAGACTGCCGGTCCAAAAATGTATAGACGAGCCCTGGCAGACGTTCGCCGCCAAGACCGTCTCTGCTGTCACCGCATATACGCCAAAATGCGGGGCGCACGTGTGCCCAGGGAGCTCGCAGGCAGACAGGTCCCGGGGTGGATTCGACGGGGAGGTGTACCTGATGTTCGGAAATGAGAGTCTGTTTCGCCGTTGGTCCTCCGCTACATCAAGGGCGGCATCGCCGGGTGGGGTGTATACGGTTGACCAGTCCATGTCGAGGTCGTTGTCCTCCGCATGCGGTTGGAGTACAAGAGGTTTTCGCCTTGCTTCAATGTGCTGATCTTTGCCAAAACCTCCTAATCTCAGCGGGTATGCGCTCGCGGAGTTGGCGTCGAGAAAATATTGCCATTTGAGCTGAGTTTGTTAGCGAAACAGTGGCTGCTCGACGGAGCAGGTACATACTAGTGCATCCTCGGGGCGGAGGATAGCCTGAGGTTGAGCGAGCCGATGGATAGGTGAACTAGGATCCATATTCCAGAAAACAACGAGCTCCTGTGAACGATCGTGAAAGTATTGGTGAAGTCCAAATCCCATGACATGCGCGTTGAGAAAGCAGAAGCCTTCAGGGATAAAGCAAGAGTCGGAGGAGACAATCGAGCTGAACCGGACATCTTGTCTGTCTTCAAAGTGAAGAGATATCACAACTAAATTGCAGACGGATGCCCTGAGTATCAACGTCAGACGAAAGGAAGGAAAAAGAGAGATAAGATGCGGACGGATCGCTCATTACGCCGCCAAGTTGGGCGCTTCCTTTTCCAGCTACATACATCTCTCTCGAGGTGATCCTGATATGTCCGATATCCATGGATGCCACGATTGTGCCCGTCAAAATGTCCACACAATGCAAATGGCGGTCGCGCAACCACGTCGCGCTCGTGGGACAGAGGATTGCCAGGTGTGTTCCCGGAATAAAGAAGATCTCGCCTTTGACACCGGTGAAAACCTGGCGGACAGACACGGGATTCGGATTTTGGAGGGCAGAGATGACGCGACATGTGTGCTTGAGAAGCACTTTGAGCCCGTCTAGGGATAGGTTTTCTAGTTCTTGGATGGGCGTGCACCGGTACAACGGATGTCGCTCCACGTAGTGAATTCGTAAGAGGGCACCCACCCAAAACGCGCGCTCTGGATAGAGGAGCGTTTGAATAGCTTTGCACGTCTGATTGGAGCCATCTGGGTTTCTGGGAATCCACGGTAGAAGCCTCGGACGTACTGCGATGAATTGAAAGAGACTGGCGGCCGGTAAATGCAGCGATATTTCGAGGAGGACGTCCAAGGGAAGCTGGGGAAAGGAAGTGGTCATGGTGGTGGGAATGAGAACGTTTGTATCACCCATCAGCGCTCACTGGCAGCATGACAGGCTCAACACCTTGGCAAGATGGGCATATCGGCCGTGAATAAACATTCCATTAGTGAAAGAGTGTACAAGGATGCTGCACGGCGAACTTCAAGTTGCCAGGCCACGGCCACGGATCCCTCTATTAGCCTCGCATGACGAGTATGCTGCTCCAGGCGCTCAATCACCGACGCCGACGTACACCCAAGTACGAGCTCGTCAACCATCCTGCAAATAAAAACAAAATAAATCAGAACCTGACACGAGCGACAACGTCTCCAAATCGCTGCTTCGACCTTCAAGCTTTAATGCCGGTGGCTTCTTTCTTTTTTCGCTGGTCGTGTAAGAAGAGGCAAGCACATCATCTCACAGTTGCTACATTCTACCACCTTCTAAGTTCTGGTTGGTTAATCATCATGACCAATTCTGCTTTGTCGTTGTGCTTTGTCGTTGTCTTATCTCGGAATACATCCGCCGATCTCGGAATACATCCGAGTCATCTCTGTCGGGCCTTCTTCTCTCCGAACACCACATGCATAAACATGACCCAACTCACTCGAAAACTGTCGTAGGCTCAACAGAGTGCTCACCAACGAGATCCTAACCAAGTCTCCGCAGCTCTTCATGCAGCCAACTGGCAACGACGCGCGTTCCCGCCGCCGCAGAAGGCCTGCAAATCCCGTATATCGCGGAAATCGGGGATAAGATTGATAACCACCTGAAATGAATCCAAAAAAAACGCTTACCAAGGGACCGCCTCCGAGTCAGTCAAAGGGTGAGGTAAAACGTTGACTCGGCGCCGCCGTCTGTATACTGTGACGTTTCAAAGCCGAAACACGAACGCCGCAAAAACTCACTGGCAAAACGAGGACGAGGTGGGGTGAGCATGGTGAGCAGCCAGTTTACATGTCTGACGATCGTGGAGAAGGTCTATTAATTCATCCGTCGTGGTTTTCCGATCTTTGAAAGCAAACGCGTTTTGTCATCAAGAAGGAATTACCGAATCGACGGGATTACGGCCACACATTGGCTTTCCGTGCCGCGTCATGCTACGCCGAAACGCGGCACAAACGGTATATAATCCTTCGCCGGTTGCGCGTTGCCGTGCAGCCCTTCTTCCGACGACCATGATCTCTAACGACACACCCGCCGCGTCTCGCGCCGCCTCGCCCACTGTGCGCGACTCCAGCTCCGTCGTCGTGCCAGAGTACTCCGAGAAGAAGACGTCTCCATCATTGGGCGAGGACGACATTGTCTATCCTGAGGGCGTCAAACTCGCCTTGATCACTGTCGCCCTTTGTCTTTCCGTGTTCCTCGTCGCTCTGGTGCGTATCCTTATTTCTTTCTTCCTCGCTCGACAAAAACTGACCCCATGTGCGTGTTAGGACAACACCATTATTGCCACCGCCATCCCCAAAATAACGGACCAGTTCAAGAGTCTGGACGATGTCGGCTGGTATGGTTCTGCGTACGTGTCCTCCATCTGCCTCCACGCTCTCTTCTGACTATATCACAGGTACCTCCTTACGACTGCCGCCTTCCAGGTAGGCGACATGCGTACATGCATAACTTTCGCTAACCCGACTCGCAGCTTCTATTTGGCCGCTTTTACTCGTTCCTATCCATGAAATGGGTCTACATCACGGCCATCTCGATATTCGAGCTCGGCTCCCTGATTTGTGGCGTCGCACCCAACTCGAGCACGCTCATCGTTGGTCGTGCTATCGCCGGTCTGGGTTCCGCGGGAATTTTCTCTGGTGCGCTCATCATCGTCGCGAACACGGTCCCTTTGGCCAAAAGGCCGATGTATACCGGGCTCATTGGGGCTATGTATGGAATCGCCAGCGTCGCAGGGCCATTACTAGGTGGGTTTTTCAATTATTTTTGTCCTCTGTGTATTCACCTATGCTAGGCGGAGTATTCACGGACAAGGTTACCTGGCGATGGTGTTTCTACAGTGGGTCTTTCTCCGCTGCAACGTGCTCGAGACCCTAATGCGCCATCCAGTTAACCTCCCCATCGGCGGTGTCACCCTCTTTGTGATCACCTTCTTCTTCACTGCGCCCGGCACTCGCAAGATCCAGCAAGACATGCCTTTCTGGTCGCGCGTCATGAAATTCGACCCTATCGGCACCATCATATTCGTACCCGCTATCGTCAGCCTTCTCCTCGCGCTGCAATGGGGCGGGTCCAAGTACGCGTGGGGCAACGGCCGCATCATCGGACTCTTTGTCGTCTTTGGGGTGCTCATCGCGGGCTTCATTGGGGTACAGATTTGGCGCCAGGAAGACGCGACGGTACCGCCGAGAATCTTGAAGCAACGGAGTATACTCGCGGGCAGTTGGTTCTCACTGTCGCTTGGCTCTTCCTTCTTCATTTTGGTCTACTACGTGAGTATCATGGCCTGCTATGTTCTTCGATCCTCGTTCTGACCATGAACCTGTTAGTTGCCCATCTGGTTCCAGGCCATCAAAGGCGTGTCTGCCGTCAAGTCGGGAATCGACAATCTCCCGATGATCCTGTCCCTCGTTATCGCGTCACTCATTGCTGGCGGAGGTCAGTGCTTCCTTCTATTCGTCGCTCGCATCGTGCTTATCATGAGGCAGTCATCACTGCTGTTGGCTATTATACGCCGTTCATGCTGCTTTCCGCCGTCCTCATGGGCGTTGGTGCGGGCCTCATATCGACGTTCAAAGCCACCGGTACAGGTCACTCCCATTGGATAGGCTATCAGATCATCTATGGTTTGGGCGTCGGATTCGTACGTCCATTCTCGTCTCCTCCTCGTCTCATGTGCTCAACACCTCCTTCAGGGCATGCAACAGCCGATCATGGCGGCGCAGACAGTCCTATCGCTCGAGGACATACCAACAGGCACATCGTTGCTCATGTTCTTGCAGACCCTCGGGGGCGCGCTCTTCGTCTCGGTGGGGCAAAATGTATTCACCAACAAGCTCGTGCAAGGCCTCATCAAGAACGTCCCCGGCGTCGACCCCTCTGTCGTTCTGAGCGCCGGTGCGACATCCCTGCGGAACGCGGTTCCCAGCGAGTTTGTGGCCGCTGTCGTGGAAGCATATAACAACGCCCTTATTTCGGCGTTTTATGTGAGTACGGCTATGGCGTGTATGTGCCTCTTTGGCGCGGCCGCGATGGAGTGGAGGAGTGTCAAGGGGAAGAACATTGAGATGGCCATGGGTTAGATAGATACACAGTCATTACTTTACGTTAGAGCGTGTATGATAGACGGGTCTTGTTAGGATATGTATTCAAAATAATATAGCATGTCGACGTCGCCACAAACGCCAGCGTGAATGAGAGAACTATCGAGAGAACCGCGGTTCTCGTAGTAGATAAAATATCTCCATCTGGGGAAGGGTTAGGGCGCCAGCGTCGACGCGTCGACGCGTTAAGCGCGTTTTGTGATGGCGCATGACCCCGTTTGATCGTAGTGGTTGACTCGAACCAAATCAGAGCTTGCAAAGACACGCCCAACTCTTTCCACCTGGATGGCTTCCGAAGAAGCCACTTCTCCGAGACTCTCCCCCGAACTCGAACTCCAAATCTTCACGCTGGCCACATCCGACGATCCAGCGCTTATACCGACCCTTGTTCTCGTTGCTCATCGGATACATACCTGGTACGTTGCTCAAACATCTCAATATATCCAAAAACCAATCCGAGAATCAGGCTAGAGCCAATGCTCTATCGCACATTGTCTTTCCATGCGCTGGACAACAAGCGCCGCGGAGCAGAGGGCGCGCTTTGGAAGATCTTGGAATCTGGCGCTCGACCGGCAGATTTTTTTTTCAA
Organism: Mycena amicta; assembly: GCA_029282125.1. Lineage (NCBI taxonomy): Eukaryota > Fungi > Basidiomycota > Agaricomycetes > Agaricales > Mycenaceae > Mycena > Mycena amicta. Next base: position 546,729 of record JARIHP010000031.1, on the reverse strand, counting down.
AGCCGTGAAGAATGTCTTTCTCTTCCCAGCTTTTCGCTCTCCGAGTCCATCACCCGATGACGCCAAGGCCGACGCGGACTTGGATTCGTGGAGCGACGCTGAGCTCACCAAGCTGCTCCATGTCTGTACGGGCGTGACGAATCTGCTCATGCTCATGAGCAGAGAGGATCCACCGCTGTGGTCGATGGTCTCAGCGACTATGCGCCCGCAGAAGCTCGTTATGGTTCTTCCGATGCAGGACGAATCCATCGACTTCACCGAGGCCTTCTTCACCAACGTCTCTCACCTATGCCTCGTTAACAGCTCAAGCGACCCCCAGATTACCTTCCTGCTGTCGACACCTTCCGCGCTGCCCCGACTCACCCACGTAGCGCTTTCCGCCCAAACCGATCCCGAGTTGCTGCATCTGCTGCTGGGTTCGGAGGGAGGACTACGGGTACCGTTGGAAGCACTGGTTCTAGACGGGCGCTCGTCTTTGACAGTCCCCGATTTGTTGCGGGACACTCGCGTAGTGGTAATGCGCGCGAATACTGTGGATGATTGGTTTGCTGCGATTGATGGTGATGACGATTTTTGGACCCGTGCGGATGCGTTTATCGCACGGAAGAGGCAAGGGGAAGTTGAAGGTGTGGCTTCCTATGCTGGCGTTTGTCTCACCTGGCTCATAACGTGCCAGATTCTCGTTATACCTTGTGAATAAACGCGTTCCGGTCCTTCCCGTGGTTCAGCCAATGGATTAGCCTCTCAGATCCGACTAAAACATTGAGGCTATAAATCAACGGTCAGATATAATTCCTACTATACATGGACATCAACGCATGCATCCAACGATCAACGGCTCAATGATATCTGCGATCTCTGTAGTCATCATGCTAGCCAGTTTCCTCTCTTTCACTACCTCCAGCAACTTCAGAGTCCACTTGGAATGCGCTGGGCGGTGCTTCAACGCGACCATGAAGTTCCTGCGTCGATACAAGTCACTGTAGATTGCGGCTGGCTTGGCCTCACCCGCAATCTATGGCAGAAGAAGAACCAGAGCCGCGTCCAGGACAGCGCTCCGGTACTCATCTGAATGCTCCACGACGGCAAACAGAAAATCAAGCAACGCCTGTGACATATTGCCTGGTGGTCCTATCCGGTCCTTTGGATCGGGAAATTTGGACGAAGAAGTCTGGCAACTTTGCGACTGGTAAGTCGATAAGAAAATTGGGAGCGTAGAGGGCTCACCTTGCAGGCAACAGGAGATAGATAAATCCACTGAGAAAGTACACTTTAGTTCTGAAGGATAACGGCCGGAAATGTGCCAGCATGGCAGGTAGAACATCGACGCCGACTGATATGCAAATGACCGGCGACGAAATGCCCATCAACTGCTTCTGAGAGTATCGTTCGTTTAGCTCTGCACATTTGGTGCTCAGAATATGTAACTGAACAGCGAGGCGGGTGGTCAACGTACATCGGGTCGGCAACCAAATGTCCCAGAATGCCTTCAAGTTCCCCATCAAATAGCCTGAGCCTCTTGGGCGGAACAGTGACTGCGAAAATGGAATGTAGTTCGAGGAGCAGGAATTTGGCTTTGATTTTAAACATCTTCAAGTTGTCCGGATCTGTCTGTCGAATCCGCCGAAGGAGGGATGGCACGGAGGTGTACTGTTCAAGTGACGAATATGGGGAAAGGCAATGCTCCCAAAGTCCGGCCAATCGGGTTGGTGGGGTCGCGAGAGACGAGTAGGTGCGTGAGATGACCGCCTGCTCTTTTCTCGTCAAGTCTTCAAGGGCAGGAGAATGGGACCATGAAATGAGGAGCACAAATTCCAAAAAACCGGCGAGCAGTACAGCCTCGTACGCGGTCTCGCTGGACTGCATGAGCTCCGAAATAAAAGCCACCGCGGGAAGATGAGAATGGAGCCCAGATCCACGAGATGAATGCGCGCGGCATAGTCTAGGCTCAAGGAATCTGCAGGCAATGGTTTTATCGTTCTGCTTCTGGTCAGGGCATCACTCACCCATTTTGACAGAACAGAGAAACCGAGATTATCTCAGCGACGAGCTGGTGTAAGCCGTCGAGAGACCATTCGGAAAGACATTTGACGGTATGCGTGGTCCGAGAAATCGAGATTTGTGCTAGAATGAGTTCCATAGCAGAGATTTAAATGCTCTCGGGGTATAAACCTGGCCTGTGAGTGCATGATTATATTATAATAATCACTGGGCCACATCCCCAGTAAGGTCGAGCACTCACCGAGACAGGTCTTCGACCAAACTCAGCATAAATGATTCGGCCTTCAATTTGTCTGCACCAGCCTGCCCTAAATACTCCCTGATGACCCTCATCCGCCGCAGGATAACGATTCGTTCAGCTCCCCGTATCGTAGCTTTTCCTAAAGCAAGAATTGCTTTCCCCGAAAGTGCGCCAAGGCCCCATTGAGTACTCGAGGATGTTGTGGTGTAAGGTGTCGAGGACTCGGAAGCGCATGATGAGGTGAGAGACGCACGGGAGGGACATCGTGGTGGCATGAGTGGGAGAGGCTCGAGACACTGTCAGTGCTGCCCACGGGAAAGATTCGAGAACCAATCCAAGAAACTGCTATCTCCGGAGGTAACGTTGCGGTACCGAACAATCAGCTTCTTTAGCAATTCTTTAGTACTTCGTCCTAGGTACGGTATTTTGATCATCGAATGACCAGTGTATTTGACGGCAAAGACCTACAATTCAGTACAAGATCCCAGTGAAAACCTGCTCTTTACAAGTGACTGGTTGGTGGCCATGTTTCATACGAGAGTTGCGATGGCCATGAGGACCGTTGGCGATGGAAAGTAGGTTGAGATTAGGAAGATACCGGGCTTGTCACATCATCAATTCAGTCATCACAGATCACGTATCTTGGGACGCCGCCTTCTTGTGAACGCTCGAGTTTGCAACGGCGAACACGTCGGCTGACTCAGGACACGGCTGGAACTCCTCTCAGCGCCACTCCTAGTACATCCACCGCTTTCCTGCCGTCATACAGCACCAGTTCTCGAACATTGTCCGACAGTCCGAGTCCCCCCTGGCTACGTGGGAGCTTACCCCACCACCTGACACTCGTTCAACCTTCAAATGGCTTGGAGAATCATCCCCGGCCCGCCCCTGCTGACGACTTGTGGCTTCCGAGGAAGTATAAATACCCGTGGGCGGCGAGTACTAGTAGAAGTTTCTCCCTTCCCGCCGACTCGGATAATAACCTTGGCGATTGGGACCTGCCTCACCGACGACACGACGAAGATACGATGTGGATTATGCCATTACGTGGAAAGGCGATGGTGTGGGCCATCTCGGGTATGTTTCCCCCATATCTGTTCCGAGTCGTGGCTCGCTAATCTTCCGATTCAGCTGCATGTTGCCAAGGCTAGTCAACAAAGCCATGTCCCTGTGCCACAGACTGAACTCCCTCTCCTTCGCTAGGATTCCTTCTCCTGGGCTACGACCAAGGCGTAATGTCTGGTATCGTGCGTCCTCCCCTTCCCTCTGCGCTCCAACCTGATACGTCCGCCCGCAGATCGGAGCTGATAACCAGTTCGGGAAAGACTTTGGACACCCGAATCCCACATCCCAAGGCACTATTGTGGCCATTTACGATATCGGCTGTGCTGTGGGCTCGCTGATTGTGTTCTTCTTCGGCGAGTCGATTGGGAGGAAGCGGATGATATTGTCTGGCGCGGCGACGATGCTCGTTGGGACGGCGAGTATTAGGTTGTGCGGCCTCGGGAAGCGCTGATTGCCAATTGTATAGGCTATTTTGACGAGCAGTACTACCATTGCTCAACTTTATGTGGGGCGGATAGTCACGGTGCGCGACCCTTGCTTTTCTGCCTGTAGTTCGCTGACTTCGTTCAGGGTATCGGCAATGGTTTCAATTCGTTTGTCTTCTCTTCCAAGGTAGCAATATCCTGATTCGATTTGTTGTTAGCTCTTCAATCCCGGTATATCAAAGCGAAACCGTCTCTGGCAAGATCCGCGGGGCCCTCGTATGTCTGAACTCCACCGTGACGATTGTCGGTCTTGTTATTGTGCGTCTACACCTCACTTTCTGTGTCTTATTCGTTAAATCCACTAATTAACAGGCATACTGGTAAGCTTGCAAAGTCACCATTTCTCTGCGCTCACCTCAATCTCAGGCTCGACTACGGCATGTCCTTTGTCTCCGGCCCCGCGCAATGGCGTCTCCCCATCGGCTTCCAAGCTTTCTTCGCCCTCTGCCTCTTCGTACAAACCCTAGTGCTTCCAGACAGTCCGCGTTGGCTCATCGCGCACGGACGGGTCGAAGAGGGCGCGCGCGTTATTGCGATGCTCGAGGACCGGAATGAGATCGACCATCCGGATGTAGTGAGGGTGCAAAAGGAGATCGAGCATTCGTTGAGCATTGAGTCGGCCGGAGGTAAGTTATGGGGCGACAGGTATTTCCCGCTGATGCGTTGGGCAGGTCCCTTCCGGTATAGTGAGCTCTTCCAGGGCGGTCCTGTCGGGAACTTCCGCCGCATCTGCCTCTGCATCGGCGTCAACGTCATGCAACAGTTCACCGGGTACTTGACCATGTCTTGTTCATGCGCTACGAGCTAACTACGCCATGTTAGTGCGAATATGATCAAGTACGCTCGTTTTGTTTCCTGATAGAATCTTCTGAACACGAAACAGCTACCTCGCCCCGGTTGTGTACCAGAATACAATGGGCTTATCCCGCGATTTGAGCCTTATTCTAGGCGGCTGTACGGCAATAACGTACATGCTCGCCTCATTTATACCACTCTGGGTTCGTCCTTCAGTTCCCTCTTCTCTTCTTGTCTCACAATCCTAAACAGACCGTCGACCGCTATGGACGCCGCCCGTTGCTCATGCTCTCCGCTGCCGGCCTGTCCCTGTGCTTCATCCTCGCTGCGATCTTGCTCTCGACAGGAACGAAGCCCGCGGCGTATGGCGCTACCGCTATGGTCTTTATCTTTCAGATCTTCCTCGGCATCGGCTATTTGCCCATCGTGAGCGTTCTTTCCTTCGGGAGTATCGCGTTTCTGATTTGCCTTCGAGCCTTGGCTATATCCTGCCGAGGTAGAATCCGCTTGCTGAACCCCCGAACTAAGATACTAATGATAATTGTAGATCAGCACTACCCGTATTCGCGCGCGCGGTTCCTCCATCTCCAGTTTCTTCAACTGGATGTGTGTGTTCGCCGTTGTGCAAATGACACCGTGCGCTTCTTTCTGCCGTCTTTTCTCTCGTGGCTCAATAGTCGTATAGCCCCGCCATTGCAAACATCAACTGGCGCGTATTCATCATCTTCGCGATCTTCAACGCCTGCTGGGTCCCGCTCGTCTATCTCTTCTTTCCCGAGACCAAAGGGCTCGAGCTCGAGGCTATCGATGCGATCTTCGAGAAGGGTGGGATTACGGGTGGCGTTTGGGGAGCAAGGAAGAATGGGGGACGCACGGTGGAGAACCGGAGACTGGCGTTGGATGTAGAGAAGGACGTGGGGGAGATGGTTGAGGAGAAAAGGAAGGAGAGCCAGGAGGCGTAAGCAAGAGGGAGGAAGCGTGCACGCAAATGAACGAGAAGGAACTGAAAAATGTTTATTGCTTCGAGAGTTGCCTCTTTCGGATGAGAGACGATATTTCATGACAGGCAAGTTGATGTGGCCACGAGCACAGCCATGGTTTAAAAAGACTGACAAATTCTCCAGGTCCTTTCGTATACTGTCCTCTCTGCCATGAACTCATTCTCCCCGCCGGGCGTGAACGATGCACGCTCGCCATGTCCCGCATTGAACACGCTCGCAAATCATTCCTACATGTAGGCCATCGAGTCTCCGCAACCAACGCCGAGCCATTCATGCATCCCAGTCCTCGCAGCGGCACCAATATCACATTTATCCACCTCCTACGTGCGACAAAAGCCATCTACAACCTAAGCATGCCTCTCGCCTTGCTGCTCACCATATCGGGCTTCGTAACTTGCGGGAAACTACAGTGGTCCTCGCCGTTCAACTCGGAAGGCGCTTGGAGGTGGCCCATCTCGTGGACCCTCAGCCTCGCCAACCTCGCCAAGCGAGGACGTACGAAAATCGCACACGAAGCCTCGCTCGTGCATTCTTCTGCGGTCCCTACCCATGCACCCCACCCCGCCCTCGTGCAGAATCTTCTTTCGATCGCGGAAAGTGAGGACGGTCTCTCGCTCTTGGCACTCGCGAAGATCCACGCCTCTCGTGTCCGCGCTCTAGGTCACAAGCTAGATGGATGTCACGAGCAGGTTGCAGCTGGAGAGAGTGCGCTAGCGTGGCTCGTGATGCACAATGCACAGACCGGCGCAATCGAGGCGGACAAGGTGGAGTCATGGTTTGGAGAGGAAAAGCTTCCGAGGGGTTGGTGGAACGGTAGACGACCACAGCAGATAATAGGTTTGCTTCAGGCGAGACGCACTGCCGACGAGTTCGAGCATTTGGTGAACTGCGAAGTCTCTTGCTGATGCAGCGACGGCCGCTGTACTAAGTACTCCTGCGTCGACTGTCACGGTGGTGTCTGGTTGGTTGTACTTGTAGTACATACTTGGCGTAGATAAGGTGCGAATGTATATCGCAAACTGTATTTCGTTTTTTTTCGGTCCGCGTCAGAAATTTACGCTTATACACTGACCCAACTCAAAGCATGTTAACAGATAAAAGTACAAGATCATTCCAGCAAGACTATTCCAGAGTTCACAAAGAAGAGCGGCGGGCACTAGTGAGGACCGGGTCCGCCGCCGTTGTTCCCCTTTCCGCCGTTTCCACCTTGTCCATTCCCGCCATTGTTACCCTTTCCACCCTTCCCGCCGTTTCCATCGTCGTTACCCTTCCCGCCGTTGCCGCCACCGCGCCCGCCGTCGCGTTTCCCGATGTCCCTGCCGTCATGGTCGCGGTCGTGGTCACCGTCGCGGTCACCGTCGTGGTCACCATGCTTGCGTTTCCCGATGTCCCGGCCGTCATGGTCGCGGTCGTGGTCACCGTCGTGGTCACCGTCGTGGTCACCATGCTTGCGTTTCCCGATGTCCCGGCCGTCATGGTCGCGGTCGTGGTCACCGTCGCGGTCACCGTCGTCGTCACCATGCTTGCGTTTCCCGATGTTCCGGCCGTCATGGTCGCGGTCGTGGTCACCGTCGTGGTCACCGTCGTGGTCACCATGCTTGCGTTTCCCGATGTCCCTGCCGTCATGGTCGCGGTCGTGATCACCGTCGTGGTCACCGTCGTGGTCACCGTGCTTGCGCACGCGCAGGCCAAGTGGGTCCAGAGTGACGCCAAGCTCACAAGCCTGAGCCTGCGAGGCTTCTTTCACGGAGAACCGGTTGCACTGCGAATCCAAGGTCGATATTTCAGTATAACTCTGAGCAGGAAAAACGAAGTGAAATGCTCACATTATCACGTTTGTCGTGGTCCTTGTCCTTGTCGCCGTCGTTGCCGTGGTCGTCGTCACCATGACGAGGGAGGGCGCTAACAGCGAGTGCAAAGACGAGGAAAAGAGCTGCAGCGGTGGAGACGCTGAAACGCATGTCGTTTGGCTGAGAGTAGTGTTACTGAAAGGTAACGGAGCAGAGTGCTGAGGAGTACAGAGAGCCCAACAGGGTTTTTATACCTTTCCGTCCCTCGCCAAATCCACCGTGAGTTCACCGGCATTAGGATCGCAAAAAACTAGATGACCCCCGGGAAATGTTCTTCAAGTTGCCGCGCTACTTTCCACCGTTTTCGTGCGAACGAAGACGTCGAACGCTCAGAGGTTGCGTGCTCGCTTGGCAAACCTGAGCTGCGGCAAGGTGGGGTGGGGAGGGATATATTTGACTTGGAACGGGCTGACGGTGGTTTGAAGGAGTGTCACCGGACAAGATCATTGTGTGCGCTGGACGTCGAGTGGCCTCGCAGCTTATTTGCTGTGAATTCCTTGGGGGTTGTCGCCGTTTGAGCAGTCAAGATAACGAATGAATCGACTTGCATCGCCCGATTGCCACTCCACACTAAAGATCCCGGTCACTGGTACCGTCGGGTTTTTTGTAGGCTTTCGCCGTGCAGGAATCGATGTGAGTCTGCTGCACGCAGAAAGCAACTTGCGCGAGAATGCCAAGCACAGCGCTAGTGGCCGAACTTCGGCTAGGTCAGGTAGCCGAGTTTACTGACGTAGCCATCGATGATGAGCCTTCGGGCCGTCGGCTACCCAGGGCTGGCTTTGAAGCCAATTCCTGCGACGGCCCAATTCGGAGTAGAGATGGCAAGGACGCCGGGCAGCACTGGCAGCACCGAAGTAAATTTCGCTGGGGCCAAGCCAAGTCAAACTGGCCGCGGCGACGGTGAGATGGAAGCCGAATTGGAGGATGTGAATGCGATTGCTGCGCAGCTTGACTTGAAAGGCAAAGTCTGCTCACGGCCCTTGAGGACGAGGACGGGCAGCACTGGCGTCGGGGGCCACGCCAAGTCAAACTGGCCGCGGCGACGGTGACATGGAAGCCGAATAGAGGATGTGAATTCGTTGCCGCGGAAAGTGCCAAGTCTGCTCACGGCCCTTGAGTACGACAATGTGCGCAGAGGGAGTGTGGCTTGAAGAAGCTCAATGGGGAATCTCCCATCGTTCCACGAAGCATACGTGTGTAGATGTTGCCAACAGTGGATGGTGAGCGGTGAACAACCGAAGGTAGAGATGAATGCTTCCGGCGGCCTCGATCGAAGAATGAAGGTGAACTGCTGTAGGTCTGTGGGCCGGTTCTACGGCCTGTTACAGTATGTGAATATACTAAGCGTTCAGGTAGCCGGCTGTACACGGGCAGCCTGAGTGTCCAGAGCTGTCCAATTGCCAGTATATTGAATGTGCGAACTTGTAGACCTGAGTAGGAAGGCTGTCAGCATGCAGCGTCGGAGGGCACAGGATACGCACCTAATATCCGTCTACCTCAACTGCACGATCACGCCCATTCTAGAGCTAGAGAAACCATATCGAGGGGATAATGCTGAGGATGAGCGCATCGATGAGCACCGCGCGCTGGCACGCCGGCGGCTCGGGGTGGTGGTGGAAGTGCGAGTACGGTACGAAGTTGTCACCGTGTGACCCGCTGAACCCGCTTATCCTTTACCACTTACGACCTTCACAGGTCACTTGGCGACCTGGTCGAGCCTCTCGTTTACCCTCCCGGATCTGTTAATACTCCTGGATATCTCGCCTCATCCATTCCGCCGGCCTCATTTCCGTCTTCTAGACTTTTTCATTACCCTGAAGACTCTTCATGCGCCGCACATCTCATGTCCGAGGCCGCTTCTCAATTCTATGAGGGTCGATGGACAAACGTAAAAGAAAACGCCGAACGGGGAGTCAAGCATGGGGCCACTTTTGCCACTCGTACTACAAAAGGGCGTGCGCGCTGCAAGGTTTCTCTCCCCAGCGGGCGGATAAATCATGCTTGGATTCAAACTGCCAGTGCTTACTGCTTCTGCCTTGGTGACACTGGCTGCAGGTTCCATAGTCAATGGGACTGGAACTGGTGTGTCTCCTCTCAAAAGGATAGCGATAGTCGCTGTGACAACTAACCGCTCCAGTCTTCCAAATTACACCAGGCATCGGTGCCTGCGGCTTCACCAACACCAGCACGCAGGCGGTAGCCACTGTTTCTAACACCACCTTCAACTTCCTCTTTCCGTGTGTCGCTCGTTGTTTTGCCAGTGTGCCCTCCCGTGCTGACCTCAGGCTTCTGGATCACTATAGCGGAGCTACGCCGAAGAATTCGAACAAGTTTGTTCTACCTCCAGCTTTGACCTACACCCTCCGGAAACTAACACCCACTTTAAGGAACCCGATCTGCCATCACACATTGCTGGTTCACGGTTAGCGCCAAACTCCATCGCCCTGAAATCTGTTAATTCGTGTGCATAATGACAGTCCCTAACATGTTCGCGGCCTTGCGGTTCCAAGTTGTGGACTACTTTCCCGAGGGAAAGCATGCTGGCCGTAACGATGTCGGCATCCCATTGTACTACTTCGACCAAGTCGCTCCAGAGTCGGACGGCGTTATCGAGAATGTTTTCTGGGAGATTGTTTGAGCGCAGCCGCCGATGATGGACTCGTAGACTGGTTGAACTTTTCTTGTAGCTTGCATGGATCGCAAACTTGGATCTTGCCAAGATTCATTCAAGTATACGCATGCTGAGCCGATACCGGGGAGAGGACAACTTACCGGATGCTGGACGACTCACTTTTAGGGCTTGTGCTATGCCTCCCATTCAAGTTCCCTCGGGAAAGCCGACGGCTTTTCGATCTACTCGAGTACCTTTCGTAGGCTTACCGCCATCAGGCATTCGTCATAGTTGCTCTCGATTAGAGACGACAAAAAAACCTGAACGAGATTCAAGTTGAAGCTGAAGCAGATATTTTCCCGATAAATCCATGCGCCTTCCGATATGGAAACAAAATCGACAGCTACGAGGTACATGTACAGACAGCGAATGGCTAATGTTACAAATGGGCTGTTCGAACGACACGAAAGCGGATAGGTATTAGGGAGCCAGCAAGCTGACAAATGTCCAAACAACAGAAACTCGAAGTACAGCAACAACAACAACAAAGCAAAGCAAAGTGAAAGAGTCTACATCTTGATCCCGATGCGATTAAGGTTTTCCAGCATCGGACGGAGTTGGATGTCTGAAACGTAATGGGTCAATTTATGGATTGCATTCAGCGACCAAATAAGCGGACGCACGCATCAACGAGCAGTTTCTCTCAAACACCCGCAACGACGGACCCGCGCGGGCGACAAAGGCACGCAGGTTCACCTCTTCGTCCGACGCAACACCATGGTACACAGCCTGCATCGACGCGATCTCCTCCAGGAAGACCTCGCCGGCGGCACTCCATACAGTCTTTAAACAATCAGCACAAAGAACAAGCACGAGTAGTAGTATCGGCCGACTGACCCCCATAATCGGATTGATCCACTGGATGTGTTTGAGCGGCACCGCAGCGATGATGCCCAGGACCGATCTCGCAGCGGCTAGTCGGGCGACTTTGGTGTGTGGGTAGAGACCATGTAGTCGTACGGCAGCAGCATGAGCTATGCTGTGTGCAACGACGAGCGCCCGGGTCGTTGCAGGCGTTGGCGGGCGGGGAAGCGCCGTTGGTGGGGGAAGGGAGTTGCGGAAGGAATCGACGAGCGCAGAGAGCTGGTGGAGCATCATGTCGTGTCCAAGCCCGGGTTTCCACGTCCGAACGAACTCGTCTGTGCGTTGGAATAGAATCGCAGCCTTGGCTAGGAGCGCGGGGGTCGACAGCGTCGCTGTATCGGGCGAGGACGACAAGAAAGTCTCGATGGTGCGACTGTACCGCGCATGGGGGTACATTGCGCCCGTAGAGTAATCCTCCGGCTCAAGCGGCCAGGGCGTGTCGACCGAGTCGAGCTGCGCGCTGCTGATACTGGGCATCTCGGATAGACCCACCGCGAAACACCTGTCCATCACGAGGACCGCCCACCACGCGTGGATACGCTCGCCCTCTTCGACAGCGTCCACTGGTGGCGGAAGCGCGTTGCTGGGAGGGACGTTGGTTGAGCGTATCTGATGCAGTCCCGAGCTGAGACTGAGCGACACGGCAGCGGCGGTGTGGTACTTTGCCTCGACCACACGGCCGCAGGCGAAGAAGTAGTAGGCGAGTAGGACCTCCGCTTGGAGTGTATGCAGGATACGCTGCGGGTGGCCGGAGCTCGAGAGCCCTTTTGAGGTGAGGGCCAATGCGCGCCCAAGGTACGCCGGTTCGTCTGGATGGGAAAGCGGACCGTGGTGGGAATACGATGACGAGGAGGTAGACGATGAGGATGCTGACGACGCAGGGGAGTGTGTTGGTGAGTGCGCCATGGAGAGACGGAGGCCCCAGAGGTACACGCAGGAGAGGAGGGCCGGTGTAGGGCGAGAGTAGTCCCCAAATGGCAATGCCAAAAGCGCGCTGTCTCGGAAACGAGACGGATTCAGGAAAAATCCAAACTCAGAGGCGTATGCGAGGAAGGTGTCGATGCTGAAGGCAGGGATGAGTGACCGGTTCGAATGCTCTGAGAAAAAAGAACACGTACAGTTCTGCGATGATGGTTGGTGGTGGCTCCGTTGGAGTATTATTCCAGATCGCTGTGAAAAATACCATTGGACAAGTGGACTTTGTGGAGAAAATGCGTCGCGTACATTGTGCAGGACTTGGGCTGCTAGAGCCAAGCACCGGGCTCGAGGATGAGCGATGAGAATGGGAGCCGCCTGCGCGGCCGCGACGAATGTGCGAGATGCGGTTTTGCAGTTCGTCGATCTGTTCTTGGAGAATATGCGCGACTGGACGTTTTCCCGGATCCATGTACTCGCACTCATCCTCGGCATCGAGACGCGTGCACTGACCACAGGGTAAAAGACCGTCGCATTTCTTGACTGAATGTTAGGGAAAGTCATTGCATAGTATAGCCACGCACCCGCTTCCGGCGTCGGCAGTTGAAGCAAGCTTGACCGCGTTGGAGTTTTGCGCTGTTGTCGGGAGAGCCTCGGAAGCTCGACGGCGAGGCCATTGGACGCGGATCGTCCGGAGCCTCCGAGTGGGCTACTTAATAGTACCTTGCCACGCGAGCGCACTCTTCGGTGAGTTCGGAGAGGATCCTCGCTATCGACGACCAAACTAGGCGAGGTTTGGTCGTGGGTCCTGAAACACGAGCTAGGTTTCCAGCATCGCGTCGCTTAAGGGTGGTTGTGTGGGGTAGTGCTGAACGACGAGTTTTCTGATGGCCAAGAAGTACCAGAGATGGTGCTGCGTACCGTTCCGCTCTAGCCCGTATTCTTGCCTTTTTTCCATGCTTCCGACGGCCGCTGCGGATGCACTCTGGCAGTGCACTCAGACTGGCTGGCACATCCGTCTACCCGCGGAAGGACGCATATGGCCTGATGTGGGTGGGCGCTGAGCAGCGAAACCGTAGAGACTCGACGAAACGACAACAGACGTGCGCACAGTGGTGGTTGCAGAGAGACATGGCGGTGTTCAACAACGGTCGTCACGTCACGCCTAACTCTTTTTCTGATGACTCTGACTCGAAGACAACAATATACTCTCTTTGTCCCGCTTCATGCCCATGCACAGGTCAACATTACTCGTGAAAGACAGCCATTCGGATGGGCGCTGGCTGGGGAGTATAGAAAAAAAAAAACAAGCTGAACATGTTGTCGAGGATCCGGATCGACGGTCGTTATAACGTCACACAAATCCGATTCTGATCCGGGACGACGAACAACGAGCCCAGATGTTGACTTTGAGCACTTCGAGCGTCCGTATTACGGACTCCGAATTCGCCGTTTGATAGCCTCTAGCTCTTCAATGCGGTCCCGAAGGAGTGAGATCTTCTTCCAGATCGCCGTCTGACGGCCGGCTGTCGTGCCAGCGCCTTCCATCCGCCCAGGTTCTCGACAAAATGTTCTGGTCCTCATAGTCATCTAGAGCACCCCGAGCACTCCGATCAACTGAGCTCAGCGGCCAAGTCCTTGGCCAGACTCTCCTGCTGCGTGGGGACAAAGTCATGGAGCCCTTCGGGACCGGGGGCAGTGACACTTGTTGCGAAGATCTGCAACCATGGTGGCCATTTTTTCGCGCTGACGAGGTTAGCCGCATTTGGCGCCTTCCGCATTGGCGCATCAAGGCGGCGCCTGTGATTAGCCTAGCCGCGGCCAGCTGACAAATCGGGTGTCCACCGGACTTCCCGGGCATCGTTCTTTTGTTGGTTCCGTTGATTTTATTCTTGCCCGTGCTGTTGTCACAGGTAACAGCTACTCAGAAGATACGTCCCTGATTCTCGATCCCAACATCGAAGCCCTCTGGAGCGGCCCTCAAGCCAAATCTATCTATATGGGCACACATCAAGCACGGGCCCCGAATCGTGGGACCAGTCCGCACGGAGGCAGAAACTGGCTCTCGACGGGCCGGAGCATCTTCGTGGGTACACCTTTGAACCCCGTTTGGGCTGGTCCGCATACTTAACGTATCTTCCCCACCGCATCTCACGACCAATCCAGCTTTGCACATTGCGAGAGAAAGCATCAGGCCTCGAGGCCCAGGAGTTGGACACGCGTCCGTGGGTCCTGACTGGTGGGATCAGATGCCGGGACCCTCCTTTAATTTAGCACACGGCTGTTGTGTGCGTGTCATCGTGGGCAACGTCTGACAACGTGTCGGCCGGAGGCTTTTCCCATTTGAGAGGATCGTTATCTACGGCTGGGTACAGCACCACAGAGGAGGACCTAATCCCACACGGCACAATGGACTTTTTGATGCATCAAGCGGCCGAGCATAAGCGGGAGCAGTTTGCTGATGAGAATTCATCATTTCCCGTGGGTCTTCTCGTCTTCTTCTCGGAGTCACCCACGACTCGTCGTTTTTCCCCTCCTGCCCCCATGGCAGACGCGGAGAGCAGTTCCTCGATGGCCGTCGACGAGCAAGGCTCGCGCTCTCCCGAACCAAGACCAGGCTCGAGCGGCAGCAGTGCTAGCACCGGTCCAGCCGCACCGTCATCTCCGACCCCGCGTAGACGTCTTACAGGCCCCTTCTATCTGCAAAATATCCTCAATTCCGTGCGTACCTCAAGCTCTCCAACGACTTGCAATATAACAATCGACAGGACGATGAACGTGAACGCCAGGCAGCTGCAGCCGCAGGACCTCCGTCATCGCTTTCACCTGTATCGCCTCCAGGACCCACCGAACACGACACATTCATCTACAGCCACCCGCCGCCACCCCCGCCATCTCATTCACATCTTCTGCACATAGCCCCGTCGCCACACGCCCCAGCTGGCGTGTATATCCATCCTCTCTACCCCCGTTCACGCGCAGAGGCCGACGCCGACTATCTCAGAAGACAGCTCTGTCTGGCGCCCACTGTCAACGTCGACCTATGGGCGATCGCAGACCCCCCAGACGGACAGAAGCCCTTTGCGTCACTCCCCACCCTTATTAAGCTTGCCATACACGGCGATCCGAAGCAGAAGCTCACCCTCCAGGGCATCTGCGAGTCCCTCGTCAATCGCTTTGCGTGGTTCAAGGAGCACCAGATGGACGATGCGTGGAAGGTATGTCGCGTCGCGTCTCTATTTTATTTCTATTCTGTAACTGACTCAAATCCCAGAACTCTGTCCGCCATAACCTCTCCCTAAACAAAGTTTTCCGCAAGGTGCCACGCGACGCGAAACAAATGGGCAAAGGGTGCTACTGGGAGCTCGACCTCTCTGGCGGCGAGGGGCACAAGCGCCCGCGAAAACGCCGCAAGCACGATAAGGCGACAGGGACCATGGTCTCGGCGATCCAGAGCACGCGCGCCTCGACGACGGTGCAGATTCCCTATGGCGTCAGCAGGGACGTGATGTTTGGTCCTGGGGCGGTTCCGGGGCCGATGCTGCACCACGGGCCGATTGCGAGCGGCAGTGGGAGTGGCAGTATGGGCCGTCTGGTGGCGAGCCCGAGACCCGGAGTCAACTTGGGGAGACTTGTCGTTCCGCGGTTGCGACCTGTCAAGATGGAACCAGAAGAGTCGGACATGGAGGTCGAGTCAGAGGACGACGACGACGACGAGGAAGAGGAGGAGGACGAACTCGACCCTGAGCCGGAGGAGGAGATGCGCATGGAGGTCGATAATCCCAGTGCCAGTGCCAGTGCCGGTGCCAATGCGATTGCAGAGGTACGGGCAGAACCGGAACATGAAGACGACGAAGACGACGATAACGACGTGGAGAGCGAGGAGGCTACGGATGCGTATCGTCCGCGGCTGCGTGCCCCGCCTGCACCGTCTGGCCGCCGAGTCATGCGTCCCCGGCCGACAGCGCCACCGACTTCAAGTCGAGGACCACCCACCCGTCGGTCCACCCGATCCACTCGAACCAGCGCCCCGAGCACGCCTAGAACTACCCGCGCTGTTCGTGGTCGTGGTACTCGCGGCCGCGGACGCGGTGGTTCTGCCTCCGCCTCCGCATCCCCATCTGCATCTGCATCTACATCTACCCCCACCGCCCTCGAAACACTCACCACCGAGGCGATGCGTCTCATCGAGCCCTACTCGTCACCCTCACCTTCATCTTTCTCACCATCATCCTTCTCCCATCCGCCCCCTCCCCCACCACCGTCTGCCCCTCCGACGGAGGACAGCGTGGACTCCGACTCCTCTCCACACACGATGAAGCGCGAGCCGAGCTCTGACTGACGCTTGACTGACGGATTCACATCGACACCTTCCTTTGAGGTGGGGCTGATTGGCTACTGTATTCTAGAAAGAACATGAACTGTATCGGGTCTCTCCGCTCTCTCCCTTGTCCTGTATACCACGAACTGAGCGCTTTTTTTTTTGGGGATGTATTAGCTTTAATCTTTGACCAAAAAAAAGACCATTCTTGTAGCCGGAGCAAGAAAGATGCAGGACGCGGGACAAGTAAGAAGCACTCAGTATGGTGGACATCTCCGTCTTCGCACGTTCATACGTATACGCCCACCCGACCTCTTCTTTTTTGCCCGTCGGTCGAGGGTGGGTGCGCCGAGTCACAGTGCCGAGCGTGTGGGTACAACTTCCGTGATATTTGTATTCGGGACAATGTAACTTCTGATCGGCACGGACTCTTTCGCTATTTGAATAGACTTTCCTTTTCGAGGGCGCCGCGATTGTGATAGTGGCGTGTCGGCGGCGTTGCTTGTTCTTGTTTTTGTTCTTTTTCCAAGTTCTTTCTCAGTCTTGTCAGGGCCACAATGAGTCAACAGCCTGAGAAGCGGAAACAGAATAATTGTGTTCTAGCGAACCCTGACTGTGGACAATAGGTCTGGTGCACACACACACGTGTCCACGGTTAGTTGTGGCAGGATGCATAGAAGTCAGCGGCAGATTTCTTTCTGCTCGCTCAGTTCCTTATGACCGCCGGCCACTGTGGACATGTGGACATGTGGTAGTCAGTTATCTGCAGTTTTCTTTATTTATTTGTCAAGAACGGGGTCTGGGCTCCACACTCCGACTACAGCAAGGGTGGACCAGGACTACTACTTTGCTGAATGAGTCTAGCGTCAAACCCATGCTAGCAAGTTTTGATGTCAAGTCTGGATTTGGATTTGCGGACTCGCTAACCACCATGAGGTGCGTTCAAGACAGTAATTCGGACGGTTCATCAATAACATCAGCTCATCAGCCGGAATTTCCCTTTAAGTGACGGAGTCATTTACTAGTTATGTGAGGTCATCCAGGGTTGTTTGCATGTATCGTGGATGTGTTGGACAAGTCTAAGTAAAAAGCAGCACAGCTGAGCTCTTCAGGTTCATTCTGTGGTGTACTGTACCACTTCGTTCAATTAGTTCTGTCACAGTCACAATGAGGTTTTTCAACGAATATTTTTGTCGAGTCACTGGTCACAGCCAGTTCTTCGGGCCCCCAAATAGGCCAAATAGGGTAATTTTGGCAAAAAATCTGGCACCTGTGGCGCTCTGATCCCATCAAAACTCCCATATTTGGGAATTTTAACGAATTATCAAAAGTGTCACAGCTTAGGGTACCGACAAATTGAATAATCACACAGTATTGGCTAACCGAACAAGCATGCACCAAATGGATCTTTGTCATGAAACAACCCCCCAAAACTCTCTCTGACACCCCCGACCATGATTTACCTTTCCAACTGATTGACTTCGACCCTGATAATTGATTCCGACCCTGAACCCTTACTGTACGATAAGGCTTCTTTACGTTATTCCGCATCCTTATGTGCTGTAGTATGGCTCCTTTACTGTGGGTTATTATCGTCTATTCCCCAGGGTCTTCATTTGGGCTCTCCCGCCTGTTTTGTCTGCTGTAAACATGCTCCAGCAGGTTTCCAAGCCACTGAGGAAAGCTGCACACCACTGCTGCTGATATAACAGACAATTCTGCATTGATTGTTCCATGAGTCGCATTGGTCAATCGTCGCTTGCTTCGTTTTCCCCTACAAGAACAATGCAAGTAATGATCGACAGATATACCCAACAGGACAATCAACACCTGATTACCTGCCATGTGGCAACGAACGTGTGTGGCCACAGCTCTTGGTTCTAATTGCAACATATCTGTGCAGGGTAATGAGCCCTGTGGTCTCATAGGCATGTCAGCCGGCATGGTGGGAGCCAAACGGGAAGGAGCAATGGGTGTCATGATCAGCAAAGCGAGTCAACTCATTTTTAAATAAATCAGGAATGAGTCGAGCTCAACTTAACTTGCAGCCATGCCATATAACCTGATCAGCAGGGTCATTGGGTTCCCAAGTTGCATTAAATCTTGCATGTGACTTGGACCACAGATAGATAGTATGGCCATGTAGACGTTAGAGCTCTCAGCTTCTACCACTCCTACTGACTACTGTATCCTCACTGTTCAATGACTCCAATCAACGTTGTGTAAACCCGTTGGTTTACTGTGTGACACTCGGCCATAGTCCTTGTACCTCATCGTCCCTGGAATCCACAGCCTGGTCCTGTTGACTTGCTGCGTGTCCCTCTCAGTGCTTCCTGTTGGCAGCAGGTTTCCATTTTGATGTGTGTGTCCTTACCTCCTTACTCCTATGTCCGATCACTCTACTCTACTCTGGTCTAGCTCTGCGACAGCGGTTGTGCCCCTGATCATGGAGGGTTGTCAGATCTCTCCTGTTGTCTAGGAGTGCTTCCCTGGGCTTCGCCGCTTCGGATATTGTGATAACATGCACAATGTGATTGCTGTGATTGCTGTTGAGAGTGCGGGATGATATGCTGATAGACTATCAGTGTTTCATGATGAACACTTGTCTTCAAATTGAAATATTATTTACTAAGTATTGCATCCATGTACAGCTTGCTGATTTACCTTCATATGAGATTATCTAAGATTTTGGGAGGGCCAAAAAAGCGGCCAAAAGAGGTCTTTTCAGCGTCCATCACCCGGAGTTAGAGTGCCTTGCTAAAAACACCGTTTTCAGCTTCTTTTTCAGCCCTCCCCAAATCTGAATCTATTTGGTGTGCTTGACATCACTGGATGTTGCCATCAGTAGTCACATTACCTCTTGTACCCGTACCTCGTCCTTGGAATCCACAGCCTGGTTCACCCCGCTGCATCTGCCTCAGTGTGTCCTGTCTGGCAAGCAGGCTTCCACTCAAACCTTGGTGATTCTCGGTCTTACTCGGACATCCTCGGCATGCTCGGTGTATTCCCTATTTGAGCTGAACTGTCTAGCCTTGGGTTTACGCAATTAAGGTTCAGATGGTATCCCATTTCTGCTTATCCATATATACTTCTTCAACCCCTTCAAGCCTATGGACTTCTATAATTTGTAGCCGGGCGCCGGGGTTTGTTGATAGGCGAGTCCCACTCCACAAGAGCCAAGCTGGAAGCACAAGGGAGAATTGGTGTAAGTACTCGCTTGAAACCTCGACTAGACTAAAGTATCGATGGATACAGCAAGCTCTCTATATACGCGGAATCTGTCAAGAACAAAGTCTGGGCTCTGTGATCCCAAGACACCACGGGCTAACAAGAGCGGCTTCCTTGTGATGGCAAGTGTTAGAGGCCTCAAGAGGATGGACATAGTTGAACCCACACAGGCAGCGGGGTCTTTGGTGGCTTTGGACGTGAAGCGGGATGGTTGGGTTCGAGATGCAGGTTGCGGGTTCTAGAACCTGATGGTGCTGGCAGATCGTCACCGCATCCGGGGATAGACACAAGACCACTAGGGTTGCGCACGGGTATGGGTAATACCGGCAGTACTGCGGGTCCGGTACCTTTGGGTCTGGGTCTGGGTCCGGGTCTTGCGTTTTGTAGACCTGGAGTACCGTGGGTCTTTGATGAGTCTGTGATGAGTCTGTGATGGCAGTGATGGCACCCACCCAGCTACGGAATGCTGATCCATCCGAACTGTTGATGGCTCAGAATGCCCAATCCACGGCTACGGGTGGGCTTGATTGGTGGATTGTGATCATCTCTGAGGCCTAATATGGCGGATCAAACACAGTGCCAGGTCCTTGCTGATGTCAATCAGTACCAGATCATGTCCGGCTGATGGGCTCATCAGGTACCGCAGTACCGTGAGTCCGGGTAGTGGTACGGCTGGGTCCGGGTCCGGGTTGCCGTCTTTGTACCCGATACCGGACCCGTGCGCAACCCTAAAGACCACAGAGAGTAAGGTCGTGTATTAGGCATGGTAGAAGCTAGCGCCCAAGCTCCTTATATATACTACAGGGTATGTATACCCGTCAATCGGTATCCTGACTCCTAGTCCCTACATGTCCGATCTCCGTCTCCTACATCAAATCTCCTGTTGCCTGGCCTACAACTCATATCTCCCCTGTATCTGGTAACTTTCTCCTGAGCCTCTGATTGTCAGGTTATGGAACGGGTTGATAGTGTGATGCGCTCGATGATGTGCTATCAACCCGTTGCATGACAGAATCATGGTTGTGTCATGAGAGGTAATTACAAAAAAAAAAAAAAAAAAAAAAAAAGGAGCAATGAGTCAAGCAAGCGGTTCCATTGTCATACATAGAACAATGGTGAATGGATAGGGAATCAAAACGAGTGTATTTGTGCAAAATACATGGTACGGCAGAAGACAGACTGAGCCATCATATATGCCGTCAAATCTTTGCTTGAGAGGATCCTCTACAGTTCAGTTCAGTTCAATTCCTTGCCTTCGGAGAGAGCATTCTCGACGCAGACAACCTCAAGAGGAGTTGCAGATTTGTACCAACTGGTCAAATCAAATTATCAAAACAGATCTATAAAAAAAATGGCCTTCCAGGCCTACCTGCTCTAAACTGTAACTGTAAATGTATGGTTGTACAGGGCTGTAAATACTGTACAGGATCCATACTGGCAACATGGTGCACTCTGACAATACAGATTACGGGCTCAGACAGTACAGGCTCAACCCTTATTACAGGTCTTCAACGTAAGATGCACCAGTTTGGCGTAGTCCGGGTGTGCAAGGTGGCAGAGCGCCTACAAAGGTACACCAGGTTTCTATCCAACAGTTTGGAGCTCTTCTAAGCACCTAACCAGGCCATGGACCCACCTGATTAACTGTAAAACAGCTGTATACAATATGGTTCTTGGCATACAGGTCCCATACTGTCGCCAAGTCTCGAAGCCAAACTTTGTACTGTACGGGTTGGCCCATAATGGAGCAAAAGACAGCCGTATTTTACATGGCTGTGCCTGTATACAGTGTGGTTTAGAGCCCTAGGTCTACTTCATACACCCAACAACTGCCAGCCCATTACCAGATCCATCCTCATGCTTGGCCTACCTCGGCACTCTTTCCGGTTGCCTCCAACAGACACTTGACCCTTGAAGAAAGAAAAAACTCAGTGCACCTACTCTCCTGTGCCCCTTATGCAATTGCACCCCATCTGCAAGTGGCTGCAATAACCACCAATTCTTGAGCTCTGCATCTATAAAAAAGATATTTACTATGGGCATACCTGTCCTCATAAAATCTGAAGGTGCTGTGAGGTGTTTTCGTGGCAAAACAAAATTAACACTGGCCAAAAACATAACATTTCACATCAGAGCCTAGAGGTGTTTTGCAGATGATAGTTCCTTCCCATCGGCACCGTTTGCTCTGAAACTTGACACAGGCATCCTATAGACCGTGCCAAAGGTCCCGGAAAAGTGTAGAATATTTTTATAGTCTCATCAGCCTATATACCGTGGATGATGATCTCGATTTCAGCTGTTTGCAGATGGGGGGTACCTTTCTGCTTGCAAACTTGAAGTGACTTGGTGAGTTCTTGGCAGAATGGATTGAAACTTTGTATAACTGTACTATTTTGACCATAAGTTCAGTTCAGTTATTTTATTTTTCGTCCCCGAAAAGGCCCAAATTTTCTTTCGATTCTAGGCAAATAAAAATGGCCTCTTTTATCATCGACCTTACACATTACATGAACTTGAGGTCAGAATAGTACAGTACTAGGGATGGTCTGCTATCCACCTATCAAGTTTGGGAAACAATAGGGGACGGGAAGGCGGGGCAAAGCACTATCAAAGGTGCTTGCATAAGGGGGCACAGGATCGTAAAGCCTATTAGCACCCACCCCAAAACAAATTTCTAGAGGGCAAGTCAAGGTCCAGGAAAATGGAAATAGCTTGAGAGCTTCCTTCCAAAAAAATTTGAGAGGAAAACACATTCGCGGCATTTACACTTGTCCCGGTGGGCGTTCCGGTGATCGCCGTCGGATCACACCGCCACTGGTCACACGTGTCACCTCCTCGAAGGCGCTACACGACCTACCCGTCGATGGCCACTCCGAAGACGAGTACACCCATTTTCACCACTGACTACACGACCTCGACGCCGGCACTCCGCTGCCGACGCTCTTCGATGATGACTCGGAGGACGAAGAGGACATGCTGACGCTGGACTGCCTTCGTATTCGTATACGCGCTTCGACCGCCCTCCCCGCAACTGTGCGGTGCTCATCCTCGGTATCACTGGCATCTCCTCGATATGGTTCGCCGTGTGGCTGCGGGAAGGGCATTATCACATTGGGGTGCTCGCGGAACTGGATATTTGGGCATGGAGAGGTGCGTATCCTGTGCCCTCCGACACTGTATGCTGACAGGCTTCCGAATCAGGTCTCTGAGCTGGCGCATTCGATCTACTTTCGATTACTCTGACACTGCCCGTGTACATCTTTGAGGACGCTACATAGCAGCGGGCTCTTGGGTCCAGACTCTGTGCTGTATTGACCTGCTATACTTAACGGGCCTTAGAAACCGGTCTACACACTTACAGCAATTCATCTTCCATTCCTTGATTTAGGCCGCGGAAGCATTCATCTCCCGTTTCGCTCACCGTTCACCCTCCGCGATCTCTACACATGTGCTGTCTTGGGACGATGGAAGAATTCCCATATTACTTCTTCAAGCCACCTCCGTCTACGCATCTCCGTCGTCGTCAAGGGCCGCAAGCAGACTCTTTCCCCGCACTACCACTTC
Source organism: Mycena amicta (assembly GCA_029282125.1). NCBI lineage: Eukaryota > Fungi > Basidiomycota > Agaricomycetes > Agaricales > Mycenaceae > Mycena > Mycena amicta. Next base: position 523,728 of record JARIHP010000031.1, on the reverse strand, counting down.
CACGGAAATTGAATTCAAGCTGGGCATGGCAGCAATCGCATTCGCATCCTCCAATTCGGCTTCCGTGTCACCGTCGCCGCGGCCAGTTTGACTTGACTTGGCCACCGGCGAAATTACTTCGGGGTGCTGTCGCCCGTCCTGCCCTAGCGACGAATTGCGCCGTCCCAGGAATTGGCTTCGAAGTAGGAGTGGAATTCGTGGGCTGTGTGCTTCGCATTCTCGTGCAAGTTGTTTTCTTTTGTGCAGCACACTTCGTAACTCACATCTAACGAAAGCGTACAAAACCCAGTCGGGATCTTAACCCGAGTGTCCTGGATTGGGACATCTGGAGAACGCGACTCGATTCATTTATTTAACGCTCAAACGGCGACAACCCCCAGCAAGCAATTCACGGTAAATAAGCTGCGACGCCACTCGACGTCGATATCGCGCGCACACAATGATCTCGTCCGGTGACTCCTTCAAACCACCTTCATCCCGTTCCAAGCAATTCTAAGTCAAATATATCCCTCTCCAGCCTCACCTTGCCGCAACCCTGGTGCGCCAAGCGAGCGCGTTGCCAACCTCCGAGCGCTGGACCTTCATTCGACACGAAAATGGTCGAAAGTAGCGGCGCAAGAGCGTTTACCGGGTCATCTAGCTTTTGGGATCCTAATGCCAGTGGACTCACGGTGGATTTGGCGAGGGACGGAACGGTATAAAAGTGTCGTTGGGTTCTCGGTACTCCTCAGCACTCCGCTCTTCTATATTTCTCTCAAGTAACTCCTCAGCTCAACTCGTCCACCAACATGCGTTTCAGCGCTTCCACCACCGCAGCTCTTTTCCTCGTCTTCACACTCTCCGCTAGCGCCCTTTCCGCTCGGGGTGACGACAACGACGACTACGGTGACAAAGGCGACAAGGACAAGGACAAGAACCACCATAATAAGGTGAGCATTTCATTTCATTTTTCTGCTCAGAGTTGTACTGAAATGGAATCGCAGTGCATCCCGTTCTCCGTGAAGGACACCTGCGTTCGCGGACGCTGCTCGCAGAGCCACCATTGCGAGCTTGGCTTCACTCTCGACCCACCTGGCCTGTGCTGCGTGCGCGATCACAATTATGGGTATCGCCGGGGCGACGATGGCTCGTATGGCGGCAAGGGCCATGACGGTGGGAAGGGCGGCAAGGGCCACGACGGTGGGAAGGGCGGCAAAGGCGATCATGACGGGCACGACGGCGACAAGGGCCACGGTCACGACGGCGGCGACAAGGGCGACCACGGGCACGATGGTGGAAAGGGAGGGAAAGGTGACCACGGCCATGATGGTGGAAAGGGTCACGGTCACGACGGCGGCAAAGGCGACCACGATGGGCACGACGGTGGAAAAGGCGGGAAGGGCGGGAAGGGCGGGAAGGGCGGAGACCACGACCACGATGGGGGACACGGTGGATATCGCCGGGGAGACGATGACGGCGGCTACGGCAAAGGCAACAACGATGGCGGCAAGGGCGGCAAAGGTGATGACCACGGTCACGACGGCGGGAAGGGTAACGATGGCGGGAAAGGCGGCAAAGGGAACGACCATGGTCATGATGGCGGGAAGGGAGGGAAGGGCAACGATGGTGGAAAGGGCGGGAAAGGGAACGACCACGGCCACGATGGCGGGAAGGGAGGGAACGGCAACGACCATGGGCACGATGGAGGAAAGGGTGGAAAGGGTAACGATGGCGGGAAGGGCGGGAAGGGTAATGATGGTGGAAAGGGCGGGAAAGGTAACGACCACGGCCACGACGGTGGAAAGGGCGGAAAAGGGAATGACCACGGCCACGATGGTGGAAAGGGCGGGAAGGGTGGAAAGGGGAACAACGGCGGCAATGGCAACCACGGAGGGTATTGAGCATCCTTTTCTTGGACTCAGGAATAGTCTTGCTGTAATAATCTTGTACTTTTATATGTAACATGAATTGCGACTGTATAACCTGAAATTTCTGAAGCGTGAGCTGAAGAAACAATCTAGTCCTTTTCTGTCAGCTAGGAGGAAATACAAGAGCTTGTACAAACATCCGAGTCGCCTAGCTTATAAAGTTTCAGTGACTTGCAGTCTTTGCAGTAGTCTTCGCGATCGGAATGAAACCGCTGTACGCGACCTTATTCAGGCATAGCGCTTGATATACAGAGTTTACGTCGTAATGTGAGAGCGCAGTGAACCGAATGAAAAAAGAAATACACTTTGCGAATACATTCCACATCTTTATCTACTATAAATACTACACACAGCAATCTACGCGGGGGTACTGGCTGCAGCAGCCGTAACCGTGACGGTGACGGGTGCAGGGCAGGCGGCGGCGGCGGCGTTGTCAGACGATGTCGAGGCAGCGCTGCTCGAAGAACCGCCGGACACAGCGGCATTAATCTCATCCGGGGTCGCGTCTGGACTCAATCAGGACTGGGCACTCAAACAAACGAAAAAGTGGAACGCACCGTTGACAAGAAGGTTCTGCGAAAAGATGCAACCAGCAGCGTCGTTTGCGTCGTCACAGGTATTTCCCTTGCCGGTGGAGTCGCCAACCTTACCAGGCGCAAACGTGCCCGACTTGAGCGCATCCTGAGGGTTTCCACCGACGGAGGCGATCTGCTTTGCAAGCTCGAGCACAATCGCCTTGTTCACCGAAGCGGCGTTGGCGGAGGCGGGATCCTGGTGTTGGCTGAGCGCCGCGATCTCGGGGTTGACAGGTTGGAGGCTGGTGCAGGCGTTCGAGGTCGCCCCGACCGAGCCCGAGTTGCGTTCCAAGGCGCGGTAGATCAGAGCGTCGACCTGCCCCTGGACGTCACCCGCGACCTTGGCGTTGGTGAACGCCTGGTCGGCGGTCGCCTGCTGAAGGCAGTCGGGGTCCTACACGAACATGAGATGAAGACGATTGAAGATCAAGAAATGACATACGGTGAGTTTACCCAGTCCCTGGGTGGCAGCAGCGTTTCCAAGAAGCCCGAAAATCGAGTCGACGATGCCGTTGGGGTTGTTCTTGACCAAACTCGCCTGTACGGATGACACGATGGGCTGGTGAGAATGCTCCTGCGGCACTTCGCGGCGAACGGGCAGAGCCAAGGAAGACGAGAAGAGGAGCGCGAGCAGCACGGTCTTGTACGATAGCATGATTGAAAGGGTGGATGTCCAGCACAACGGTGTGAATGGTGAAAAAAAAGGAGCTAGAATGAAATGAGTACGAGATCAGACAGACGCAAGCCTGGGACTGACCAAGATGAAAGAACAAGGAAGCCTGTTTTGACTGGCAAAGGCAGGGAGTAAGGACTGAAGAGCAAGCGTCGCGGACGACGATCCTTTTATAGCGCGCGAAGAAGTCTTACCACGAAAGTCGACATTGGCAGAGCCGCTAATCTCCGCAGCGTAAATCAGAGCAGAACCATCTCATCTCTGCGTCTTATGGTATAGCCTTCCGACGTCGGGAGGCTATACCACAACAATCATTGAGATTCGAAGGTGTCTGCAGCCTGGTCTTGACCACTCGGATTCGAATGAGGAGTTCTTGCCGTTTTCGTGCCCACGACCGTTGTGCGCTTCATTCAGCACGGTGTCACCAACATCGGATCGTCAAGTCAACTGAGCGTCGGGTCGCGTCAATAGTCTTGATGACGCCACAACTCGGAACTGCGCAGAAGGTTAGCAGAGAAGTTCATCAAGCTCTGCATTCGCGGGGTCTTTAAAGCAGACAAGCGCGGGGCGGGGTCTTTAAAGCATGGATCCTGGAATGAATTCAATGGACCTGGCAGATCCGGCCCTGGACATCAAGACTGCTAGTGCATTGAGATTTGCGGCAAGACAGACAGTCAGAGTCGTTTTGCAGATTGGCGCCCTCGGCGACTTGGACGTTTGAGCCAAGCCGAAGTGATGTGACTGTGATGTGCGACACGGGTTGCTTCCAACTTTAGCTTCTCGATTTTTATAACCCGCGCACTGACATTCCCTCTAGCTGGAGTACTGTTCAAGTCGGATGGTAAGTGTAGGCTGAAACCTCGGTCTGCTTTCGGCAAAATCTCCGAGTCCGTTGGTCGGAGGCGCGAACCTCTTCGAACATCTATCGAGAACCTTCAACCCGACGTGCGCTGTACATGTGTACAACTTGAACTCGCCCGCCGTGCAAGATTCCTCACCGTCGAGATTACCAACCACTGGCATCGACGTCGAGCGGAGTGCATTCAAGTAATGTGAAAAGATCGACTCTGCGCTCAAGGCTACACGATGCTTCTTCATTTTGCTCGACTTAGCCTGGGCCGGGGATTATTCTCCTCGGTGAAGTCCAGAAACTTCAACGCGCGCGAATCTGCGAACGCTGCGTCCAGGAGTTTCTCCAGGGCCTGCTATCGAGCTCTCTGCATACCTCCGTGGTTGTGGCGACATCTTCTTGCGCCGCGAGTCAGCTGCAGCCACTCGATGGGCAAATACTTGCTTTGTGTTCGGATATGCAAAATTCACTGCGTTGGATATCTGACGCTCAACCAACAACAAACGTCTCTGTCTCACTGGAGGAGTTCGCGCGCACGGATATTCCTGGACGATCCCAGTGCTTACTTATTGGGACTCGCAGAGCCAGAGCCTCTGCCAGCAGGGTAAGTACGTGCACGCGCGCATGGATAGTGACGAGATTCGATTCTACAACTTGAACGTCGCACGTCGTCCATTTTCCAGCCATCGTCTCATGTTTGACCAACGCAGACCTTAAACTCGATCGCAGAAGTCCGTTTGTCCTCCGACACGCTACCTACTCCTTTAATTTGCCTCTGGTGAACTCGCACGACGACCTCAAGGAATCTGTTCTGCTTGACCGCACTAAATGAGCCTGGTATCCATTTACTGTACACTGTTACATGTTCTTGACTACTTGAGCCTAGATGGTCATGCCGAGCAGCCCGATGGCCGCCGCACCAGCAACGAGCACACTGAAACTCATTCCCGCCACAGCCATTGCACTACCAGTTTTCGCTGTAGAGGTCGGGGCGACATCCAGCACCATCGTAAGCAGGCTGGTCTGAGCCGCATCGGTCGTGATTGTCGCCACCTTGCCGTCCTCACCCGTATCCTCGTAGACGAGATTTCCGGCGCTGACCGTGAAGAATGTCTCCCCTTGGATCCCAAAGGTCAAGTCTGACTGGGAGAATGACGCAGAGATGGTCTCGGAGGCATAGTCGGAGCCCGCAACAAGCGTCGCTGGTTGAAGGCTAGGTTAGCAGTTCACGCGAGGATGGTTCTTGGTACATACCTGTGTACACGGCCAGGGTGAGGGTCGAATCTTGAACGACTGGCTGATCAATGGCGTAGGTTGTGTGGCCAGCTGCGTCGACGCCGAGGATGTGGGCAGAGTTGATGCCGGTTTCGGGCACTGGTGCTAGCACGGTGACCAAGACAGGCGTAGGTGCAGGTGCAGCGGAAACGACTACAGATCTTGGTGAGCTTCCGCAAAATTCTGGCGATAAGCCACATACACGGGACAACCAAAGCCCCGAGGAAGACGATGGGAAGCAGAAAAGTTGAAGGAGACATCCTGTGTCGGGAGAAATAAAGCGGGGTGGGTAGAAGGGGGAAAAGAGTGCGGTAAAATCCGTTCTGCGTCAAGCCGTATTTAAATAGAAGGTCCCTGTGAACTGATCCACGCGTAGGTAAAACGATGCAGATCTGACTCACGGCTTAGCACCGTAGAAGATTGTGAGATGATGCGAGACCTGTGTCAAAGGCGATGGCAAAGAGTCATGCCTAGTCTTTCTGGCTTATCCCTATGGTGTCGGCGTGGTCTTGGTGCGGACACAAAGTGTCATTTGATGGATTGATGGATCCGACCACATACTGTTCACTTGCTGTTCACTACTGTTCACTTGCTGTTCGCGGCCGCAATTTGGCCTGCGCAACCTCAGCCAGCTTGAGCATCATCTCAGCATGGAGCCACAAAACTTTGGTTGCTCGAACAGGTCCAATGCGTCAGCCATGCTAGCAGGATTCCTCGACTGTTGCGACGGTCTGCCGATAGAACCGGGCCTGATGGAAGGTTCGAAAAATGGGAGTTCGGGCTTGTTGCCCGCAACGATTGAATTTTACTGCGACTGAATGTAAGTGATCTGACTTTAGCTGCCAAAGTGACGGCCAGTGATCAAGCAGTGGTGAGCGCAACGGTGGACGCGTCATACTCGGCTGGATTGACTCCTGCACAGATTTCAGACTGGGGACAGATGTAACGGAAAGGACACTCCGAGTCGCGGCGGGGCAGTCTCCAGGTAAAATCTCTTGCACAACGGTAGGATATAGCGCAGAACCAGAGGCAAAGCTGCTCACTATGGACACAGCTTAGGTTGGTTGGTAACCCAGCGTCGGTTAGAAGCAAGCGTCTAACCGAACTTAGGTTGGTCTTAGGTTGAACAACTTCAACCTATTTCTTTTAAGTTGACTATCAACCTGCTCAGTTCAACCTAAGCTCGGTTGAAATTGAGCACCTGCATTTTGGGCGATGATCAACCTATCCGATATAACCTAGCGTAGGTTGAATTCAAGCAACTCTGTGTTGCGAGTAATACAAGTAAAATAGAAGGTCTATTGATTGTCCTCGTTCCATTCTGCGAGCTTCAAGGGCCCGTTCCGGTCTATAACTGCCCACTTCTGCGTACTAGTAAGCGGAACTCGCCCAACAAGACCCTGCACCGTGGTCATATCCACGACGTCGAGCGCGCCATGTCCCAAGTAGAAGTGGATGTTGAGATCGGCGAGTGAGGTGTTATTGTCGAGTTTACAACTGCGAATAGCAGCAAATATGAGCGTGGTGTCGGCGTCGAAGTTGAGCACGGGGATAGCATCTTCAAACGTGATGCGATAAATGTGCGTGAGCTGGCCATAGAATGTCTCCTGGGCATAGACGAATGGCGCAGATGCATTTCGTGCATTCAGATCGACAAGGACCTCGTACTAGAGGGGAGATTTCAATCGTAGTCAAGAAAACACAGCAATTGCTTACCCGCACATACGTCGCATCGCGCATATCTTCCGTTTTGGTGCCCAGGCTACAAGAGCGCATGGTGTCGCCAGCTTCAGAGTCGATTCGCTTAACGGTCCCGTATTCTTCGATGATGGCCTTTCGAAGAGCAGCCTTGGCCACGTTGACGTCGCACGATGCTCGGGTTGCCAGTGCAGCTGCGATTGTGTTGGTCTGCGCGTTTGTAGGTCGCGACGGCGCCTTCGGAGGCAAAAGCACACAACTTGGATCTGAATCGAGATTAATGAAGGATACCAGCGTGCACAGATGGACCTACAGGATGGGTGTCGGAAGGAACCACAAACATCTGCGTTTCGGGGCTCATCGAGGGAGAGCTCCTCGGCGACATTGTAGAGCACCTTGATTTGAGTGAGTTGGGCGACCTCGAGGACGTGCCGATCCAAAGATGCCCATGGATGTCGACGGCTGTGAATCGCAGGCGTGAGAGTACCGCAGAAACGTTCCATTGGAAACGCCCAGTATGCCCAAACAGGCCCACAAAATTTGATCGAGTCTGCGATGTGCAGGAGTGCGTGAATTGTCAAGGGGCAGATGGGAAGTCGTTCAGGCTCGTACTGGTAGTACATTCTACATCTCTATTAGCCAAAGAAGAAATGAGTGAAAGATCACTTACTTTTCGTATTCCTTAACCCATTCGACGAAACCTACGCGTACTTCCTTGATCTGGCTGTTGTCTATTTCGAAAGCAAGGCAGATGTTGAGAAGGCGGACCAGCTTGACAAAATGCTTGAAGTATTTCGCATTGCGGAATCGCCGATGGAGGAGAACAGGGCCGAGATACTGTGTCCAAAAGGACCACATCTCGGCGGACACATTAGGACGGTCTTTCGAAATGTTGGGAACACGGCTTCCATATGCAGATGGGATGGTGTCGCCAGCAGAAGCACCGAGAGACGCAATAGCCTCCCAAATGGCCTTGTCCACCACATACTCGCCATTCCCCTCGTCGAGGCCCTTGAACGCGCCTGTCCATAGTAGGACGAGGTTCTTGATGAGGTTTTCCCAGATTAGATGCATGAAGTCGTAGGGAAAGGATCGCGGGAGGGAGATGGAATCGAGGAAGGAGAGAAGCGGAACACCCTTGACGCCATACTTCTTCGCCAAACGTTCTGCTGCTGCGTTGGACGGCGCATTCTCAACTTCACGCGCTTGCTCCAGAATCTCATCGTGCGTACGGAGCGGAAGATCTGCTGCATCATACACCTGTATTGCTGCATCGTCTGCGAGAACTGCAGGATGGCGAGAGCGGTCGAGCGGAACATAGTGCGTTGTCGCACGAGCATCTGGTACACGCAGACCAATTATCTTGCACATGCGGCACGGAGAGATACCGTTGTGTCCCTTCATGCGCATGAACATTGCGACTGCGGGAATATCGCCGAAGACCAGAATAAGGTACGCCCGCAGTAGAAACATCTGACCCGATAGGATATCAAAGGCGGGAACGCCCTGAGCCAGTCGGAGCAACTCCTCAACAGCTGGCCAGAGAAACGAGTCTGAGTCCTTGGGTTTGTATGGGCCGGGGATAACGCCGAGGGCGAGGATGAATGGTAAGAGGAAGCGAAGCTCCGGCGGCAGATTGTAGTTGAAAAGAATAACGGGCCAGGCAGTCTTCTTCCGCCGCTTGAAGGGAGCGAACCCATCCATTGAGGCTCCGAGGGCGATATCACGCCCATCCTCGAAGTACTTGTGGCGCAGAGGCTGCCTGTTTATGTGAACCTGCCGACGGCAGAGCCTTCGGTAATGCTTGCCGTCGAATACATCCGTCATCTTCCCCGATTCGTGCTCGTGCTCTGCGCGGTACTGCTGTTTTTTTTTGCGATTTCGGGGTTTTTGGCGAGGGCGACAAGACGAGGGATGATGGGGATGTAAGTATATTTCTTCCGCGGTTTTCCATTTGGCCGAAAGCGGGTCTCGCCGCAGTACGGGCATTGGTCGAGGTCCTTGTGTGGACCAACGTAACACAGACATGAGTTGACGCAGCAGTCGTAGATCTGCGGCTTGAATCCCGCGAGGAAGTCGACACGCTTCCGAATACCATGGAGGTTGGGCAGCGGAGGTGTTTGAGGGAATGCGCGCTGGGCCTTTTTGAAGGCGTCGTCGGTAGAGTTTGTCTCGATTTTAAATGCAAAGGCGCGACAAATGGTGATATCATATTCACTGAGCTTATGCGCTGATAGATATGAGCCAAAGAATCGTCGAGGTAAGCTAAAAACTGACCAACTTCTGCCAATTCACGCTCCACTCCCTCCTTGGCTCAATCCTCCGCAGATAGGTCACTGGCTTTGAATGAGTCCCAATCGAAGATGTCAGGCTCTTCATCGTCATCGTCACTGTCGCTATCTTCCTCGCGAAGCGGCGGCGGTTCATCGAGGCCATCGTCGAGCACATCATCCTCGTCCTCCGCATCCGAGTCACTGTCCTGTACATCCTTCCCAAAGAGCTGCCAGTGGTCAAGCATCACGGGCTCAATGTCCACGGCATCGTCATCGTCATCCGGTGGACTATGTTCGACTGCTCGCCGAGTCAGCTCAGATAAGGAGCTTTTAATTAGTCTACTCACAATTGTCGTGGTAGTTAGCCCCGGCGTCCTCCATGTCGACGTCGGCATCACCATCTTGTACGGCGAAGTCATAGTCGGGCTCAGAACTGGGACCAAGGATGTGCTGCTCCGGTGGAAGATCGTCCAGGTCGAGCGTCGCTGGTTGGGGTACACTCCTGAGAGCGCGGTGTTTGAGTTCTTGCTTACGGGTGACCGTCCTGTTGCAGTGAGCACACCAGACTTTGTCGTTTGAGGGCATCGTTGTTAGAGGGAGGAGGAAAGGAGATTTGATTCAAGTCATGTGGTCCGATCGAGAGCGGTGTACTGAGACCTCGTCACTTTGACCCCAACCCCCATGAGCATCTTGCCCAAACGCACCCACAACTACCAGCATGCCCGCAGATTGCTCTCCGCGCCTCAAGATACGCGTCAAACCCCTCGCCGATGTGAACACGGCCAGGGCCGCCACTCCCAAAGCCAAAGCGCTGAACAAGGCGAAGGCAAGCAAGGAGAACGCCCACGTCAAGGTTGAGGGCGGTGGCGGTGAAGGGAGTCTTCCCAAGCCCAAGAAGCACGTCAAGAGTGCAAAGGACGCGAAGGACGTGAAGGCGAAGGACGCGAAGGAGGTCGACCTCGACGCGCTCAAGGCCGACAACGCGGCATTCACGCGTAAATACGAGTACTTCCAGAAGGAGCTCTTCAAGAGATACGAGGTCGAAGAGGGTAACACCCTCGCAATTGTCGAAGCGCAGCGCGAGAACGAGGCACAAGCTGGTGAGTGGTCAGAAAACACTATAACGAGTCCGGAATAACACCCCACACCTCCAGAGAAAATCGCAGAGGCCCAGGCGGAAATTGCGCGCCTCAAGGCCGAGGTCGCGTCGGGCAGATTGGAGAAAGGTAGCGCCGTCGATGGCGATGAGGATGAGGATGCAGACGAGAGTGAGAGCGAGTCTGCTAAGGAAATTGGTGAGTACATGTCCATTCCAATAATAGCATCTTCTCACCTGCATGAAGCACGCCTTCGTGCCGAGAATGCTCGCCTCAAGCAGCAGCAGCCAAGTGCTCCGTCGGACCAGGACAAGACACACATCACAGACCCAGCCGACGGCACCCGCCTCATCGCACGCATGCGCTTCAATGCCCAGAATCCCGAGGACAAGTTGCAATACAACGCGATCTTGCGCAGCGTGCAGGAAATCGTCATTCAAGTGCAGATGCCGTGGCACAAAGACTGGCGCCAGATTCCTTCGCAATTCAAGACGGATGCCTACACTCTGGTGAGTGGGTGTTTGTGAGATGGTATTGACTGACCCAACACTGCTAGGCTCGCACGCGTCAGCCATACTTGGCACGATTCGAAGACGACTGGGCGACGCAAGAAATCATCTGTCAGTATATCCATAACCGCAAGACGACCGCCTACAGGAAGGGTCTTCTTGCTCGTCCCGAGAAGTACAAGCACTGCAAGGCGAACGCTGCGAAGCGCGACCAGACTAAGCCTCGCGGGCATGGCGGGAGAATTTTGACTGTCGCAGCGGCTAAGAAGGCGGCGAAGGGAAAGGGCAAGGCTGGTGCGAAGGGAAAGAAGAGCCGGATGGTCGTCGTTGACAGCGAGGAAGAAGCGGACGAGACTGAAGCTGACGAGGAAGACGAAGAAGAACAGGATGAGTAGTGTCACAAGTCAGTCACGCTCGCTTCCGTATGCCGGCACTCACCTATTGGCAGCTCGTTGTATCGATTCTTGAGCAGGATCAAGCTCATTATGAATAGTTTCTGTATAGTAAATATTGTATGGATTTTCGCGTCGTCGCGTTGTTGATCGCACGTGCGACGTGACATCACACCACTGTTGATCTTGTCTTTCCCCACCACCACCACCGCCGCTTTTGCCTCTGCCCTCGCCGTTCGAATTTTGTCCTCTCCGTTCAAGTAGCTATCGCGACGCCGCGTGAATGTGACGGGCTAGGACGGGCTTGCTTGGATTTGACGGTGGCCAAGGTGCGTGTCTCTTCTGCCACTCTTCATTGTTCCCCACGGGCCTCATCAGACGAGTAGGGTCCATCTACTGGACGACGACTCCGAGGAACATGCGCGCACCCTTCGCCAATGCCCCACACCACACTCGTTTGACTGGGAAGGTTGGATGCAAGTCCGGCCGGTTGGTGGCAGCGGTTATGGTGTTACTCGTCGCCCTGGACCTCAGCGCTGTCCGTGCCACTCGCCACCTCTGCGTCCTACACGCCTCCTCTTCCTCCCCACGCTCCGCGCTCTCCGCACATTTCATACCCTCAACGCGTTCAATGCCTCCACAAGCTGCACGCACTCAACACAACATGAGCTCGAAATCCATGCCGTCAAGACCGTCCCTCAAGACCCTTCCTCCAAGCGCTCAAGATTCACATTATCTCAATGCTCTCGTCAATCCCATGCCAGCTGTGTCAAGACCATTGCCCCACCAGCCCCCCATCAAGCCCACCTCTCTCAAACACAAAACTCATCCATCCCCAACCCAACTCAGCTGTTCTAGCGACCAACAGACCCAGGACGACACCTCACAGTCCCGCCCATGGACTGCATTCGACAACATCCGCCGGAATCTGTACCGCCCGCTGTATGTTTCGATTGAATTTCTCCCTCAATCATCTTTGCTAATGACTATCACTAGGTCAACACGGCGACGAACGCGCTCCACAACTCGACTTGGTGGGGAGAGCTCAGTGGGACAGTACTGCAGGGGCTGGCGGCGATAGCAAAGGTCAATATTGGTTGTAAAGTAACCAATGAATACAACCTATTTACTGTCGACTACCAACCGGGCTCAAGTTGCTTCTCTAAGTTATCATTCAACGCGAATCCGGTTGATATTCACCTAGAACTGCCCAGGGAGTCTTCGGTTGAAAGGGGTCCTTTTTGGGTTGGGTGGTAACCTACGGCGCCTGGTTGGATTTTAACCGATAATAGGTTACTGGGTCTTGATTTACAACCTATGAAGTGTTGATTCCTAACCTACATTCGGTTGACTGGTAGGTTAGAAATCAACCACGCGGGTCGCCTCAGAGTGCTGATATCCGGAATCGTCAAGTTAGACGGCGCCAAGGCGGAGTGCCGAAGTTGACCGATACCTTCAATCCGGATCCATTTTGTTTCGCGAGATGGTCTCAGTAAAATTAACTGAACAAGGTTATCAAGGAAGAACTCTCCGTAGTTCTCGACCACAGTACTTACCCTCGCGTCTCCGTCTGTCGATCTTTGTAGTGCCGACCGGAAGCCGGCTCTAGCCGCAGAGGCTAGAAGCACCAAGTTTAAGGTACGAGGCCCGTGACTATTCTTGAAGAGCAAGCTAGACTGGATATCATCATACTCAGCTCGGCGAAGAATGAATGCATCTATCTGGAGGGCTAAGTATCCCATATTCGGCTGCGGTCGAACGTAAGAAGACGGAGGCGTAGTTCAGACTACTGTACAAATTGCGAATCTATACTTGAGTGCGTATTCAGCCAGATACATACTGTGGAGCTCAAGAAAAAAGAACGGGCCCGGGCTGGATGCTCTATCTCCACAGCTCCTCCAGCTGTTCGTCAAGCTCTTCAGCAGAAACTTCTAGTTCTCCAAGCCGATCGACATCGTCATAAGTTTTCTCTGGCAACTCATCGCACGTTAACACGGAGCGGAATCGAGCTGTACAGCAAACGCACCCCACTTATCGGCGGTCAACTTTTTCCCCATCGCATATTCCAGCGGCGTCGCGCCTATACTGGCCGGTGAACCAGCGGTGGCCACATCCTTGAGGTCGACGGTGCGCCAGAAGTAATAGAAGCCGGGTAGGGGCGTTTGAAACCACACTACTTGGAGCAGCGGCTGCGATGCACAGAGTGCGACTCGTAAGGCACGAAAGTCGGGCGAGATTTCAAAGCCAAAGTCCATTCCTCGCGTTTGACGCACGATAACACCAAGCTTTTCGATCTTTGGAGGCAACGCTGAAGACTGGGACAGCTGGTTGAAGAAGGTGTCTCCCTGAGGTTGTGAATTATTGGCGCCCATTCATGAATCTGGGTGTACTCACCGAAAAGGCGAGGTTTGCGTAATTTCTAGACGAAGGATGACAAGATGAGGCAGACAGTCGGATAGTCTGACCAAATTGGGGAAGACGAGGGAAGAAAGAGTGAGATGGAGGGAGGCGATGGAGGACGTGTCCTTGTTCTGGAACACCGATATAATACCCTGCGGGCGACAGCGGTCGATTACCAAAGTTTTCAAAGCAGCAGTGGGTAGAATGAGAGGGAGGACTCGACAGTCGCCAGCGAATTCATTCAAGGCGGGCAATGCGACCGGACTAGCAATCGGTGTTTGATAATCCACCTTCCAGGACGAATACATGAGAAATTTTGTCTGAGGAAACTTGGAGAGGAAGGCGCGCCTGTCGGAAGGCGTATGGTGGAGTTTCTTGGCTCCGACAATCAGATGGCCCACATGCGGGAAGGAATCTCCAGACGCGATTTGTTGGTAGACATGGGTTGCTCGCCCAGTGAGCGATAGGAGACGGAGGGTGTCGTGGCGAATATGCTGTGTCAATGGATAGGCGATGGATGGGGATGAGTCCCCACTGAAGTGAAGTTTCAGCGTCTCGAGGTGCAGAGGGGCCACGGAAGCCCACTCCGTCGCGGAACCACGGGGGTTGCCGGGGACAAAATTGGCGCATTCTAGATGACGAAGGTCGGGTAGCGCTTGGATGATTTTAAAACGCGCGATATCGTAAGTCGTTTGGGTGAGAGTAAGACGCTGCAGCTTCACCAAGCGAGGGAGCCGTTTGAAAAACGTCGCGATGAGGAGGATATGGTCCTCTTTCATCGTCTCGGTGCCTATCAAGGAGCAGGTGTGGACACAGGGAGCAATGTGGGGTGACTTCCAGAATTCCAAGCGTTTCTTTTCGTTGGCTGTTATCCGCTTTCGAGCCCTCTCTGTCTCTGCGTGAATGTAATCCGAGTCTTCAGAGTCCAAGTCGGATTGGTCTTGGTAGCGCACGCGACGGTACCAGTCGTCATCGCTATCGTTTTCGTCGTTGATCTCCGGCTTGTCGCTGACTTGCACGACGAGCGTTGTGTATAGTCGCGGTCGAGCTAGTGCACGGAATCGACTCTGGCACAGTTGCAGGGACATGACATCTTCGCGAGGGACGGCGTCGAAGATGAATTCCAAGAGTTCGTCCGGGAGGTTGGTGGTCGCCGGTGGCACGACTGTGGTGTCGGGAATTACGACGCGACTCGGACGGCGTTTTCTGGGAGGCATTTCGAGCGGAACCGTGGGTCAGCGTGCGCTGGGTGAATGGCACCGCGCCAGTTGGCCGGCCTGCTTCAATTGAGCTGCCGCAAGAAACGATGGGTTTTGAAGATGACGGCGAGAGCAAAGCTGAAAATTGATGTCATCATGATCAAAACCGGCTTCCTTCTTCGTCTTCGCTAGCAATCGCGCACTCGCAAGTCCCAAAGGTGGGCTGGAGTCCGCAAACCACTCTCGGGCAACCTTCTCACTTCCCTTGTGCCGAAGGTCATCGAGGATACCTCCGAGTCTGCGATTCATACTAGCAATTTTGTGCTGCAGACGTAAGTTGACTCGGAACTTCAAGTTCTTCGCTCATTTCAAGGGGGGAAGACTTCTCGCAATCCGTCGAACTCGTCCCTTCCTCGTTCCTCGCTTCCTCTGCATCTGCCATGTACACCATGACGTCTTCTAGCACTCGTTGTGTCAACGGAACGGCGATTATTGCGTTCGGGAAGGCTGGGTCGAGCATCTTTCCGTATCACACCGACTGAAGCTTCGAAGAGGGCGATCAAAGGCCTTCAACAAAAGCCTGCGATCGAGAAGAGCGAAGATTTTAGGATTAATTTGGCGGACGACTTTTTCAAACATCCGATTTCGCAACGTGTCTTTCGCAATGGTTAATTGACGATCTTCAAGTTGGACTACTCACTGGAGGAATTACTTATGTCGGTTTCGCTCTTCTGGTAGGTGGCACACTCAACCTCACAAATCTCAAGATTCTCAACTTGAACCAACCTGCTACTCTTCAAGTTCAGCCGTATGTCGTGCCTATACTACCGGCCTTCCCACCAAGTACGGCATTCATGATGATTTTCTTTTCGCTCACACATTATGTATTGCACCAGCGTGTAAGTACTTGACCGCATACGCGGATGATGTAAAAATGATATTATTCCTCCTCCTCCTCCCAGTTGTGGATTGTTCCGATGAATAGTTGCAACTTGAACCTCGGGGCTACTTCTTCCAGGCACAAGCAGTCCACCCATCGGCGATTTGGCATCTTGTTGTATCGACGACTGCTGAAGGAAGGTCGATTGGCAGAGCATACTGCTCGGGCGACGGCGACAACAAGGAACGGAGAGGGAGAGACATTTTGAACCATTGATGATTGCGTGCGTGCATTAAAAAACTGCGCAAGCGGGATCTTATGTGTATTTTTATCGAGGAAACATAAAACGTCATAAACTCGTTGCGCGCGGCTCAAACAACTGTCCCCAAAAATGCGACCGCAGCACCAACCGTCAGGGCACCGACACTTAGTACAGTCCGAGCCACACCAGCGCCCGTCTTACTCGTCGGCGTCGGGCCAACGACATCCAGAACTTGGGTCATGTTGGCCGTGACGAAGGCGGCGTCGGTGGTTATTGTCTCGCTGCCGTCGTTGCAGATCGCCTTGTCCGCGCTCAGCGTGCATTCCGCGCCGGCGACAAAGTCGAATTGAAAGCCCGTGTCGGAAAATGACATGGAGAGCGTTTCGGAGGCATAGTCGGACCCGGCGACGAGGGTAGCTGAAGCGGAAGGGGCGTGGTCAGCCGTGTTGTGCCTAGGAAAGGACAGAGGACGGACCTGTGAAAACGGTAACAGTGCTGGATACACCGCCGCTCAGACCCTCGAGGACAGGCTCGTCAATCGCGTAGGTCGTGTGGCCAGCCTTGTCGACGCCGAGAATGGTCGCCCCAGCTTGATCTCCTCCGGGAATTGGCGCGAGGACAGTGACGAGCGCAGGGGAGGCAGACACGTCTGCAAAAACTAGTTGAAAAGGTTTTCGTCGGTTGAACAAGCAAACGCACAGGTAATTGCAACCGCAGAAAGGAGGAGCGTGCGTGCAAGAGAGAAAGACATCATCAGGAACAAGTGGAAGAAGATTTTGTGGGGAAGGGAAGAGAAGGAGATCACTTTTTCACGTTTGGTTCGTTGCGACGCCTTTATACGGTTGGAGTGCCAAGCCTTTGGCCTGAAACTCACAGGGCGGCGCCGGCGACGATGGAGTGATGGCTGTGGTAGGTAAGACGAACCGAACACAGGAAAGATTCGCAGTGGAGGAGTCACCGCGACGCGGTGCGTCTTGCCATCGTTTGTTGTTCTACGGTGCCAATTGCAACTTCCGCCACACAAGGGCCAAGGGGCGAGGGCGGGCCGCCAATCCAGAGCGCCGCTTGAGCGCCGTCGTCGTTAGGGACAGGGTGCGGTCGATCAATAATAACCGAACCGTGAAAATCTCCGAGTCTCAGGCTGGGCTGTCAATCAACGGGTTTGCGGTCCGCAAGTTGTCGTCGGGCGTCTTCCCGACAGGCAATTCTAGTCCGTCCGTCTTGAAGGTCTCTAGCACAACATCAGCACAACATCGGCATGGGAGTCGACCAAACATCACCGATATGGCCGGCCGATTAGCGAACAAAGACGCGATTAGACGCGCGTAGCCTAAGTTCTCGGGACTGAATACATCGCTGCAATTGACGTCGTGACTAAGTCGGTAGCGTCTTGAGGGTTTAGCACAACATCGGCGTAGGCTCCGAGTACGCCGACGAAACATCACCGAGATGGCCGACCTAGCGAACAAAGGCACGCGTAGCCTAATTTCTCGGGGACTGAAGACTTTGACGTCGTGCCGAAGAAGTCGGTGGCTATAGTTGAAGGTTTCTGCCAAGTGGCGCACCTCGGAAGTGGCGCTTGCATGAACATTTTCAGCCTCCAAGTAGTTTTGAGATTATATGGCAGTTGCAAGTCGTGTTCGCGTTAACATTCGTGTATCATCTCTCCAAATTGAATTCCTTGCGCTATGGGTGTATCGAGCCTTGTTGCAGTACTAGTTCTCATTTTGTATGGATCCCATTTCCTTGACGGCGCAGTGAGTTGCAACTTGACTTGAAGTTTCCAAAGTAAGATCTGTTGAAAGCTACTTTGTTGTTTAAACAGTTAAACTTGGAAGTAGACTTGTCCTCAGTCACGCTGGCTGATCATGAAAAATCCAAGGACTCGACCACGAGCTACTGGACTGGCGATCTAATTCAAGAAACGGCGGCACTTGTTCCGAAACTTGAACTTGACACAGCCGCGGCCAACAAATGATGCGGGCGCCACCGCGCGCCGCCGGGCGGTGCAACAGCGCCTTCCGCTTTTCTGCGATCCGGTGACCGAAACTAGAAGCGGCAGCGCAATTGCGAGAGCCTCATCGAATGGGTTGTGGAAGATTCGCGAAACCAGTCTAGGCGAAGGTTTGAAATTCAAGTTAACGTTAGCCTGAGAGCTGCTGGACGTCGGACGTTTGGACACCTTCCCTCTTTGTAGGATCAGCGAAATTCGAATGGAAGGAAGGAAGGAAGCGAATGACAATGACGTCGTTCAAGTTGAGGATGATCCAGAATTGTTGCGCCCGGCACCATCATCTGTGTCGTGGCCTTTGGGCGGGGAACTGCCTCCGACGGCACTTTTGGTCCTTGCCTCGCCTCCAGGGTCTGTGTTGTCCTGGGGACGCATGCAAGATGGATGGTGTACCGGCGCGAGTTGCGATCGCGAGGCACAGCAACTCGAACGTCGAACGCCGTACGCGTGTGGCTGATGAACATTTTGCTGGGCGATGCTGGCGAGTTTGAGGCATCTTTTTTTTTTTTTTTCGGTGGGCTTCAGTCGCCTGTGGTACTAGTAGTGTCTGTTGTCCAATGATTGCCATTTGACCCAGAGTCCGAATCCCAGCCGAGTTCTCGCGGCACCGAACGATACTGATACTGATAGTACGGGCATATAACTGTAGTCAGTGCGAGATTGGCGAGAAGAAAAACCTGGAACACGATCGGTCGTGCTCGGAACCCCCACCTATGGCCACCTGCTATTGGTGTTGATGTTGTTGGCCGTAAGTTACTTCTATGCATTGATCATGACAGATACACGAGTTGGTGGCATCGGCATCGATGAGCTATTAAGAGCACGGTTGTTGAGTTGAATTCGACTGTACCAGTAGCTACTCCCGACGATTACATACAGTGTTCGCATCCCGCCAGAGGGCCCGACCGCCGGTGATCATGATTTGTACTGTACTGTGAACGGAACATACATCTCAACAATCTTCTGTACTTTGCGAGCCCCATTCAAAAATCATAATGAAAGGAATGGATCATGGGGCCTTGCAGGGATTTACGCGTGGCTTGCCGCTTTTTGGCAGCTGCAAGGAAGCCGAATACAAAGTGCGACGGCACGACGTTGGCATGGCATTGGCATTGGCACAATCATGCTGGGATGCCAGTAGCCAGTGTCGTGAAACGTTGTTGGGTTCCATTAATGTTGTGTTTGCGCAGGAGGGACGAGGGGTAGGGGTAGGGGCAGAAAAAAGTCAGGACTCAGCGATTGACGCGGATCCAGCGGGCAAGTTAGGAATCAAGGATCAAGGATCATCGGATGGTTTGCACTGCATTCCGCTGGGAAATCTTTTGCGGCGAACTAGCGCTATTTTTGCGAATGAAAAGATGAAGAATGCATTATTGACGTCGACAGGGCTTTAGTGCTATTTGCGGACTGGGATGGGATGGATGGCGGTGGGGGGATTTGGATTGGATTTTGGATAGATCCGCTTGACTCGGGCGAATTTATGGATGGCGGAGGAGGAAAAAGGTTTGCTTCGAGGCAAGTTTGCTTCATACAGCGGGGGGAAAGCACAACCATCTGGTATCTGTGCCTGTTGCCAGTGCAAGTTGATGTCCGAGGCGCGCTAGAATCAGAATTAAAAGGGGACATAGATTGACGGAGACGTGGCAGAATCATGGAAGGGAGCCTGAGAGGTTGAAAAGATGAGAGATGCACGCGCGCACGTCATTTGTTGTTGAAGGCAGATTTCGTAAGGTAGACGGTGAAATGTGCCCGAAGGTAGGTCCACGTAGGTACAGTCTGACTCTTTGAAAAGTAGAAAGATTTCAGATTCCGTCCGACGCGGAGGACTCGGAGCGCATGATTGGAAAGTCGGCCAAGTCGGCGAGCGCCGAGCGAGAAGATAGGAAGATTTCCAATTTTGGAGCAGAGAACCGAATTGGCGAGATTGCGTTTGCAAACTTGAACTTGACGAGTGGAGCGAAAGCAAGTACTAGTCGTGGTTGTCGCGGATGTTGCAAAACTTGTGGCGGCGGACGTAGTACTAGTCGCACGAGCGGAGGTGGATCAGCACCCGAACGCGGACGCCCGCGATTACTTATGTCCGCTTTCCCGGCGACTTGCGACTTGCGAACGGCGGCGGCGGACGCCAATCGGGAAGTTGGAACGGGTGAATGCTTTCTGCCAGTGATTTGAAGCATCGATAGACTCTTTGGTCTGCGCGTAATGCTGGACGTCGACAATAAAGAGTTTAGCGGTGGGTGGGAGACGGAGCACACTACCGAGCGGCGAAGGTCGGCGTGCCTGACATGCATGGGACTCTGGCTTGGTACTATCATTTTCATCCTGGGCAGCGCGGTCCAGTCGGACTAGTACTCTGACCGGTGCTCGTGGGGGCAGTTCCGCGAAATTGGTGGATACTTTGTGAGGGTGGCCCAGAGTCACATCAAGGCAGTGTGAGGAGGACGAATCTCGATCGATTGTGACCAGGGCCCGGCTAGCGCTGCCCACCACCAGCTCGCTTCCTCTCTCTCCACGACTCGGTCCTTCTTTACCCTCACGACACTCGAACGACCACTAATTCGCCCACCCATGGCCACCGCAAGCGGCAGCAACGACTCTGTCGCCTCTGGGTCGAGCAGCCACCACAACCATGCCTACGGCTACCCCCAACACCACGCACACACACTCCCGCTGCCCTCACCACGACCCAGTCTCGGGTTGTCGACCGCCACCCCCTCGGGACTGGGCTTCGAAGTAGACGAGGGTGGAGAGCACACCGCCCGGCCAGGCAATGCCCACCAGCATGCTGCCTTCCTTGGCCAGCATCCCCACCATCACCAGAGTCTTCCCCTCCCCGCCACACTCGACGGCATGCGCAACGCCAATGCCCCGCTCACCATGGACCCCGAGGAGCAGCAACAAATCGACCCAGCCGCTTACGGAGGCACAGTTCGCAGCCTCGCAGCCGCTCTTTCCAGGGCTCTCACTCCACAGGAGGCAGAACGCCTCGAGACCCTCGACAGACTCAAGTTCTTTTTGGCAACCGCACCGAGTCGCTGGGATGTCGATGGCGAAATGGACGTCGGTGAGTAGTCTCTCGCTCGTTTGCCGTCTTGGCCGGACCTGCTCTTGCACCCGCGTCTCCGCATTTCCACATCCACCGCCGATTTCATCGGGACCCCTCGAAAGTCGGCGGTTGTGTGTGCTTGTGACCTCTACGCATGCTCCGGCGGGAGGCGGGGGTCGGGGTCCGGCGACAACAGGCTGTGCCCGACTTTTTTTTTTCCGGTGTAAACGGTGCTAGGGCTGGCTATGCGCTATCCCCGTCTCCAGGGGTGCTCGACACACCCGCCCCTGAGTCGATACGATTGACGATGATGAGGGCCGCACCGTCCTTTCTTTTCCCTCCTTCTCTCCCAACCCAACTCATTACTGACTCCTCTCCTTCTCTCGTAGCCACCCACTTTGGTCACCACCCCAACGCAATAACACCCACCTCGCACCCCGCCCTCAACCGCTTCCTCCTCCCGTCCCAGGAATACGTCTCGTGCGTCTTGTGGAATGGCCTCTATCACATCACCGGCACGGACATCGTCAGGGCTCTCGTATTCCGTTTCGAGGTGCGTTTCTCCCGTTGTCTTGGTGTGCTTGATCCTAACCAACGACGAATTAGGCCTTTTCCCGTCCTGTGCGTAACATGAAAAAGTTTGAAGAGGGCGTGTTTTCGGATTTGAGGAACTTGAAGCCGGGGACGGATGCCTGTTTGGAAGAGCCCAAGGTGAGCTTTGGTTTGCGTTTGTGTCGAGTGGGCATCTACGTGCGGCGGTCTTTCGTCTTGGTGGCGAAGCGGGGGGGAAGAAACCTCACCTGTCGCGGGTTGACCTGCCTTTTATCATACGCCCGCTTAGCCGGTCTGCGTTTCGCCTCGACTCGCTTCCATGTTTCGTTTCGAGATCGGGATTCTCGACCTCCGCTCAATTTCCAGAAGCGGGCGGTCGAAACGCGTGCGAAGTGTGTGGTGACGCAGATCACCGGCTGCATGTCCGCGATAACATTCCTCCTGCCTTTTCTGTCTTTCCTCGTCTTCGCCTACTTGCCGCGACGCTGACGTTACCTTTTTTTTTGCAGTCTCCCTTCCTCGACCTGCTGTTCAAGTACCAATGTATCCGCACACAGAAGAAGCAGAAGGTGTTCTACTGGTGCGTTCCACGCTCGTGTGTCAATTTCGATAATGCTAATGTCCGTCGCAGGTTCTCCGTCCCGCATGACCGCCTGTTCCTCGATGCCTTGGAGCGCGACCTAAAGCGCGAGAAAATGGGTCTTGAGCCCACGACGCAGGTACGTTTTGGTCTAGTTCATGCGAAAATACCGTTACTGATGTACACCTTGAAGATTACCGGCGAGCCCGCACTTTCGTTCACGTACGACAGCAAAAAGTCGCTCTACGAGCAATTCGTTCTCAATCGCGGTGACTCGGCTGGCCACGACGACCCTTCCCCCGCTGGTTCGCGCAATCCGTCTGTGGGGTCGCATCACTCTGGCACGGTTGCCCGCCGACGGTCTGGCGATGACGAGGGCGCCAGCAGGACCAACACACCGTTCTCCGCCATGTTCTCTTTGTTTGAAGGGAGCCCGACGTACAAGCAACGGCGGAAGAACAAGGGCTCGAAGCCGTCGAATTTGGGCCCGGGTCTCGACGAGGAGGACCGGCGGGGTCGGTCGGTCGGGCGGTACGTGCCCGGAACCGCAAACGATCCGATGATGGCGGGGGCGTCTGGGCTGAGTGCCGCGGAGATGTTTATGAAGCAGGCGAGAGGCGAGCTTCCTGGGACCGCGGCTGGAGCTGGGAGGGGATATTATCCGCCGAATCGACACGAGCAGCAGCTGCAGCACCATCAGGATATGTTGGCGGCGTTCCAAGGGCAAGCCGGTGGACTAAGCCATGAAGACACGATGCGGGAGGCGTATGCAGCGAACCAGCAAGCAGCGGCTCAGCAAGCGGCCCAGGCCCAGGCCCAGGCACAAGGAGGTTCGCCGGGGTATGCAGCGACTGCGTTTCCCCCTGGAGCGACCCAACCATACGAGATCAAGACCAAGGCGTTTGTGTGTCCGCTCTTCTCATGCGGGCGGCTGTTCAAGCGGATGGAGCATCTCCGGCGGCATCTGCGTACACATACGATGGAGCGGCCGTTTGCGTGCCCGCGCTGCAACAAGCGCTTCTCGAGGAGCGATAACCTCAACCAGCATGTGCGGACACATGTCAGGGCGGAAGGGCTCGCTGGGGGAGATGGGTGGGCGAGCGGGGGCGCCAGTGAGGAGGACTCGAGCGGGGGCGAGGGCGAGGAGATTGACGAGCTGGCTGGCGACGACGATATCGGTGGTCCCGGGGGCATTGGGATGAACTTGGAGATGTATGGCGGCTCTGCGGGTGTTGGACTGGGGATGGGCATGGCTGGGGGTGTCGGTGGTGTTGGGGCGGGTGCGAGGAGGCTGAATGGGTTCAACGCCAGCAACGGGCTGGATATGCAGATGTGCGAGATCGAGGTGCCGGGCAATGTCCGCGAGGTTGTTGGCGACGAGGAGGGGCTCATGATGCCTGCCCAACCCCAGCCGATGCAGGGCTACCCTGGATCTGCTCCGGCGACGAGTTCCTCCTTTGGCAACACCGCTGGCGAACCCCAATGGGCTACTCTGCGGACTGGCAGTCCCGCGTACAGCACCATGAGCGTTCCATCGCCGCCTCCTCCCAATCCCGTCCAGCGCGCGTCCCTCCCTCATGGTATCACCGCCGCCCAATTTGCGCGCCATTCCTCTAGCTCGTCTAGTGGGTCGGTCTACGACGATTATGGAATCACCTCCATTTCTGCGCCGTCACACAAGCAGACGTTCGACCACGGCTCGCTGTACCCACCTGGCATGATGATCGACTCGTCGAGTGGTGGCGGCGTTGTGAGACGACACCGCAGCATGACCCCGTCTCTCGTCCGCAATGGTGAACCTATTCGCCGCCCGTTGACGTCCAATAGCGGCGAGTTCCCTGGTGTCAATGCATCGCCTCGTGGGTATCATCCATATGCCTATGCGGGGTCTGCCTCGGGCTCGCGCGCAGGCAGCACCCACTCGAGTCCCTCGTTCAACACACACAGTTTGCCGCTTGACTATGGCCATGGCCTGCGGAGGTCTGATTCGAGGAACTCGAATCTCAGCGCAAACGGCGGGGGCAGTGGGGGCGGGCTTGGGGAGCAGATGCGGCAGATGATGAGTCTCGAGGGCGGCGGGAGCGCTGGGGAGGGTCAATACGCCAACGCCAACGCCAACAACGCCAGCGCCAATGGACCCGGCGGACAAGGGTATCCGGGGGACATGTACCGCTCCGAGTCGCCTGCGCCGTTCACGTCCTCGCCCGGGATGTATGCGACCGAGTTGCCGCCTGCGGGACCATATGACGGGTATCATGGACATGGCCATCCACACCATCAACAGCATGCGCAGACTGTGCCGGCCAACCTCTATGTCATGGACCCGCAGTCGCAGTTCGCGCCTGGGCCTGGGGGCGAGTACTTTGCGCATGGCCAGCACCACCAGCACCCGCAGCATGTCAGCACGATATAGCCCTCGACGCTACCCAACAGCAACAATTCGCTTTCGAGATTCCTTATCGCTAATACATCCACGACCAACGCGGTCCTGATTCTAATGGCCACACTCACACACCCAAAAAAACTGTATCACTTGCTCTCGTTCCTTCCTCCTTCCTGCCGTATTTTATTTTATTTTTTCTCCTTCTTTCCCATAACCACCTCGTCGTATCTATTCTATTTATTTCCTCTGTTCCTCCCGTGCTCTTTTTGGCGTTGATCATCGTCCAGTACATAACACACACCACTAGTACCTATTATCTTTTGTGTCTATATACCAGCTAGCTTAGCTTATAATGCAAAGAGATTTCCCAAGTGAAGAATGATTCGTGCGGGGGAAACGACTGTGTTTATTAACCGAAATTATGTACAGGTCTAAAGAATAAGGGATAACATGCGATTACTGCGGGTTGGCTGCCTCGAGCTTGGCTGCGAGGGTGTCCATGAGCTGGTTGTGCGAGGTCGTGAGCTCGTCGGTGACGATCGACGACAAGAGGATGTTGGTCTAACATGCATGTTAAAGGTGAAAAAAGACGAAAAGACGAAAAAGAACGTACAGTGAGCGTATCGGTCTCGGTCAGGTCAGTCCCGCCGGACGCATTAGCCACGGCGCGCCACTCATTGTGCAGGGACACACCCGCCTGGGCACTGTTGTTCGTGTTCATGCCATTGTCAACCGCCTCGAACTGGGCGACGTAGGTCGTCGGGATGCTGAGCCCGAGGATAAGCGGGAGCTTGTCGGTGACGGTGAACTTGTTCGGGTCGGTCGTGTCCTGCACCGAGGACGTGACGAGCGGGTTCAGGTTGATCATCGTGGCAAAGTCGTGCAGCGTCGCGACGACGGCGTCGACGGGCGCGTTGATATGCTTGGTCGAGGTGATCACGGACGTTTTGTCGAAGATACCGCGGTTGAGGAGGACTAGCAGAAGGGTTAGTGGGATGCCTCGAAACGAAGTGCAGGAAACGCACCTGGGCTGGCAGAGACAGAGGCAACGAGGGCAGCGAGGGTGGCGATTTGGAAACGCATGGTTTTTTTCGTTATGAAGAAGAGGTTGGAAAATTAAAGATTTGGGTGAGAAGGGTGAAGACGCAGTCTTGAGTTGGAGAGGGGAAGAAGGTGGGAATAGGGACTTGCTCCCACACCAGATGCCCATGCCTTATAGGCGGGTCGCGATCACTGCAGCTGGCACAGTCGCCATCACCCCGTGAAGATCTCCTGTGTTGCATACGATTGCGAAGCGAAAATCAACGGCAGCTTGAATTGCAGGAGGACAATCCACCGGGCTGAGCGCTGCTGAGCAGACAAGTGGCAAGAACCATTGATACTCCATGTAGAGCAGAAAACCTCCTCATCAGCGCGAATTACACTGTTTTTCGCCTAGGCCCCAGATCTGTCGGGAGCCGGTTGCCGGGATCTAGCCACGCTTGGCGCGTTGAGTTGAAGGCGGAGCGGTTGTTGTCATCGTAGATCAGAAGCGGGAAGACACGTGGATGACAACCGTGTTCTGAACCAGACCCTCCATGAACATGCCGCTGCGGCGCTGCCCAACGAAATCTTGCACCTATCTGGACTCTGGAGATCTCATTATTTTGAGACTTGTTTCAAAGCTCTTGGCTAGCTGTCGGAGTGTTTCCCCGCTCTCCACTCGCAAGTTGTGCATCCGCATCTGGGCGACATATGAAAGCAATGGCATCTTCGAAGTCCATTCGTACCTTTCTTACCCATACATGTACTCAGGCTGTCTCGTTCCGACAAGTTCTTCAAATGCATGTTGAAATATCCATTGCTGCCGCCGTTAATCAAGTATCCAAAAGTTCCGTCTCGGGACCTCGTGCCGTTTCCTATCCTATCCTATCCTATCCAAAAGACTCCGCACCTTCCGGCGCGTTGCCTACGGGAAATGCGATCCGGTGGGACGGAAGCCATTCTTCGTATCGCGCAGTGCGGAGAAGGCTCTACGCGAAACATGTCGCGTTAAAGATGGTGTGGTTCCATCTGGACATGTTGTGTGCTTTGCCTGGTGTGAGTCGGTGCGAGCAGAGCATAGAGGCGACTTGGTTGACAACAGGAGCGCAGAGATAGACAACGCTGATATCGATGCGCGATGCGGATAATGGATTATGGAATGGCTTTGCAGTAATGAGGCTCGCGGATTCCGCGAGCGCGGAAATACTTATCACGGTACGAAGCGGCCCCGACGCTCAGCGTCCGCCTAGTTTTTCCGCCTGTTCTTGCCGTCGTATGAGTTGTTCGCATATTCAACCAGCTGGCGAGAAGCCAAGAACCAATTGTGACGGCATCAATTTTCAGCTTAGCTCTCGCCGTCATCGTCAAACTCGTTTCTTGCGGCGGCTCAATTGGAGCAGGCTGGCCCCTCCGGAACTGTGCCTATCGCGCAGCGCACGCTGATCCACGCCTCGACATGCCTCCCAGAAAACGCCGTCGCGCCGTCGTTTCCGACACCACAGTCGTTGTGACCACGAACCTCCCGGACGAACTCTTGGAATTCATCTTCGACGCCGTCCCTCGCGAAGATCTCATGTCCCTTCAACTGTGCCAGAGTCGATTCCGTGCACTAGCTCGACCGCGGCTATACACAACGCTCGTCGTCCGTGTCAGCGACAAGCCAGAGCTCAACGACGAGCACGGCAGCGACGGTAGCGACAGCGATGACGACTACTATTGGTACCGTTTCCGATCGCGAGTCGTGGACTACCAATACCAATCCGAGTCGGACTCTGAGGACTCGGATTACATTCACGCAGAGAGGGCCCGAAAGCGGATAACAGCCAACGAAAAGAAACGCTTGGAATTCTGGACATCCTCCCACATTGCTCCCTGTGTCCACACCTGCTCCTTGATAGGCACCGAGACGATGAAAGAGCGCCATATACTCCTCATCGCGACGTTTTTCAAACGGCTCCCTCGCTTGGTGAAGCTGCAGCGCCTCACTCTCACGCAAACGACTTACGATATCGCGCGTTTTAAAATCATCCAAGCGTTACCCAACCTTCGTCATCTAGAATGCGCGAATTTTGTTCCCGGCGACTCCCCTGGTTCTAGGACGGAGTGGGCTTCCGTGGCCCCTCTGCACCTCGAGACGCTGAAACTTCACTTCAGTGAGGACTCATACACCGCTTATGCATTGGCACAGCATATTCGCCACGACACACTCCGCGTCCTGTCGGTCACTGGGCGAGCAGACTACGTCCACGAACAAATCGTGTCTGGGGATTCCTTCCCGCAGGTGGACCGTCTGATTGTCGGAGCCAAGAAACTCTACCCGTCGCCTTCGGAGACGCGTGCCTTCCTCTCCAAGTTTCCTCAGACAAAAGTTCTCATGTACTCGGCCTCGATGACGGTTTATCGAACGTCCGAGTCGGCCGTAGGCCAGGTCGCATTACCCGCCTTGGAGGAATTCGCTGGCGACTGTCGACTCCTCCCTCTCATTCTGCCCACTCCAACTTTGAAGACTCTGGTAATCGACCGCTGTGACTCGCCGAGTATTATATCGGTGTTCCAGAAGAAGGACATGTCCTCCATCGCCTCCCTCCATCTCACTCTATCTTCCCTCGTCTTCCCCGATCTGGTCAGCCTCTCCCCCTGTCTGCCTCATCTTCTCGTCCTTCGTATAGAAATTCGCACAGGCCCCCTCTTTCTTGTGAGTACATCCAGACTGACGGATGCGCTGAATAATCCACAACCCACAGGCGGACACCTTCTTCAACCAGCTGTCCGAGTCTTCACCATTTCCTCCAAAGATCGAAAAGCTCGGGATTACCGTGCTTCAAAGGGAAGTAGTCAACAATGGCCTTGAAATCTCGCATGACTTTCGTGCTTTACGCGTCGCGCTCTGTGCTAGACAGCCGCTGCTCCAAGTAGTGTGGTTTAAAAACCACCTACCCTCCGTTTATTACTTCTGGCGTGCCGTTGACCTCGAGGATGCGGCCACCGCTAATCCGCGCGGCGATATAAACGTGACGCCGGTGGAATATGCGATGGGGAGAAAGTCGACTGCCGATAATTGGGGTGCGTTTGCCGTAGCTCGAATTGACTTCCGTGTTAACGTGTGGCCAGAGAAAACCTACGACGACGTCGATCGGCTTGGAGCACTGCAAGTTACTACGAAGGAGCTTGATGAGCAGCTGGAGGAGCTTTGGAATTAGATCATACAACCCGTTTTTCTTGAGCTACTGCTGAGCTACGGCGCGATGTATCTCGACTGCAGAGCTGAGTGTGGTCCCTCTTTTAAGTTCGCCCGCAACCACATCGTCGATACCGGCCGGCGTACAGCCCTCCCAACAGTCGAGTACTCATTCAGTGGTATCCAAGGCAGTCGGTCGATGACTTTAGATTTTTTTGACCGATAAACCCGCCAAGAACATCTTGAACGCCGTGTTCTCCGCCCGAGCAAGTACCCAATGCGGTAGGAAAAGCCGCCCATCGAGCGCCCAACATGGTCTACTTTATATTGCAGGAGAATTGTTTGACCCCCGACGTGGTCTACTTTATAGACGGAGAACCTTTTGCTGTGAGTCGATTCCCCGTCGTGAAACGCGTGCCTGCCAGTGCAATGGCATCAGTTCGCAGGATGGACCTTTAAATACAGCTTTACGCAAAACGACGCCCCATTGTCTTCTCAGGCTTTACCCTACTTCCAACCTGATGTCTCCTTCAACTTTCCTGCTTCCCATCGTCTTCCTCGGGTTTTTGGCGGTCCCGTGTAGGTGTTCTTGTCTCCAGAACTCTGCAAGTCTTCTGCAAGATGCTCACCAAAATCTATAGTCGTTTCCGCTACGCCTGCGCCTGCCCTAGTCACCGTCCTAGCGCCGCTGCCCGAAACCGTGGCAAACGCTGCCCACATCCTGGGTGTCGATGCCGCTGGCCACACAACCTACGCCATTGATCAGCCGCTCGTTCAAGGTTCGACCCGAACCCTGCGCGTGTTCACAGGTACGCACCAAAACAATCCTCATGCGTACTGACCTAGCCTTCAAGCGACGCTTGTTGCGGGCTCCGACTACGCCTCTGAGACCATCTCCGCCACATTCACCGAGCCAGGCTTAACCCTCGGGATCCAAGCTAAGGTAGCCTGCACAGTCGGCGCCGGAAATTTCATCTGCGAGGATACGGATACGGATGGAAAGGTGGCTACAACCACGATTAATGGGGCTGCTACTAGCGCGTTTGTCGCGGTTTTGGATGTCAAGAGTAGCGCCATGCCTATGGCGGGAATTAGTTTCAGTGCGCTCGCTGCCGGTGCGGCGGCCATCGGGCTCTTCAGCATGACCCTCTAGGCTCAGGTAGTCAAGAAATCAGAACGTAACGGTGTACAATAAATGCATACCAAGCTGTTCAGGCATTTGGACCTGCAAGTATAAATTTAACCCCCCCCCCAATTGGAGATATCGCCAAGACCTAGAGAGCTCGATATCAGGCGTCTCAAAAATTGCCGCACGCAGCGTTCGTAGAGTCGCGCGCCTTTCCGGACGGGCTCGCACTTTCAAGACCCCCAAAGTGGAGATAGATCGTGTATGTAGCCTGAATCAACCTCTTCAAATGGCTTGAATGCACCGTAACACGCCGCTTAACGTCGATGGTTGGCAATCACAGCAAGCGGACAGGCATGAACTTGAAAGGCAGCACGGCGTGTCAGTGAGTCGACGATGAGGAATATTGCACGGCAAGCGAGTTCCAGTTGCGCACGTCGGGGTTCGAGATATGCGGGTTCGACGAAGTGAATCGCGGCTACAGATCCGGATCCGAGTACACAATGTCCAAGCCGAACTGTCTCTTCCCCGGGGGGCTCGACTCGGAGGATCATCGGTGATCGGCCGGACTTCGGAGTGTGTTCTTGGAAGTTGCCCAGGCTCATCCAGACGGGGGCTAGGAGTGACCGGCGAAGAGCTGAGCGTCGAAGGAGCCCTGATGCCATCCAACTTGAACCTGGCACGACTCGGAGCCGCAAGACCACATCTGGAGGGAAGGCCATTCCAAGTTCGTCATGGTTTGTCGAAAGTCGGTGGTAACACATCACAGTCACATCATTTGGCTTGCTTCAACCGTCCATCCACTGGATTCTCGATTCAGGATCCAGAGCTGGATTCTCGAGGATCCGGAATTTCGAAAGAAAAGAAGACATCAACGTTGCCTTGACGCGGTCCCCACGGTCGACTTCAAGTTGACCGTCCGTTGGCATAACGGTCGTTGGCACTCGTAAAGCATGCCATTTATACTTTCTCAACCTCATTCAGACTTGCCTCCAAATAGAACTTAGTTTTCAACTGCTCAACCATCTTCAACCATCACCCGGGACGCTATCCCGAGATGTTACTATAGTTCTTCCGGAACTGTCGCAGGCCGTCGCGTACCTTAAAGATGCGTCTAGCCTCTGTGGCTATTTGCCCACTCCCGCGTTACGCTACAGAGATCGACAGGGATGGGCGCCGTGAGCTTCCCGCAAGAGCTGTCGGATCCCAGGATCGACCACACATTGGCTTCCGGCGGTGAGCGCTGTTTCTGCATTTTGATCTATTCAAGATTTGCTTCAAACTTGAACTTGAATCATTGTTTACGGCTTCCGCAGCCGTGGGTTCGTATATAAAAGCTCGCTGTGGACGACAGAGATTCCCACCTTCACACTTTGTCGCCGAACAACTTGAAGCATGAAATTCGCCGCACTTGCCTCACTTGCCATTGCTCTCGGCGTCTCCAACCTCGTCGCAGCTGATCCGGGCCCCAGCGGTACCATCCAAGCGCCCGTGGCTGGGACCGTAATCTCCTCCGGCTCAGTCATCGACTTTCTTTTCTCTGGGAACATCGGAGCGTGCCACCAGGGGTTCACACCGATATTCGTCTACCTCACGCCGCAAGCCGACCCGACGATCGATTTCTCAACGGGAGACGTCGAGGGTACTGTGGTCGAGAACTACGGAGAGTTCTTGCTTGATAATGTCGGTGAGTTAATTTTCCTGCGACCTTTCGGCGAAACGAACGGACTGATGCATTGAAGGTATCGGTCACCTTCCTGGCCTCCCGCCTTTGGCGCCGTCCAACTTGACGATTCCGGATATCAGCAGCTTTGCCTCTGGTTCTGCACTATATCTTACCGTTGTGCAAGAGATTTTACCTAGAAACTGCCCCGCCGTGTGTCCTTCAAGTTTTCATTATATCTGTCCCCGGTCTGAAATCTGTCCAGGGAGTCAATCCAGCCGAGTATGGCGCGTCCACCGTTGCGCTCACCACTGCTTGATCATGGTCTGGCCGCAGCTAAAGTCGTCGAAGAGAGAATGTATTTATGATCACTTACATTCAGTCGCAGTAAAATTCAAATCGTTGCGGGCAATAAGCCCAGAACTCCCATTTTTTCTGCGAACCTTCCATCAGGCCCTAGGTTCTATCGGCACACCGGCACATCCCAGTACAGCCTTCCTCTGTGAGCGCGCGACAAGGCAGAGAGTCACAAGGTCATGATGGTAATTACCGCAGTCCGTCGCAACAGTCGAGGAATCCTGCCAAGGTCGCTGACGCATTGGACTGATTCGAGCACCCAAAGTCTTGTGGCTCCATGCTAAGATGACGCTCAAGCTTAAGCTGGCTGAGGTTGCGCAACCGTTGTGGCCAAGTTGCTTCCGCCGGCGCGAACAGTTTGTGATCGGATCCATCAATCCATCAGAGGACACTTTGATAATGTTCCGCACCTCGACCGCACGCCGACACCATAGAGATAAGCCAGAAGGACTAGGAATGACTCCTTGCCACTGCCTTTGACACAGGTCTCGCATCATCTCACAATCTTCTATTGGGCTCACGAACTGTTGCCGTGAGTCAGATCTGCATCGCGTGGATCAGTGTTCACAGGGACTTTCTATTTAAATACGGCTTGACGCAGAACGGATTTTCACCGCGCTCTTTTCCCCCTTCTTCAAACCCCGCTTCATTTCTCCCGACACAGGATGTCTCCTTCAACCTTTCTGCTTCCCATCGTCTTCCTCGGGGCTTTGGTTGTCCCGTGTATGTGGCTTATCGCCAGAATTTTGCGGAAGCTCACCAAGATCTGTAGTCGTTTCCGCTGCACCTGCACCTACGCCTGTCTTGGTCACCGTGCTAGCACCACTGCCCGAAACCACCATCAACTCTGCCCACATCCTCGGCGTCGACGCAGCTGGCCACACAACCTACGCCATTGATCAGCCGCTCGTTCAAGATTCGACCCTCACCCTGGCCGTGTTTACAGGTACGTACCAAAACCATCCTCGCATGAAGTGCTGACCTAACTTTCAACCAGCGACGCTTGTTGCGGGCTCCGACTATGCCTCTGAGACCATCTCTGCGTCATACTCCCAGTCAGGCTTCGCCATTGGGCTCCAAGATCAGACATTCTGCACGGTCAGCGCCGGAAATCTCGTCTGCGAGGATACGGGTGAGGACGGCAAGGTGGCGACAATCACGACCGATGCGGCTCAGACCAGCCTGCTTACGATGGTGCTGGATGTCGCCCCGACCTCTACAGCGAAAACTGGTAGTGCAATGGCTGTGGCGGGAATGAGTTTCAGTGCGCTCGTTGCTGGTGCAGCAGCCATCGGGCTGCTAGGCATGACCATCTAGGCTCAAGTAGTCAAGAACGTGTAACAGTGTACAGTAAATGGATACCAGGCTCATTTAGTGCGGTCAAGCAGGACAGATTCCTTGAGGTCGTCGTGCGAGTTCACCAGAGGCAAAGGAGTAGGTAGCGTGTCGGAGGACAAACAAAGACTTCTGCGATCGAGTTTAAGGTCTGCGTTGGTCAAACATGAGACGTACCATGGCTGGAAATTGGACGACGTGCCAGTGCGACGTTCAAGTTGTAGAATCTCGTCACTTGCTAGCACTGGGAGAGAGCTCTGCGAGTCCCAACAATCACTGGAAACGTCCATGAGGGATATCCATGTGCGCGAATTCCTCGGGTACGACAGAGAATAGGCTGAATAAGTAGCGAGGAGGATGCTTAAGCTTGTTATTAGTTGTCTGGGTTGTGATGAAGGTTTGATATCCAGCGCAGTCATGTTTGCATAACCAAACGCAAGCCACGTTAATGCCCGTCGAGTGGATGCAGCCTAATCGCGGCTATCGCCAATACTGTACTATTCAGACCTTAAGTTCGAGTAATGTGTAAGAGGGACCTATGAACCGAACCTGTGCAAATGCGTAATGCGTAATCGGCCATTTTGCCATCAAAATCCGTCCAAATTAGGCTAAATACCATCAAAATTTTCGGCCGGCATGATGCCGGCCATCCATATATAGGAATTTGTCACTGATGAACTTGTGACTCCGTAAGTTAAATGTGTAATGCGTAAGACCCCCTGAACTTAAGGTCTGAATAGTACAGTACTTCGGAGGTATGCCAGAGCATTGAAGAGCTCACTAGCAGGCACCTAAAACACACAGTGTTCGTAGTAGCCTGAGGGTCGCGCCGCTTTCTGGAGTCGTGAGGACGGCATTGCCAGTGCACGTTAAAAGACCCGGAGCAAAATGAAGATGTATCGTGTAGCCTTGAGGGCAGATTTGAGCTTCAGTGTTGGTCATCACAGCAGAACTCCAAAGACCTACTTATTTATACCATCCAATGCCAGTTCAGTGATGAATTGAAGCGTGGCAAGACTCCAGCTTGAGGGAATGCCAGTTCGCGTTATAATGTGGAAATCAAGAAGCTAAAGTTGGAAGCAACTGTCGGTCACACGGCACAGTCAGGCCGGGGCACTCCCGTTGGAGTGGGCGAGGTGGACCTACTCCAGGCGGGCTCGGATGTGCAGAGGCGCGTAGCGACGAGCAAGCACGACGATGGCTCTGGAATAGCTGGAGCTGACTAGGACAGAGCATGTGACTACAGCTATATACGGA
The DNA here is from genome assembly GCA_029282125.1 of Mycena amicta. Lineage (NCBI taxonomy): Eukaryota > Fungi > Basidiomycota > Agaricomycetes > Agaricales > Mycenaceae > Mycena > Mycena amicta. The sequence goes on along the minus strand of JARIHP010000031.1, from coordinate 489,227 downwards.
CTCGGTGTCGGCGACTCGGGGCCTCTCACACCACCACGCCGTTTTTTTGCGGAGCCTCCACGAGCCTTGCTATCGGCTCGCCAGCACGTACGGCCTCCCTCTGTGTGGTTGTTGATGCAACACCCGTCTCAGGCGTAGAGAAGAACGGCGCTGCTGCGATGGTCGATCCCGATGCACCGAGTGCAGCGCAGCCGGTGAATAAGCACTGGAGACATTGGCTGGTGTGTCTCAGTGAACTTATGAATCTTCTCGTCAAGTCTAACTTTATCTTATTGCTAGATTACTGGGTTGACTGCCTCGGAGGATCCTCTGCCTCCAGCTCTTCAATCCACCGCAAGTACTATCCGAGTCTGCCCTTATCGTCGTCGGCGCAACGACACAGTATGCCATGACCTTGCCCGTCGCTGAAGACCTGGGCCACATGGTCTCACCAAACGAAATCTCTGGTGAGATCATTGATCAAGGTCGATTTTCGTTGCTGAACCGTGACTGCGTAAGTACGAGCAATGATGCGGATCTTGCCGATCGTAGCGGCCATGGTCTATAAGTACTGTCTCTCAGTGTAATAAGCGAGGAGCCATTGAGATGAGTGTTAGCAAGAAAGACTTTTTATCTGTCCTTGAAGTAGACGTCTTGGATTGTCACGTGCGATGTTGAGAAATCAAATGAGATTAGACAAGGGAGTGCGGTCGCTCTGCTCCCGGCCTGGTCTGGCCCGTGAAAGCTGTGCAGTCAACGTCATGCGAGAGCTAGCTTGACATTTGAGGTAAGCTCTTTTAGAGAAAGGTAACGAGAGCTAGCTTGACATCCGAGGTAAGTAAGCTCTTTTAGAGAGAGGTAATAACAAGCCAAAGGTGGCCAAGGAAGTTTGAATCGGTTGAGCTGGCATTCCATCGGGGTGTCCTCGAATACAGCGGAGTGTACTGTAATGTCGTCAATGAAGACATTTTAGGATTTGAGATGCGCAAAGTATGAGCTCAACGATAACGGGCTAGTGGACGGCGAACACGTGAAACGACGCGTAGGGCCCGCAATTTCGCAATTCTAAGACTTATATTAAAGATGCAGGACTCGGCGCGTAGAGAGTGGGCGAGGAGTGGGCTGGCAAAGCGAAAGCGCCTAGCCGCAACAGCAGACGTGGCCGTATACATGGCCTGTATACATGGAGGTGCGAGGAGCTCGAGAACACGTAGCTAGAGGATTATATAAGCATTTTCGAAAGGTATATAAGGCCGAGATGTAGTAGGTAGAAGGGGACAAACTTTTGGGACGCGAACGGACGATTGTGTGAGGTTAGGGTTTAACGGGAACTTTTGAGACAACAATGAAACAGATTGGGATTGAGATCACACGGGCTTGCTTCTACGACGACGAATACATTTCCTTCACAACTAAACACAACACTTCTGCTACACTCATCGCCGACGTCTGAATTGCAACGCACATATACATTGTGTGGAACCCCGAACTCACTTGCACGCATGACGACGACGCCGCTGGACTCGGCTCGAACTTGAAGACTATTGGATTGGATTGGGTTGTTGCTGGACGACGCCTAGAGGGAGATTTGGTTTGGGGTTTTTAAGTTGGGTTTTCACGGTCGATGCTGAGCACGCACCATAACGAGTATGCACAACAGTCAGCAACGGTTGAAAAATCTCGGCAATCTCTCGACTGGCTTGCGAGTTGGCAGGATTGATGACGCTCGCCAACCCTCCCTGCTTAACCATCGCCAGAAGTTCCAATGTGCACACCGAGTATGATGGCCGCCGCTTGAAATGCGCACAGAAGTTCCGTCGGCAGTACAAGTTGCTATAAATTGCCGAAGGATCGCTCTCCTCGACCAGTTTCGGGACAAGGAGAGTGAGAACACCATCCAAGATGGCTTCCCTGAATTCGCGACCGCAACTAGCGACGTCCAGCATAAAGTTAATCAGCCTGACATGCCGATTCGGTGTCGGAAACTGGCTGTCCAAACTATGGTGGATGGCAGGGGCGGACTTTCCATGTCTATGGCTCGATGAGTCCCAATCCAAGCCACAGGTAGAAGAGGATAACACACTTTGCTGGTAGCAACAGAGAGCTCAGATAATAGAAGAAAATACACTTGGTTCGATGTGTTTTCCCGCGGAGACGTTCCAATGTTGGTTCAAGAACATTGCAACCCAGAGACACAGAGGAAGCAAAGTGCTTCAAGGCACGTAATTGGTTGATATCTGGTTCAACTACAGCCCTGGGTCTGAGCTGGTCTTCAGAGGGCTTTCCATCGTTGTAACTTGAAGCCCTGACTCTGTCCATTGTGTTAGGCGAAATTTAACGCCATAGACAATACATACCCCCAGTTTTCGCTCAGTCCCGAGTGCGGAGGAATGGCTTTTTGAAGAATTCGAGGAAACACCATATATAGGAAGCGGGCATGGATTTCTCTCATCTTTTCGCACCCGTGTTCAGAGACTTTTCGGTGAAGATCGGAAAGTGATGGTTTACGTGCGCGCGTCCAAATACCAGCGGTGCACTCGGTCCAGATTGAGGAGAGGTGTGGAGGCGGACAGGAAACGGTAGAATACGCCGATTCAAATATTTCCTTGTCCTCTTCACTCGTCTGCAACCCACGTGGGACCGAGGCGAAGAGCAAGAAGTCCAGAAAGCCTGCCAACAGCGCAGCTTCGAACGCAGCTTGGCTGGACTTGATGAGCGCTCCTATGAAAGCAACGGTGGGGCCATGGGACTGGCGTTCCTTCGAGGTGGAAGCGAGATATGCGACGGACAACCGATCATCGAGGAGTCTGAACGTTATTAACAACAAAAGACTGCAGCATGGATGATTTCCGAGAACATACCCGGCTCTGCAAAACAAGGAGACAGCCATAACCTCCGATATCAAGAGAATCAAATCGTCTACGAGCCATTCGGAGAGAACGGCCACAATATGGCGAGTTTGAAAGGAGGAGATCTGGCCGAGAATGAGCTCCATCGCAGCTAGGCGAACCTGTTGGGGATAAAAGCCGGGCCTGCCGAAGGATTGGCGGTGGCGATAAGTTCTAGGGTACTCGACTCACCGGGAAAGTTCTGTCAAATCATCAAGCAAGCCTCGCAGAAACGCTTCGTTCGCCGCTGAATAGACATTATCGTCGGAATAGGGCACATAGGCACGGATGGTGGATATTCGGCGAGAGATTACAAGGCGTTCCGCTCCCCGAATTGCGGCTTTTCCCAACGCAAGCATCGCTTTCCCTGCGAGAGCGCCGGGACCCCACTGGGTGCTCGAAGATGTCGTCGTGTAGACGGCGGAGGAACCCAATGAAGGCGCCTGCGACAGTCTGGATTCTTCTCGATGAAGCATTGGGGGCGCTGGTCTCGATTCTTTGGCTTGGATGGGGCGGATATGCAAGGTGCTATCGCCGCAGTACCCATGCTCTTATAAGTCGGCCCAATGATGCATTTGCGAACGATTCCCGCTACCTTTAGGTAATGCCAGTGGGTTTAGAAAGTAAAAGCCGAAGATCAGGTGGGGCTGTGCGTTGAATTGAATCGATGCGATGCCGGGGCGTGCCGAGACATGTCATCTTGTGGCCCATGCGGTTGTGCCCTTCCATGAGTGAGATAGGATAAGTTCCCTCTACTGGAAGAGAATAAGCACACGCTGACTGGCAGGCACGTCTTGGGCACGTCAAGACTCACCCGGCTGAGATAGTCTCTCATACAGACTCTATACTGCGTGTGCCGAATAAATAAGGACACTTAGTATAGATGAGACGATGACTGGAAATTGGACGACGTGCGACATTCAAGTTGTAGAATTTCGTCGCTATATATCCATGCGCGCGTTACGCTAGTACTGGGAGAGAGCTGTGCGAGTCCCAACAAGCAGTGGGAACGTCCATGAGGGATATACATGCGCGCGAATTCCTCGGGCGCAAGTCCGTGCAACAGAGAATAGCCTAGCGAGGAGAAGGCTTGTTATTAGTTGTCACAGTTCAAGTTGTAATGAACGTTTGATATCCAACGCAGTCACTTCTGCATAACCAAACGCAAGCCACGTTATCGCCCGTCAATACTTCGGAGCCCGTTAGCAGGCACCTAAAAACGCAGCGTTCGTAGTCGGGTCGCGCCGCTTTCCGGAGTCGTGAGGACGACATTGCCAGTGCACGTTCAAAGACCCGGAGCAAAATGAAGTTGTATCGTGTAGCCTTGACTCTTGAGGGCAGATTTGAGCTTGAATCTTGTGGGTCATCATAGCAGAACGCCAAAGACCTACTTACTTATACCATCAAATGTCACTGGCAGTTCACTGATGACTTGAAGAGTGGCGAGACGGAGTGCCAGTGCGCGCAGTATAATGGGGAAATCGAGAAGCTAAAGTTGGAAGCAACTGTCCTCGTCACGGCCACACGGCACAGTCAGGCACTGCCTTTGCGCCTTTCTATCGGCACGCCGGCACGCGTACAGCCTCCCTCTGTGAGCCAACTTGAACGAGGAATCAACCATCTGTCGTGGTCCGTGGATAGTCCCGTGTCGTAAGATGCATTCCGGTTGTTGATGCAACGCTCCGGGAAACACGGCGCAACGACACAGTACGTCATTTCCCTGCCCGCCGCTCAAGACCTGGGCCACATAGTCTCGCCAACCGAAATCTCTGGTGAGACCAAGGTCGATTTTCGTCGCGGAACTGCGAGTACGAGCAACTTGAATGATGCGGATCTTGCCGATCACAGCCGCCCTGCCCTATAGAGTAATTTATCTCAGTGTAATGAGCGAAGAGCCATTGAGATGAGTGTGTTAGCAAGAAAGACTTTTTATCCAGTAGAAGTCTTGGATCGTCACGTGCGATGTTGAGAAATCAAAGGAGATTAGATAACAAGCCAGAGGTGGCCAAGGAAGTTTGAATCGGTTGAGCGGGCATTCCATCGGGTGTCCTCGAATTTTGAGATGCGCAAAGTACGAGCTCGACGAGTACTGTATGCTGAGTATGCACAACAGTCAGCAACGGTTGAAAGATCTCGGCAATCTCTCGCCTAGCGAGTTCAAGTTGGCGTGATTGATGACGCCTCGCCAACCTTCCGCGCTTGACGATGGCCAGAAGTCGGCCAGAAGTTTTAATGTGCGCACCGAGTAAGATGGCCGCCGCTTGAAATGTGCAAAGAACTTCCGCCGGATGTACAAGTTGCTCTCCTCAACTAGTTTCGAAACAAGGAGAGGGAGAACGCAAGCCAAGATCGCTTCCCCGAACTCTTGACCGCAACCAGCGACGTCTAGCATGAAGTTAATCAGCCTGACGCAATAATGTTCAGTGTTCGATCATTGTGTATCTTGGGCTTCTGCTCCGGGGTGGAGATGGATCCGCTGGCAGGAGAATTGCATCTGAAGCGACACAACGAATGGACTGAAACTTGACGGACGGTACTAATTCCATAGTATCAGCCCGGCCCTGCTCCTGTCGCCGGTATTATACATACCCTCTTCGTGATGGAAACAACAACGCGCCATTGGGCGTTGGCGCAAAATTACTACAAGCTTTCTACAAAATTCTACATAGACTATATAGCCGTAGCAGACTTCGTCCCATATTGGCCTTTGTCAACCCAATCATCATGCTGGTTGACTTCAACCAGGCGCGAAACATGCACGGCACCGAGCGGGTATGATTCAACCCCGACCCCTGCAAGTCCTCCTGGGCGAGGCAAGGATGTGTTGTTTGAGACCTGAGACCTGATCTTCGAGGCCTCGGATTTTGTCATGGACAGGCGGAGGATGATAGAGCTGAATGTGATCCCGATGATGGAGGCGGTCTGTACAATGTTCGACGAAGCGAAGATGAGATAAGGTCCCAAGCGGCCAAAGAGAGCCAAGAGCCCAGACGCACCAAGTCGAGAATAATGAAGGAGGTATTTATGCCAAGCTGGTATGTGGCGAGAAGTGCGATGAGGGAGAGTGAATAGAGTGCGGCGGACTCTGTAAAAACAATCTGTAGTTGCAATCAGGTCAAAGCTGAACACAGAGCGCTGCGACAGAACGCACCAAGGCCTGAATAACCCGCCCACTGGCATGGTTAGTGCCCATCCTCCGCAGTTTGATTTGACTCTGGAGAATTTTGAAAGCAATGAGAACTGTGACCAGCGGGAACGGTGTTAGTTATGCGAAGACGGGAGAGCCGCTCAACGCACATGTGCACAATACGTTTGTAGCCAACGACGTGGAGAAGAAGCTGACGATCCAAGGAACCAGATTGGTGAAAAAGATGCCGCCTTTTTGAGTGCGCACGATCTGGGCTGTCCCAACCCAACCGGTGACTGGAGGCGTTCTGAGCGAATGTCGGAATGAACAATGTCACGTACCGGCAGTTCCAATCCACGACAGCACAGGGAGGGCGAGAACATATATATTGCGGTTCCAAACCATCCAGCAGCGATATATCTAGGGAGTCAAGGTCAGTAACTGTGACGAAATCTCTGAGACTCGGTATACCATAAAAAAGTCGGCAAAGATTGTGATTGTAGAATAGAGCCCGATCTTCGCGCCCTCAAGAGGCTGGGCTGGATTACTGAGGAATAAAACTGCTCCTCCAGGATTATCAATAAAGGCGATTCGCGCGCGGATGATGTCGACAATCCAGTGCTACAAGTTTGTTATTGCAAATCGACAGGTGGATTGACTCGGCACGTACTGCGATTGTCAGAACCCAGATGATGCAGAGCGTCGGCGTTAAGATGCTATTCACGTCAAACGTTTTCTTGACGAGGATGAACCTCAGGCACGCTCCAAAGAGGACGGTGAAGACGCCTGAGGATATTAGTACTCTAGCAAGCACACCGCACTGCCGACGTACCGACATTGAAAGTTTCGATGACTAGAGCAATGAACTGCGTGTTTTGAGGATGGCTGAGGGGTTCATTGGGCAGTGATAGCTCACCGTTGCCTTCCCCAAGGAAAGGTCAGACATGGGGGGCGGTCGGGAGGTCAAAGGAGTGGGAACGGAACAGCGAAGCCTTATCAATAGGTGCGCGGTCAATCGGGCACACGCCGAGTTGTATAGAGATGGGCAAGAATAGACACTCGCGAACCCCAACAGGCGATCCCGGCATGCCGCAACTGAACACATCTTAGTCAGAATCACCGCCGAAGAGGAATGCGAGCAGATGGTAAGATGTCGGGATCTGTTACCGTCAGAGGGAGGGAAACAACCGGCCAATGGCAAGTCGCGAGAGTCTGATGGATCGGGCTTTTGAGTGCATCCGCGGACGTGTACAGCTGCAACGAAGCAATTACATCGAAAGCGACGTGGCGTTTTGACGGAGTTGATACAAGTTGCACGAACGACGAGAGCAATTGACTTCATGCAAGCAGTCTAGTATTATTAGTTAATACGGGAACTCGGTCACCTGTTTGTGTTCTGCGGGAATCACTTCTTCCCAGCCTCAATCGCCTCTCCACTCTTGCACGCGATGATCTTCAGGCGTGGGCTCTGCACGACTCCCTCGTGTTGGTCCAGCTTGATAGACGCCTCTTTGATCACGAACGTCCAGACATCATCGCAGAGCCGGTAGGTGTCCAGGTGTCCCTGGGGGAAACGAACCATTGTAGTGAGGGCTGCGAGAGGCTCGGAAGCACGGAAACACACCTTATTGCCGTTTGCAAAATAGTTGGCGGTCACACATTTGATTGTCAAAAACCGCCATAATGATAGCTGAACGTGCGCGACGAATATCTCGCGAACGCGGCCTCGGATGGCCATGGTTGTTTCAGAAAAAGTGTAGCATTTAGCTGGGGCTACGGCGCCCCAGGGTTTGCGAAGCGATTTGTATATATATTGATTCCGGAGATCAACCAACAACAGACAGAAACGGAAGTCTGCTTCTTGACCACAACCACCACCATGACGCGCGGCAAACCGCTCTCCGACGATCTCAGATGGGCCCTGGTGTCCATGGGGCTCTACCACGACACTACAAACATTGCTCAACTCACCGGAGTCCCGCAACGCAGCGTAGAACGTACCTTCGCTGATTACCGTAAACATGCGACTGCAGCGCGGCAGCACATCACTCTGGAGCTTCGGGGACGAAAGAGTACACTCAAAGGAAAGGCAGGAAAGGTGTGTAGGCAGTTATGTAACTTGGGACGCTGCTAAACGCTTCCAGTTCCTTCGCTCGATGGTGCAACACAGTCCCGACGTCTACCTCGACGAACTACGCGATATCTTGGAATCTCGGATGGATATCGACGTCGACGAATCTACCATCTGGCGGCATCTCACCAAATGCGGCTATACAATGAAGAAGGTGCGTTCTTTGAGCTACGCGCGTTCATGTTAGGTGTTGATCTCTTCCCAGTTGACTCGGCTTGCAATAGAACGAAATGAGATAAAGAGGGCTCAATACCGCTTCGACTATGGCCTCCGGTACACCCCTGAGCAGACCGTCTTCGTTGACGAGAGCTCTTTCGACCGACGGACCTCGATTAGAGGGAAAGCATGGGCGCTTTCGGGAGAAAGGGCGGAACGAAAGTGTTTCTTCGTTCGCGGAAGACGGTAAGTAGTCTTCAATATCTTCAATGCTGAAGATGCATCCTCAGGCTGAACACACTGAAGGTACTCCATGCTCCCCGCAATGGGTCTAAACGGCATTCTTCACGTCAAGATTGTCGAGGGCTCGTTCACCGCCGAACTCTTCTACGATTTTATCGAAAGCCTTCTGAACCAGATGCAGCCCTTCCCTAACCCGAACTCTGTCATTGTATTGGACAATGCACGTATCCACAAGAGCCCAGATATCCAAGAGTTGATCGAGGAACGGTCAGTCTTTCGTTCTATCGCGTCAAATCATTGCTAAACTATCTCACAGTGGGATGAAGGTCATGTATCTCCCGCCGTACTCGCCAGACCTCAACCCCATCGAGCTAGCGTTCTCGAAGATCAAGTCCTACGTGCGACGGGCTGGGGAACTCGGTCGCCAGGATGTCGATCAGTCCGAGGACGACACTTACGTCTACGTACACTTGATTGAAGCTGCATATTCCGTTACGAGCGACGACGCAGAAGGTTTTTTTCATCACTGTGGGTACATATAGGCTGTATTGTATTGTATTGGATACTGTAAAGATAGCTAACGTGTACTAGTAGAGTATTTACCAACATGATCTGTATTCTTCCTACACTGTGCCAGTGCGAGCCCGTTTTGCATCTGACTCTGCACCTTCCAAGTCCTCCTTGGCATAGGCAACAATACGATTGGCCATCCCAATGTTTATCATCCCATTTGACAACTCCACAAGATCCTTCGCGCTCAACCTCACAATGTCGCTGATCTCTGCCAGACCGTTGTCCTCGAAGAAATCAGTGAACCGCTGGTAATCAAATTTGCCGTTCTTGTTGCGGAATGGATCTGTCTGGAGCATCGCAAGCCACGACGAGATGTCGGTATCACACATGGAGGCTGCTGCACGTTTACGAGTATCCGCTGTCGCTGTCTCGGCTGGTAGCGGAGCCGGTTGTTCGACATTGAAACGTCCCCCGGCCGCGACACCAGCGAACATGGCGAGGAGCGGCGTCATGATCTGTTGTACAATTGCGCCGGTGTCCTGAGGCGGTGGCGGCGGCGGCGGCGCCATGTCCTGGTTGGACTGTTGGAGATTTTTCTTGGCGCGTCGTTGACGCGCGCTGCTGTATTCTAGCTTGAGCTCTGCCGGGGGTTCGTTGACAGTTGCCTTGTGGCGTTTCTGGGGGAAGCGATGAGCATCCGCGCATGGGAAACAGGCATAGCTTACGATGAGTAACGTCCATGTCGTCTTATCGGCATGCGTGAAGATGTAATGGTCGCCGTTATCGAGAATTACACAGGCCTTCTTGCACAGATGACAGTGGTGATGCTCCTCGATCTCCCTGAGGATTTCCAGGTCGCCATCGCGCGCAGGGACCTCATGGCCCTCGCCCTCGAGATCATCGTCCGACCTGATGTGAGAGCTTCGCGCTGATCCCTAAGATTCCTCAAGAGATGCACGGACGATTGGAGGGTGTGCTCACCTTGCCTTTCTTCTTTTTCTCTTTCCCCTTCTCCGCCGTGATGATTGAGATGAGAATATGGAACGCTTTGACAACTCCCTTGCCCCGGTTTTTTGCCTTTTCCCGCTCAATAAACTGCGCGACATCAGCAATTAGATTTGGCCACGCCTCCTCGTCGAGTAGTTTTGGAAGCGGCTTCGGGCTCCGTGGAAGATAGGACGGGACATAGCCAATCTGGTCTTCAATCTCCTCGGGCTTTCTGCGCATCTTGGCGGCCGCGTCCATGATGAAGTTGATGTACGGTGTCTGAGACGTGATATCAGGAAGCGAGCGTGTACCAGTGCCGAAAGGGAGTTCAAAGGGGATGTTGAACTTGGGAGCTCTCGCTGTAAAACTGGATGTGAGCGAAAGAAAATCAGTGAGGTAATTTTGAAAAGAAATACCCTTCCGAGTCGTTGCCAGCGGTTTCGATGAGCTTGCCTCATCTGACTCTGTACCTCCGTCGTCGGAGCCCTCTGTCTCTTCCTCACCCTCCGAATCAGAGATTTCCATTGTGTCTTGCTCTTCCATTTCAGATTGTGGGTTGAATGAGTCGTCCACCGAGGGCCCATCGAGGTCGTGCAGATCCATATCGTCTGTTTCGGGAGCTCTCGCGGTGGATTTGCCACTGTCGTACATGAGATCTGTGTCTGTCACGGTTGCGCCGCTCATGGAGAGCAGCAGCGACGCTGCAAATTCATCCTGGTGTGTTTGCTCAGAGGAGTTACTCGACTTCAGAACTGGTTTGGCTTTGGCGCGCGGCAGGGGACGCCCATCCTTGGCTTTGGGACGGGAAGCAACACCCGGATCGTTTTCCTTTGATTTCTTAGCCTTGGGTGCCTTGCGTTTGCCCGTAGTACGCTTGTCGAGTGACTGTCGCGATGCAGCCTTCTTTTTGTCTCCCATCGTGGTGGTTGTGGTTAGAAAAGCATACGCGTGACGTTCAACAAAATCAAACATGGTTCAACTTCCTTGATTCCAGGAAATACCTCAACAAATACCCGAAGGTGCCAGATTATTTGATTCATTATTATTTCTACCATTTACCATATTTTTATCTGAGGCTCAGCGGCCAATTTATGGCTCTCGCAGGTCAGAATCACGCCTGGTTCAATTTGCATCAAAATATACATTCAAATCGCTTCGCAAACCCTGGGGCGCTGTAGCCCCAGCCAAATGCTACACTTTTTCTGAAACAACCATGGCCATCCGAGGCCGCGTTCACGAGATATTCGTCGCGCACGTTCAGCTATCATTATGGCGGTTTTTGACGATCAAATGTGTGACCGCCAACTATTTTGCAAACGGCAATAAGTGTCGACTTGGCCTTCACGGACTTGACCAGCGTGTCCGCAAGGGACTTGTCAAACTGGTCGCCGTCAGCCGTCGGACGAAAGCGGGCAAGATCTGTGCACACCTGCTGGAGCACCTTCATAGCAAGCTGAGGCGTAATGGCTCCGCTTGTGATTAGCTCGTCGAGCGAGTCGGTGAGCGCCATGCCGAGCCTAGGGGCGGGTCAAATGGCTCAGGGACAGCTTGGGGGTGGCATACGACGAGCCGCGGTAGAATTCGTAGTACGCGGATGCCATCCGAGCCGGTCGTCAGTGGTACAAACGACAGCCGCAAACGTAACACTGGCGTGACTGACTGACTCGGAGTGACTCGCGTGCTTCCGTCTTTCATCACAACCGAAATTACCGAATCGTTCCCGTTAACTGGCACAAGACCTTCGAAATAGCTATGAAAGTGTGTATTGCGTATCTCGATAGCCTCAGTGGGCGCCGCGATGGAACTTGAAGTCGCCGGATTCTCGACAGACCTGGACTGGACCTCGGACTGGTCAACATTCCTCCGTCTACCATCCTTGGCCCACCTGGAAGTCTTTCGAAACCAGATGGTTGTTCTCAATTTGAATGATTTCTTAATCTCCGCCACTCTCCTTCTCGACGACAACGAAACAGCCCGGCGCGGACTTCTCTGCTGGTCGCGATGGTCAAACGACTGCGCGGGATCACACCCACTGAATTGCGTGCTCTTTAACCCGACTGTATACGCGGCGTTCCGAGTCGAGCTCACCGGAAGCCGCATCTCGCATCATTATAAAGGGTCAACTGGTCATCTTTCACTCTCATGAAGCAACACATCCTCCTCCTAGGCGCGACGGGTCAAACTGGCCGCTCAGTGCTCGAGGCGCTCCTCACAGAACCGGATTCCTTCGTACGCCACAACCTTGTAATCGGAAACAAGTGCTTACACAGCTATTTAGTCCGTCGACGCCCTTGTTCGTCCATCTTCCGCATCCAAGCCCGAAGTCCTTGCTCTTTCTGCTCGTGGCGTCGGTCTTCGTGTCGTCGATATCGAAGGCCCGCTTCAGCCTGTGGTCGATGCCCTAAAGGGTGTCGACGTGCTCATCAGCACCATCGACGCGCAGAACCAGTTTGCGCAGCTGCAGCTCGCCACAGCTGCGAAAGAGGCGGGCGTGAAGCGATTCGTCCCGTGTGGTTTCATTACCGTGGCCCCGCCTGGTGGGATAATGGCTATTCGCGATGATGTGCGTTTTTCCATTTTCCATTTTCTGCTACCTACACGCTAACTTTGCCTCAGAAAGAGACGGTCTACCAGCACATCTTCCAACTCTACCTCCCCTACACCATCATAGACGTCGGGTACTGGCACCAGAGCTCCTTTCCCCGTGTACCTTCCGGACGGGCAGACTACGCATTAATTATTCCAGCCGACATTCACGCAGGTGGGACGCAGAAAACGATTCTGACGGACCTGCGCGACATTGGACGCTACGTCGCCCTCATTATCAAGGATTCTCGCACACTGAACAAGTATGTTGTGACGTATTGCGATGTCCTCAGCGAGGAGGAGATTTTTGCAATGACGGAAGAGGTGTCCGGGGAGAAGATCGTGGACAGGAAATATGTTCGTTATCTTCCCCGCAGCGCCAGGGTTCCTCGTCGATTGATATCGTGCAGGTCTCCGCAGACGAAATCCTTGCCACCCGCGCACACTTCACGGAACTTTCTCTCGCCAACCCACAAGACGCGTTAGCCAGGATCATGCGCGCTATTGGCGATTACCAGTACAGCAAGTACATCCGCGGGGACAATACGCCCGACTACGCGGCGTATCTCGGGTACCTCGACGCTGGGGACCTCTACCCGGACTTCAAGCCCATCAAGTTCCGCGCGTTTCTGGAAGAGTTGTTGGAGGGAAAGATCGAGCGACCGTATAAGAATTTGCGGTTGCCCAACTCGACGAAATAATGAGCCTGTGCACTGTACTGTAAGTATTGCAACACCGGTCAAATCGCTCAAGTTTCCCGCAGACCTGCCCAGCTTCCCAGCCTCGACGCTTGCAGTAAGGGTGGGAGTTTTAGGCTTTTAGCTCCTGATAACTTGAAGCAAATGATCTTCACAGGAAGCTCCTCGCAACTTCTCGCTAATAAAACGGCATGTGTTCTCAGATTTTATCTCGTTGTTCGACAACAACTTCTTACGCCGGCGGTGCATTGCCATCAAGAACCTCCACAGGTGTGCAACTCGGCTCGACCTCGACTGCGTCGACAGCTCGAGCTGATAAAACCACCACAACTCAGGTGCAACTCACAATGGCGGCAACACTTCTCAGGCTTGATATCTAATGACCGGGAAATCGGGAAATATTGAGGTGTTGTGCGACGGGCCGACAGACACAAGCGGAATATGTCATCGATCAGATGTGCACCGTCTCTGCCAAGTCTCTGCTCTTCGTCACCGACGTCGACGATTCGCCTCAGATAGACCGTCAACTTTTAATTGCCTTCAGGCTGCGCCATCCGAGTCTAGTTCACGACGGTCATGCCTTCCTTGCATCAAATTCAATCGTCCAAGTCATTGCCCGACGCCTCGGGGATCCGCCTCAAGCGCGGGACTCCTGTAGGCCACCATAACTTAACGACATGGCTCTGACATGCATTCAGCTCAACCGTAGACCATAAAAAGGCGTTTCAGGCTGCTCACCAACATGCCTTCCTTGGCTGCAATCCAAGCCTCCAACGCTGTTTGGTCGCCTTCGTACTCTCCCGTGGCCGTAATCGTTGGGGGAACGTCTGGCATCGGCCAAGGGGTTGCTGAGGCTTTTGCGAGGCACAGCAAGGGCAACGCACACATCGTCATTGTTGGACGCAACCGCTCCGCTGCAGAGTCTATCATTGCGAGCTTCCCGAAACCCACCGTCGTGGGCGTCACACACGAGTTTCTAGCCTGCGACCTCTCGGTTCTCGCCGACGTCAAACGCGTCTCGAAAGACCTCCTTGCGCGCTATGCCAACCGCGTCAACTTCCTCTTCCTCACGACTGGGACGGTGTTTACGGCGGTACGGGACGGGCTGACGGACGAGGGCATACTACCGGTCATGGGCCCCATATTATACGGTCGATGGGCCTTCGTAAATGAATTGCTGCCTGGGCTGCGTGCTGCGCTTGCGGCGGGCGAGGATGCGAGGGTCATGACTGTGTATAACGCGGGTATGGGCGTGCCAATTGACTTGGGTGATTTAGGGCTGCGGAAGGCGTTTATGGAGCAGAAGGAAAGCGTCATGTCCATGCGTGGACATATTTCGACGTACCACGATCTCATGGTGGAGGTGCGTCTCCGTTGTTCCTTCCCCTCGCACTTCACACTCAAATTTCTGCCCCAGGCTTTCGCTGCACGCGATCCAGAAATCACTTTCATTCACCAACACCCCGGGCTCGTTAACACCGACCTGTTCAAAAACTCGCCCTCCCTTTCCGTTCGCCTCGCGCGCTTCGTCGTCCTCCCGCTCCTCCTTGTCTTCGGCGGGAACAACTTCAAATCTACCACACACTGCGGGGAGAACCTCTTTTACGCGATGCGGGCTGCTCCTGCTGGGGCATCGCGCTTCGGGCAGGATGCGGATAACCTTGGAATCGGTGTGTTGACTGGCAAGGGCGACAAGATGTACGCTGGGACAGAGAGGATGCGAATCGCGTTGTGGGATCATACAGAGAGTATTGTGGCATCGGTGAAGATTTAATATATCGCCTTCAAGTTTGTTTGCTGCATCTTATCCGATAAGTTTATATGCTGATTCGGTTCGGGAGAAGAGGGTGACAGTTTGGATTGGCGGCACTTAATGTCATGAACATCATGCTCGATTTCCAGCCATAGTTTGCCTTGCATACGAACAGGGAGTGAAATGGCCCGGAGGGTTCGATCTGCTCAAGTATCTTTAAATCTAAGATTTCCTTCCAATACTCGTACACACAGGAAATACACAGCAGAATAACAAATCACTCTCTAACGCTCTAACATCAGTCGATATTCCTCCCCGACATCAGCAAAACCGCCGACACCACGACATAGTTGAGGAGCTTCAAATGCAACGCGCGCGGGGCGAGCTGGATTATCGGCCCCGACGAAGCGAGCGTGATGCGCGCGAGGACGTTAACATTGGGGAGGGTAGAATCCGAATTGGCGTTCAGCGGGAAGAGCTGTTCGATTAATGTGAGTTCAGGGTGTTGGCTGGAGGAGGGAAAAGGAGGAGTCGTACCTCGATACACGAGCCGTTAGGCCTCCAGCTGAACTGTCTTCCGTGTGCAATCATGGTTCTGCAGCTAAATAACCTCCGTCAGCCATAAAATCTGTAAGCCCAACAGAGGAACATACGTTCGGTTGGAGGACAAGTACAACCACTCGGCGGTGCGCATTGTCCAGCCCACTTCGTCAACATACAGTGTTGGTGCTGCAGCCTGAGATCTAGATCGCGACGACGCGCCATTCCAGTTTATGAAGGCGACCCGCACCGCGGACCCGTCCTCGATTACAGTTTGCAACCCTCCGGCGTCGGTGCTGATGGAGAACCTCGATTGGCCGTCGGCTCGGAGGAGGTTGGCGTTGAGGATGCTAGCACTGCCAGTGCTGGTCGATGAGGACACAGTGAGGGTGATTGGGTCGAGGTTCAGCCCGAAATCCAGAGGGGAGATGTTGATTGAGGGGGCTGGAGATAGAGCGGGGATCGAATTCGAAAAAGTAGAATGCGAAGAGGATGTAGGCGAAGGAACAGTGCCCCAAGTCGGAGGAGGAAGAGCAGGCTGGTGCGACGGAGAGGTAGCGCCGTAACCGTAAAGACTCTGTGCAACGGAGTACATCTGCGAGTGGGTGGTTCGGGGGGTAGAGTTCGAGTATCTTCTGGCGCAGGGTTTTATGCATGGGGCGGCAATGCTAGAGTTCCAGAGCAGAACGAGTCAATGTGAAGCAGGCGATGGCTGGCACAACCGGAATCTAGGAGTCGGCGCGTAGCCGGACAATAAGAATGTTTCTGTTTAGAAATTCCGCCGCCGTTCCAACCAGTTCCCGAAGAGGCGGTGAAGCGGACACCGCCTTCAACCGCGCATCCCTTTAGGCTTCAGGGATTAATGAGGGTTTGGGTGTTGAAAAAAAGAAGGAGTGAGAGTGAGACGAGAGTGTACATGCCTCGCGCAAGAAGTCAAATAAATGCGTCCTGTAAATTTTCGAGTGAAGATTACGGGCCATGCCCTGGCAACTCGATTGATAGCCGACGCCGATATCACCCGGGTCGGTAGTCCCGCGCCAAGCGCGGATCCCGCCCGGTGTTTAAAAGGCGGTGAACTTGAATATGCTGTCCTAAACTCCGAGTACGCGAGCAGCGCATATTGGGCAGGCTTACCGGGATCCCCAGGGTACGGACGCCGCCGCCATTAGAGCAATTTAGGCCAAAGGCGAAGTCGGAGGAATTCCAAGAAGACATGGACTGACAGACAAAACGGAACAAGCGGTGCGATAACATTCGAAAGGTGACAGCATCAGATAACTTCGAAGCATCCCGCCGTCCGATGGAAGCGTGGGCACCGACAATCAGTCAGAGCAGGCCAAATTTGGCCAAAAAAAAAAAACAGGTTCAGGCGAAGGACTCGGAGTTGCACATGTAGCCATAGGCCGAAAAATTCAAGTATCATCCCACTGAGGCTTCTGCGTCCACCACACGTCCAAGGCTTTCTCTGTATCGCCATGATGAGTTTTGAATCGTGCTTTGAGGGGAAAACACACCCCAATACTCCTCCGCCGTCTGCACACCTTTCGCTCTATACTCCTCCTCCGCTTCCTCCGTCTTGTCGCCGTCAGGTAGTTTGCGATACCACACCTTAGACATTTCGCGCCTCCAGAAATACAACGCCGTTTCGCAATAGTCGTCCAACCAAAGACTCTGCAGGGAGGGAAACGCTTCACAGAGGGCAACACGTAGGGGCCGTGGATCCGGAAATATTGGTGTATGCCAAGCAGCGGCTTCCTCGTCCGAATCGAAATTGGGGCCGAATGGAGGCGGGAGCGTTATAGCGAGTGAGCGGATGGTGGGCGGGAGTGCGCCAATGGGGTTTGTTGATAGCATGGAGAAGAAGCTAGAGATCTTAAAAAACCGTCAGCAGTGGAGGCAAAAGATAACTAGCCCCGCACCTCGTCGCTGGCCAGGCCCACCATATTCGCCGCCTCGATGCATAGCTCCTCTAAACGGGGAAAAGCACCGGCGATCTGGTGCATAATTGTATAGTCGAGCTCGGGGATGCTCAGCTTGAGCTCGACGACGCGGGCTGAGCCCAGGAATGCAGACTGCGAATCCCAGCCTGTGTTGAGTCTGTGGATAGCGGGTGGGACGCGGAAAACGATGGATGAGAACGTGTCGATGGAGCCAGTGTAGCTTTGCAACGAAGGCATGTCCACCTCAATAACATCATGCGGACTAGAGTTCTCGAACGACATGTGCGCAAACAGCTCCTCCGTCGCAGGGAACAGCGCCAATATGCGGCTTGCCGTGGTCAATTCCATCTTCATCTCCGGAATCAGGGAGAGGCGTGTAACGCTCGGAAAGGGATTCTCGCGCCGGAGAAGAGCATTGACGATGCCTGGATCGAGGTTAATTTTGAGTGCTTGCAGCGCTTCGGGGTCGATGAAAGTGTCCACCCAGTGTGCGAGTTGGTCGTTCCGTCCTTTTAAGAGCGTGAATGTCCCGATTCGAAGAGCGTTTCGCGTGAGCCCCGTCTCATGATCAGTGAGCGAGTCCGAGCTCACTCGCTCGTCAGGATACGAATGAGCGATTTCGACCGACCGGAGATTTGGGAGGCTCGCGATAGCTCGTAGCAGCGCCGGCGTATATCCCACCTCGGTCATCGAGAGCTCGTGTATATTGGCGAATCGCGAGAGTGCATCGACCAAGGCGTCAAACAGGCGATCCTCGGTAGCAAGACGATCTTCGGGGTCGTGGCGGAGACCGAATACGGAACAGGCATGCACCCAGGGAGCGATTTCCTCGCAGGACCAAAATGCCAGGCGCTCGAGGAGGTATGCGAGGCGGTCTTCAGAGAGCGGGATGTATCCCTCTGGCGCCTGCCGGTCGTACACACAGAAAGTGAGTTGCTTGAACAAAAGAGGCTGGATGAGAGGGACGAATCGTCGTGAGCCTGTGAGGCGGACGTTGGAGAGGTCGGAATGGGCAAGAAACGCGAAGATTGCGCTCCACAGCTCGGGTGGAGTGTTATCGACGTATTTCGGCCGCATAGCGAGAAAGATGATGGTAAGTATCACGTCGCGTCACGGACCACCCATCACACCTGCTTCGATATTTACAACATTTACAGTACATAGATAGCTAGTTATACAGCAGTTCCTCCTCACAACCCCAATATCCGTCTATTTCGCGCAGGTTCAGGTTCAACTCCAGTTTGTATCGAACCCAAATCCAGAGTTAAACTGGTGAACGACGTCGGCTTTCTTGCCGTCCTGCGCACTTGCAGGAGCGCACGCGTGGAGAATATGCTATGCACAACTCGGAGGAACGAGTTGAGGAGGCCAGGCATGCCAGGCTGGGAATGCGTGAGCCGGAGGAAAAGCGGGAGGCAGAAGACGCACAGGACCAGCTACGAGTATGATGATATTTACGATGGATACGACTGTAGGAAGACTGGGTTGAGTACGACTAGAGCAAAAGGAACTCTGACGCAACGCACCTAATAAGAGAATAAAGTATGTTATCCCATCCCGGAAGAGCGTTCCAATGAGAGGGCCGGGCGAGTGGCGGAATCGCTTGAAGCCAAAGTAGACGGTGTACGCAACAAGGACTGCCGGGTATTAAATGAGACCAACTCGTGTACAGAAAAGAAGGGAAACGCACCAACGTCATATAACAACGCCGAAACATACGGCACCGCGACCAAGGTAAAGTCCCCGTCGGCGAGGAAGCATCCGGGGGTGTTGAGCGGAGGCGGTTTGTACACCGCTGTGGTGAAGAACCGCGCGATGGAGACGATGCCTGCCACGCTGCTGACCTTTGACACGTTGTGAGCGGGCAGTAATGCACAGGGCAAAACGTACAATGTATAGCATGGCGAATACCGTAATAACGCCGCGATTTTGTCCGCTCAACGCGTACGTGCGCAGCGTGAGGATGGCTAGAGGTGTTTGATAAGCCTTCTAGTAACCGGCCAGAGCAGGATCAAAGGCGTACCTTCTGCGACAGCAATACCAAACGCGTTTAGCCCTGTATGTTGTAGGTCAGCTGGCAGAGCTCAAGCCTGAAAGGGCGGACGCACAAGTGAATGCCGCATGGAGCTGGCCGCAACGCTGCAGGTGAACTCGTTAGCGCCGAGACGGAGGAGTGCTTAGACTAGCACCACATACCTTCAAAGATACATCACTCCTCAAAGAATCTGTAGGAGCTCAGGAAACGCCGAGCGAGGCCGAGACGACGCGACACGCACAGTACATGATCGTTCCCATGTCGAAAAACGGCGAGTAGCGGGAAAGGAAGAGAAGGACTGTCGCGGGGCCCCATTGGTGGTCCCACAGATAGTTCACCTGTGCATGATGAGATGTGGAAGAAGAAGAAGAGTTGGTTTGCTCACCTCCAACTCGAAGGTCAAGAGGTAGTCGAAAACCTAGGCTCCCATAAGGTCAGAACTGTAGCGCACTGGGCAACACTCACGAGAATTACTAGAGTGCCGACTACGTGCCTCGTCAGTAACTTTTGTTGTACAGCCCGTCGTCCCACGCACCATTCGCATACTACAATGGCCATTAGAGACAAGAAGAACAAGGCGCGAACAAGTATGCGCACCTTGACCAACGTGAGCCGCTGCGCGAGGACGGCTGCCGGCGCCTGCGCGACGGTGGACATGGAGCGGGCGCGGCGGCGTCCTCCAAGCGTCCTCGTCGTTAAGAAGAGAGGCGATGTTGGAGGCGATGTTGGCGTGATTTTCCTCAGGAGGCGCATCAAGGATTTGACAGCTGTCATTTAAGAATCATTGATCGATCGGAATGTATATACACGCGGCAAAATCCAGATTTGGATCCATCTCTCGGCAACGGCGACAAAAGCCCAGCTTGTGAAGCTAAAACTGATGGCTTTACGGGGCATTTTGATTCTCCATTGCAGATCACCAGGTACCCGAGCCTGAGCTAGGGATTCTTGTTCTGGAGCTTGTAGACTTTATTCCTTATTTATTCCTCTACAAGTCACCGAGATAAAACGACTTAGCAATACGTCATCGACCCCAATGGCAAAAAAAAAACGGTTCAATTCGCCCATGTCGCCTCCAGTTTATCCATTGGCCGCTTGGATAAGTACATGTACACAAGCTTCGAGGATCTAACGGGAACTGAAACCCTTGCCCCGATATTGAGCTTCAGTCAACACCATCATCTCGAAACATCTGCGCTGTCGTTCCCGAGTTGAAGTTCAGGCGTTCCTCAGCCCACCCTCATAACCTGAGTCACTAGGCTAGTAGGCTCATACGACAAATAATTAGGCCTGTGTCAGGCGACCTGCGGAACTTGGATTCCATGCATTGATGACTGACGACAAAGAAAGAAAAAGAGACAAACGAAGGACGAAGTATGTATGCAGTGCGGAGATAAAAGTGACGACTATGAGTATGAGGATGCAGACGGGAGAGCGACGATATAAAACTATGCGATAAAGAATGAGAGACGGACGCAAGAAAGAAAAAAGGAACAGAATCAAGTTTGAAAAAGCTACCAAGCGGCGCCATCCCAGCTCGCACGCTTCCTCTTCCCCTTTGGCGCGGGTTCCGAGCCAGAGCCAGACGTCGACGAGCTGAGAACAAGGTCCTGGGGACGGACAACGATTGCGCTCTGTCCACGCTGGTGCCCACTACTACTGCTGGCCCTCGTAAGTGCACTTGGAGTAGTGCCCTGGGTCTGGAGACCTCTTGCAGCGAGCGCCGCAGCGACTCCAGACTTACTCTTGCTCGTCCCAATACCACCACTCATGCTCCTCATCAGCGGACGACCGGCGGAAACTGGATGCGGCGGGGGTAGTTGCCGCGACGGAGGCATCGCCATGCCAAGGCCTGGCCACATGCCATGTCCCATAGCAAACGGTGTCGACGCAGATGCAGACGAGAAGGAGGCAGTTGCCGAATTCGAACGGGCGAGGTCGAGGGCCTCCCCACCGCGCCAAGTCTCCGTCGGGATCGCGCCCTCCATCGCTCCAGCTCCATAATAGTGCAAATCCAAGAACGGGAGATATATTGCCTCGCCGTGCCCATGTGTGACAGCCGACGCCGACGTCGAGGAGGCAGCGTTTGGCGTCGCAGCGGAAGTCGCACTAAGGCGCTGCTGCTGTCCCACACCAAGCCCGAATAACGTCGTCGGATCCAACGCGAACGTGGTACGCGGGGACATTGGCATGGGTGCGGCAGCAAGAGAAGGCGTTGTCGGTGCGCTCATGAGTATCTGGGCCTGCTGGAGAACAGCTTCTTCCGGTGGGACGGAGCGGGCGCGGGATGGCGGAGGTCCATAGTGGTGATGATGGTGATGATGGTGGTGATGTACGTGTACAGTCTGCACCGTTGTCGGTCGCAGGAGTGGTGTCCCGGGAGGCTCGTCACCACCCGCCAAATCATCGCCTGCATCCGCCTGGTTGTCGGCCTCGGGGGGAATGTCCACCAGGTCATCCAGGCTAAAGACCTTTTCGCCCGTTCTAGACGCTCCAGCCTCCTCTCCTTCCTCGTTCTTACCCCCACGGACCTCTGCGATCCCCGTCAACCCCCTTCCCCGCGCCGCTGCTCCCCGACCAGCTCCCCACTCTGCAAAACCATTCCACACTGGCTGATGCGTTCGCGCACCAAATATCAAATCACCGGCCGTATTCGAATGGTGCGTGAATCCGCGGAAGCCCCCGCCCCAGGCTGCACCACCTGGCTCCGACTCTGCATCCTCAAGAAGGTCCATGTCGTTCGACACGCCATACTCGGAGGAGAACGAGTGCCCTGCTTCGGAATGCGGGGCATCAAACGAATCTAGCTCGAAAGACGAGTGGAACGACAACGCTGGGGAGGAGAACGCAGCATGTGGCTGGGGAGGCGGTCCCGCTCCGGATGCAGATGCGGACGCAGAATGGTGATGATGGTGATGGACATCGAGGCGAGCGCTGGGGTTGTTATGCTGGTGCTGCAGTCCATACATCGCAGGTTGCTCGAGATCGTATCGCTCCATAACGCCATGCGTGAGCTCGAAACTCGTCTCGAGCGGGAACGACGCGCTGTTACTGAGCGGCGGAGAGTGGATAGAGGAATGTGCGAGGGGCGGAGAATTTAACGCGACTGTGGATGTAAACCCAGAGGAAGAGTCGAGTCGCGGGTTTGCAGAGAACCAGTCTTGTGGCCCCCAGGCGCTCCGTCCAATAGTCGGCCCAGCGCTGGAGCTACCCAAACTGAGACCCAGTGATGCGAGCTCCTCTTGTCGCCTGTGCAGAAAGTGTGCATGCTGGAGCTTGCTTGGACTCGGTGTCGACAACTGGGGCGGAGTTGTCGGAAGAATCTGCGATGTTTCTTGTTGAGGGGGGGACGGCACAGCAGACGATACGTCTACATCTGGCATTGGCTCATCGAGATCCCCGTCCGGTGCCCTATCCACCACGAGATGCTCCATCCCACCCACAAGCCCCGTTTCCTCGCCCTTTTGCTGCTGCTGTGGATTGGCGAATTTGAAGGTAAAGTCCGACGCCGCCGAGCCAAAGCTAAAGGCTCCAAACTCCGACTTGGCCATGTCTGAAGCAGGTCCATCATCGCCCTCGTCGTCTGAGCCGGGCATCGACATGCTTTTGAACCCTTGGCTGGTATGTGCACGACGTCTGCGTCGCACGGGACCCATTGCACTCGCAGCGTCGACGCTCGTCCCCGTTGTCCGCGGCAACCCTTCGTCCGTCTTGGAGCGCCCAACTCTGGCGCGACCACGCGTTTCCTCCTCCAACTCTTCCTTCACCATAGGAACTTCCTTGTCTTTACCCGCCCTCCTTGCTGCGCGTGGTCGTGCCTTGTATCCCGCCTTTTCATACTCCTCCGGCCATGCATTCCTGAATCTATCCCTGAGGTCCATACTCCTCCGCCCGGTTGTCCCGAATACGGGAGCCTCTTTGACAATGGTTGCCCAGGCGGCACCGTGCTTACGGAAACCTGCGAGGAGTGCGGAATCTTCCTCTTGGGTGAATGGCCGTCGCTTGGGGTGTGCAGAGGGGGGCGTTGGGAAGAGGGGCGTGCCGTCGGGGTGGGTAGAGCGATTCGGTTTAGTGAGAGAGGCAACATTGACGAGAGAGGAGGACGGCAAGGATGAGGGGAGGTGTGTCCGTGCGTTGGGATAGTGGCTACGATACGCTTCTGGGAAATAGGTCCGGAATCTTGAACAACAGAGTTAGGTATGAGGGAGGGAAGAGAATCACCACAACGCACCTGTCCTTCAAGTCCACTGGAGAGCGGTTGTCGAAGGAAAGATTTGGGTCGGAGAGGATGGATTTCCAGTTGCCTACGCCATGCTGCCGGGACATTAGAAACAAAACGATGAGAGTACAACTACTCACAATTTGACACCCGTCCACAAGCATTTGGGTCTCCTCCGCGGTCCACTTTCGACGCTGCCGCTTCTCCGGTGCAATAGGGGCCCTTTCTTCCGCCTCTCCATCTTCGTCGTCGTCGGGGTCTTGTGTTGTATCAATTCTGCGCACCTTGCCCTTGCGGGCATAGGGTATGGTGGTGTCGTCGCGAAATTTCCATGCCGGGACAACCCTGGGCGACGAAGGCAGTGCAAGCGACACTCGACGCGGTTTCTGGGCGGGGGATGTCGCTGCTGCCGACGTCGACGCCTCTGCTTGTACTTGGACTTGGGCCGAGGACGGTTGTTGGGGAACTTTGAAGGAGAAGCCTGGTGACGACGACGGCATGTGTGGCCGAACTCTGGGGTCTTGGGAAACGGCTTGTTCCTGGGCTGGTGGGTGTGCGCGTGATAATGGAAATCGGTATCAGAGAACCAGAGAGTCGGCGGCCTGGAAGGAATGAAGAGAGAGAGGAAGCGAATGCTGGGCAGAGGGTTGTTTGCTTGCAGGAATGCACGAGGCGAAACGCTGGCAACGCGGCTGACGGGAGCTCAGCTCGACGATGCTCGCAAGACCCCGATTCGTTTGGGAACCCTTTGTGGGCTGCAGTCGTGCCCGCAGTCGCGAAAGGAGAGGGACAATGTAAGAACTTCCCAGGCCGAGTTTGGAGCAAAAAAGAAATCGCATCAAAACTCAATCATTTTCTGGTAAACTACATCTTTGCAACGCTCTTCATCATCCTGCAGCTCGAGCATAGGCTCTCGTGTACGGTCCGCAGCTTCTCGATGTCCTCGACATACTAACCGAAATATTAGCACCCGAATTTGACACAGATGGCTCAACGCACTTGAGGACACCCGCAATCACCCTGCTGCGAAGATGGCCCGGGGTGAATGTGCTTCGGCGAGGTAAGGCAAGTAGGCACGTCGCAATCCACCTTCTTTCCGGTGTAGTTCAGCCACTCTCGATGCTTTCGTTTGACAAATATCAGCGCTCGAAGAACAGTCGATTGCAGCTGGCATTGAATCGACGCACCCCGCACAGAGTGTAGCGATCTATTATTCTGTGCAGCCAGCCATTCAGCGGAGGGACGGAGACCCGCACGGAATACGTACATTTCGTGCTTGCACATGAGCAGCGTGGGTGTGGGCCTGAAGTACTGCGCAGTTGTTGGATGAGCGACAGTAGCAGCAACACTGGGAAGCTCACCTTTTAACGTGCGATCCATGGCGGTCCGCACCTATCTTTACTTGCTTGCTTACTCTACGCACCTATCCCTAGCCCTCCAATCCCGTCAGTCCGGACTCTCCCGACCCCCGTCCAATCTATCTAATCCGACTCGAACTCTCCCAGCGCGCAACTCCCTCTTTCTCACAATCATCTCCGCTCCCCAGGCCGCTTCTGACATGAGAACAGGTTCGAAATAGATCTTTTCCCTCCCAGTAGAAGCAGCCGCTCGCATGGTTCTAGCCCATGCCTTCTGGTGCTGCTAGCCGAGTTTTCGATTGCTCCTTGCTTCTCTTTCTTCTTGGACTGCGAAGGAGCTCGTCGGCAAGCTGTTCCTCCAAGATCAACACCTGGCATTGAGCATAGACCACATGTTCTCATCCCGGAACGCAAAAGAGGAAAAAAAGAAACTATTCTCGAACTGCCACTGGTTGACTATCGCGGAAGTTGGACCCAGGGTCTGGGCTTGGCACGCACAATCCTGCTAGCTTGCGCCTAGTATCGACGTCTGGATCTCAAGAACCCCTCGGGGGGCCGCTCTCGAACGGCGCAGCGTCTACTTCCATCCAGACGACCCCCCACGTTTTCAACAATTTGCGTATCAAGTAAAACCGCGGCCCTTTCTTCACCCCCGGGCCGAATGGCTTGTGTCCATTATATTCTTTACAGTCGGACCGGTTGTGGCTTGTTATTACTTGCTCTTTGTGGGTGGGTCATGCAATCTGGGCCTCGGAATCGAAGCTAAAAGCCAAAAGCTTGAATCTTGTCGACGTCAACTTTATGCCGCGGCCGGAGGTGCATGCAGCGTACAGGAAAAAACTATTTTCACCCGTAGAAATGTCGACGGAAGAGACGCGGGGAAATCGCGACCACAGATGCGACATTCAACCAAGACAGCAAATACACAGTCGGCGCCGCTTTTCGAGCTTCAGCAAGACTGAATCTTACTTCTTCGTAGTCGACGAGTACCAGCTCCGCGCTGCCTTCGTCTTCATATCTACTAAGCCGCCGCGGCCCAGATTAGATTGGCGTTCCGAGTCCTCGAGGCCAAAGCAAAGCAAGTTGAACACGATCGACACATGCGCACCAGCCTGAGGGATTCCGGGCCCCGTCCACAGGCCGCTCGATCATCGACCTCGGATCTGGAGTCCGAGAAGTAGGCGCAGGTACAGTAGCCAAGGTTAGCGCAGGACCAGGGTTACTTCAATCAGAGTTCAATCATGAATTCATTAATATTTCAGTTGCTTTCCGATTTCACTTTTCGCTCACGCGGATCGGCCTGATACTGCGGTAATCGAAATCCATTCGTGCTCCCCTCCGTCCGTTAGATAATAAAAGATCCTAGAAACCCATAATCAACGATGATGAACATTGAAGGAACCGTGTAACAATCCAATCCAATCCGACTACAAAAGACCTAACGCGGATAACCCCACGAGCCCAATTTTCCAGCTTTCGAAGTCAGTGTCTCGCGGGGACTTCAGCATGGTGAGGAGGGTGCCGACTATCGCCAGTTTGGGATCCATGAGGCGGTCTCGCGCTATCACAAAGCTTTCAGAATCACTAGCGCCAAGAAGGGAACACGAACCGTCCTTGTCCACGGCAAATGCAACGATTAGACGCAGAGAAATCGCGGCCGTTTCGGGCTTTCTGAGCAACTGCGCGCATACTCTCCACAGCTCTGACTGGAGAAAGTGCCGGCGGAACTCGGCTATGAACTGTTAAACAAACGAGATCCACAGCACCCTATGTCTCGCCGTTCGGTGCAAAATGGCTGATGACCCTGGACGCTGCTACAGATTTTGCAGTATCTTCTTCTTTGTGATCAACATCAATAACTGCTCTCCGCCTTCTGGAGATATCGTCGTCCTATGGAACGATGAGTAATTCATCTAAGGGAGCGGCAACCTTCAAATTACGACTCGGCCGGCAGCTGCAAGATCATAGCCGTCCGCGCCTCTAAGTGGCGCAAAGTGACTTGGGTTTTTCCGAGTTTCTGATCAAGGTCCTCTGTCAGCTTGGCCCCAATTGATGAGAGATCCGTCGCGGTCGCTAGAGATGGAGGATTAGATCGATGGAGCGATCCACAGAGCAGAAGTAAACCTTTTCTGAATAGCTTTTTGGTGAGGTCTAAAACTATTTGGTCCGCAGGGCTGCCATCTAACGTCTCCAGAATTTCTTCGAGGGATTGTGGAGCTGACAGAATAGCTCGAGTGACATCTGAGGATGTGTTCCTTGAGCAGTGGCACCTTACACCGTGAAGATGTCAGACTCACTGTTGTCCAATAGCACGTCGAGCGCTCCCGACGCGTATTCGAGTCCTGTCTCCCCCAAACTGACAATTTTCGGTCAGACTTGGCCTACACGAGTAGGATGCCGCTCACAAGACCAGAATCGTAGCCGACGTCGCGCCAGAGTCGGGCCCGGGCCCGTACGTAATGCATTGATCATATCCTTCACCGGAAGCTTCAGGCCACTGTCATCCTTTGAAAGTCCTGCAACCACTGATGACCAAGTGTCAGGATCAATGTGCGGATTCATGCATTCATACCCGCTGCGAGGTTGCTGTCCAAGATTTTTTCAACAAGATCCCGAACATCATCGTCGCGATCGGCTAACATGGCCAAGAGTTACAGTGTTAGCGTGATCGAGGGTCGCCGAGTCGCTGGAGAACAGTTGAATATACCCAGTCAACTTATCCGAAGCACTTACAATTCTGCATGACTGTGGAGAGAAGCTTGAGGGTAATTTGTTTCGATTTCGGATCGGGTACAGTTTTCAAGTTGCCTTCTAGGATCAAAATGAGCTCCGGAGACCACAATATCACCGTTGGTTCGCCTAAGGATGGACCTTATCCTCTGGAGCTGTAGACAGAACACAAACCATGCTCAAAATACATGTCCATGGCTTGACAAGCTGCCGACCAGTTTTACCTTGCATTCCATGTATTTCCATGTATTTCTCACTGTACCCCACTGTAGTTATCACCGGCATTCTCGAATCATCACATATACATTCCCCCGCTTCTGTGTAGCACATTGTAATAGCCAGTCGCACGTACCTGAATCAACTACCAGATGTAACCCGCATGCCAAAACCACCCAACTGCCATATCTGCAGTAACACAACCCATAGACTCGATTAAGGCTTGGATGGGATCTTCCTGACTGCGTTGTGATGCTGCAGGCATTCGTAGAGATAGATTTGCAAAATACAGCTTTTGTACTATCAAGTCTCAGTTGAGTCGTCTTCTGGGGATTGTGTTCGCAACGGTGGAAACTGTGTTTTTAAATTGTGTGTGTGTGTGTGTGTGTATATAAATCCAACGGGGCTAGAAAAGCTTGCGCTTGTGTAGTTCCTGTGGACGGGGTTAGTAGGGATAACCGAGCTGAGAGGCTGTTGGCCTCCGCGAGATTAGTCTATTGTCGTGGATGGTGTGTTTTTAATTGAGCGGAGAAGGACTCGTCCTCCGCAAGATTATCTGGTAGTCGTGGATGTGGTTTGGTGACTTGTTGGTCTACCGCGAAGTTGTTGGAAGGAAGGTGGTGCTCGATTCTCTTCGAGGCTTATGATGCTTCTCAGTGAGGAAGTCCTGGCCGATGGGTGTTCAATAGTGCCGCTTGTATAGGATGGTCTATACATGTCGTGCTCGTGGATTCGAGATATTGGATGGCGACTGAGCTACAGGAAGTCCTCCAAACGCCCTGGTATATGTCTGGGTGTCGCGGTTATTGCGCGGTTCCGAATGGCGGTTGCCCTCGTAGAGCTTAACTGGCTGCGCTCTCATCCGTCGAGGTTTACTATAGTGAGTTGACCGACACCGAGCCTTTGACGCGCCTTGCGCGCCATACATGCTCGTAGCGCGCCATCACGTGGCCGTGCAGCAGTAGCGCGCGACCGTATACTCAGATATTCCCACTCACACATGCTTTCCTCATCCGAGCACACTTCACTACGACGACTCCCGCGCCTGTAGTCAGTGTTGACTCGTCCCACATGCTGTTTCCCTTTATTATTCCGTCGATCTGGTTTCAGCTTGTTGAGATTGTAAGCCCGAAGTGCCCGATCAGGATTACTAAGGGCTTACCGAGCATTCCCCGAGAGCGTAGAATACTCTAGAATATTCCCATGTAGTATATAAGCTAGCCCACTGGTGCCTACAGCTCCAGTGGATTGTAACCAGTGACCTAACAGTCGAGTGCGACAAGCTTCCGAACAGCTCTAATCACAACACAGCTAGTTAGTATAAAAGCCTTGTAGTAGCTACTGGACCAGAAGCGATTAGTAGCCCACGTTTTAGCCTTCGCCTCACCTCAGTCTCAGTCTCTCAGTCTCCCTTTCTCCGTTAGCTTCCTAGTTTAGCTGTCTGAGCTATCTGGAGCACTCGCACAAAGTCCTATATTCTTTAGTCCACTGTTAGTGTTCTATAGCCTGTAGGCATGTCATTTTGGAGCCCACCGCGAGGGTTTCAAAATAGCTTCGGACGCACCTAGAAGCTTACGGCAAAGCACTTCCCAACGGCGTCGAGCAGACCGAGATCTTCAGCTAGAAGTTCTCACCGCCATCCGGGACCCCGCCACATCGAATCAGCATCCCTCCTCCACCGAAGACGATCTCTTCGAGAACCTTCCTGAGCACCAGGCTCAGCATAACAACCTATCACCTCATTCTCCCAATTCACCATCACTCGCGTGGTTGTTCGACGATCCACCCACACCAATCACAACCGTCGCTCTACCAACCCAAAACCATCCAATTCCGATCACCAGCATGTCCACCTTCCTCATGCCTGCGCGCGGCGCCAACACGGCGCCAAAATTCGACTCTAGCAAGCCCGAAGAGCTCCGTCGCTTCTTTGCTGATGTCGAGTATCTTCTTGAGCTAGCAAAGATCACCAACGTTACTGAGAAAAAGAGGGCTTGCTCCCGATACCTTTCAGTACAGGACCAAGAGCTCCTCAAAGGGTTAATAGAATTCAGTGATGCCAACAAGACATACGAGGAGTTCAAGAAAGCAGCGCTCGCCCTCTACGCCAGCAACGACGAGAATCACCTGTACACCCTAAAAGATTGGGATGCACATCTCGGAAGCGTTGCCCGGCGCGGCGTCCATACGGAGAAAGATCTAGCCGATTTCTATCGCGATTTCATGCGCATGGGAAAATACCTTATCGGCAAGAAACGCCTATCGGAAACCGAGCAGAGCCATGCTTTCCTCCGAGCCCTCCAGCCGGCATCCCTGCAGAAAGACGTGAAGCAGCGCCTGCAAATCATCAGACCAAATGTCCACGCCGATGATCCGTACAACTTGACGGACCTATACGACGCCGCCAAGTTCGCGTTGGCCGGAAGTTCCACTCGCACCACCGAGGCGACAGCCGACGCATCCATCAAGCAAGAATCAGGCGAGATCTCAGCCCTGTTGAAGGCTGTTACGCAGCTAGTCCAAGTCATGGCGATGACGCAGGCAAAGCCAGCAACAACCAGCAAGGGCAACTTGTCCAACAATACAAACCCACCTCAGAAACGCGCATGAGCGCCTGGATGCGGATACTGCGGAGATCTCAGTCACTTCTTCCGTGATTGTCCCCACGTCCCCGAAGACAAGCAGAAAGGCGTCTGCAAGACGAACAATCAAGGAAAACTCGTGCTCCCCGACGGATCCTTCCCACCATTCGCAGAAGGTATGTACCTTCGCGACCGTTTCCTCAAATGGCACGCCGAGAACCCCGGAAAACTCGCCACCACACAGCTGGTAGTCGAGCTCGCTACCGGTTCGAAACCAGCTCCAGCGTTCATGCTATCCGATGAGCAGCACTGCGAAACGCTAATGGCAGAACTGAATATGGTTCGCACTCGCATGGAAGCCTGCAAAGCGCTAGAAGCGAACAGACAGAACAACGAGCCAAAGCTGCTGAAGCCCGTGGAAAAGGCTCTAGAAGTCGATCCGGCGACCGCATCAAACATAGAACCCACGGCTGCTGCTAAAGAACACGAACCGCCTGTTATTCCCTTCCCAGAACACCCGTTTGCCGCTGCACGTGATGCGGCATACGCACCACCGAAAGATCGCAACGTTGGCGCACTTCCGAAGCCTAACGCACGTGTCCCGCCGCCAGTCTCCAAGGACGGAGATGCGCGGAAAGTCTTCAATGCTGCGCTGGACGCACAGGTTGTGATCTCACAACGAGATCTACTCTCAGTCTCACCGGATATCCGGTCTCTTTACCGAGAAGCTGTGACCCCGCGAAGAAATGCTGGTCAAAACGAAGCACCACAACTACTGAACACCATCGACGACCCGCTCGGCAACCTGGCCGAATACGCCGCGAACACAGATCCGACTCATGATGCAAATGATACGCTTCAATCACTCCTTCACGACTCACTCCCAGCCTCGTATACCAATGCAATCCACCAGTCGACGCCAACGCCCGCGGACGGCTATGTAGTCCCAGACCCTTTCGAAGTATTATTCATCCAAGGTTCGATTCCAGAAGGACTTGTCGTGTCAGCGGACTCCAAAGCGATCCGCACCATACTCCCGATTGTCGACAACCAACAACACATCGAAAGCATCGTAGATCCAGGCTCACAGATTTGCGCGATGTCCGAAGCAATCTGTCACAACCTGGCACTCAGCTACGATCCCACGGTAATACTCCAGATGCAATAGGCGAACGGTGCAATCACCCCGTCTCTCGGCTTAGCGCGCAACGTGCCATTCAAGATAGGAAATATCACACTCTATATTCAGGTTCACATCGTACGCAACCCGGCCTACAATATCCTCCTTGGCCGTCCATTCGACGTTCTGACACAATCCGTCGTCCGGAATTACAAGAATGACGATCAAACAATCACCATCCACGACCCAAACACCGGCAAAACTGCCACAGTACCTACCGTTCCACGCGGATCGGCTCGCAACACCCAGGATTTTCAATACGCGAATCGTTCACCATTGAAGTTGTGACACCCGAGGACGCGCCGACGCTACCCGACTGCGCGATAGCGCTCATAATCGAAACAGACCCGGCGCACCCAGATGGTTTTCAAATAACCCAGCACAAGTCACTCGAACAGGACACCGACCACGATATCCAACTTGCTTACCTCTTAGCCTGCAACAACGTAGAAAATAACCATGATACTGTACACTGTGCGCATCTCGTTGCTCAACCAACGCCCTGCAAACACACTGGGGATTCAACTCCCCCGTACAAATTTTATTACCCCGATGATCCGACTGATGAACCAGGTTTCCCACGTCTCAGACCACTGTACTCAACGAATAAACGCGCTCCCGACCCGAATTTCACGACCCATATAACCGCATCCTTCAATAATTCACTCCCACACCCCACTACACCTCCGGCAAATTTATTTCAACCCATGGTTGAAGTTTTTGCAAAGAAAAAGTACAAGCCAGTCGCACAAAAAATTCGGCCTATCCTTGGCGACCTCCCTGATAAGTTCCGTATCGTTCGTAACATCACGGGGGATCCACTCGAAGGAATGCCCAAACTCAACCCGAACCGCCCTCCATTCCAACCAACCGGACGTTACACCAAGGAGCGCCGCGATGCACTCGATGAAGCACATGCTGGCAACTTTCTCTGGCCAGCAGAAAGAGAGCTGCTACACTACTTCATGTGCCTCCAGAACAGAGCGTTTGCATGGGAGGACTCAGAGCGGGGAAGCTTCCGTACAGATTTCTTCCCACCCGTCGACATGCCTGTCATGCCCCACACTCCATGGGTACAGCGAAATATTCCCATACCGCCAGGAATCTATGACAAGGTCTGCGATGTCATCCGGACGAAAATAGCCGCTGGAGTCTACGAGCCCTCCAACTCCTCTTACCGATCAAAATGGTTCTGCGTCGTCAAGAAGGACGGCAGCAGTCTACGTTTAGTACATGCACTAGAACCTCTCAACGCCGTAACAATTCAACATTCCGGTGTTCCACCATTCACGGACCAGCTCGCGGAACAGTTTGCGAGACGAGCGTGCGGCGCCATGCTCGACCTATATGTCAGCTACGATGAACGCCTACTCGCGCAGGCATCACGCGACTACACAACTTTCCAAACGCCATTTGGCGCCCTCCGACTCGTAACGTTACCTATGGGTTGGACTAACTCAGTTCCAATCTTCCATGATGATGTAACTTACATTCTTCAACCCGAAATCCCCCGAATTCACACAACCATACATCGACGACGTCCCAGTCCGGGGACCAGCTTCACAGTACCAAAACGAGGATGGAACATACGAAACAATACTCCAGAACCCCGGAATCCGCCGTTTTGTGTGGGAACACTTCCTCAACCTCAACCGCATCGTTCAACGAATGAAATACGCGGGCGGAACATTCTCAGGGAAGAAGCTTGTCCTCTGCGGTGAACAAATCACGGTAGTAGGCCATGTCTGCACACCGCGCGGCGGCGTTCCCGACGAATCACGTATTGCAAAGATTGCAAACTGGGGTCCGTGCAAGGACCTTTCAGATGTACGCGCCTTTCTGGGCACAGTCGGCGTCTGTCGCATGTTCATTCGAAACTTTGGCCATCGCGCTCACGCGCTAATCAACCTCACAAGAAAAGAAGTTCCGTTTCACTTTGGACCTGAACAAATAGCTGCACAAGAGGATCTCAAGCGCGCTCTTATCCATTCCCCGGCACTCAGGCCACTGGACTATAAATCCGGTGCACCAGTTATACTCTCCGTTGACACTTCCAGCATCACAATCGGATTCCTACTCTCCCAGTGCGATCCAGACAACCTCACGCGACGATTCTATGCGCGGTTCGGATCCATCACACTCAACGAACGCGAGTCACGATTCTCGCAAGCAAAACTAGAACTTTACGGCTTGTTCCGCGCTCTCCGCGCATGCAAACTATATCTGATCGCCCTCCGAAACCTCGTGGTTGAAGTTGACACACGATATATAAAGGGAATGCTTGCAAATCCGGACCTAGAACCCACAGCCAGTATCAACCACTGGATACTCGCCATCCTTACCTTCCATTTTACCCTCGTACATGTTCCAGGTGATCACCACAGCCCGGATGGACTCTCGCGCCGACGACCACAACCCGGTGATGAACCGGAACCAGACGATGACTTTGATGACTGGCTCGATCAAGTCCACGGCTTCATGCATATGGTAAACGACTCACCATACGTGCAGCGACCACAGAAATTAATCGCCACATTCGCCGCGGACATCGTCCCAGATACAGGGAATCCACCGCCATCCCTCTCATACGAAAATGTACCTCGATCGGACACCGCACGAATCGCAGACGCGCGTCTCGAATGGGTCTGATGGTGGCACAATGCACTCAAGCGCCCTCAGCACATCACGGACGAACAGTATGCGTCCTTCACACGCTACTGCCTCGAATTCTTCATCGACAACGAACATCTTTGGCGCAAAGACTCTCAAGGCCAGCACAAGCTTGTAATACCCACTCACCGCCGACTCTTCATCCTTCGATCCGCACACGACGATGTGGGACACAAGGGCTTCTACGCGACCCGTGCCCTAATCACAGAACGATTCTGGTGGCCGTACATGTTCAGCGATATCAACTGGTATACGCGGACTTGCCATCTCTGTCAACTTCGAAAAACACAGAAGCTCCTGATACCTCCCATGGTTTCACCACCCTCCCGAATATTCACGCGAATGTATATGGACACCATGCACATGCCCCGAAGCAACGGCTTCGGATATATTGTGCAAGGCCGCTGTTCGCTCACCCACTGGCCCGAATGGCGCATGCTCCGAAAGGAAACGGCCTCCGCGATAGCAGACTAGATATTCCAGGATGTACTCTGTCGCTGGGGAACTCTTCTGGAAATCGTTACCGACAACGGTTCACCGTTCATCAAGGCACTCACCTATCTCGAGAAAAAGTACCATGTCAAGCACATCAGACTTTCGGGATACAATTCACGCGCCAACGGACTGGCGGAACACTCACACTATGATGTTCGCGAAGCGCTGTTCAAAGCTTGTGATGGAGACGAACGGCGCTGGGCTTTCAGCGCTCACTCAGTTTTCTGGGCAGAACGATGCAGCGTCCGGAGACGCATGGGCTGTTCCCCCTTCTTTGCCGTAACCAGCGCACATCCTCTACTGCCGCTAGACATCTACGAGGCCAACTATCTGACCCCCGCACCTATTTCCATCCTAACCACGAACCAACTTATCGAGCAACGCACAATCGCGCTTCAGAAACGCTGCGGGGACCTTGAAAAACTTCATACCAGAGTGCTTGAAGCACGACTACATGACGCCGAACGGTTCAAACGCGAACACGCGTACACAATCCACGACTACAACTTCATCCGCGGTGCACTAGTACTCATGCGGAATATGTCGTTCGACAGATCAATCGGTCACAAAATGCGAAAGCGCTACTTCGGACCATTGGTCGTCGTATCAAGGAATCGCGGAGGAGCCTACATCCTCGCAGAGCTTGATGGCTCTGTATTCGCATGACCAATCGCAGCCTTCCGATTGATCCCGTACTTCGCGCGTGAACACATCACATTACCTCCATTGGATGAATTCATGGACATATCGACTGAACGCCTTCGCGAGATGGAGCAGTCCACACTATCGGACCCAGAAGACGACCAAGAAGATGAGATGCCAACAGCCGCACAGCAATAATCCCAGTTGGGAGGAGACTCACCCTGGGAAAGTTGGCCATCACCCTGTAGCTCGCCATGTCCGAGCGGTGGCGACCCAAAAATTCTCGCAACAAGACTACAAACAAGATCACCGGTACTCCACTACCACAATCAGAAACGTGAAATTTTACGCGTGCTCCCCGCCTGGTTTCAATCCGGACACTGCTGAATGTTTTTCTTTTACTCCGCACCATAGTTTCTCCCGTTTAAACCACATGCCTATCTCTACGATTTACAGATCTGTTGCTACTCATACACGCACACAAGGGTTGCTAATACCCTAATTTTTCCGATAGAAACACTATTTAAACTCGCCTGTACCATTCAATAGACCAGAATACCACTCTCCCCCCTCAGACTCTCAGTTCCCGTGTTGCTCTTGCCACAACCCCCAGCCTCAGCCCTGTGTTGCACTGTCCACAGCCTCAGCTCCCCAGTCTCCTGCATCGCACTTGCTGCAGAACCAGCCCCAGTAATCAGCCTATTCCGCGCCGTGTCGTCCTTACCTCGGCGTCATTTCGACAAAAATCACACCCATGCCTGCAGTTCTCTCCACAATGACCACTCCCGTTGGTGATGTGATGCGATACCGCGTATCGCCAGCTCACTTCAACACCCTCTGCGCCGCTGTCGCTGCTGCGGCCCCTCCGACCCGTGCTTATCATTCGCGCCGCTCACATCGCAATCCGCGCAAACCTCGGCTCTGTCACTATTGCACCAGCCATACCCATGTCATCCGCACCTGCCCCATGCTTGCTAGCGATCGCGCCGCCGGTCACGTCTTGACGAACAGCAAAGGCCATGTGTGCCTTCCGGGCGGAGACCTGGCTCCTGCGTGGATTAAAGGCCCCAATGTGCATATTCGGCTCATGCAGTATGCCGGTTATCTCATGGAGATGCACGCGTATCACAACCGTGCTATCCCCGAGAACGTTCGCACCGCGCCAACAATATCTACTCCCCTTCCCCTTCCAACCCAACCCATCGACATCAACGCCGACTAGAACTCACTCGTCGAGGGCAACGTCTACAACCATGATCCTGATCTCGATGACCTTCACTTCGCTTATCCGCTGTCCCCCACCAACGCTTCTCGCGGAACGTCCCCGGGTGACGTTTCTCCGTTCCCATCGCCATCCCCGAGCCCATTTACGGCTTACGAAACGCGCGACAGCACCCCACAGTCCCTCTCCGACATCAACCGAGCGCTGTCCTCATCGCCTTACGCCGAGAACCCCGAACAATGCTGGGAAGAACTATTCGGCACAGAGCCCAACGAGGACGTTGGCTCGGAACCCAGCTCTGACGACGTTAATGATGCCAACGAAGACGAGTTTGACACCTTCCAGGATAACATCGACGTCTCGGAAGCCCGTTGGCTCGCCTTCTTGTATGTCAAGGGCCGTGGCAACACCGAAAAACCTATTATCATCTTCTGAACCACGCACATACTTAATCTCCCCCTCCATTTAGATTTTCTTAGAGTTTATTTATTCTTTCGCAATTATCCGTATACGTAGGTGACCGAGGACGGTCACACTCTCAGTTGGGAGGAGATGACGCGCCTTGCGCGCCATACATGCTTGTAGCGCGCCATCACGTGGCCGTGCAGCAGTAGCGCGCGACCGTATACTCGGATATTCCCACTCACACATGCTTTCCTCATCCGAGCACACTTCACTACGACGACTCCCGCGCCTGTAGTCAGTGTTGACTCGTCCCACATGCCGTTTCCCTTTATTATTCCGTCGATCTGGTTTCAGCTAGTTAGTATAAAAGCCTTGTAGTAGCTACTGGACCAGAAGCGATTAGTAGCCCACGTTTTAGCCTTCGCCTCACCTCAGTCTCAGTCTCTCAGTCTCCCTTTCTCCGTTAGCTTCCTAGTTTAGCTGTCTGAGCTATCTGGAGCACTCGCACAAAGTCCTATATTCTTTAGTCCACTGTTAGTGTTCTATAGCCTGTAGGCATGTCACCTTATAGCGTCCGAAAAGTGGTGGAGTGGTGGATAGTGGTTCCCTTTTAATTGGGTGGTCCCGATACCGTTGTCCTCAGTGTCTGTGTCTTGAAATTTGCACTGTATATTGGGGCGCAGGGAACTGTTTACTTGTGTTTACAGTTGTGGTAGATGTAGTTTGTGGGTGTGAATGCTTAGTTCCACAATTCCCGTGCGTTTGGCCTGGGACGTCAAGTTGTGAGTATGTTATATCCATGCACATTCACTCCGACCTCTCCGGTCTCCGGACTTACCGGAGACCTCGGAGGCTCCGGACTCCGGACTCCGGACTCCAGACATTCTCCGACATAGACCTAAGCCCTCGGGCTACTTGGGTTTTTACGCAATGAAGGTTTACTGAGTGTTTCCCATATTGGGACTCCATTCTTATTGTTCTTATTGTCTCTCGCTTATTTCCTTATCTATCGATAATCCTTATTGTCTAGCTACTTACTTCTTCGTCTCCTTCCGGTTCCCTACTTACTATAAATACCAGTAGCTACTCGTCTTGTACTTTAGTTTGATTATTAACGTTCTTGACTACTCGTCTTGCCTCTGCCTCTCTCTTCCGGTCATCCTCCGACTTGCTCTCCGCTCCGCTCCGCTCATCGACCGGAACCTTCCGTCTCGCCTCCGGCCAGGGTAGTACACACACCCTTACTCTCCTGTGGTGCTTGCGCTCATTCCGGTTACATCCGGGTTACATCCACTTCTCTCTGGCACGGGATTTAACAGAGTACGCTCTAGACCAAGCGGATTTCTAATGGTTTGTAAGAAACCGGGTTGGTAAGTGTTTCATGTTTTGCTTCATAAGGCTTGATCGCACGGCTGTCAAATGGTTTTGTGGGGTGCTGGGTCGAAGTGTTGACCGAGTCGCTTTGATCCCTGGATGCTGCTGTATTTCCTGGACCTTTGCTCGACTCGTCTGCCTTCCGCTGGGTTTTCCTGGGCGCTGCTACATTTCCTGGACCTTTGCTCGACTCGTCTGCCTTCTGCTGGGTTTTCCTGGGCGCCGCTACATTTCCTCGAGCTTCGCATTAGGTCCCTCATCCTCCACACTATTATTTCCAGACGCCGCAACATTTCCCTGGGCACCACGACTCTCCCCTGGACCTTGTGTTGGGTTGCTCGTCCCCCGCTGGATTCCTTTGAGCATCACTGCATTCATCAGGAAAAGGGTTTGTGCTACTGGGCTGCCTGCCAACGCTTGGTAGCGCCGGTAGGTCTAGTAGGCCCAGTAGCAGTTGGCAGGCAGCTTCAGTCGCAGCGGGTAGAAGCGAGGAGCGGATCAGCGATCGCTCGATAGATCTTGACAGTGGCGCTTGTTTGCAGATTGGACCTTGGTCTTTCAAAGGCTGGAAGAGCACTGGTATGGCAGTGTGAGAGTGTACTGTACTCGAAATTGTCAGGAGTATCACTCCCAGACCACTCCAAACTACAGGAGGGGTACCCCGGGTACATGAGAAAGCGACGAAAATCGCTAAGTCCATAGATCACATGTATCAATTGTGTGATTGTTGATGCATCTGTCAGTGCCAAAAGTGGCGCCATTTGGTTGCTTCTTCCCTCCCACCCTCATGTTGACTCCTTGCCCTTGCCCCGCCCACCCCTCGTTGATGTTGCCGGCTAGCCCTCCCTTCTGCGGCCAGTCAGGCCAGCTCCCAGTCCCCTCCGACCCTTCTTCCTCACCCAGGCCGTCTCCTGCACGCTCTCATCCACCAGGAATCCGCACCACACCGCTGCGCTCCAGCCCCCCGGCTCCTCCCTCAACACTCCTCCCTCAATGCTCCTCAGTAACACTTCCTTATTCCTCAACAACTCTTCTTTATTCCTCAGGAACGCTCCCCAATTGCGTCAACGCTGCCCGATTCTGTCAAGCCTGATTCTGTCCACACCCCCAATTCCCTTAACGCTGCCCACACTCCCATTTCCTTCAACACCTCCTCAAATCCTCAAGGCAGACTCACAACAAGCACCTCAAAATTGGTTCCTGCGCGATGTTATTTCTCTGGAGGTATGTGCTTGTCTGCCGCTCGCTCAATGCTCAATTTACACAGGCACAACGACACCGCTCTCAATCCTCCCCTTCACCACGATACACTCGCTAGTTGTCGTCTCAAGCACCGCCTCAATGCCCTTGTCAAGGCCCGGTCTCAAGAATCACCTCAGGTTCTCTCTACTGCAAGCCCTGCCGTCCGCCTTCATCTCCGGGTATGTGCTCTGCCGATGTGGATTCGATGCTGACATCTTCCAATAGATGCTGTCTTGCTGCCAATCTCCCTCCGTTCCATTCCTCCAACTTCATCCGACCGCTCCCATCGACACACCCCCTTGCCGACCAAGGAGCAGCCGGACGATGTCCTGTTTGTACTTTGTAGTAATTTTGAGCGTGAAATACCATTCGATTCATCATATTTTTGCATGTGTACTCGTGTCTGCTTGGTACTACCGGACTACTACCAGGCTGCTACCGGGCTGTAGGCTAACTGCTACCAGGTGCTGCCAGCAGACCCCCAGTTGCTACCAGGATGCCGGTACCAGGGTACCTGTCTACTGGTCTACCCCATCTACTGGGCCTACTGGGTGCTACAGGGACACATCCCGTTTTCCTGATGTTGTTTCCAGTCCTGCGAGATTATCCCGCATCTGTGCGTTGATTTCTTGACCTCTGCTTCACATTGCTGACCCAAATAGACCCCCGTCTCATTCTCCCGACAGCTCCTACCGCTCTTTGGTTACGTGTCGGACCGTTGCCGTGCCCGCTAGGCTGGTCTCGTCTGCAAGCGTATGCTCGATGTCTGTTTCCACCAAAAGTCTGCACCTGTCGTGTCGTATGTCTCGCTCCTTTATTGCTTGCCAGTCTGAACTGTTTCGAGCAAAGGTTATAGGTGGCGCGTTATTTCCGAGAGACGGTGACGTTTTCCGCACCGAGCTCAACAAATTCTGAGTTCACCGAGGAAGGCTACTCTGGCTGCGATGTTCGTGTCACCCACGCTCGCACCGAGATCATCATCCGTGCTACGCACACCCAAGAAGTCCTTGGTGAAAGGGGCCGCCCTGTTTCGCAAGCTCACCGCCCTCATCACCAAGCGTTTCAAGTTCCCCGAAAACTCTCTCTCGAGCTTTACGTGGAGAAGGTTCAATACGGTGGTCTCTCGAGCGACGGCGATGTTTCCCAGTAATCGCGTAAGGTTACAGCGGAGTCGTAGGTGGAGTGGATCTGTAGGTGGAACAGGTCTGTATCCGGGCAAACATTGCAAGGGCAGGAGTGCATCTCAATGCACCGGGTGAGGTCGTAGGTTTGCTGTAGAAGCGTGTATTAATCCGGCGGTATTGCTTATTGGGTTTCTTTGTTCCTCTGGAAGCGTGTAATAATCCAGCGGTGTCGTCTGTGAGGGTCACTTCATTGTCTTGTTGTGCGTAATAATCCAGCGGTGTCGGTTATCGAGTTGTGTTGTCCGTTCACCGTGTTGGTCCGGCATCCTAAGGCTTGTGCGGCGTGGCCCGGCTATCTATAGCCCTCACAGCGTATGTACTCCCCATGTTGATGCAGGTACGCTTTCCCTTTCAAAACAGTTGGGTCGCGGCTCTGAACCAGAGATGTCACTTACAGGCGGAGAATGACTCTTTGATGGGGTTTAGGTCCGGACTATAGGGTGGGAGGAAAAGGACGAGGACACCACTATCATTCAGAATGTTGTGTAGGATGTTGTTGTGGTAAATTCGACAATTGTCAAGCACTAGAACGCTCTGAGGCACAGGGTATCGATTTATTTCCGGCAGCTGCAGAATAGACATCAGAAGGCAGAATGAGAAGAGAATGGGCCACACACCACATCCTGCACAATGAAATTGAAGAATTCAAAGGCATTCGTCGAGTCCTTGACCACCGCACTGCGATATATCCCTTGATACTCGTTGCCGCTGTCAACATATAGCGATCTCTGCATGTGAAAGGTACACTAGTTTCTGCCACAGTCCCGGCCGGAGAGCATCCATATCAACGCGTGAGGGTACGCTCATCCTTGCTAGACTCGTCAACGGTCACGAATTCAGCACCGGTGCCTGAGAAATATGTGGGGTTTTGAATGAGGTTGCAGTATTCTGTCCGACGAGCTTCGTTGCGCTCTGCTGCTAGGCGACAAAGCTTCTTCCAGGTAAGGCCTGCACATTGAAGAGTTGCTTGGAGTGTGGAGATAGAGATGGCAATGTTGTGGTGGATGACAAGATTTTTTTTTTGGGAAATTGCACAAAAAAAATTTGATTTTCTCATCAAAAACTGTAACGACTGTAAACAGCCTGTAGTTTGTACTACACCTCAGATGTTTTTCTCGAGCAACATCTGAGGTATGCTTCACTGTACTATATTTATTTCACTCGTACTTATGGTTCTGGTAGTTGTATTCAGGTAAATATATTTAGACGTTCTCTCTCAAGCAACATCTGAGTTGTATTCAGTTTCTATCGACAACACTAGAGCGACACAAGAACAAGTCTTGACGGGCATTCAAAAAAAAGAAGTAGCGACAACATACAGATTCGAACTTTGACCGCAGCACCTGCCAGTTCTTCGGTCTGCCAACGCTCCGGACTTGTTTGAGTGCTGGCACTAGGGCTTGGAATGGGGGCTTCTTGAAGCTGCCACCATCACCAGCGGCACCAGCACGGCTGATAAGCCCAGTGAGAAGGGTGGTGTTGTCAAGGTGAGTTCATGACACATTGCCGCTTTCAGGAAGGGCACAGGTAGGTGCATCGGTGGGCTGGGTCTGCAAAGCCATGGGCAGTGGAAATTTATCGCGTGAGATCATACATCACATAAGTCTAACAGTCTATCATGATATAATCATGGCCGGATCATCTCTAGCTGAAAATTCTTCCAAATTACTATATACAGAAATTCTGAAACATTCAGATCTGGCAGCCAAACAGGCTCTAATGTCTATTGCTTTGTTCCTTGCGGTTAAACTTTAGAAGTGTCTTTCCAACCTATGCTACATTACAAATCAACCTAACCTATCTCCATAGTGGCTCTAGTCTGAAATGACAAATCAAGAATTAGATGTTCATGACCACAATATTGGAAAGGCAAAGCCTCTAACTATCTTGAGTCATTCACCAGGGTTTCCGCACCTGCTCCTCTATTAGCTTTGTGTATCCATGAGCTGTCTTAGGGCTTGATAGGTCACAGCAAGGTTGTCCGCTGCTAGAATAGTGTGAGGATGCTCTGCTCCAAACAGCCTGGTCCGTTGCTCCAGCACCTGCTCTCCTAGCCTTTGCGCATCTGTGTGCCGTCCCAGGTCTTGGTAGATCAAAGCAAGGTTGGCTGTTGCCAAAATGGTGTTAGGATGCTCCATTCCAAGCAGCCTGGTCCGTTGCTCCAGCACCTGCTCCCCTAGCCTCTGTGCTTCTTTATGCCGTCCCAAGTCTCGGTATGTCAAAGCAAGGTTGCCTGCTGTTAGAATGGTGTCAGGATGCTCTGCTCCAAGCAGCCTGGTCCATTGCTCCAGCACCTGCTCCTGTAGCTCTTGTGCATCTGTATGCTGTCCCAGGTCTCGGTAGGTCATAGCA
This sequence comes from Mycena amicta, assembly GCA_029282125.1. Classification (NCBI taxonomy): domain Eukaryota; kingdom Fungi; phylum Basidiomycota; class Agaricomycetes; order Agaricales; family Mycenaceae; genus Mycena; species Mycena amicta. The sequence continues at coordinate 445,780 of JARIHP010000031.1, read as the reverse complement.
AGGTTAGCCTTTGCTTGAATGGTGCCAGGATGCTCTACTCCAAGCAGCCTGGTCCGTTGCTCTAGCACCTGCTCTCCTAGCCTTTGCGCGTCTGTGTGCCATCCAAGATCTCGGTAGGTCACAGCAAGGTTGCCTGCTGTTAGAATGGTGTCAGGATGCTCTGCTCCAAGCAGCCTGGTCCGTTGCTCCAGCACCTGCTCCCCTAGCCTTTGTGCATCTGTGTACCATCCCAGGTCTCGGTAGGTCAAAGCAAGGTTGCCTGCTGCTCTAATGGTGTCAGGATGCTCTGCTCCAAGCAGCCTGGTCCATTGCTCCAGCACCTGTTCCTCGAGCCTTTGTGTAGCTGTATGCTGTCCCAGGTCTCGGTAGATCACAGCAAGGTTGCCCACTGCTCGAATTGTGTCAGGATGCTCTGCTCCAAGCAGCCTGGTCTGTTGCTCTAGAACTTGCTCCCCTAGCCTTTGTGCATCTGTGTGCCGTCCGAGGTGTCTGTAGGTCACAGCAAGGTTAGCCTTTGCTTGAATGGTCCTAGGATGCTCTACTCCAAGCAGCCTAGCCCGTTGCTCCAGCACCTGCTCTTCTAGCCTCTGTGCATCTGCATGCTGTCCCAGGTCTCGGTAGATCAAAGCAAGGATGCCCGCTGCTACAATAGTGCTAGGATGTTCTGCTCCAAGTAGCCTGGTCCATTGCTCTAGCACTTGCTCTCCTAGCCTCTGTGCATCTGTGTGCCACCCCAGGTCTCGGTAGGTTAAAGCAAGGTTAGCCTTTGCTCGAATGGTGCTAGGATGCTCAGCACCAAGAATTTGATCACTTCTGGTCAACACATGTCTTCTGAGAGCTTCTGTGACTCTATACATCCCTCCTGCCTGAAAGACTCTCCCAAAGTCATCTTCAAATCTTGTGTCTATCAAGTCTCCATCTTCCAATAACCGGACAAGATGCAGGACCAATTGTATCTCTTCCATAAACTCCACACTGCAGGCAGCAGACATCCCCAGAAGAGAAACCACTAACTTCCATTGACCAATTGGATCAATAGCCATTGTTCTTGACCACTGGTGCACAAGAGGATGGATAGTGTATGCATTGTTCTGCCACGTCATGAGAGAGTAACCACAGATGTCTGACATCATCTCCCCAAATGCCAAACTGTTCCACTTTGACTCTGCATTCTTAAATCTTGACAGAAGATCCAAACCAGGTTGCAATGTATCAAGGGAGGGATCCAGTGGCCCATTTCTAGGTGTATATTGAGATGCCCGTTTGAAGATGTCCTCAGTAATCCCCTCAAAGTGGATGAAGGAACACAGTTGCAAGAATTCAGCTGCAGCCGGTTCAAGCTGTTTAAAGCTCATCTCCCATGTAGTATACACAGTCAAGTTGTAGTCCCCTTGGGACTGTTCAGGTTTCTTGCTCAGTAGAGCAGCTCTGTTCTCCCGATAAAGGGATATAAAGTTGGAAATATCCTGGTGCAAGCTGGGGATTTTGGAGATAAATGCCCCTGCTTGTATGATCGCAAGTGGGAAGCAATATAGCTCCTAGAAGAATATTAAATCATTTGCTGATAGATTAATCAGAGGTCTACCTTGACCACTGCAGCTGCCTGAGTCTTGTGCTTGTCTATGTTCAATCCAGCACATTTGAGCAGAAGCACAACCGCATCATCAACCACCAAATTTGAAATCTCAATGATCTTTTTGTCTGGGCCAGTATGGGACCAGAGCTCAGGATTCCGAGATGTAATCAAGATGTTTCCATGAGTGCATTTAGGCAGATATGCTCCCAGGTCCAGATCCCTTTTATCAGTATTGTCAAAGAGAAGCAGCCATTCATCCTGGTTCGCTCTTAGCCAGGTCTGTGCATCTTCTGCAGTATCTCCCAGATTCTTGGCCAACGATATCTGCTTGTAACCCATTTCAATTGCTTCTTCACTGCTTGCATTGATTTTGAACTGGTCAGTAAACCTGTGAATTGGATAAGTTGTATTATTTCAAGAATTATAAAATATTGTTAAACCTAGATCCAGAGTCCGAAATAAACTTCAGTGCAATTTGAGTTTTTCCAGCTCCCCCAAGGCCATAGAGTAGCACAACTCTCTGTTCCTTCTGCTCTGTTGGCTGGAAGAACCTATCCAACTGCAATAGAATATCTTTCCGACCCTGAAAGAATTTTGAGGGGGGAGGGCAGTTCCTCACGAGTTGAATCTTATCTAGACAGTATCTCAGAATTTGCAGCCATAGAAATTTAGATAATCACCTCTGACAAATCTCTGAGGTATAATAGTCTGCCCAGGAGCAAGCACAACAGCAAACCTGTCTGAAGTTTGACTCTCAACATTATTCTGCAGATGCTGACTGATCATAGAATCAATCCTTCCTCGTCTGAGCACAGCTTTTTGAAAGCTGTGGATGAGCACCAGATTTCCAAACTGTGCATCAAGGTGATTGAATAGTGCTTGAACCTTTTCCAGGGCATTGTGTGTGTGATTTAAGGTTGCACGGATGGGATTTGTAAGGTTGTTCCAGATTTCCTGGATTACATCAGTGATGCTTCCAGCCAAAGCATCCTCAATTTGGGATCGTGAAAGCTCTTGGTTGAAAGTGTCTGAAAACCAGCTAAGACATTTAATAAGTATGAGCCCAAAAATGTGTTTGAGCTCTGACACACCTTGTACCAGTTATTGTATAAGCTGCCAAGGATTGTGAACTACCACTTTGTGGAATCTGACCACCAGGGATCTCATTTAAGACTAGCTCAGTCTTACGGACCACAAAGAGCTAGAGGTGTTGGACACAGAGATAAATCAGTGACTGCATACATACCTTGAACTGCTCTTGCAAGTCTTCAATACTTCTTCCATACACAGCAATTGCACTGGTGACCCCACTCGGCAGGATAAATTCCTTCACTCGCTGTCGGCGACTGGTTTGTTTCTTTTTGATCTCTTCAATCTTGATTGAGATCACATTCAGAAGTCTATAAAGTCAGATCTTGCTCATCTCAGAGCACAGAACACGTACTGTTGGAAAGCCAGACACTTCTCTTGCAACTGTGCTGTACTTGCAACTCCAGGCTGCCCTTGGATAACATCTTGAAGGATTTCAAGTGTCGTCACTATCTTCTCGCAGGGATCCTTGAGAGCTTCTTGATTTTCTTGCACCTTCTATGGATTTTTTTCGGCAGGGTCCCCAGAATAGTGATAATCATACCTCGACATTCTCCAGAAGCAGCACCACACTTCCGAAAACGGTTTTTACGGCTGGAGGAGCAGCATCACTTTCCGCTACACCTCGTCGTGCCACCAGGAGTAGGCTGTCAAGCCACGCGGTTGGTGTGTCGGCAGCAGCGCCAACAGATGCACTCTCGGAAGATGAACCTGGGGGAGTCAGAGAAGATCCGCGGCTCGATCCGAGTCGGAGCCTCTTCATCCATCCCCGAGTCACAGGCAGAGGGCTGGCGGAGGAGGGTTGGGGACTGTTCGGTGTGGTCATGGTGAGAAGAGAAGCAGCAGCTGTGCACGAGCGATCTGTCACCAGTGTGTCGAATTTGCCGCCACATATCTGTATCAATCTCGGACATTGCACGGCGTCTACAACTTTCCTTTTCTACAGACAGATAATACCTCAATAGATTGGAAGATATCTGTACCTGCTAGCCATTCCCGCCGTCTCTTCCCGCAAAAGAACGCAACGGAAGAGAAAATTTCACGTCGCCTCTTCACCACCGCCTCCACGCCGAGAGTCGCGGTATCCGCGATGATCCCCTGCTTTGACCCACCGCCAGCGTGTGTGCAGGCGCCCGAGCTAGCCCTAGCACGCAATGAGATCAAGAAGACAAGCCAGGAATGCTGGAGAGAAGAAGCTCCCGACGGTGCCCGAATGTCTGCACTGCAGCACATGCAGGCAGAGCTTGCTCCTTGGGAGTCGCAGTTCCGATACTAGTGGGTCTTGTCGTTCGTGGGATGGGTGATGAAGAAGACCACTGGGCGATCAAACTCGAAGAGGCTGCAAATCTCAGCGTATAGACCGGCCTCAGCTTCGTACTCTATCGCCGTTAGCCAGGGACCCAATGCGGGAGAGTATCACTCACCCAAATCCCCGTCGGAAACCGCAGCCCACCTCCGTGGACTTGGAGTCCGTTGTGAGCTCGGGGAGGAATGACGGCAAAGCCCGGGTGGCGGGCGTCTCGATTCGGAGTCTCATTCTAGGAGCACGAGGACCGATGGGGAAGGTTATGGACGGATGACGAGGCGGAGGCGGCTAGGTCGGACACGACAAGACCGGGAGCGTAGTCAAGATCTAGAAGAGGGCTGGGTGAGGATGAATCGAGGCTGAAGGGACCAAAAAGAGGTGCGAGTAGCAGAAGATTCAAGAGCTAGAAAGCATTGTCGTGAAGACGGCTTGACGGCGCGCACAGAGGTTCGACGAATTTACAAAAGACCGCCAGGAGAATGGCCACAGCGAGATGTGGACCTGCTCGTCGTGAGCAGCTCAAGCCGTGTTCAGAAGCGTTGACGGATTGGTGGAGAGAGCGTCACGGTCACGGTCACGGTCGCTTCCTTCCTTTTTCACGCGGAGAACTTGAATGGTAAACGTCGGTAGTGGACTCGAACGCCCGCTAGTGCATGTTCAGAATCAAGAAACGCTGCAAGAATCGCATCTAAACGCTTCCCTGCCACTCCCTCAATTGTGTCGTTCTCGCCACGAATACAATGCATCTCTTTCAAGTTCATGGCTCCTTCCCGCGAGTTCAAATTCTCCTCTCAACTGCCTTGGCACCCCCGAGACGCAAGTATGCCCGTATGCCGTCATTCTGTAATCTAGAACTCGCCCCACTGACACTTGCGCAGTCTGCGCAGCTGATAATCAGTGAGAAACAACGGGAGCGACTCTCCATTAAACAAGAGTGGACGACTGCGGGGTCTCGGAAAACAACTCTCTTTCCCTCCCTTGTCCGCAGTCGCCCTTGACGAAAATGAGCAAAGAAACCGCGAAGCTCATTCCCTGGCACACCACCTACTCTGGTTCGCCCCAGCCAGGCCCAAGCGCCTCTCTCCCGGCCCCGGTCGTTTTGCCGGTTCACTATCACACCATCGTAATCCAAGGACAGCCCCCACACAGACGCCGGCGCTCCTGCTGCCGTTTCTTGTTGTCCTTCCTCGTCATTTGGCTGCTTGTGCATGCAGTAGCACATCATGTCCGCAAGCACCATTGGCATGAATGTAAGAACGCTCAGTGTCGCTCGGATAGCGATTGGGTAAGCATTGTTGTTCTCGTTTCTATAGTACAGTCGCTAACGGAGTTTTCTGTAGCTGTCCGCCAACTTGGGCATTATCGACGTCGAGCTTCCGAAGGGCATGTTCCTAAAGCAATGCCTGCACGACGGCGAAATACTCGCGATTCCCCGCTCCAGCGGCGACTCTCAGCCCATTCCTTCTCAAGATATACCTGGCCTACACGACGACCACACGTTAGGCTTCTCGCTCCCTATTGCGACCAATACTAGCATCACCTTCACCTACCAATCGTCGCACTCGCACTTCACCGGCATGCAGCTGGCCAAGTGGTGGTCGTGGGTGGTGTCCTGGATCCGATTCTCCTCTCTCGATTCGGTGGCTTCCGCCACAAACGTAGCGGCACGGCCCATCCTTAAAGTCGCCACCTCCGTTAATCTGACCGACACGGCTGAGGTAGCTGTGAGCTCGGCGGGTGGTACAACGGTCTGCCACATGGAAGGCCGGGATGGACAGGAGATCGGCATCCATATCTTCGTACGTCTGTTACCCTTCACGAATCTGTCGACTGAGTCGACGCTCTACCACCAGCAGCCCAGCTCGTCCTCATCCGCACCACAAGTCACCCTTAGCCTCCCGGAGGCCAATCCCCCGAACAACGGCCGGCGCAACCGCAAGCGACCAACGACGATCCGGGCACTGACAGCATATCTTCCCAACTTTGTCATCGACCTCACCGGGGACATTGCCCTGCAGACTCTCTTGCTAACGACAACCAATGCGCCAGTCAACCTTCAGGCGCGCTCACTCAAGGCGGAGCGGGTGACGGTGCAGACGACCAACGGTGCTGTTACCGCTGGGGTGAGTGGACATGCATCTACTGCGTATTGTGCCAGTGACTAACGGACGGGATGTAGAACGTTACCGCGCCCAACCTGTCCCTGACGACCACAAACGCGGGAATCCGGGGGTCCTTCAATGCCTCACAGTCGCTCAGCCTGCGTACGACGAATGCGCCTATCAATGTCATCATCGGCCTGGAGAGCTCGAAAGATGCGGCAAAGGATACTACCGCGCATGTGAGCACGACCAATGCGTACGTGTCCGTCAATATCTCGTATTCTATCGATGACGCCAACTTCGTAGGTACCTCGACGCGTCTGTGTCCCTCTCGTCTACGGGATCCAGCGGTGGGCGCTTTTCGCTGACGGGCTCTACCACGAACCGTCCGCTCTTCGTCGACGTTTCCTCGGCGCCAAAGACCCACAAGGTGATCAATCCTCTTCTGTTTAGTTCTGTACGACATATTCTCATAAATCTACACAGCTCACGCTCAACGCACACACCACCAACGCGCGCGCGGAAGCCCACCTTCCGCTCGAGTTCCAGGGCGCGTTCATGGTCCAATCGAGCCAGGCGAAGGGGGCCGTCGTCAGCCGTGCGTACGCCGATAAAGACAAGGACCCGCGTATAGTATCGGCGGCGGAAGACTCGCGCGGGCGGTACATCCGTGGAGCCGTGTATGAGAATGACGAAGGGAAGACTCGTGGTCGGGTGAATGTCCAGACGAGCAATGCCAAAGCCGTGTTGGTCATCTAGGCTCCGGAATATTCCTCAATATGCTGTATCACTTTTGCTATAACAGTCTCCGATTGTCCTTCAGTTTGCCATTTCGCCTCGTCCTTCCATGGGCTTCTATGCTTCATCTCCCGAGTCCCGTAAGCTTCGCCGCTTCAGCGCCAATACTCGCTATCAGTCACGGTGACTTGAGCGCCGGGTCGGGAGACCGCAATTACCGAGCAATAGAAATGCGCGTACTAGTAGCCTCGGCCACCTTTGGTTGACCATGCCCGCCACTCTCCAGTCGGAGTCCTACGTCTTCGACCCCCGCCCCAACTACCCTCTCCTCTTGACAGCAAAACGTTATTGGTCTTCCGACTCGTCTTCACCAAACGCCCACGATCCGGAAGGCTACACTCTCGTATTTGCGCATGCAACGGGATTCCACAAGGAGCACTATGAGCCGACCATTGAGGACCTGTACAAGCTCCTTCCGGGGAGCGTGCGGATACGAGAGGCCTGGTCCGTCGACGCACCGCATAGCGGGGAAGCAGCAGACTTGAATGAGGAGTATCTTCGCTGGGGCTACGACGAGATATGTACTTGCCTTTCGCGTTCGACTACCTCGCGAGTTCTAATAACGCTTTCTGCAGTCCGTTGGCATGATTATGCGCGCGCGTTGCACGCATTTCTCGCTGGCTTGGGGACTGGAGTGGATGTGGATTTCACCAAACGGCGCTTGATTCTGGTTGGGCATTCGTTCGGCGCCGTAGCCCAGTGCGTCTTCCTTGCTTGACTGTTCACTCACTCATCCGATAACAGAGTCCTCTCCTTGACATATTACCCCCAACTCAACCCCGAAATGCTCATCCTCCTCGAAATAACGTGTTTTCGCCCCAAAGACTCGGACGAGACCCCCACCAACTACCTTGCGGACGGAGCAGAGAAGCGACGCGATATCTGGCCGTCGCGGGAGGTTGCCTATGAACAGTTCAAGTCGCGCCCAGCTTGGAAGGTCTGGGATCCGCGGGTGCTGAGATTATTCGTGGTTAGGACTCCGTCGCAGACTATCCAACTTTCCGGATGCTGAATCTATCGTAGGACCACGGCCTTCGCCCACTTCCCTCCCTCGAATACCCCGACAAGGAGGGTGTCACTCTACGCTGTACTCGCAGACAAGAAACGGCCACCTACAAAGACAAGCATGGAATCTCCGTCACCTATCGCACGATTGGCAGCATCGCCAAACGCGTACCTATTCACCTCGTTTATGGGGCCATCGCCAACCATTTGTACGTCCTTCCTCGCGACCGCCCGAGCTTTCCTGAACCTTATCCATCACAGGCCGCGCGACCGCCTCGACGACTTCATCGCGAATGGCGTTGGTGGTGCCGAGAAACTCGCTTCTCTGAGATGGGTTGACGGTGCTGGACATCTGGTCAGTCCTTTCTCGTTCTACATCATGATGATATCTTGCTCATTGCGACGATAGCTTGTGCAAACGCATCCCACGGTCTGCGCTAGCATTATATCGGACATTCTAGAGAACGCACAAACTCAGAAACCCCCAGCACGCTCTAGACTATGACCTACTCTCCAATAATTTTTAGGAAACAACTTGTCTGCAGTAATCTTCTCCGTGCTTCGTGTTACGAGTACTTTAGTAATCGTTTATGACACACATGACAAGGGGGTTTCGCATCGTTCTCGCCACCCTTCATCTTTCTAGATTGTAATGAAATTAGTGAATTTCGTTACATCTGTTTTGAAGTCTTTTTTCAAATGGGTAACAAATTTTGTATTGGCGTTAGGGGCAGTGCTGTTTCGTAAGCACAGGCGCGTAAACGGCCGCCGTTTCTGTCATTCCCTCTCGTCAACCGTTTGTCAGCGCTCGTATGATCGTCGCGGGCGCGGTTATCTCGCACGCTTGTCAAGGGCTAGGATTACTTATTCACGTGACCGCGTACACTTCAATTGTGCATCCACTAGTTATATACTTAAGATACGAGCGCGGTGAGGCACTCGTTATTCGTGAAATGCCGATTTAGGATATATCTTTTCAGGCACGTGCTGTGCGCCGTGTTTTGAGACCGCTCCACCCTCGCCATTTCCCACCTCCCTCTTTGCTCATCCCACCGTCTCCCTCCGACAAGCCGGGGTCGTTATACACTTTCTCGGTCGGGCCAAGTCTTCAAAATCGGACGGACCAATTGCCCGCTGAGGAGGAATGGGCACAGCAGTGCAAGCCGGCGGCCCATAAATGGCTGTTTCACTGGCGCGTACCATACACCAAGAAGTTTGGTGCGTGCTGATTCGTCTTTTTCTGCCGTTTACGTTGCTCGACAGAAGGTCTTGTGCACGCCCATTTCAAATATCACGGTGCTTGGCTGCGTCCCTCGCGCTGTCGCCACTGTCGCGTCAAGCATATATAAAAATTCGGCGCCGGGTTGTGCGGAGATCGTAACAAGGTGATTTGAGTGGTAGAAGACTATTTGGGTGAGTTGGGATGGGATGTAATGCGGTATGTGCCGGTTCTTTTGTTTTTCTGTGGGCCTCCTCAGATCCAACGTGTTGCAGCACCGACAACTCTTGATGCTAACTGACTACATTTGCATTTTGCTATGCTAACTTCCCGCTGGTTCGTATGGTCGGCCGGCAGTCTTTGAAGAGTGCATTCTATTTAATTTCAGGATTGATCGCCAACCATACGATGTACGGCGCTTGATGGTGTTTCCTCCACTGTGCTAACATGGGGAAATTCTTTGTTTGCTTTGCTTGCTTGTATCTTGACGGCTAGGAACGGATCTGACGAGTACTTTTTTTTATTTTTATTTTTGTTGAGCATAAAGGCCAATGATCTAATGAATACTATGCCTATGATGTGTGTACCAGCAGCAAGCATCATAACGGATGCGATTATTCACATGACCGCGTAAGGTCCTCTTCCATTATGTTTTCGTTAGTGGGATGCGGAAGATGAAAGGTCACCGCCTGATGCGCCTTCTACGGACCTTGGCAGGAGATAGAAAGGTGAAACATTTATTTACTATGGGCGCACATAACCTGTCGGATGCCTAACGGATCTGATGAACACTTTATGTACATTGGCTACCTCCGCTCATCAGCTCTTGCCATCCACGTCCATGCTCGCCGGGGACACCTTCTTCTTCTGCGCAGCGATTCCGGTGCCAGACCCCACTTTGGCTGCACTGGACGCTGTGCTATTCGTGGCTGACGAGGGCTTGGAGACCGCCTTTGCTTTGGCCTGCTTGTGAGGCTGAACCCTGCTCTCAAATACTCAACTGGCCAGAGGGTTTGCGTTCAATCTGATATGTTTCCATTTGCGCTCGCTCGCAGTGCCGTCCAAAGGGTTTTGCCTTTTTAGGGAGCTTTTGTACATATCAAGTTGGCGTTCCTTTATGTCCGTGAGCAAACTGTATGTAGCTTCGCATGACTTACCTTTGAGAACATGGAGTCCAGCAGGCTCACCGCGCGAAGCACAAGCTTCACGGCAAACTTAGGAGCTCCGTCCGTGTACGTACAAAAAACGTTAATCGCAAAACTGGGCTGAACCAAGTCGTAAGGCCTGAATGTGGCTGGATTAGCAGTTGCAAATCTGTCCAAGCGTGAGCACATTAACTCACATGACCGTATGCACACTGGTTGTCGGCATATTGCAAATACTGCACTGCGTTATCGAAGCAATGGTCGAGATTTTCGGTCCGCAAGCTCGCCAACACGCCGTTCGGATCAATCAGGTCGCTGAAGGATACCTTTACCTCGTCGGGAATTTCCGTATGGCTGTGAGTAAAATAGCGCGTGTTCAGGCCGACGGTGAGGCCGAGCGATTGGTGCGTTGTAAGAGGATCGAGCAGATATACTTGATGATTGACGACACTCTGAGACGCCATCCAGTGGATCTCGGACACAAATTGTTCCCTACAGTCGAACTGGACCGTCTTGCATCCATGAAGGACAAGCGACTGCGCCAGCTTGGTAGCAGGCTGTGCCTGTGCCCTGAATTCAGTTGAGATTAGTTGTGTTCGTAGTAGGGAAATAATGCACTCTCGCCATGTAAGAGGAGGGAATTCCCTGCAACCAAGCACACCGATCACGGTGAACAATGCTTCTTGCTGGCCACCGTCCCCATCGTCCGTGACGGCTTTGAAAAGAGTACCCGTGACCACCTCAGCAATCCGGATAGTGTCGAGCTGCCTATGGTTTCGAGTGTCCATTACGCCGTCGGTTTATCGCTCACCTTTGCTTCGACGACGGGGACGCCGAGCTGATCTGCAGGCGGCATACGGTTGAGCTCCTTCTGCAATTTCAATATGGATTCGGCTTGCAAACGGATCAGCCTTCATCAAAAAGTCCGACTGGTTTACTTGTATGTTGGACATGTTGGGGGAGCTGTTCAAACTGAGCCTTGAGGGCACCGAGTTTTAAAAGGTATTTCCATCGTCCAAGGCGCGCAAGGGATGTTTTTTTTTTTGATTTATTGCCCACAATAGGTTGCTCAGACGACGTTCCCCCTTGTTGTTGTCCTCCCCTCTTCCCTCAACGCCAGCAGATACATGTTTTACGCGTGGCAAAGGCACGGTTATCAGCTATGATCTTATACGGGCAGCCGTAGTGTGATTGATCTTTGCCCGAAGGCGCTCCGTATTATGCCTGCGTCCTGTTCACGATCCAGCACCTTTCGGCGATTTATACTGAGGGCAGCTGCATGTGAATCGGTGGTTTTTGCCGACGATGCTTAGGAGACTTCCAATGGATGCAGTAGTCGGCTACAGATTTCAATGTGTATGCTTGCGAGATTGCCAGTGCATCCAGCAATGCGCCCTGCTTTGATGCCGATAAGCAGTGTGTTACACTGACCTGCGGGAAAAAATAGTAGAAGAAAATAGTAGATGAAGGGGGGGGACCAGGAGGGGTGGGGCAGGAAAAAAAAAAAAAAAGTACTCGGTCTGCCATGCGAAGCACTGGCCTTTCTCCACAAGTAGGAAGGAATGTAACTTGGGTGGCTCCTCCGTTTCGAAAGTGAATGTACTTAGTCTCGCATCTAATCACCCCTGAATCAGTGTGACCCGTACCTTCACTTGACTCTGACGCTCTCCGAAGACTCACTTAGGATGCCCTCTGAACCTCCTCCGCCTCCTCACGAGGATGTTCCCACTGAACTCTGGATTGCCATACTGCATCATCTTCCCCTCGCATCCCACCTCACACTCCACACGCTGAATCGGAGATTTCGCGACCTCGCACGTCCATTCGTGCTCAGCCGTTGTCATCTCAGAATGCACCGGCCGAAAGCTGAAGAACGCGGACACACCACTCTTTCAACAACCGATATCCTCGACGCCTGCCTCGAGTTCTGGGGCTCGGAGCAGGTTGCCCGGCTCGTGAAAACGGTGGTCATATGGGACAGCGATACCGCGCATGCCTCGGCGGAGCGGTTGTCGGTAATCGCTGGGTTCATACCTCGGTTTCACAACTGCCGCAAACTGGTGATACGTTATACCGGGTACTCGGAAGTCTTACTGCAAAGCCTTGCGTTACTTCCGCGTCTCCGAAATCTCGATGTCTACGCGACCTCCCCTTGGCCGGTGAACACCATCGGACACACTCCTCTCCAGCTGCACGTATCCAGCTTCCGACTCTTCAGTCGAGTCAACGGTAACAACGCGAGAGACTACAGGCAGTGGCTCTCGGCTATCAACCGAGGAACCCTCGAGACTGCGTACCTCTGCGTTAATCCACTCATCCTCGCCAATATCTCAGCCAACTCCGCATTCACCAGAGTTACGCACCTCTCGATCGTCATCCCCTTCGGTTCTCGTATCCTCCAGGGCCAGCTTTGGACGGCCTTGACGAAGTTTCCGGCTACAGAGACACTGATAATCTCAGCGACGGGCAGTGGCAATTCAGACATGGACGGCCCAATCAGCAACGAAGAGCGAGCCGCTGCTAGCAGGATGCTCCCGCGTTTGACAGACTTTCGCGGAGCGCTCAGCATGCTGGCTACACTTCTAATGCTCACTTGCATGCCAGAACTTCGCTCGGTCATAGTGTCTTCAAGTTGCACATTCTCCAAGCTTCAGGAGTGCATCCTCCTCCGTCCGCAGGATACAAAGTTGCTTACAACGCTCGATGTATCGATCGACATACTGTCGCGCGAGAACTTTCAAGTCCTGGCGACTTTGCTGCCTAATTTGAGGCTGCTCAGGGTATCAGCAGGCGCACTGGGTGATGCTACTGGGTCCTTTATCGAGGTACCGTCTGCCCGCCGCTCATCCATTCATGGATCGCTGACTGCGCACCGCAGAAATTTGATCAAATCCGCGATTTCTTCATCTCTGGGACGCTTTCCCTCCCACCAAACATCCAAAAGCTCGCCATCCACTGGACGTTTGTGTACATTACGGACGGTCGTCAGAGTCAGGCCCACCCGAGGCTTCCAGCACTCTTACACTCCGAATCTCGCACCTTTCGAGAGCGACTGACCTCAGCATATCCGATGCTGAGTGCGTTGTGGCTCGGGGATCACGCGCGCTCTGCGATGTATTACTGGCGGAAGGCTTATAAAGACGTGGGTTATGTCGCTGGTCCACCGGAGGACGAGAGTCGCGGTAAGAATGGGGCTTGGTTAAGAAATTCTCGTTGCGGCTAACGCGGTTTTTTAGGACGAGTGCTTCGCAATGCTGGTGTTGAGACTGAAGATGAATATTGGGGTAAGGATGCCACGCTGAACCTACCACGAAAAACTCACAAATCTACTTTCAGCTAAAGCGTCGAGCCTTTGGGAACGTCTTAGGGAAACTTGGTCGAATTGAGCATGGAGTACAAAGATAAATAATACATGAACTCTTTCTTTCTTCGCGTTACCGCACGAAATTCGTATACCGTGGCTCGTTCTTTCCTGCAACAAAAACTCGCGGGACCTCATGGGCTTGAAATTCCCTTGCGTTGAGATACGCCGCGTAGTCGGCTGTTGTTGCAGCGGAGGGACTTGCTGTACTTGTAGTCGCCAATAATGCGTGCGGCGCCGGGGCATTCTGCATGGCGATGTTTTTGACAAATAAATAACTCAAGAAAGGCTCTTTAAGCTACAAGACTCATGTTAAAAGATTAAACATGTATTTCCAAGATATCCAGCTCCGCCAGACGTTTTATGTTCGTCTTATCCGTCTGCTCCGGGGCCTCCTCGTCGGCAACGGTGGCCTCCGCTGCAGGAATTGCTACCCCAATCCTGCGGTCCACCGCGGCAGAACATAACGGAAACAACCAATACGTAGCGCACCCGCCGTCCCCCACCCTCATTACATGAGTCTGCACCCGCCCGCCGCTCGCTGTCGATCTTGCGTCCTGATGTCGCCACATATCATTGTCCAGGGCGAACTCGTGGATAGGCTTAATGCAGGCCTCGCAGCCTGTGTATGGTGTGCAGTAGTCGAACTTGTAGTGGAAGTGTGAGCCAGGGTTCGAGCGCAAATATACGAGTTCGTCATGTAAAAGGCGGACCCTCAGCTTCAGATAGTCCTCGTGGAGTAGCGCGCGCAGGAAAGAGCGATCGCGCGAACTGACAGTGTTATTCACTTGGGTGACAAGTTCAAGTTGAGCGGACTTTTCGGTGATGAGGGATACAAAGAACGCACCGTTTTCAGGTGTCCAGCTGCATGTCTTACGGTGGCCGCCCTGGTGCCAATCGTGTCTTTGACATGCTCTTGAGCAATATTTGGATTCCCGGCACAGGCCGCAACGCTGGAACTCAGACTTGACCCCAATCACGCAACACTGTTGTCTGTTAGCCTGAACGTCGAGTCGTCGACCAAGGAAAATTCGCACCGCCATACTATTGCATGCTGACAGGACGGCTGTCTTGTCTCGTGCCATATACTCTTTCATGAACGCCCACCGCTCCTGTAGAAGGGACCAGAATGCCTCCCATTTCTCGGATACGGGAAGTCCTTGGAAAGTGTCGGCATCAAGTGGGGTCTCCAGCTCGTCAATGGAGGCCCTGAGCTGCAGCAAGACCGACAGATAGACCAACGACTGGGAGAGTACCGTCAAGATGGGGTCCAACCGGTCGAGGCAGAGTGGAATCGAGAGACTTGCCCGTCCCCATCCGAGCACGGCGCGCAGAAGACCTGCACGGAGCGATTCGGTGACTATATTGTGGCCGAACTCGGTTCTGAAGTAGTATTGAATCGCCCAGGACAAGTCGAAGAAATCGGCGAATGGGGGCGAGGTGAGCCGATACGCGGAAGTGGTGAGGACAGGGACGATTCCTTGATCGATGAGAGCTTGTCGGAAGGATGCGTCCATCTTGCACCGGGTTTCAGTGAGAGAGATCACCCCCGGCATTGAACAGACTCCGGCAGAGATGGTAGTGGATTGGATGGATTGCTTGAGGTGGCTGACGCAGAGGTGCGCAAGCGATATTATGCTCCCGCCAGATCCTTCAATTGCCTCCTCGAATTCGGTCTCAGATTTGAGGGTGAGAGGCGATTCCTGTATATATTCACAGAAAATTTCGAACGCTCGTTCGGACGTTGTCCCGACAATTTGTGCCTGATCAAGTGACAGCGCCCAGACTCGGAAGACGAAGATGTGAAAGCCTGGGGTAGCACGCATCGATTCCGCCGCGTCTTTGTCCCTTCCCAACGCGACCACGAGGAGCATTGGGTTTATCGCTACTGGGCAAGGGGGTAAGCTGTCCCGGTGAGTATGGAGGAACTCAATCCACGGCCAGACCCGTGGTCAGAGATCTGCAAAAGCCGGGGCTGGCATAGACTCGGAACGAAGCGAGTCGAGATTCACGATCCCCTGCAAGCACAGAATGATGTGCGATAGTTTGCGACTCGGAGTGTATTCGGCGTCTGGAACCTGCATTCGTGCCAACAGATCAGGGACGGAAGTCTCTTCGAGCCCAGCGTAGTACACCGGGAGGAGATTAGATGCGTCGAACGATCGCGAGAGAGCTTGACCGTTCAAGACCTGTAGCTCTTGTGTGTTTCCCTCTGCAGCAGCTAGCGCACGTCGCTTCAAAAAAAAATACCAAGGTGAGCGCCGATGACAATATAGAGCTTGTAAAACACAAACCCTGAGTGTCACAGGGAGCGTGGATAAGCGTCGGAGGGATAAAGATGGATGCATTGTGGTGGTTGGAAGGAAAGACCCGTCATGCCACGTCACACATGGCCACCGCGGGCCGCTTTACATCCTGATCGCATTGTTTTGCAATCCAGAGGCCATGGATCCGCTGGATGATGTGGATTTAGCCATAGGGAGTAGGGATTCTAGGGAAGCTAGGAAAGGAATTACGTATTCACTGATGTCGAGCAAACTTGAACCGTGTAATTTCTGTCCGCCAGTCAATCTACCAAGGAAAACGACCAGTCGTATCTTGAGAGGTTTTAGGTTAATGCTGCTAGGAACGAGTTCAATTCATGTCCTGCATAACTGCGGAATTCCTTTAAAGATAAGTTGCACAGAAAAGGTCTTCGGGAAACATGGGCAATGGGAACCGGGTTGACAGTACATAAAAACTCATTCCTTCTTTAAGTTAGGCCTTTGCAAATGCTTATAGGGTCGCTCGATCTTTCCTTCCAGCAACTCGCCCAGAAACTCGCGGAACTTGATGGGCTTGAAATCGGGGTACAGCTCCCTTGCGTCGAGGTACCCGAGATACGCCGCGTACTCCGGCGTATTGTCCCCCCGGATGTACTTGCTGTACTGGTAGTCGCGAAGAATACGCATCATCCTGGGTAGCACATCTTGTGGGTTGGCGAGAGAAAGCTCGGTGAAGTGTGCGCGGGTGGCAAGGATTTCGTCTGCGGAGACCTGTACGACATCAATCGACCAGAAACTGAGCGGCTGCGGCTGCGGGGAAGATAACGAACATATTCCCTGTCCACGATCTTCTCTCCGGACACCTCTTCCGTCAATGCAAAAATCTCCTCCTCGCTGAGGACATCGCTATACGTCACAACATACTTGTTCAGTGTGCGTGGGTCTTTGATAATGAGGGCGACGTAGCGTCCAATGTCGCGCAGGTCCGTCAGAAGCGTTTTCTGCTTCCCGTCGGCGTGGATCTCAACCGGCATAGCCAATGCGTAGTCCACCCGTCCGGAAGGCACACTGGGGAAGGAGATTTGGTGCCAGTACCCGACGTCTATGATGGTGTAGGGGAGGTAGAGTTGGAAGATGTGCTGGTAGACCGTCTCTTTCTGAGGCAAAGTTAGCGTGCAGCTGGCAGAAACAAATGGATCAACGCACATCATCACGAATAAGCATTATCCCACCAGCAGGCGAAACGGTTATGAAACCACAAGGAACAAATCGCTTGACGCCCGCCTCTTTCGCAGCTGTGGCGAGCTGTAGCTGCGCAAGCTGGCTCCCCGCGTCGATGGTACTGATGAGCACGTCGACGCCCTTCAAGGCATCGACCACATGCTGAAGCGGGCCTTCGATATCGACGACACGAAGACCGACGCCACGAGCAGAGAGCGCAACGACTTCGGGCTTGGAAGCGGAAGACGGACGAACAAGGGCGTCGACGGACTAAATAGCTGTGTCAGCCGCCGGTGTTCCCAGTTACAACGTTGGGGCCTACGAAGGAATCCGGTTCTGTGAGGAGCGCCTCGAGCACTGAACGGCCAGTTTGGCCTGTCGCGCCGAGGAGGAGGATGTGTTGCTTCATGAGAGTGAAAGATGACCGGTTGACAAATCGTCCCTTTATAATCCGGGCTCTTCGTAAGCATGATCGGCGCCGGGTTGACCGACGACCCCTGATATCAGGCACAGTTCAAAAGTTCTGACGAAATTTTGCGAAGCCAGGACGCAGGTTACAAATTTGAACAAAATCAGAGACAGGTCGGGTCCAAGCTCGGACGTGTGTGTGGCTCATTTCAGCGTCAAGACGATGCTTGAGCGCTAGCTTGAGCCTTGAAGGCTTGGAGCAAAATGTGGAGGAAAGGAAATCGAAAGAAAAGTGCGATTTCCGAGTGTAAAATTCGGATGAATGTTTGGACGTTGTCCTCGAAGAGTTCGGACGGGATTTTGGGCCAAAACTTTCCGGATCCGAGTCAGCCTAATGATAATCAGGGATCCTGTTGACCGTGTCAGCACGACCTACCCGTTTGTGGTGAGGGCTGACTGGCCAACTCACCGGCGGAATGAGATGGTAGCACAATAATGGGTTTCTCCCAATTAAGGGCGCGTAAGGTGAGATATTGCTTTTGTTGGCGTCGGGAAGGCCTAGGAGCGCCTCACACAGGAGGGGCGCGGAGATGGAGAGGTCATTTAGAACGACCATCGGGCTGCAGAAGACCTCAAGGCGGGCCTAGGATGGTAGACAACCCCATGGGTTCAATCTGACGAGCCGAAGGGTCTTCCATCGCGGCGCCGACGGCAGGATAGCCAGAATTGCGGACGAAAGGAACTTGGGTGAATCGTGCCCATACCGGATGATGAATAACGTCGCTGGAGGTGTCCTCGCATTCGAGTCAAGGGAGACCGCGAGCCGCCATCGCGTCCGAGTCGTGGATGAGCGTGGATGGCACCACCACCACAGTCGACCGCAGAGACGAGTATGCCACAGCGACGGCTCTCCAATGTCTACATATCAGGCTGATCTTCTACGGTCGCTTGCTGTCTTCTTCCCGGTGAACGTAGAACGACATGTCGAATATCTCACAGCGCAATGCTGGCGTAATGCCGGGCAGGACGTGTATTCATCGCTATGTCGAGGTTTATGTGAGATTTAATCGGAAAGAGGCGTTGGAAAAGTACTTCTTGGGAATCGTGATGGAAGACAGAAGCAAACCACTGCCAGCACGTTACATACCGTGACATTGACACGTGCCCGTGACACAACGCCGCCCAGCGCACCACCATCATGTCCGAGTCCCCCAAAGCCGGTGGCTCTCCCTGGCCAGAAAACACAGCTCACATCCACTACCACGCGATCCACAAGGAGAGCAAGAAGATATTCAAAGAAACGGCCGTGTCCAAGAAAGACATCCGCGAGAACAAAAAGAGAATACATAACGCGTGTCAGGCGTGTCACCAACACGATGGCGAGGAGGACATAACTTTGCGGCAGTGCGCCAAGGTTTGTGTCGTTCTTTTTTTTGGCGTCTTGAGTCTTAGATGACTGGTTAGTGCAAGGGCGTGTGGTACTGCTCGAAAAGGTGCGCACGCTGTCTCTTCCCGAGCGTCAACTTGAAGTTAAACGTTGAAATAGTGTCAAGTAGCGCACTGGTACCCATACCCAGCCTCCATAAAATTCCCCAACTCATAGACATTCTCAGGCCAGAGCACAAAAAACACTGCCAATTCTCCGAAGGCCACGGCATCACCAAAATCGTGCAAAACTTCACCTCCAACGAGGTTCTCAACGAATACCTCCAAACGCTCTTCGTCCAGACCTTCCCAGCGCTACTCAACAATCCCCGCGCGTGTCTGTCGACTGCCTTTGTCGCGCGCGTCGATATCGGCTTCGAACCGGTTGACATTCCGGATTTCTTCAGATTGTTCAACCACGAAGAAGAAGCGCCGGACCCGCGTAAGGCCCCAGTGCGGGGAATGCTCCAGGTCAATGCGTTCACGGCCATTTCTCCCACCATGGGCGTTGGCATTC
Organism: Mycena amicta; assembly: GCA_029282125.1. NCBI lineage: Eukaryota > Fungi > Basidiomycota > Agaricomycetes > Agaricales > Mycenaceae > Mycena > Mycena amicta. The sequence continues at coordinate 426,344 of JARIHP010000031.1, read as the reverse complement.
TCGTCGACAATAATATGCAACGCACGAGGCGGATGGTATGGAAATCAGCGCGCGAGGGTGGGGCAGCGTACCCATCTGAGCCCGTGGCCATCGTCGAGCTCGGGCGAGGGGATTTAGGGCAGCAGATTACATTCGCACTGCCTATTACGAATGAGGCTATCGACATAGTGCGCAGAGCGCCAAAGTGGACGATCAAGTCGGCGCTCACTGGGCGTGTTATGGAAACCCCGTTCAACATCGATAGCTGCATGGAGTGCGTCTATCGCTTGTTCTGAACGCCGTTGTCTAACCCTGGCTCGCGACCTATAGATTCATCAACACACATATCAGGACAAGCAGGATCGGTTCTCCCTGCGGATGAATATGCTCGATTCGGACGCCCAGGTCATTCGCGATGCGTCGGATAAAAACGCTACGGGTCGCGCGGCACAACTCCTTCGTGCGCGGATGGCTAGGGAGCGTATATTCAAGCCCGTCGCGATGACGGCTTTCGAGCGGGACGGTAAATTGGTGCCGCTGTCCCCTGCGGGAAGAATGGTCATCGATACGACTTGAGTTGGGGAAATATCTACCGTAGTTCTAGAATTCCTATCAACTCTTGTGCCATTCCCTCTAAGATTTTCCGCTTTGCTGCAAGTCAACTCTGCTCAGCTCAAGGGAAAAGGTTTTGGAGTAGACTGGAAAGTACAATTTCATACAGCTGTCCACGATCTAATGGTATACCCAAACAAGACGATTCCAAAAACATAAGCAGCGTAAATAGCTATATTCACCATGAGCCTCGAGAAATATAATCAAGCGGCACAAAACGAACACTTTTTGTACTCCGGCAGCTGCTTCACTTCCACCGCGAGCTGGGGCAGGCCCATGATGTTGCAGAATATGTGCGCTGTGAGGGGAGGTAGGATGGAGCGTGTGCGGAGGAAGAGGAAGGACGCGTGTGCGCCGAAGAGGGTGGTGTATGCGGATTGGAAGACTATAATAGGGCGATGGGATTAATTGGAGGGGTGCGAGGAATACTCACGGGCTGTTATCACTGCTCGTTTCAAGGCCGCTCTGGTGCGGCCGAAGCGGTTGAACACGTCGATGCCATGGTGGACGTGTGCTTGAGTATAGAGGTTGAATTTAAGACGACGGGAATGTTGTTCGCTTACCCAGACCAAAAACCAGCGGCGCGAATGCGACCATTTTCCAGCGCGCAGCGCCACTCATTGTGTATACTGCAAGGACACACGAGCGAAAGACGATTTCTTCGGTTAGTGGAGCCTTTGTGGAACGCTGTAAAGCCTAGTGCAAGATATAGACGCGAAAGACGCACCCAGATGTAGTTCCGAAACCCGATCCAGGAGTAAAGACCCCGGAAGAAGCCACCACCGCTACGAGGACGCAGGAAATATTGAAGGAGTGCAGCGTAGAGCGGGCCCAGGAACAGTAATGGTGTTTGTAGACAAGGATACACGCTCCGCGGGAGCGTGAAACCCAATGCTTTCATTGTTGCGGCGTCCGACTAGCGATGATGAGCAGGTATCAAATGCAGTGGGTACTGGCACATACAAAGCTCCCAGCCGGGGAGACGAGCCGATGTACCACAACGCAGCTAATTGCACAGGCAACTGAAACCCCAGCCAACCTCGCGCGGATGACTTGTGGTTCGTCTCTGTTTCCTGGCTGGATCTTTCCGACGAGGTATATGGAGCCCACGTAGGAGGCCGAGAATGAGAGCGCCAGCGCATGGGCGTATGGGAGGGAGATTTGTGGCATGGAAATTGGCGCCATTGCTGGTGGTGGTGGAGACAAAAGGCCAGCGATGGGTGTCACGCGTCAGTCACGGACACGATCACCTTTCTCTCACCCGCCCATTTCCCGTTCAAAGTCAACTCAACAGGGTTTCCTCCGGATATCATGGCAGTCAGTCTCATGTAAAAGTCCAGCCAAGGGAACTCACCATTGGCTGCGCAGATAGCGCGGAGAAGGCGGTCATACATCGTGCGATCCAACAACTGCGTCAAGCTTCCAGGTCTGTTGGCGTGCCTTGCGCTGCCACAGACGATCTTCCACCACGCCTCAGGGCTGAGGGCAGGATTGACCAGCCAAGATGACCGCTTCCCCGAGGTTCTACGATACGGAGCTCGCGGCACAGGCGCCGTCGGTTACACGAGCTCAGCGTCAGGTGCGTTGTCGTCGTACAGAAGAAGAATCAGACAGAGATATTCATTACATCCGCAGGAAGGCTACGATACAGCTCCCTTGGCTCCCAACCGACGAGCTAGGCAGAACGCCTCCAGCTCTGATGTGGAGCTGCACAGACTGGACACATACACGTTCCCCGGCCCCGGCTCGGGACGAGGCACGCCGGAAAGGTCGCCAGCCACTCCGTCGCCGGCGTCGTCTAAATCCGCTGGAATCGGACGGGCGTATTCGAGCTCGCCTGGCTCGCATATATACTCGCCTCGCAACGAATTCATCGCCGGAGTACAAGTACCCGAGACGGATGAAGATGGAGATTCACTGGCAACACGTCCATGGTATCGTCGCCGATGGACGATAATCGGCCTGGTGGTGCTTGCTCTGATTGTGGTCGGTGCTGTTGTGGGGGGAGCTGTCGGAGCGCGAAACCACAAGTCGAAAAACGACTCTGCCAGCGGTGGGACTCAAGGCCAGGGCCAAGCGACTACTTCCTCGAACCCGTTCGGGGCCAGCATCGTATTGAGCGTGCCATCGAGTACACCATCCGCCGACGATATCGCTGGAGTGGGGTCACTTTCTGACGGCGGAGCTTCAACGGAAATTCTGGGCCAAGAAAAAGACACAAAGACGCTGGCGTCGATCCCTGCCAAGGCTAGAGTTCCTTGGAGTCATTCTCAGGCTGCTGCTCGACGGTGAGTTGAACGTGTACATATCTTTGACGAGAGATCAAGGTCTGAATCGTTCGCAGCACCTACCGAGATTGAACTATTCGACTGGATTTTGTTTGGGCCGTAGGTTAAGGAGCTGTCGATGGGGACATCTGGATGTAAACACTGGCAGCGATAATATTATAATAGACTCTCTGGAGCGTTCGTGAACGTACATGACATGTTTAGTAACAAAAAAGAAGGAAGGGAATAAGTGATGTGTGCGAAACGGTAGTACTGTTCACATTTGGCTCCGAGTCCTCCAAGGTCAAAGGCCATGTCTGGTATACGGCGGAGCCACACTGCCCCGTCCATCGACACCCTCGTCGCTCTGTCGCGAATAGTCATACCATCGACTCGAATTGGCGCTCGCGTGCGGATTCGGATTCAAGCTGTCCGGATCCGAGATCATGCTCGTGTCTGGGGCAGGATTTTGTTGCTGTTTCTGGACACTGGCATTGGCATTGGGACTGGGACGGCGCGACCGAGACTGCTGCGACTGCGAGCGTGGGCCCGAAACGACCTTGGGTGGAGTTTGTAGCAGGACGCTGGCGACTTCCATCGCGAGGGCGTTGATGTCGACCGGCGGCTGCGCCACTGGGGCATCGGCATTCGAGTACATGGTGGGATTCGGGAGCGGTCGAATTCCGGCCTGAGGGCTGGCGCTGAGGTGGGAAGAGTCCTGGTGAGCGTTGAGCGGCTTGCGTTCGTCATCGTAGGATGCGGATGATGTCGGCGGTGGACTGGGAACGCCAGCGAGGATAATATTACTTGCCGTAGCACCGCGATTGGCCTTGGCTGAGCGGTATGATCCCAGCTGCGGGTAGTCGAGGTCGTTTAGATGTTGGCGCTTTCGGCGCCGATTGCCACAGTGGTACGCCAATGCGATGAAGGCAAGGAGGAGGAGACCTCCGGCAGTAGCGCACCCAGCGATGAGCCCGGTGCTGAGTTTCGTGCCTCGACTCGGACTGGCGGCGGGGACGGAAGAAATGGTCGATTGCGCAGCTACATCGGCGGTTGCGGTCGTCGAGGGCGTGAAAGAAAGAGAGGAGAGGAGGGAACTGAGTGGTACAGAAGATAGCATGGGAGGCGCGGTGGCGAGGGCGCCCTGGCCGGAAGGGATAAAAGAAGGTGTGGGCTAATGGAGAAAGTTTAAGCTGTGCCTAGAAGGAATGGAAACACACGTACTTTGGGAGTGCTAGTGACCGCCTTCGCCGCGGAGACATATTGGTTGTACATGTCGATGGACGGCGGGTTGATGGCTCTATCAAGGCGTTCAGCTAGTGTAGCGAGACGTCGACGTCGACGTACCCGACCATTCCAGATTCGCAGTGAGAAGTCGGGATGCCAGCCATGCAGAAGAACCAAATCGCTGCGGCCCAATGACTGTTAAGGTACTACTACGCTGACCGAGAACACGTACGCTCGGACGCGTTCGTAATGGTTATGCTCCAAATCGGCGTTGGGTCGGCGAAATTGGGACCGCGCCCGCGAAAACCACTGTCGAAGCCACCGTCCAGTCGCTGGCACGGTGTGTCGAACGAGCCTTGGCTAACAGAGTGAAAGTCGCCGCCGAAAACGAACAAAATGGTGTCTCCAAGATTCGCAGATACGGTTGGAGGATTGAAGAAACTACCCTCGACGCCGACTGTGACCTATTACAGCAGTTCGTCAGAAGGGGCCGACGAGGGCTACAACTCACCGTATGAGACACCTGGCCCGTCACCTGCAGGACCAGAACCAGGACTTGAGCCAAGAGAATGAGCATGGCGAGAGCTTGAACCCAGAACGAGAGGGCGTTGGGAGAAGAAGAAGAAGAAGTGACCTGCCGGCCCTGTTATCAGTGTTATGAGTGCAGACGTTATCATGATTCAAAGTGGCATCCTGAGACATAAGGCGGACTGCTCGGCTGTGTTGTTTCGCTCGACTGCAGCACAGCGGTGGCCGTAATTTTAGCTCGAGGAGTGATAGACAGCCAAAGATATCAGTAGATTGACGGATTCAAGTGCTGGATAGACGAGGCGCTTGAGGGAAAGGTACACTTGAATGCGCAGTTATGAAGCTGTTTACTGGGGTCGACATCATATGCAAGACCGCCAATTTGAATCAGCTTTAGTAGCTGCTTTACAGCCAAGGTTAAGCCGCCAGCGAGCTGAAACTACGAGGATCCAGTGGCAGATGGGAAAGCTCTGCGTGAGTCTGATGACATTGTAATGATCCCGAGGATGAGCATGCTGAGAAGAGCGCTGGTGGGACGAGCGGAGACAAGAAGGTGGTAGGAACTTGAAAGCCGGTGTTGGCCGGTGTGACTCTGTGACGTGTACCGCCACGTCCTGCACAATTTCGACCTTAAGTTCGCGTAAGGTGTAACAGCAGAGAAAAAGGCCTATAAATTCGTCCAAAGTCAAAATTGAATCTTTTGGCCTTTCCGGGTACAATATATATATATATCTCCGAACTTACTTGCAGTCAAAATGGCACTGTATGTTGGTTTTTAATTCGGGAAGAGTGCGGAAATGTGTAGGACGTAGGCACAGCTACAGTACCGTACTCTTACCAGTGTCTTCCGTAAACTCGCTGTTCAGGCACTGATCCAAATGCCATTTGGATCTGCGAGTATAATTTAACCCTTCCCCCCAGTTGGTGCATAGGGAGAATGCAGTGGCAACGGAACACCATCTGTCTTCTAGTTCCTTGACTTGACTCGACGAGTACGTTCAACTTGAAGTTTGTAACTGACGCCCATCCGCCACTGATAGTGGGGCCATAGTACTAGTAGCAGGCACGTCGCGAGTCGAGTTCGAGCCTGTAAGTACTTCTAAACTTTCTCTCGCAATTTGTTCTCTTGCGCGATTTTCTCTCCATTTTCTCTTTCCAACCATCTAGATTTCTTTCTTCACGCAATATACAGTTAAATATTATTATTATTATATACTGTTACTGTACGTGACACTGTCCATCAACTTATCACCACGACGCGTTTCACGCAGTGCTTTGCAGCCTCTAGCTTTTTGCTCCAGCTACAAATGAACTTTCTCCCTTTCTGGCCCTGACTTAACCTGAAACACCGCGTAACCCGATATCATGCAACCCCGCCGAAGACCCGGACATGCGGGCGCTCCGGCGTCACAGGCACTGAGACAACAGCCCCGGACAGCTTCATCGATAGTAAAAAGCACATCCACGCCGACCGACGATCCCTCCGTTCTTTCTATTTCCCTTCCCCCGTCCGCACTCTTTGGGCGACGATGCTCAGACTCGGAGCTTTGTTCCTTTCCTTTGCGGCCTCGCGCCTCGTGTTTGGTGCACCCGCAAGTTCTTCAGCCTCAAAGTACGTTTTCGGCGGTGTTTTTTTCAAGCCCAGCTGACCTTTCTCCCAGCTACGGCTGTCTTTCTCAGGACTCCGTAGGACACTCCCTCCTACACGCCCACAAAGGCACTTTCGCCTACGCAGTCTCCTGCGAGTACGACGACTCTGACCTCTGCTACTATAAGAAGGTGCGCCCGGACCGTGGTTCCTTCATTCCAGCCCGACTGACTATTGTGCTAGACTGGAACGCTCTCCAGCGGGCCTACAACCTGCCCCCATACGATATCGACTACAGCCAAAGCCGGGGCCGCGACGATCGCATCCACAGCTGTGAAGACAGCATCGGCTGCTCCTGGCTTGTACGTACCCCTCACGAAGATTCGTGCAATAACTCACCGCGTATAGTAATGGCTGTCCCGCAGTGTCCCTCGACGGACACCCAATCACCAAATCTACCAAGGGCACACACTTCTTCGCCGTCGCATGCTACTTTGGGAGCTTCGGGGTCTGTTGGTACGATAAGGTGTGTTTTCCGACCAGCTTGCGGGACTTTCGTGCTGACACAGAGCCCCATAGACTGGCCAGCTCAAGAGCGGTCCGGCCAATACCTGTCCCTCCTCGATAACTTCACCTACAACTACGCAGCCCAAGTCGTCCTCCTTGGCAGCCGCGGCGGCAACCCAGGCAGAATGCGCCGCGACGGACTCTAACAATGGCAAGCTCCTTAGCACGAGTACTACAAGCGACGGATTTGTGGCGTGTGTGTATGAAAGTGCTGGGACATGCGAGTATTTCGCCACGGTACGCGCATTAGCTGCTTCCTCGATGTATGCGCTAATGCAACAGCGCTCAGGGTGGAACGTTCTCCTCTGGTTCCAGTACGTGTCCCAAGTCTGCACCCCCGTCCAATTCCGCCTCCTCGTCTTCATCAACGCAATGCCCCCCGCATGATGGCGCAGGTGGACTGCTGTTAAGCTCGGGACTGGCGCGTGACGGGTTCGTCGAGTGTGAATACGAGCAGGCGGGGACGTGCGAGTACTTTGGCACGGTCAGTTCCGCAGCAGTTCCTCATCTCGTTATGTATTCTAACCTTGAGCAGGGCGGATCTTTCTCCTCTGGATCGAGTACGTGTCCGGCTAGTATCCCGGGTAGCGGCTCTGGGGCGAATTCGGCCTCGAGTACGACGACAACAGCCGCAACCACGAGTACTGCCGCGTCGTCAACGTCAGCGACCTTGACCGCACCATCAGCTTCCTCGTCAGCATCCTCAGGGCTAGCACAATGCGTGTCCCAGGACGACACGGGCTCTCCCCTCCTCCGTACCCAGTACCTGTCCGACGAATTTGTCCTATGTCAATACGCGTCTGCGGGGTCTTGCCACTATTTCACACCGGTGTGTATCTCTTCATCCTGCGTTTCAGAGTGCTCACTATCCTGCAGGGCGGCCAATTTGCTGACGGCGCAAGTACATGCCCCAACTCTATCACCCCCAGCTCCAGTTCCAGCACCGACTCGGGACTAGCGCAATGCGTGTCCCAGGACGATACCGGCGCTCCCCTCCTCCGTACCGGAACCTTGTCCAACGAGTTGGTCATCTGTCAATACGCGAAGGCGGGGTCTTGCGACTACTTCACACCGGTATGTATCTCTCCATCCTGCGTCTTGTCCTTAGAGTGCGTGCTCATTATGTAACTGCAGGGCGGCCAATTTGCTGCCGGCGCAAGTACATGTCCCGACTCTATCACCCCCGGCTCGAGTTCGAGTTCAGCCGCGAGCTCCGCCGCCGCGCCATCTGCAGCGGCGTCCAGTTCCTCCTCGTCTGGAACGGATTCAAGCTCTAGCTCCAGCTCTTCTTCGTCTGAATCATCCTCTGGGTAAGTTTCCCGCCTTCGGCGACATTCGACCTATGTAACTGACCCGTCTACCAGTCTGGCTGTATGCGTGTCCAAGGACGACACTGGCAGTGCCCTTCTAAGCAGCGGGACCACATCCGACGGGTTCGTCACTTGCCAGTACGCGACTGCGGGTAATTGCGAGTACTTTTCGGTATCTATAATGTGGCCTCTCCTTGGAAGTGGTTCGTTAATGTGCGTCCAGGGCGGTCAATTCTCTGCTGGCGCAAGCACATGCCCCGACTCTATTACCCCCGGCTCAAGCTCGAGTTCAGCCACAAGCTCCAGCTCCAGCTCAGCCGCCAGCTCTAGCTCGGGAATCGACGGCGCCGGCCTGCTTGCCGCAGACATGAACTCCTCCTCCTCTTCTTCTTCCGCGTCGTCAAGTCCGAACCCAATCTACATTGCCCTCATCGTCATGAACGGCATCCTCGTCGTCGGCGTCCTCGTTATCGGGTTCATCTGGGTCCGCCAGCACCGTGTCAGCGCGGCGTCAAAGGCGGAACACTTCAAGGTGATGTATGCGAAGGTGGATGCTGCGTGAGTGGTTTATTGCCAGTTGTGAGGGTAATTGCTGATGAAGAGTAGACGCGACGACATGTCGATGCCGTTCACGGTCCCGCGGTCGGTGGGGACAGGCTCGGGGTCGGGGTCGGGGTCGAAATACTACGACCCGCACGATCCGCAGGCGAGGTATGCGGATTGAGAGGATGTAGGGTCAATATTACAGTATGTATCATACTAATTTATGCTCGGGACTCGGTACTGCTTGAAAAGCTTCGTTTTTTTCTCATCTACTCTTACCTAGCCGCCCTAGGTGTTGCTCTCGTTGGTCTACTGTCTCTCGCTCGTGTAATTTTGCATGCAAACCCCAGGATTTGTTGCGAAAGTTAGTACTCGTGCATGATTGTTTTTGGGTGCAGGACTACAGACCCATGGCCACCTCTTAGTTCTGCCTGGTCTTGTATCGCTCAAGCTACCGTTCCTGTTGGTCTTATGAATGGAACCCGCAGTTGTAAAGATCTCTTTGTAACTCTTTTCCAAAATCTTGACCAACGAGAGAAAGCGGGGGCACCGACTCGACGCGCCGACTGATGGCGCATCGATGATGCGCCCGACTATCCGTCAACTCATTTAATACCGACAACAATGAAGGTGTGAATTGATGCTTTCAGGAACACACGCAGTGGCAGTGCGTCCCGGTTGAACTCTCCTGGTAAATTCTTCAACTTTACGATATGGGGTGTTTTTTTTTGTTGCTCATGTTACCTCGAGAAAGACACGCGAGGAAGACGCGATAGAGGCATGCACATCGCTTATCAGCGAGGACCCAGCGATATCGTAAAAATGCAAATTGATTTGGAGTTACCATATATACAGAGCACCGCAGCTAGGAATTGAATCAAAGGGAGGGTGTGAAAGGAGAGGCCTATCGGTGAGCGGAGTAGATCGCTCAAGGGCAGAAGGTGATGGTGTAGGTGGCCGCCTCGGAGGCGGGGCAAGTGAAGAGCGCGTTAGCGTCGTCGTATGCGTATGCGTAGGCGGTCGGGCAGTTGCCATCTGCGCGGGAAATCAATGTTTAATCCTCGACAGAAGAAAAGGAGAGCGCACGGAAGTAGCTGTAGTCCGTAACGCCAGATGAAGGGCAGGTAGCTGGAGTATCAAACTGAAGATAGATGAGTGTTTGAGGGCATTAGGAAGACAACAGACAACAGACCTGTCCACTGCAGCAGTTGGGAGAGTTGGCAGCATTGCCGTTGAGGGCATCGACGAGACACGCGGACTTGCAGCCCACCGGGAAGCCTGTCGAGTCGAAGGGGCCCTTGAGGGCAGCAGGGCAGTTGGGGCCAAGATCGACGGCACAGGCGCCGACGGGGCATCCGACATTGTTGTCGATGCGCATTGGGAGGTTGTACCCATCGACGAGGGAGACTGTTAATCATTAGCGCGCGATAAGCGGGAGCGAAGGGTGAACGGACCATCGTAGAAGTCGGTGCCGCCTGCGTTCAGGTTGAACTCAGCCAGAGTAGCGGGAGGGACGCCAGTGCCCGTGCTGGGGTCACAAAGCTACAAAGCCAGGTGAGAATTTGCGGGCCTAGCGGAAGGAAATAAATACGTACCAAGCCACCGTTGCAACCTCCATCAATGCACGAGTTGGGACCGGGGTTGGTGGAGAAGTCGCAGTCGCGACGACCCTTCGCTAAGTTTAGCATTGGTTGGTTGATATGAATGGCCGCATACCCAGATGCGACCGTTCCATTGATCAGGGACGGAGAAGGTCACCGGGGTGAACGCTGCAGCAGACCATCCTGTCGCCTGGGAGGGCTGACCACCGGCGGAGGTGAACAGCGCTGGCCTACAAAGAATCAGTCTCGAATGACGTCTACAGGGAGATCGCATACCAAATAGTGAACGGGCAGGCGTTGTAGACCGTGATAGTACGCGCGGAGGCGACAGCAGCAAGAGCGAGCGAGGCGACGATGGACTTCATTGCTGTGGGGAACTCGAGGGGATCTACCTTGAACCTTGCAAGGCCGCGCGTGTCTTATAACGAGACCCACTAAAAGTCCCATGACGATTCGAGCATATGCAGAATCTGCTTGATCCAGAAATAACCAGCCACAGAAATAGCGAGCCACATTCTGCGTGGCCCCGTGCTAGGCAAAATGTGATCAAGGAAGTGCGGGTTATCGAGAGAGGTAGACGTCATCCATGTTCTGCGGAGGAACCATGGTCATGGTAAGTATCTAACCGGTACCAGTCACGGTGTGGGTGATCCGATGTCGCGCGAACTCGGGTTCGGTGTAATTTTGCCTGTTGCGAAAGTTTCGGAGAAGGCTCTAAACAGTGACCGCAAATTTACGGGTTACGGACGGTACGGGTTTTCTTGCCGACATTACGCTACGGGCTACGGGACGGCCAGCCATCGTACGGGTCGCCGAACCCGTATTGCGCCGCTTTGTCCTTTCTACTGGCGTGGTGCGTCCTGGTTGAACTCTCCTCGTTATGCTGTTTTTAGCTCATGTTACCTCGAGGAATGCGATAGTTAAAGCCACAGTGATATCGTGAAAATGCAATTTGATTTGGAGGTTCCATATGTACATTTGGTTCGACACTCGGTATGTGTACAGTGCACCGCAGCCAGGAATTGAATCAAAGGGAGGGAAGGAAAGGAGAGGGATTGGGGACTGCGTCGCTCAAGGGCAGAAAGTGACGGTGTAGGTAGCGGCCTTGGAGGCGGCGCAGGTGAACAGCGCGTTCGCGTCGTCGTACGCGTACGCATAGGCGGTGGGGCAGTTGCCGTCTGCACGAGGAGGGATCAATTTACATCTTCAACGGGAGAAATGGAGAGCGCACGGAAGTAGCTGTAGTCCGTAACGCCAGACGAAGGGCAGGTGGCTGGGGTGTTGTGCTGAAAATCGATTGAGTTTTGACGGCATTAGGAAGACAGCAGACACATACCGATCCACTGCAGCAGTTGGGAGAGTTGGCAGCATTGCCGTTGAGGGCATCGACGAGACACGCGGACTTGCAGCCCACCGGGAAGCCTGTCGAGTCGAAGGGGCCCTTGAGCGCAGCGGGGCAGTTGGGGCCGAGATCGACGGCACAGGCGCCGACGGGGCATCCGACGTTGTTGGTGATTTTCATCGGGAGGTTGTACCCATCGACGAGGGAGACTGGTTGTCATTAGCGCGCGATAGCGGAAGGGAAGGGTGTGTGAACGGACCATCGTAGAAGTCCGTGCCGCCTGCGTTCAGGTTGAACTCGGCGAGAGTGGCGGGAGGGACGCCAGTGCCCGTGTTGGGATCACAAAGCTACAAAAGGCGTGTGAGAATCGAGGTTGCGGAAGGAAATAAATGAATACGTACCAAGCCACCGTTGCAACCTCCATCAATGCACGAATTGGGACCGGGGTTGGTGGCAAAGTTGCAATCGCGACGACCCTGCGATAAGTTTAGCATTGGGTGGTTGATAGAATGGGACGCGTACCCAGATGCGACCGTTCCATTGATCAGGGACGGAGAAAGTCACCGGGGTGAACGCCGCAGCAGACCATCCCGTCGCCTGGGCGGGACGACCGCCGGCGGAGGTGAACAGCGCAGGCCTACAAACAATCAGTCTTCGACTCGGAATGACGTCTACAAGAAGCATCGGCATACCAGATAGTGAACGGGCAGGCGTTGTAGACCGTGATAGTACGCGCAGAGGCGACAGCAGCAAGAGCGAGCGAGGCGACGATGGACTTCATTGCTGTTGGTGAACTCGAGGGAGGAGGAGATCTGCCTTGACTCTGGGCAAGGCTGCGCGGGTCTTATAACGAGACGCTCTAAAAGTCCCATGACGATTTGAGCATATGCAGAGGCGTATCCATCTTGTTCTCAAGCAAGGCGGAACGCCTGAAATAGCGAGCCACACGCATTCTGTGGCCCCGTGCGGGGCATAAATTGATCAAGGAAGGGCGGGTTATCAGGGGGAGGAGGTCATCCATCGTACTACGGCCAGTTAGCAGAGGAACCATGGTCAGGCTGCTGTTGGGAGAACAACGAGGGCAAGCCGCGTGACCGGTGATGGTATGATCGCAACGCGGCCAAGCTGTCCTAATTCGGAAAACAGGGCAAACTTATGGACTCCGAGAGATCCGAATAGGAGGAATTATCGATGCAATGCTGGGGAATTGGTCCGGGAGAGTCATTTTGACGTAGCGATCTCCCCAGATTAAAGCCCACATGCTGATCCCTTGGAGTGGGGCGTTCAAGAATCACGTCCTCGATCACCGTCGCCAAGCTCGAACTTTGCATGCTGATGACCATCGCGGTATACTCGCGTGAGGCCTTGCAACCATTAATATTGGCTGGAGCGCACCCAGGCAAGGAACGAATGTTCCATTGCAACCGGTGTGGAAAAAAGGGTTGTGGGCGTCTATGGAGCAGCATGAGAGACCGGTTCCGACTCGGAGTCGGCCCGAACTTCTTGGTTGGAAAGGTTCAGCATGCAACAGACTCGGTAGATGTTGAGATACCGCAAGAGGTGAGCGGCAAACGTGGGCCGCCCATCCCTCATGCCCATGCGAACTTTCCCATCGCCGAGGCCAACGCACGGCGATCTCAATCGCATCCATGAGAAGTCGTCGAGAAGGGAACGAACTTACGAAGGACATGTATGCATCATCATCGGCCGGAACCAATCGCATCAGCGCCGAGCGGAAGAAGTGTGGGCTGAAGAGGCCGAAGAGCGGAGTTTGTAACTTGTTTGGCGGAAAACCGTTCATTGAAGCAGCTTTAGATGCGCTGGACCAGCAAAAAGTCGCCGGTAAGTAGCTTCTTGCGCGCGGACTCGGGAACGCCAGGTACGGGATGTGGCTTTTGGTCGCAACGAAGTCACCTCAAACACGTTCAATCACAGCGGCGACGATCTCGAGGAAGGAAGGAAGTAAATACAGGAGGGGTTGATTGGGAGCAAGAGTTGTTGGCGGTACTTGCCTACGCCGAGGCGCGAGCGGTCCAAGGATCGGCGTGGACATCCGGTACAGGGTAGGGTAGAACCTGGGTAGAACAGAGTTGATGATTCGCGGGGACGAGTTTGAGGCCTTGGCCCTTGACGGATGCATATGCATAATTCAAGTTCAAGGCATCGCAAGTAATTGCACACTTTGTTGTACGTTGATTGTTGAAGCTGCCCACTGGCATGCTTATCGCCGCTAAAAGAGAGGAAGTTAATGACCTGAACCCTCGTTATTATGCAGAGAAATACTCAGTACCGGGACCAGGCTATCGACGCCGGCGGTGATCTTCAACTCCGGATCCCGGAATCCATGTAGCGGCAGACGGGAATAATGATCTCATTTCCGATCTGGTTGCAAACTCATCCACCTGGGGCTGATAAATGATATCGCAGTGCATGGGTAACCGTGAGTCTTGAGCGCAAATCCACCGGGTGGGCTCGGAATTGGGGACAATCGCCGGCGGTGGTATCCGTCCTCGTCGGCCGACAGAAATATCCTACGGTGTTATTCAGAGTCTGCGCACGAACGGCCATGCGAGACCGTTACTTTAAGATGTCGAGAAACACTCAGAGGGCCCGGGGTTGTTGAGTAGGACCGGTCCCAAAATTCATCGTGTCTTGGGGATTGCTTGGGGATTTATTTTGCACCTTTAAATTGGGATCTGGATTGTACGGTTCAATTTGTACCGTGAGTGTGGGCGTTTGGCGCAGGTGCCGCTTTTATTCTGTCCAGCCGAGTTGGTAACGTTGCGGAAATTTAACCTGATCGCGACGATTGAAGCAGCTTCAAGACGTTGGATAAATAAATAACACGCCGGTTGCTTCTTGCGGACTGAGCTTTTATTCTGGATCCAGCAGAGTTCGTAACGTGTTTGCGCGCGACGATTGAAGCCAAATTGAAGCAGCTTTTTAAGACGCTGGATAAGTAAACAACCAACAACAAGTCGCCGTGGCCTTGCGCACTCGAAAACAGATCTAAAAGGCGGGTGTCGCGCGCGCGGGGGGAGATGTATGTAAGTAGCGTTGGTCGCAATGTTGAGAGATCAGTTGGCCGTGGTGAGACTTGACTCTAGTCTTGATTTAGTCCGTGATACCGAGTAGCCTCGACTCTGAATCGGGAGTCGTTACGCCGGCGCAGTCCAAAGTGACGCACATGCATCTCAATTCTTGGAGAATCGGCATCGACGGAGGACATTCGGGAGCAGAGGGTTGATGATTGGGTCGCCAGCTTGTTCTGGGATGCAAATTCAAGTTGTTGAATTCGCGGCGATCTTTCGACTATGTACATGCATGCCGCGGCAAAGTCCAAATGGTGGCTGATATTCCGGCCGCGTGGAGCCAGGCAAACCGTAAGCATCAATGACACTGTGAGCGCAGATTTCACCGAGCATGGGACAATCGCGATCGCAGTCCTGAAATAATCTTGCGCATGCGTGTGTGTGCCGTTCAGCGAGCGCCCGAACGCGAGACTGTTGAGTTGTCGACTAAGAGCTCGGCCATCCGTTGAGAGTTGACTGAAGAGTGGTCGTGTCCGTGCGAGATGGCAGTCGGTCTCCACTGCCACTATGTCGGACCCGGAACCTGCAGATTACTCATCGGCCTGGGTGGCCGTAGGGATGGTGTGGGGAGAGATGGAATATCGGACAGAGAAAGAACGCACGACCACCGACAGATCCCATTAACCATCCTACATACACATCCATCTACTTCTTCTTCTTTGGCTTCTTCTTCACCCCACCCGACGCAACAGCAGGCTTGGGCACCGCGCTAGACGCCTGTGCAGCGGCAGCCACTACAGGGGCCGGAGACTCGGCCTTGACCACGACAGTCGGCAGGGACGGTGGTGGTGGGCGACGATTCTGCATCTTTTGCATGAGTGCGAGATTGAGGGCCTCGAATCGATTGAGGAAGATGGAGCTCGATGTTTTGAATTTGAGACACTAGGATTGGATGTTAGCCCGGCTGCACAAGGCAAGGGAGGTCGACGCACGGTGTTATTGTCTGTTATTTTCAGGACAAGCTTGCTCTCTGACGCGCGCCATTTGACGCAGTAGCGAGTCTATTGGGTCGGTCAAGGGCTTATGGGGCGCATAGGGACGCACTGTGTTGGGGCTGCTGGCGTAGAGGGCCTCTGCTCGGTCCTGGTACTCCTGCCAGCCGTGGATGTACATGAGCGTGACTGCCGAATCAGTCACGTCACAGGCACACGTGACCTGCCAAATCCGGAATATCGGATCCGCCGCTCCGACTAACCCTCATTCCTCTTTTCCGCCTGGATGGCTGCCTTTGCCGACAAGAAGCGTGCGTTGGCCATTGGGACCGTTTGTGTACGGCTGCTCACACAACCACAGCGTTGCCGTTTATCGCCAACTTTGCCGCTGGCGCCATCGCAGGCATTTCAGAGATTTTGACTTTTTATCCCCTCGGTGCGTCGTTCTGCTCCCTGCAGTGCATCCAGGTTGACAAGTCCACATAGATGTCGTGCGTATCCGCGGTGTTTCCCGAGGGAAGACGTAGTAACCCGCAGGAATAGGTCAAGACTCGGATGCAGCTCGACACGGGCAAAGCTACCCAGGGTCTGGTAGGGAGCTTCCGGACCATCGTACGCGAGGAGGGGTGCGTCGTCGCTGGTCTTTCCGTGTTCCCCGCTCACCCAACCGTCTTCAGTTTTGGCCGTTTATACCGCGGTATGCCTCCCCTCGTCGCAATCACGTAAACTCAAGATCCGCTCGTGTGCAGGTCTCGTCCCGCCGCTCCTCCTCGAGGCACCCAAGCGTGCTGTCAAATTGTGCTGTCCCATCCATCCATCTCCCAGACGGCCCGAACGCTAACCCCAGCGAAACAGCGCGGCCAACGATTTCTGGGGCAAAACCTACCTCGGTTACGCGGGCGAATCCAAAATGACGCAAAACTTGTCCATCCTCACAGGCTGCAGCGCGGGAGCCACTGTACGCATGTTCTTCCATTCCGGCTTCTCCCACATACACACACCCACCAGGAAAGCTTCGTCGTCGTTCCTTTCGAGCTCGTCAAGATCAAGCTGCAAGACAAAGCTAGTACCTTCGCCGGACCCATGGCGGTTGTGCGGCACATCATCGCGAAGGACGGCTTGTTAGGGCTCTATGCGGGTATGGAGAGTACCTTTTGGCGGTATGTCGTCTTGAGTCTTCCCTACGGCGTATTCATGCAGAACAGGCACGTCTGGTGGAACGGTGGTTACTTTGGGTGCATATTCCAAGCGCGCGCGATGCTCCCCAAGGCGGAGGTGCGCCCCTTTCCCTCCCGCCCCGCCGCCCCATATCTCACCTATCTCTCCAGACACAACAAGCGACGCTCTTCAACAACTTTGTCTCTGGCGCCATCGGCGGCTTCGCCGGCACCGTGCTAAACACCCCGTACGCCTCCCCATCCCTCTTCCTCACCCTCACCCACACACACACCCACACACAGCTTCGACGTCGTCAAATCGCGCATCCAAGGCGCCGCCAAAACACCCGGTGTAACGCCAAAATACAACTGGACCTACCCGGCCCTCGTAACGATATTCCGCGAAGAGGGCGCGCGCGCGCTGTACAAGGGGTTTGTGCCCAAGGTGCTTAGGCTCGCCCCCGGAGGCGGCGTGTTGTTGCTGGTGGTGGAGGGCGTGTTGGGGATGTTTAGGACGAGTGAGTCCTTATTTCTTTCGATGTGTGTGTGAAGCTTATGTGTGTTAATAGTGCTTGGGCCGCCGTATATCTGAAGGGGGGGATACGGACATGGACAGGGACAGGGACAGGGATGGGTAGAGCAGCACTGGCAAAACGAACTCTCGAATCCGGATGAATGGCATTTCGAGTTTTGGAATCATGATCATGCCTTCTACTTCGTGGCAGTTCGTGTACGGCCTATCAGACCACGGCGGCCGCCCTTCGACTTCTGAGGCTTGGCAACTCGGAGTGTTCCAGTGTCCTCCGTCTGTACCTCGGCCATCGATATCCCCATGTTATGTCGCCGTTCTCCTGTACCTGAGTCAGACGTCTCGAGGTTCTGCGATACGGACTGAGACTGACTCGGCTGAGAATCCCTCTCGGCCTGTTGCTTGCTCATGTCATCTCGCCGTTCTTCTAACCTACAGACAACTTGAAGCTTTTGGACCTTGAAGCGCCCTTCAACTCCGGTGCCAACCAACAACTCATTTCGCATCGTGGGCACTAGCAAATAACAGATTTAGCATACTGGACGTGGTTGAAGCCTCAATCCCCGGGCCTTCAAGTCTGAATTTCATCAAGGTACAATGCTGCTTTATCAAACTGCTTCGAGTTTCCTCTAGCCGTCATACTCCATGTCCACATCCGAGTCCGAGCTCATCTCAAAACCTCCTTCCACATCGCCGTCTTCGTAGGGCTCAAAATTTGTATGTGTGTGCCAGAGGAACGGATCCACGACTGCCGTCCTTCGCTCCGCGTCCGTCAACGGATATACACTTTGCCCATGCGTTCCGATCCTACAGCCAGATTCTCTCATCGACAGCCAATGCCGACGAGCGAAAAGCACGACGATAGTCACGATACCCATCATGATTATTGCGAAGCCTGTGCAGAGGACGGCAAAGGACTCGGATATCGGGGGTGCCAGTGGCAGTTGTTGCCCAAATAGAGCCATTGCGCCGACTGCAATTAGGAACAGTGCGCACAAGCCCCCAATCATAATCGCCAACGTCACAGTGAATTGGCGTCGTCTTCGCCTCGCGCTGTTGTTGACTGCCAGTGTAGGATGGAGAGCATACGAGAATAGCCGACCGTCGGGCCCCGGGGATGAATAATATCGAGTTGCTGTCGCTGTTGAAGTGGGAATTCGGGGTGTAAGTTTGAATATGAGTGGTTCGTCCTCATCAGAATCGGACCCTGAGATGGAGGACGGGCTCGTTTGACGAGCAGGGTGTGAGTTCGCGGCTGCTGTTGAATAAATGTTACATTGGATGAACGGGAAATATTTGCGTACGGATAGTAGATGTGTCGCTGTCTGTGATATGTTGAGCCCTAAAAAACTCTAATTGAGCTCGGTCTACGTACCCGCAGAGCTCGACGGAAGTTGTGAGCGCGACTCCAGCCTGACAGTGGTCTGTTGTTCAGTCTCTGTATCGCTTCTGAAGTGCCATCCTTACACGCTATTAGACGACGGAATTGATATCTTGAGACCACTCGGTCTGGATATTTCAGTTTCTCGTGCTAGATAGATGGTAGAACTGCTGCCCACCGCACCTCAGAGGGTTTCCAGTGCCAGGGGAAGACAGGGTAGACGTCGTTTGCATGCCAGGACGTATCAGCGAAGAGGATTCGGAGGGACGAGGGGACTCACAGCCCGACTGAGTTATATCTTCGGGCACGAATCAGCAAAACTTGAATGTGTGGCGCCACCATAGCAATTCCCGCTGACAGTCACGGTAAGTACCGGCGCTTGATCCCCTACCGAGATGGAGATGCTTCTTGTTAAATTTGCTGCAGGTCTCTTAGGGCGCAAGCGTGTTATTGCATAGGCAGAAAAGCGTGAGACGTCTCGAAGCGATTCCGAAGAGCCTGAGGCAGGGAGGCTACATATAAAGACTCAAGAGTCTAGGCGACGCAGACAAGCCTGAGGCGACTGAGGCGACTGAGGCGATGTCTTCGCAGGGGGATAATGATCAGCTTCCACATACACAGTCTTGAGGGAGTCGTCTGGCAGTTCGGAACGTGGGCAGGAACAAGCGGTGAGTCGGCGGCCCGGGCCGGGGATGGCCGCAAAGAAGTGATGCGTGACGCCGATGACGTCACGTTTGCTGTTTTCTTTGTACCACCTTGAAGACCGCCTCTGATGGCATCCGCGTACTACGAATTCTACCGCGGCTCGTCGTATGCCGCCCCCATCCTATTACTGAGCTATTTGACCCGTCCCTAGGCTCGGCATGGCACTCACGGACTCGCTCGACGAGCTGATTACAAGCGGGGCCATTACGCCCCAGCTTGCGATGAAAGTACTTCAGCAGGTTTTTGCCGTATCTCCTGCACGCATTCGTCGCTTACGGCGACCAGTTTGACCAGTCGCTCGCGGACACCTTGAACAAATCCGTGAAGGCCAGGGCCACACTCAAGGTGTGTTTCTACGAGTATGCTCTGCGCAGCCCTGACTACCGTGGCTCGTGTTCCCCAGGGTCATCTGAAGACCTACCGGCTCTGCGACGATGTCTGGACGTTCGTCGTCAAAGATGCGTCTATCAAGCTAGAAAAGGACGAAGGCGTCGTGCAGAGCCCTCGACTTAAAATCATCGCGTGCAAGAGTGGAGAGGCGATTGAGGCTGGGAAGAAGTAATTCGCGCGGCGCAGCACTAGAAACAGGTGACCGAGTTTGCTACTAACTAATACAATATCAAGGGCTGTTCGGCGTGTAGTCAATCGCTGGGAACTTTCTCTAGATCCGACTCGACCGTCGGACATCACTGGCAGCGTAGGGAAATCAGTCGACGAAACCAATATACTGGCCCACTTCGAAAGCTTGAGATATCTTCTCACTTCCATCACAATTTCGGCGGCATTGGCGGGCGGAATGCACCATGATCTCTTGTTCTTCCTAATTTGACGGCCCTTCGATTCTTTGACGGCCTTTCGATTCGTTCTGTAGTATTTGCTTCAACTCACAACGCTCCTCTTCGGCATTTGACACTTGTCAGGTTTATGTTACACCAGTTCTTTTAAATCCAACGGGCAAAGTCTCATCTTTCGAGGCCTCTGATCAGATCATGGGTGGCGCGCGGGCGGGCGTGGCAACAGCTAGCCTATCTATACATTACGCGCTATTCTCATCGGCGAAACAAAACTATAACACGGCGCCGTTGATTAGCTTCCCGCTGGCACTTCTCCGACCTCCCACCGCCCCTCCCCATGTCTGACCTTTCGCTGGCTAAGGCGACGGTAAGCTATCGTCGCTCGATGGACCACTCAGCTATCCTAATACCTGTCAGTTGATCGCTCTGGTCATCGAAACCTTCAATGTCGGTCCGTGTGCATCGCTGCGTCCGTACCAACATGCTGACTCGGACATCCCCAGGCGTCTTCACGGTCCTCTTCGGCGCATGCTTGAGGTTCATTGTAGTCAAGAAAACCTTTGACGTGAATGGAATCTTGACGCCGACGCTCTGCTTGATTTGGGTTTTGACAATAGCCGTACGTGTCTGCTTTCAGACCACATCACCATTTTTTTACAAGGTGTTTTAGCACTGGGTTGTCGATATTATCCGCGCGCGAATCGCCTTTATCGATGACCCCGCCGACGGAATTCTGTACCTCAGTAATCCAGCCCAGCCTCTGGAGGGAGCGAAGATTGGACTCTATTCCACGATTACGATCTTCGCTGACTTTTTCATGGTACGCCCAATTTGCTGTTAACTAACTTACTAATCTCGTTTCCTCAGATCTATCGCTGCTGGATGGTTTGGAACCGAAACTTTTATGTTCTCGCCGTTCCGGTGCTGTCATGGATTGGAACTGCCGGTACGCAAAACATTATTTTGCTCCGACATCACTCAAAACGGTTCCATGGCCAGTCACCGGTTGGGTTGGGACAGCCCAAATCGTGCGCACTCAAAAGGGCGGCATCTTTCACGCGAATCTGGTTCCCTGGATCGTCAGCTTCTTCTCAATGTCGCTAGCCACAAACGTATTGTGTACATGTGAGTTGAGCGGTTCTCCTGCAGACTTTCTCCCTGACTAACACGCACCGTGACTACTGTTTACAGTCCTCATTGCATGGAAAGTGCTACAAAGTCAAATTAGACTACGAAAAATGAGTAGCACCCACGCCGGTGGGAGGGTCATCCAGGCCTTGGTGCGTTCAGTCGCAGTACTCTGCATTCAATCGTTTGAGCTGATTCCGAGCACAGATTGTATTCACCGAGTCCGCCGCACTCTATTCACTTTCCCTCATCGCACTGCTCGTCACGTACCAGCTGGGCATAAACACCTCCTTCATCGTTCTTGACTTGGTGTGTCCGAGTCTATTCCCCCGTTTACTAGTCCTTGAATCTCCCCATTCTCTAACAGACCTCGTCCCTCATTGGAATCACATTCAGCTCCATCATCCTCCGGCTCTCCATGACGAGTTCCGCGAAAACCAAGTATCAGGTCTCGAACAACTCATCGTTGCCGCCGAGTAGTCGAGGAAACCCATCGGGGCTCGGAGCAGTGGGCGTCGACTCTTACCCGCTCAGCACTGTGCATGTTTCCCGCCTGGTTGAAGTGAACCGCAGTGATGATTGGGCCACTGGCAAGGGTCAATATGATGAGGCAAAGTCTGCCACGGCTGTGTAGTTGGTTGAATTCGTCTTTGGACTCGGACTCATAAAATGTTTACTTATCTTCTGGTACGCTGGGAAAAATCCTTAGAAAAGCATCCGTCTCAGGCCACAAGAAAGCCACAACTGGGGTACAACAGACGGCCATCAGAAATCATCCCAGATTGGTTCACTATTCCCACGGCGCGTCCTCCGTTCAGATAGGTTCCGATGTCTTTAAAGCAAGGCGACGAGGAAGATGGTTACCACTCGGCGAAGGTAACCCCCTCCGTTCCGATGTCACCTTCTGTGCTCATGATCATGCTGCAGACATCTGTGGTCGACGACGACGGACAAAGCTAGCAGCTCAGTGGCAAGAACTACTCACTTCAAGCTCACCGGCGTGTGCATGGGAAATTTCCTTTTTGCAACCACCGCGAGCCTGAAAGATGTCGTCGTATATGGTTGATATAAGGTTGCAATATTAGGGTTAAATCGACACAGGTTGAGTGTGTTTTCAACACAGGTCAGTGAAAGTTTGACATAGGTTTTGGCAACCTGTGTTTATTCCTTTTTCAGAGCTTTATACCTGAAAATAGACATCAAAACAAAAATGATCTAGCTGATTTCATCATGATACCATCAGCAGCAACCATACTCTCCGGCTCTTAACACTCTGACTTTTCCACTCACCTTTGCGGTGAACCTTGATAGGAGAGATGAACCTTGTGGCTCATTCTTTACATAGCTTCTGTCATTTCCAGCATACTTTCCTTTCTGCAGCATATTTGCTAGTTATTTGGTTCAAGGATCAGGCTAGATTCCTTTCTAATACGCCACACATTCAATTCTTGTCCTCTGAGCAAGCCAATAGCATCTTGGCTTACTTTCATCCTGCTGGAACCACTGCACTACCAGAATGAAGTTGTATTTATCGAGCACCGGATCGAATCTATCTCGGTCTGCTTGATTGATGTGATGATCAGGATCACATCTGGACCACTTTCGAAAAATGAAGAACAAAATGCAAACCTGCACTGACTGTGTAAACATGTGCTCAGATTGGGACAAATTATCAACCTGCATCAAAAACCTCCAACCTGTGTCAAAAACGCTCAACCTGTGTTGTTTCACTCAGAAAAACCTGCACCTGTGCGGATTTTAATTTTGCAACCATATATCAACCATAGTCGTATCCCGTTGATGAGCGCTGAGCTGCAGAGCTAAATGGGTGCTGTTCAGCGTCGTCTGCTCCACGACCGTGTAAAGCATTCTCACTGTGAGCTCGAGTCTTCTCCCGGTCCTGCTCAGGTTTTCTTAAACTGGCGCTAGGGCTACGAGTAGGGCTACAGGGCCCAACGTGGTCGCGTACTGCCGAAAGCGTGTCAGCTTGATGACCTCACGGCCCGACGGGACCCTGACCACAGCCAACAGAAAACTCACGTCGCTTATGCCCACTGTGGCAATAAAAGCCCGTGGCCTACAACTCCTCTTGCATCCTCCGAATCCCCCCCGTAATGTCCAACAGTGCCGAAACCCTCACGTCCCCTCCCGAAAAGGCCGAATCCCAGTCCGTGGAGAAGCTCGCAGCAGAGGTCGTCGTCGAATACCCATCCGGCGTCAAGCTCGCGCTGTTGACGCTTGCGTTGTGCCTGTCCGTGTTCCTCGTTGCTCTCGTGTGTATTCTTTTCTTTTCTTTCTCGCTCGACAAGCTCACGACCCATGCCCGTCAGGACAACACGATCATCGCTACTGCCATACCGCACATAACGGACCAGTTCAAGAGTTTGGATGACGTGGGCTGGTACGGCTCTGCCTATCTCCTCGTGAGTTCCTTCTCTTGCTGGTAACTCCTGCTGACATCCCCACCGACGACGGCCGCCACCCAACTCTTATTCGGAAAGTTTTATACTTTTCTTCCCGTGAAGGTACGCGACGTCCTGTTGTTTCCTGACTTTGAACGTTTTCCGTCCTGTGCAGTGGGTCTACGTCGTCGCCATCGTGATATTCGAAGTCGGATCCGCCATTTGCGGCGCAGCACCCACCTCCGACGCGCTCATCGTTGGCCGCGCGATTTCGGGATTAGGAGCTGCGGGTATCTTCTCTGGCGCGTTGATAATTGTCGCCAATACCGTCCCACTCGCCAAGCGCCCCATCTTCACTGGTCTCATCGGAGGAATGTACGGAATAGCCAGGTGTGTGTTGATTGGTTCAGTCTGTCTCAATTCTTGCTCATCTGACACAACAGCGTCGCTGGTCCGCTGCTAGGTTGGGGAATTTAAGGAACCGGAATTTACAGACTCATTTATTTAATTAGGTGGGGAATTTACGGACTCAAAGCTGACTTGGAGATGGTGCGCTATCCTTTCCCAACCTACCTGTGCTTACTCCGAACCACCAGGTGCTTCTACATCAATCTCCCCGTCGGCGCTGTGACCCTCGCTGTTATCATCTTCCTCTTCGAAATGCCGCAAACGCACGCAAACCAAGCCACCGCGAGTACCGACACCTCCTTGTCCGCGCGCCTGGCGCTCTTCGACCCGCTCGGCACGCTCTTCTTCATTCCCGCCATCGTCTGCGTCCTTCTCGCTCTACAATGGGGCGGGTCAAAATACGCATGGAACTCCGGCACGATTATTGCGCTGCTTGTCGTCTTTGCGGTGCTCATCTGCGGCTTCATTGCGATACAACTTTGGAAGAAAGATGGCGCGACGATCCCGCCGAGGGTGTTGAAACAGAGGAGTATCTGGAGCGGAGCGTTCTACGCGTTCTGTATTGGGGCGGCGTTCTTTATCCTCAACTTTTATGTGCGTCTACCCATTGGACTGGCGTGTTTGTAGGCTGACCGCGCCTGTGTAGCTCCCGTTGTGGTTCCAAGCCATCCACAGTGTGTCGGCAGTGCACAGCGGCATCGACAACCTGCCCCTGATCCTCTCTGTCGTCGTCGCGTCCATATTTTCCGGCGTCATCATCACCCAGGTGAACTCTTTCGAGAATTCACCTTGCAGAGTAGTTAATCCCTTCCAGATTGGATACTATGCGCCGTTCATGATCGCCTCCTCCGTGATTTCAGCAGTCGGAACAGGACTCATGACGACCTTGAAGGTCGACTCGAATCACACGAAATGGATCCCATTCGAGATCATCTGTGGGCTCGGCGTCGGACTGGTACGTCATATTCTCCGATTCTGATTTTGTTCATTGTGCTCAACTGCCTTTAGGGAATGCAACAGCCGATGCTGGCCGCACAAGCGGTCCTCGAACTAAAGGACGTGCCCATTGGGACCAGTATCATCATGTTTGCGAACACGCTCGGCGGCGCCCTCTTCATATCCATCGGCCAAAACGTCTTCACCAACAAACTCGCCTCGGGGCTCGTCGCACGCGTCCCTGGCATCAACCCCGCGCTTATCCTCAGCGCCGGTGCGACGAGTCTGAAAAGCGCCGTGTCGGCTCAAGATCTGCCGGCCGTTTTGCTGGCCTATAACGATGTGCGTTTTCGCCGCGACTTTACTACGCCGCGTGCTAATAGAATCGTCGCCACAGGCTCTCATCGCCGCGTTCTACGTCGGCATCGCCATGTCGTGTCTCTCACTCGTCGGATCATTGGCCATCGAGTGGAAGAATATCAAGGGCAAGAATATCGAGATGGCTGTCGGCGCATGAACATGAGCATTTCCTACATTCTCAAACGACTACATGACTGATTGCGCTTTTGCATTGCATTGCACCATACATCTACATTCGTTCTTTACATCACACTCATTATCAGGCAGGATATATAGGTTAGATTTGTTGGAGAGTACATACTGGCTCGTGCTGTACGTAGTTCCAAATGGTAATTTAATGCCAGTCCCACTTTCGCTGCATCTCACGGACTGTGGAGCCTTCGAGTTCGAGGTCTGGATTCACACAGCACAGTTTCTGTTCGCCAGCGAGGACGCTCGTGTGATCAATCATGATCAGAAAGTGGACGCGACATGATGCATTCGCAGGAAAGTCTCCGCGTCATTTCAAAGTCACGTGAGCGCGTCCTGCGGTATGTTTCTTTGAACTTCACGATAAATATACCCGCGGGTGCCCAGTTAAACAGTATTTTGGTTACAAGTAATCAACCACAGCCATATTCAAACACCCCAGCTCAGGACGGAAGGCATTGGGAATAAACTGCGTACAAAAGGTCAGAGCACGAAGAATAAATAACAAACAAGGCAACTTACAGTCGTTGGAGAAGGTGCATGTTGTCCCCGAGACACAAGCTAAGCACCCATTCCAAGTCTCGCCACCGCATCTAATGGCAGACCGAACTTAGCCCGAGTGAATCGACACAGAACAACACTCACTGTCCCCACTCTGGCGACAGACACGACGTGGGCGGTGCAGTTCCGGCCGTCGACGTGCTCGTAGCGCTGAGCGTCGTTGTGACCCCACCAGTATTACCCGCAGCTGCATTGAGGAGGAATGTGACCATCGCATGCGCAGGAACGCTAGCCTTGGCCGCCCCACCGCTCAACGTCACAGGCAGAGCCGCCAGATCGGCGTTTTGCGCCGACACGATACCCACCGCAGAGGTTATTGTGAACCCACTCGCAGTTACGTTGACGCTTGCGGCGGTAGCCCCGTTGTTCAGCACCTGCACGCTTGTGCTCCCATCGGGATTCTTGAACGCGCTGAACTTGAGATTTCCCGACGTGGTAAGCGAGGTTCCGAGGCGGACCGCACCGGGCCGGACGTAGCGGGACCACTGGGCGAATGCCCAAAGGCGTTTAGAAACCGTGACGTTCGTCCCACTAGTCAAGATCAGCGCACTGTTTGTTGTCCCGGGCTCTGCGCCGATCCAATGGAGGTACGCCGACAGCCGGGAGTTGACGATCCCGTCAAAGATGTGGTTCGCCCAGGTCAGACCCTCCCCTGCGCCGCCGTTGCTGAACCAGTTGTTCGGGATGACTGGGTCGCCGAGGTCAGCGAATTCGGTTTGCCAGACGTTGTGGGTTGTGTTGATCTGGGTGGTGCCTGGGGAGGACGTGTACGAGTGAGAGGTCACGACGCCGACGAGATTGAGTGCGCCAGCAGTGTTGATGGCAGCGGTCATGGTCACTTGGTTGTTCCATCCCTCCGAGTCGCAGCAGATGATGTTGGTCGTGAGGTTCGCGGCAGCCAGGGTCGGGGAGAGAACCTTGATGAAATCTTTGCAAGGTTTCAGTTTGAGTTTTGAGTTACATAGCTTTGGGGAGAAGCAGATCAACTACGCACCTGCAGCCTGTTGTCCGTTTGAGTTCATCGAAGAGTACGTAGCGCTGGAATAGAATTCAGAGTTAAGCGTTAGTCGGTAATGAAAAAAGAGTAAACACGAACGTGAACTCTGGCTCGTTCAAGAACCCGACATGCGTAATGGGCACGCCTGACTGTTGATAGAACTTTATGTACTGCGTCAGAAAATTCGCATAGGCCTGCTTCCAGTCGCCCGAGGAGCAGGTGGAGCCCGTAACGCCGCACAATGTACCCCCATTGGCGTCCGTGCCTGTCGTCTACAAAGAAATGAACTCCTTGGAGAGAGCGAAAACGCCCACTGCAACCACGCACCTTCATAAATCCTGGAGCAGACCAAGCGTCTCCAACAATTGTCTTTACACCATATTTCATGGCCTGCTGCGAGAACCACACCTGCTGCCCGTCCGAGCCGTCCCACACATAGCTCGGCGTGCACGTGGGGCACCCAGGACTTGTCGGCAGTATACTATCCCCCGCCCCGCCCGACCCAATGCGATTGCGGATTATCGTCATGCCAGCACCGACGGTGGGGTCGAACAGGAGGTCAAGAACCTGTTTTTGCTCGGCGGCTGGGTAGTTGAAGAGGTCGGAGGCGTGCCCAAAGGCTTCTGCGAACCCGAACCCGTCCATTGTTTGAAAGGTCGTCCCGGCTTGCACGGTCACAGTTTGTGCATGGATGCCGGTGGAGCCCAAGAGGAACGCCAGTGCGATCGCAAGGGAGAGTGTAGGCATGCTGTCGACTCTGGGCGGAAGAAGCGCGCGGGGCAGCTCTTGAGCTCGTATTTCAGCGAAGCAGCAGTGACGTTCCGGGAATTTTGCGACGTTGCACCGCTCAAGGGATGGAGACCATGTGAGCGCGGAGGAAGTTGTCGTCGGTGAATCGAGTGATGGTCAAGTGATGCAAGTGGCAGTGGTGTCACGTGTGACAATTTGTAGATAAGATAACGGCGACAACGATTAAGAGATCAAATTCTCTTCGCAAGAACTAACGATACAGTTCAAGAAGTAATACACTGAAAACAGAAATTCACGGTGGACGCACAGCAAACTCAAGGGCCAAGATCTCCAACGGCGTCATGCCGGGCCCACCGGTCCGACTCTCCTTCCCTATCGCCCCAGCCAGCACCCGCCATATCAACTCCCGCACCTCCTTCCTCCCCCATCCAGACGCGCCCGTCTTCAAGCTGCGCAATCTTTCCAGCGTGAACCCGTGTCGCGTGAGTAATGCCGTGTGTGGGGAGAGGTCGATCGCGAAGCAGGAGTTTGCCAGGAACGCGTCGAGGGTTGTTTCCGAGTCGTTTGGGCGCGGGAGAACCAGCGGAGGAAGGTTCTCCTGGACGACGAGCGCGTCGATGTCGCGTTCGAGGTCGAGCAGCTCCGCAGATCGCGACTTGCTCGTGTCGTTCTCGGCCAAGGGGAAGAACAGCCGTTCAAACGCCTCCCTTCTTTCGGCCACTGGCCACCGCGCAACGATCAGCATTAGTTCAGAGGTGAATCCCTGTCCGACGAGGAACTGTGCGTGAGATACCACACTGGCAGGTACATTCTGATGCGTATGTTGCTGCTGCTGCCCGGCTGTGCGGGATATGAATGGAGAAGGAGACGAGGGGTGGGAGATTGGCTTTGAATCAGAATATTCCCTCTCATTCGGGCGTGGGCGGGGTACACTCGGGAGAGGCGCGGGGGCAGCAGGATGCATATGCGATATTTCAGGTGTCGGCTCGGTTTTAATTATCTTGCGGCGAAATGGGAGCGGGTGTCGTATCAAAGGCGCTCTCTCTGGTTTGACATTGGTGCTCTATGAAATCAGCGGCGATGCAATTATAAGGTATACAAGACGCACGACAATCTGGATCTCGTCGTCTGAGGGTGGTGGTGCTGTATCGACATCAATCGCGACGTTCCCGGCACTGGCTATTGACTGCGAATTCGAACGAGCCCGGTTGGCAGCGGCGATTCGCGACTCGGCTACACAGGGATGAGATGGAGGGAGGCTAAGGCTGAGTTGTAGTTTGAGGCGATTGAGCTGATTAGAGGCATGGTTTTCAGAAAAACCTCAAGGAGGAAAAAACATACCATGGCGACAGAAGGAGGACGCGATTTGAAGGGGAAGTGTTTGGTACGGTTCTGGGAGCAGGTTAACTCAAGGAAGTCAACGGAGGTAGACGTACCACGGGTTGGAAGGACGTTGATGTTAAAGGTGGAGTAGATGGGGACGGCAGTGGGGATGCAGAACGGGAGGAAGTGTCGGGTTCGAACCAAACAGTCTTGCGAGGAAGTACGGGTGTCGATGCGGAGCGCATGGACGAAGGTACGAATGGCGAAATGGTCGGAGTATTCGCGCAACTGGCGGGAGCCGACACAGTATCTTGAATCTGCGGCAAGACTGGTTGTAAATACTCGCAATCCTCGTCTGCAAACGACGAACCTCAATCTTGGGTGGGAAATGCAGCCGAAAGTCAGCATCCACATAGTCATAGTCCTTCCAAACGTTATCCCTCGGTGGGTTCGAAATGTTATCAATCGCGCGTCGAATGGAGTTTGGCGGTTCGCCAAAGATACGTGCAATATCGAGAGGATCCCATCCATGCGCCGCGACGATGCGGACGGTTGCACGTCCAGCTCGGTTAAGGACTCTCCTATGGCTATATATGCGAAGCTCAGTGAAAGATACTCAGGTGAACGAAAAGAAAAGAGCACTCACCCAATGTTAATGAACTTGTCGACGGGCCGATCCTGGAGGAAGTGCGCGCAGGTTGGCGTGTCGCGCTCGCCGGTGTCGCTCTCGTAGTCGTCGTCGGCGTCACCCTTCATCGTGGTGCAGAAGAAAGAAAAAGTGTCACAGCCTCGTGCTGGGAAGTAACTGCTGCCAGTGATTATCAGATAATTGATGGACGCTAAATCTAATCTGTTTCAATGGATAAGATTGTAGCTCTCTTGCCTTGATTTCTCTCCCACTCTGATCCCGATGACGAGGCAAGATTTGAGAAACACATGACAGAAACTGCATAGCTACAAGTACAGGAAACCAGGCGGTACTTCTAATCGTTCAAAGTTCTCCGAGTCCGAGGTGCTGGCGCAACGATGAGTACATCGCCATTGGCAGTCACGACGACACGCTTACCTCACTTGGATTTCTTTCCACCACCACCGCTGCCGCCGCCGCTTCCCTTGCCAGTGCTTCCACCACCGGTGCCCTTGCTAGACGTGGTCGGCGCTGCGTTCTGGGCACGGTCACCCGCCGACTGCGCGCGCGAGGCGAAGCCGCTCGAGCTCATATCGCGACCACCCTTGGCCTGTGGCGAAGTGGAGTCAGAGTCATCGTGGTGGCCGAGGAAGTATATACCTGGGAGGACTGGATCCTCTGGGAGTCGCCCTTGGTCATGCTGGATTTCGGGGGCATTGTTGCAAGAAGGGAGGAAAGATCGATGTGGGGGTGGGTTCGAAATCGCTGGCGACAGACCCGTTCTCGCTGGCACATTTATACGTTTGTGACGCGCCAAAGTTCTGGGCTGATTAACATTATTATAGCGAGCATAACGAGCATAAAGTGCGACTGGATTCGCCCTCATAAATAACCCACCAATCATTGCATTCGCATTCACTGGCTCCGGCGCTTAATGTGGCGATTGGGCGCGATTTGAGCAAGTATCTCTCCCATGTCCAAGATAGTTGGACACTGGATGCATGCTCCGAGAGCTAGACGCGGCCTCGAGGTGAGTGGATGCAGTTTCTCTTTGTCCGAGTCGACTTTACAGACAGATTGTGGCCACCTTGCGCCATGGCTCTCTAGAAGATTAGGCTTTCATCTTTGCTCCACGAGCTGGACGCGGCGATTGCACGGGTCCTTGCCTCATTGGCACGAAGGCTCGCTGTTCTTGTTTAGCGCATGGTGCCACTAGTCGATTTGGCGCTAATCAGCTACTAAGCCGTAGAGATAAGATTGTGATGTTGTTCTACAGCGCACAGCTCATCGCAGCATTCCCTCTCTTATCCCGATAAAACAAAACATCGCCTGACAGATCCGCATTCAGCTTTCAACGCTTTCTCCACCATAACACACTCACCTTCATCATCGACAAACTGGCACCGATTATAGTTCTCCCACAGGGCCGCAAAGGCGGGTTGATCAGAGAAGTTGTAGTACGGTCCGAGGTACGCTTTTAGCGCTTCGGTGGCTTCACGAGCGTGATCTGTGAAATGTGGGCTTGGTATGAACTATGGGCGAAGAACTTACAGAAAGGAATATTTGAGAAGAACTACGCGTTCATGTCATGAGAATGGGACGAGGCACAGGACGCGAAAACGGGAGCGTACGTGGTGGAGAACATGATACCGCGCGACTGAGTGAAGGAAGAAGTCGCCTTGCCAGCCAAGGATGTTGCTAAGAAATCGTGAGCGCACATACTGGCATTTAGTCGCGGGCATGCCATACCGATCTACGGTAGCCGAGGCTCCTCGAGTGAAGGTCCAAGCCTTTCCGCGGAAATGCGGAATCAACTATGGTTAGATGAGTGAGCTCGAGATCGAAAAGGGCTGTCCGAACGTACCGGATCGGTATGATGCAGATAGGTGATCAGAATGACTGGTCGAATCCACAGTTAAATTCAAAACAATATGGAGACAGTGTGAGGCACGCACACCAATGCGTCACAGAAAGCCATGGAACGCCGTAGTACTTGGCCACGGCAATTGCACCGTAAGCCTGAACTGCCTTGCGCATAACGAGTGTCATGAGGAGCAGTCCGAGGTTGGAGAGGAGAACGGCGCTGTGTTGCTTGCGTGTAAAGAGGATTGAATTTGCTGTTGACAGGTTGTAAGATGATGTCTTCGTAAATGAGAGCAGAAGAGACCTACGCATAAAATGGTTCGTCCACCGCGGGTACCGTTTTTGACCAGATACGTTGAATACTTGACGTGCAGAATCAGCGCAACGAAAACAGATTCATATCGCACTCACAAAGGTACGCAGGGAACGCGAACAGCTGCTGCCTCACCAGCATCAATAGCGTGAAAATGGGGGTATCGCCGAAGATCTCCTGGTAGTGTTCCATTTTCGTCGCCTGATCCGCTGGGAGACCGACGTCTGAGCGTGTTTTGGGAACGTACACCTCGTCCCGCTCCATTGATGCGTGGTTCTTGTGGTGCCGATGGTGCGATATCTTCCAGCTGCATGAAATGGATGGATGGTTTGAGCGTCTAGTGAGAGGTACTTGGAAGGAAGCAGAGACGGACCTGAAGTATGGTGTCCAGAGCGCCGAGTGACATATCTACCCAGGACGACTGTGAGCTGAATAGAGACGCGAAGGACGAGCACGCACGAAACCGACAACGTCGTTGAGTGTCCGGTTTGAGGAGAATGCTCCGTGTCCGCACTCGTGTCCAATGACCCAAATTCCGGTGAGCACGAGTCCTTGGAACCACCAGCTACACAAGCCCGCCTCAGATTTCGCGCAAAACAAAGGCACTGGGAGATAAACGCACTAAACGCCCCACGCAAACCACCGACAACATTCCCTCGCGATCGGATTTGGAGCTCCAACTCCAGCCGCGATTAAATCGATGCGGGTTGCGAGAAGCGCCAGAATGCCGGCCATGACCATGTCGCGCAAGAGGTAAAGCAGGCTGAGCCGAGTAGAGCGGTGGAAACACCGTGCAGGAATAGCGGCACGAATCTCTGGGAGCGAGCTAAAGAAAGTGGAATGTGAGCGCTCCAGAATAGGATTGCAGTGCTGGACGGAGAGAAAAACGGACCAGGATATCGACATTGGCAGGTACTGCTTCACCTCGCCGCCTGTCGCTTTTTCGCTGGTAGCCATAGCTCGATTTTCCTTTTTTTGGGTAAGCCAATGGAGAGCAGGGGGAGAGATTTGGAGAACGTCCGATCCACCATGTCCTTTTAAAACCGGCTGGGCTCCAGGTACCACGCAACGACATGCGGTGGTAGGTTGAGCATACCCTACTCGCGTTCGAAAGCGCACTCGCACTCAAAATCCAAGCCCAAGAGCTTAGATACGAGGATCCCAGCCAGGTGTATCGGTCGCCGCTGTCGATCATTAGCAAGGCACCGAGGCAAAACGTACGCAAAAGAAAATCTAACCTGGAGCGGTTGCTACGTTCTCGGCTGATAGACTCTAAAGAGCGCGGAGCCTCGCAGTTCACGCAGATCATTTGTAAACCCGCGTTCAAGAGAAGCTGTCGACAAGGTTTTGGTTTTTGCACAGCGCAAATTGCGAGGATAATTCAAGTTGACGGTAGCCACCGTAGACACTCGGGATTTGAGCAGGCGGGGCTTGGATCGGAGAGGCTTGTATACCATCTTCGCGGTTCTCAGAATACCCGAGCGCAGCCCAGCACCCAGTGGAGCCATTTTGCGAAAATCGCTTCCGAGCTTTCGGCGCTTCTAAGCGAGAGCCATAGCCAGTTGGGGCTATTGAGCCTCGACCATATGTTGATATGTACTTGCGCTTCTAGTGTGCTCATACAGCGTGCGCTGAGCTTCCAAGACGGCGTTTGGAAAGCAGCCTGAGGGCTAGATCGACGTGGCCCAGCAAGAATCCGACTCCGAGTCAAAATCCTTGTGCACCAGCAGCTTCGAAAGGTCCTAGTCTGAGGCTTGTTCGATATCCCTTTGCTAGTGCGCGAAATACGCCTCGACGAGATGATGGTTCGAGCAAGGAATGATGTCGATGATATAAGCAGAAAACCTCTCCTCCCGCATCCATCATCTCCAACCCGATGTCAACCGGACGAGCTCGCGGTTTCAGAGCGGCCAGAGACTACTATATTGCGTCATCTCCGTCGACTGCGTCGCTCCTCTTACTTCAAATCTGCACCGAGTGGCGTGCGATTACTAGTACTCGCCTGGATTTCGGGACAAACTCTACATTTGCTTCGGGAGCCTCCCGCGTCTCTCGGAATACCCTCTCAGACCTGTAAAATGGATCGTCTCCACGTGTCGCCGGCGGCCTGCCACCAATGTGACCTTTGTGGAAACGAAAGGGATGCTTCGTTCGCAGCAGATGGACGCTTCGACGCCGCACCAAGTGTCTAGGACGTGAACTTCGAGGTCTCCTCGGCTGCTCCCACTTACTTCCTCAGTTCAAGTTACCTCTCGACTTCCACGGTTTTCGTACCCCCGCCTCGGAGCCCTTGAATCCGCTCGCCAGTTGCGCCACTTTCCCTGCAATTGACGGAAAATCGACAGAACAGCCATCCGTCAAGTCCCTGGACAGTGCAGTCACCACTTTCTAACCCGATCCGAGTGGGAGTTATATCTTACGACCACCACAAAACAAAAGACGACGGTACCTTGTGGCGGCGTTACCGAGTCGACCTGGGCGTCTAGCAACTGGAGGCAGGCATTCATATGCGAATTTCTTGTTCTACCCAACAGGCAGGTGTGCGCATTACCCGTGCATGGGGTTCTTGGGTCTTCAATGAGCCAGAGTTCACGTTCGTGTTATGCTCTTTTCATCATCCACTATCGCTTAATTCTTAATTCTATTTCAGCGCTACGTAGTTACTCTTGGATGAAATCAACATTAATGGACACCAGGCTGCAGGTGCGTTTGTCGAGTTGCTTCTCTTGAAACTCAAACTCAAACCTCGGTTCGCCTGTCGCCTGTGTGGGTCGATCATGATTTGCCTTAACTCGAGTCGCGCTGAGTTCGGTTTGTCCTTAGATGTGGTGGGCAGGGGTTGAAAGGGTGCCTAGTCTGCGCCTCAAGATCGCCTTGCGCGTTCTTCGGCGACTGTGTTGTGACTGCCTTTCCTTTGTCTATTGCTGGCCAACTAGATACGCGCCGACCCGTTCAAGTTCGTTCTTCCACTGGCATCTCATCCGGCCTTGACACCAGTCTACTCCTCCGTCGCAAGCTTGGATTTCCACTCAGCTCCAGTTGTTGTACGTTCTCCTTTGCATGATTATGAAGAATTGGGCTACTTATCGCGAATCCATCCAGGCATTGGTGATGACAAACGCAATCAATGACGAGGACGCGGTCTCGTGACTCTGAAACGATACGGTTAGCTCCTCGCTTGACTGTACGTTGCATCCAACTGATGCACAGTTACGACTGAATTCAAGCTAGACTGACTGTCAGGGTGTAACAGGCGCGTATTGCTGCGGTATTGGAAGAGTTTTCTGGCTTGATGCGCTCGTTCCCTGCAGTTTAGACTTTAGAGGGTTAAATTTATGATTCGCGCATCCGCCATTAAGGCTGAACTCAGAAGCAATTGGTAAGGATGGATGACCAGCGATAACGTTTGTTATTCAGAATGTAGCTCGTTTGCAGAACGGAACTCGATTTTCAGCGATAACATGTTACATTACGACCACCACAAATAAGTATATTACAACCCAATTTAAGAATTGTAACCCGCATCCATTTCATTTTTCAAGCCTCCGCGTTTTCACAGGTGTCTTTGAAATTATCTTCCGTGAACAAGCGCATTCATGTTGGCGCAGAATGAGTTTTCTTACCGGGAGTAAAGCAAAGCTCCAGGCACGGAGCGCATCCTTTGCAGCTCGCCGGCCAGTAGTACTGCCCCGAGCACTCGTCGAACGTGAGGACGCAACCGGTGTAGTCGTCGGTCTTGCACGGGCAAGAGGATCCGAAGCCACACCCTGTATGCTGCGATTAGGACGTGCGGAGGGAAAAGGAGGGCGACTCGGAGGAGAGCTCACAGCGTTTAGTGAGGCTAGTGTGCGGACCAGGAACAGGCCCTGGCGCGGCATTGACCGTGAGGACGGTGCTGAGAGCGAGGAGAGCGATGGAGGCAAAAGCGCGGGTGAGTTGCATGGTAGAATGAAACGTCGTCCTAAGGTGGACAGTCAGAGAGGCAGCTTATATATGCCAGCATCCGAATAACATCGGAGCTAGAAAGGAGTTCATTTCAACGCCGACAATGAGCGGGGTACCTAACGTCGAGTCTGGCGTGCCTGCGAGACCCGGGCGAATTCATTCGGTCGAGGTCAGGCACATTGTTACGTTCCCGGCGCGGCCAGTGCTAGCGTTGACGCGGAAGGGTGACCTGTGTCAATACGCTTGTGAGGAAGATGGCCGAATTGAATGTAGAGAGCGGGGTTTCAAGACGGCTGGTTTGTACATGAGCGGGTACAGGAATGCATGGGCGGCGAGGGATGACCCGGACGGACAGGGTAAGAGTCGAAACAGGGATGGGGCTCGGAGTTGGACAGCAATTCACACGATTCCCGGTTGAAGTTAGCCGGGGCGAGCTAGCCAATTCGTGTCAGACAAGTTGGACTTTTTGCTGGACCTGGCCTTGGACCGCATTTGCGTCGAATATAGCTTGAGGTAGTAGTAGAATACTCTTTCTACAAGGTTTGAAACTGCAGCTGTTTTCAGTAGTTTCAGGAATGGACACGGTAAATATTATATGCTCACAGACATACGATTCATTCCACATTACTGCGCGCGGTGCATAAAGACGCTAGTGTCAGTTGAGAGCCACGGGAGCGGCCTTGGCTTTGGCGCCCGGGACCGGCGCATCCGCATAGCTGGCCCTGACGGACGGCGAAGACAACGAGAAGCGTAGCAAGAGTGGCCTGCATTTCGATGAGGTAGAAGAGTAGAAATATGAAGTTGTTGAGATGTTGTCAGCTGCTCTTTATATACTGTTAAACCTCTGTCTGAGTCTTTTAAGCTCTAGTACTCCGGGTGCCAAGACTCACCCGAGGAGGATACAATAAGTATGGTTGCAGTCGAAAGCGAGGTCGCGCAAGTGTCGGATTAAGTAATTCAACTTGAGGCGATGTGAGAGCACCTAGCAATCTTGTGGGCAGCGCGGTGTTTCTTGCAGAGAACCGAAACCTCTGCTGAACTGCAAAAAAAAAGTAACCGCACCGTTCACCCTGTAATACAGTCGTAAACATCCTCGCTGAATCTTGTTTTATGACCGACTTTCGATTTACGGTGGATCGCACGCGTCCGCGTTGGCTCCTCGCAGGGCCGCCTGAATCGCAGTGCACAACGGACATGGTGGCACTAAAGAGAGATTCGCACAGCCACCGTAACAACGTGACAGCACTGACAACCAACGACTCGTCTCACTTGGCCATGGGAAGACAAATCAAGGCTCGTGCGTTCAGCTGTGGCGAAATGCGCCTCACATCTCCATATCTGGGCTGGGTACGATGGCCTGAGTGGCGGGGGAAGAGGACAACTCGGAGGGACATAGTGCGAACTTCAGTGGACGCCTTCTAGACGTTCGCAAGCAAGGCTCGGTACGATTTCAACCTTGTAACACCTCTGCGCGCAGACTCAGACTCATGAGATGTATAGGCTCTCCACCACTCGCCCGGCTCAGCGACCGTGCACTCCCTGAGGAGAGGGAGACCTCTTGTCCACCTTGAGGTGCGCTGCCCTACGAGTTAACTTGAAATCGTTCT
This sequence comes from Mycena amicta, assembly GCA_029282125.1. Lineage (NCBI taxonomy): Eukaryota > Fungi > Basidiomycota > Agaricomycetes > Agaricales > Mycenaceae > Mycena > Mycena amicta. The sequence continues at coordinate 388,780 of JARIHP010000031.1, read as the reverse complement.
CACTTGTCAATGCAGGACATCCCGAAAGCATGCCCAGCGCCATTTCCCTTTTCGGCTGCATCTTGATTCTTGACCACCTCATCCACTCGTCATCGCACATTTCATGGCGCCGACGAAGGAGAAAGTTTGCCTCGTCGTGCACGATGGCTGGGGCATCGCGACGGAGCCCGGGTTGGAGGGGAACGCCATCGAGGCTGGGACGACGAAGAACATGGACAGCATCGGCAAAGAGCATGGCAGTGAGCGCAAGCTCGCGGCGCATGGGACTGCCGTCGGCCTCAGCGATGGACTTATGGGAAACTCGGAGGTTGGGTACGCGGTTCCTCTCTGATAGTCCTCGTCTTCGAGCTAAGTGACTGCAGCCACCTCAATATCGGTGCGGGGCGTATTGTCTGGCAGGACATCGTACGCATCGACGTGTCCATCAAAAAGCGCGAGTTCCACAAGAACAAGACGATCTTGGAGAGTTTCAAGCACGCAAAGGACGGAAACGGGCGTTTGCATCTCATGGGGCTAGTACGTCGTTTTTCATCTTCCTCGTCACTCGCTGCAATCGACCGCAGATCTCGGACGGCGGTGTCCACTCACACAACACCCACCTCTACGCACTGCTCGAGGCCGCCAAGGAGCAAGGCGTTCCCAACACCTACGTCCACTTCATCGGCGATGGCCGCGATACGGCCCCACGGTCTGCGGCGGGGTACTGCCAGGAGCTGCTCGACTTTATGGAGAAGGAGAAGTACGGCACCCTCGCGACGGTCGTCGGGCGGTACTACGCGATGGACCGCGATAAGCGATGGGAGCGCGTAAAGACCGCCATCGACGGACTCGTGGGTGGGGTAGGCGAAACGAATGCGGATGCCGTTGCTGCGATAAAGAAGAGCTACGAGGAGGACGTTACGGACGAGTTCATAAAGCCCGTCATTGTCAATGGCGACGAGGGGAGGATTAAAGGTGCGTTTTGTCATTCGATGCTCTTCCTATGTAACGAAAAAGAACAGACGACGACACAATCTTTTGCTTTAACTACCGCTCCGACCGCATGCGCGAGATCGTTAGTGTGCTCGGGCTGCCTGACAAGCCGATGGAGGTCACCGTCCCGTCGGGTCTGCACATTACGACCATGTCGCAGTACAACAAGGAGTTCCCCTTCCACGTCGCCTTCCCGCCGCAAATCATGACGAACGTGCTCGCTGAGTGGCTCGCCTCCAAAGGGGCCAAGCAGGCACACATCGCCGGTACGCTGCTCTCATCCTATTCGTGAATGACGATTTATATGACACAGAGACCGAAAAATACGCACACGTCACCTTCTTTTTCAACGGCGGTATCGAGAAGCAGTTTGCGCACGAGCAGCGACACATGATCTCGTCGCTCAAGGTCGCGACGTACGACCTGCAGCCGGAGATGAGTGTGCAGGCTGTCGCGGACAAGGTCGCGGAGGTGGTCGAGAGCCAGGAGAACGACTTTGTGATGTGTAACTTTGCGCCTCCAGATATGGTGTGTTCTGTCTCTGCCGCTCTCGTTCACCATTTGATGTTGTTACCCAAGTCGGGCACACAGGCGTGTACGATGCCGCCGTGAAAGCCATTACAGCCACTGACGCTGCCGTCGGGACCGCCTTTGCCGCCTGTCAACGCGCGGGATACGTCCTCCTCGTCACCGCCGACCACGGCAACGCCGAGCAGATGCGCAACGCCGAGACCGGCGCACCCCACACGGCACACACATGCAACCCGGTGCCGTTCATCATAGCGCTCCCCGAGGTCAGCAAGGGAAAATACGCCTTTGTAGAGGATAAGCCAAAGGAGGAGGGGAAGGAGCAGGAGTATGAGCCGGGCGCGTTGTGTGATGTCGCGCCGACGATATTGGATCTTATGGGGCTCGATCAACCCGAGGGTGAGCGGTCTTTTGTGTCGTCGGCGCTGCTGGTGACTGACCCCGCCTGTCTTGTCTAGAAATGACTGGCCGCTCGCTACACCGGAAATGAGTCGAGTTACTGACGAAGAACTGGTATGTACTCCTTCATTGCCCGTTGCCGCTTGGCTAACACTCCTTGTAGTAGACGTACACGACACACACCGTCGTCGCGGTAATCTTCTGAAGTCGCATTCTATCCGTGCGACCGCCGCCCGCCCACATTGCCCTCCGCATTCCTCTTAGCGGGATGCTGTTACTCTCCGTCGGATCTCGCGAGGGCCAGAAGCGCTCAAATTTCCGACTCCGTTCTTTATATATCGCTCGCGTTGCACATACAACCTCCATGTCATTTGAGCATCCCTTCGCGACACACTCTTCGCCGGTCCCATCTACATCGTGTACTTCAATATGACTTCTTGGACCTTCTTTTCCGCTGCATCCGACTTGACGATTATTCCCCACTCGGCCGTCCTCACATATTCCCGAATCTCACGGTGGACGGTGCCCAGATGCGAGTTCTCGTACATCTCGAGCGCGGTTGATATCGCGTCCTTAGTCACCGTTCGTGGGGGCTTGGATGGAAGTAGCTGCAGGAAGAGCTCGTTCAGCACAAGCGTGAGGTCGACGATATAGCCCATGAAGCAACGGAGGGTTTCTGGTCTGCAGTCGACCTGTCAGTGTCGCGCAGTATCGTATGGCGGGTAAACACGTACGTGCTGCGATACGCGTCTGTGAGGAATTTGACGAAGACAGCAGAGAGACCGAGGCCCGCCATGATGGGGCCAGCGATTGCAGCGATAGACGCGCCTGCAACGATTCCGAGGAGCGCCTGAATCGTCGAGATATTCTCGCTACTCCGAGCTTCAGTACACAGTCCTGAATCCAAGTCCTGCTCGTACCTGCTGAACCACGTCTTGGTGTCCTCGACCTTCACCGTCACCAGTTGCGCAAGCTTCCTGATCTCGTCCATGAATTCTGGACCGAGCAAAAGCTGTACGACATCAGCGACCGACAATGCATGGACCAAGCGGAGACGCACGTCCTTCGGGTCGTGAAAGTTCCATGAGTCGCTCATCTCCCTGTGGACTGTGTCGAGGCACGCTTGCAGCGTGACCGTATTAGGGAACCTCGCGCCGGACGCGAGACCAACCCAGTACCCTATAAGATATGAGCAGATCGGGCGAGAACCGGAGAACATCATTGCTTCTCATGCCGACCCTTCAATCCAACGAAACCGTAAGTGGCTGGCTGGCTGGCTCGGCGCAACGAAGAAACTCACGCAATTCCAGCATAGATTTTGACTGTCGCACTTGCCCGCTGGGCTGCCGCCGCGACTATCCAACCGTCTCCTTCCACGTCATTCTCGAGTACGTCCCGAGTCTTCTGGATGAGCTCATCCAAAGCCTTGCGGTCCGGTGTCTGCCCTTCGGACAGGCCTGCCTCGTCGAATGGTTAAGATATGCCTCTGTTTGAGGAGGTACCTCACCGGATGTACGAGCAAATGCGATCTTGGAGTGCACTTTCCGCAGTGGGGCAACACAGAGGGTTTTGAAATGCTTTTCTGCGTCGACGGCGGCGAGTTTCGCAATGTATTCATCCGTCATGTCGTCATCGAAGTCGATGTTCTCTTCGGCTTTGGCTACCAGACGATCGTACTGGGTGAACACAACCACCACCGGGACTGGAAATTCATGAGCCTTTGAAGCACGAACCACCGATCCATACTTTTGAGTTTGGTGGCGAGATCGAGGAACTTTTCGTCGCCCGTTTCAAATACACGACCGCCCGCATACGGTGTCTGGACGCAGAGCCTGCGGAGCTCAGTTCTCGGAGGACGACAGGACACAGACGCTCTTACCAGACCGCGTGAACCCGTCGCTCAAGCGGGACATTCTTTCCGTTTCGCTCGCGGAGGAAGGACGTGACCACGTCGAGATTACTCACGTCCCCTGGTTCAAATCCTTGTGAATCATGCAAAACGAAACGGTGGTTCTGAGGAGATATAATCTCCTCGTTGATGTCAGATTTCCCTGCCCTCTGGTGCGACACAGACTGTTTCAATGGATCCTTAATGGCATTCGCTCCGATGAAAAGCAAGACAAAACCTTCATTTCTACGCCGAACGCATAACTGATGAGCGACGACTTTCCGACTCCAGACTGACGGATAAGTGTTAATCGATTGACGAACTGTCGGGTCTCGACAAACCCTTCCGACCACAAGGACTCGGAACCTGGGTAGAAGTTAGATGAAAACTTCAGCGTGTAAAAGGTGATCTACCGCGGACAGTCCGAGAAAATTTTCTCAATTTCCAAGGGCAAGCTCGGCTCTGGCATGACGGGGGGGGAAGGAAGGCCACGCCGGTAACTGCATGCTGATGGCAGACGCAGATAAGGGTGCTTAATCTATCTATCAGAGAGCCCATTGGCGCTCGGCTGGCAGATGGACATGACAGCGGTCTGAAAGCAGGAATGTTCTTTCCTTCGAGAGCCGAAATTCCCCCGTCTGACTATATCAACCTGGCCGCTCTTCGACAGTTCTCGATTCTGCCATCGATGGATCCCCACGAACTGCGCAAGAAATGCCCTCGCTTTCGCATCCTCATTATTGGAAGGGCCAATGCTGGAAAGACAACTCTTTTGAAGAAGGTGTGCATGTCAATGGAGGACCCGGAAGTTTTCGATGTCCGGGGACGGAAAGTATGGGATTAAAACAATCGTCCAACACGACAACTCAAAAGTTTCAGCTTGATGCCTCTGTACTCGAGGGCACCAATGAGGTGGGATTTACAAGTGTATGATCTGGATTTCCTTACCATCTTATAGCGCGGCGAGCACAACATTGAAAACCAACTTGTTTTCAAGAGCAACCCTGGGTTCATTTTCCATGACTCGCGTGGTTTCGAGGCTGGCTCGGCAGCTGAAACGGAGGCAGTCCAGGCATTTATCTCAAGGCGTGCAAATATGGGGCAGTTGCAGCACCAACTGCATGCTATCTGGCACGTCTTTCTGGATTTCCCGTCTTGCAATGCTGGATATTAACAAATTCAGGTACTGCCTCCCCACTGACACAAACCGGCCGCTCCTTAAAGCAGACGAGGATTTCTTCAATACCACCATCCGGGGTAAAGGTGCCTTCTCAACTTCTGGGCATAAATATTTCGCTTACAACAGTTGCAGTGCCTCTTGTTGTCATCTTCACCAAATTTGATGCACTGGTTTCACGAGCATTTCAAGAGCTCCGAACATTTGGACACAGTCTGAGAGTTGCCCATGCACAGAAGGCTGAGAAAGCAGAGACAACATATGAGGAGCATTTTGTCAAACCGTTGCGTTCCACAACATTTCCACCCTCAGACTTTCTGCATCTGGCTGGTGTGTAGACAGATTGCTTATTTGGGTTGGTAATAACTTTATGTAGGAATAGACAAAATCAGCGGGAGCTGCGAGCAACTTATCGAGAAGACCGCCCTGGCAGTGACAGATGAAGCTCTTGCAGCCCTTTTTGTGTCTGTGCAGCAGATCAATGTTGATCTATCTATTCAACATGGCCTATATGCGTGCGTCAAGGATAAGCTACACTACTCAGAGATGCTGATTCTTCTGCTCGCAGGGCTCTGTCTGATGCTAAAAGCATTGTTCTTCAACGTACAGTTCCAAGTGCTGGATGATAGTGATCTCATACCATCACTTGATAGATGCATTGGGAATCCTCCTTCTCTACACTCGACATGCTTGGGTAATTACAATTTTACTTGTGTGTTCAACCTGGTTCGCTAAGTCCAGACAGGTCATTGTATGATCTACTATCTCTAGATGTCTGTGACTCTCATTGCTTCACAGGAAAATTATGTAAGTGTTTTTTCAAGTTGAAGCACTCAGGCATTATTCCCATGCACAAACAGGATGAAGTAGGTCAAAAATAACATTATTTATTGCACTAAATGACAGTAACAGCTTGTTTGTCCTCTCTCTAGCCCTGTCTAGTATCTGCTAACATTCCTGGTGATGGGCTGCTCATAGCCTGTAAATTATCTAGAACTGTCTTCTGCAAGCACTCGTGCTTTTCTTACATAAATTGCAGTTCGATGCCAGTACTATTGCCCAACAGTTCCAAGCGGTATGTCATCCGTCTTAAAAAACTATCTTTATTAATTATAGCCATATGTGCTGCAAGAAGGTGACTTTTCTTTGAATTGGTTCAAATTTGGATGACCTCACTATCTTTAGAATGTATGTGGCTTTCTTTCTCAACTCTACTCAGCTGATGTTCCTTCACAAGGAATCATTGAGTCATGAGATCATTGCAGCACTTCACACCCACCTCCAAGTCCCGAGCCATTTCATTGCTTTGTGATTCTGTGCTCACACTTTTGCAGTACTTGAAACAGGAGGTTCACCTTGACCGCCTCATTATCCTTGCAGGTGTGGGGTTCCCTTTTCCGCAATCCATCTATGAAACATTCTTCATAGCAACATGTATCTGCATTGAGCAAACCTTCACTGAGGCTTCTGCAGGCCCTGGCAACTTCATCCCTATCTTCAAAGATGCCATGGCTTTCTATGCCTCCGACTCGATCCATGACAGGGTGGAAATGGCAATAAGAGCACTGGACAGCACACCTTATCAAATGGCCTGGGATTCATATTGTCAATGCCTTGAATGGCCATTGAATCACACGGGGATTCAAGGAGGTCTTAGAGCGGATATGAAAAAGAGAATCTTATCCACCCTCAAGAAGGAGGTGAATGAGATCGGTAGGCAAATTATGGACATAATCAAATCAAATCGCCTGCGTAAGTCCATGCTATACAAACACAGAATCTATCGGCTAAGTGAACTCAGGCATTCCCACAAACGAGTTGAAATATCGTTGAGGGGTCAGATAGAGAAGGACCAAACGATAAACATATTTGGGCACTTGGGGGTGATGGACAGGGAAGAGGTGAAGCGCAGAGAGGCAGTGATGAACCTGCAGGAGCAGAAGATTAAGAGGGATGGGGCCATGAAGCCAAAAAGAGCACTGCTGGCACCTTCGAGGGAGCAGAAGGGAGAGGATGATGTTAAAGAGTTCCTCAGAGATGTGCGTCGCGGAGGTCCTCCAGTGGTATATACATCGGCGAGTAGCGAGCCGTCGCTGTAAGATTTAGACTATGAACCCTGGCAATTGCCAGTTGATCAATAGCCTCTCGCACTGGCAACTGCCAGCGCTGATCTCGCATCAATCCCTGCGCATGGCGTGCTTCGCTTAATCCGTTCCCTTTTGAGCTTGCTTCATGCTTGCCTGATGCTTCCGCATTGGGTGTCGGCGTCGGCCTGGCGGTCGCTCGGGCGGGTTCGCCTAGAATTACAGCTAATGGGGATATGACCTTGAGAGCCGGCACCGGTCCCGCGACCGCCCACGGTCCGGTCTGGATGTGTTTCTCATCACAGCTGCCAGCGCTATTTGATGCGCCCGTTGATGCGCTCATCACGTGGCCGCTAATAAATTCAGCGCGGTCCAGACAGATAATTAAGTGCAACACTCAATCTCCTCAGGCGCAGCAAACACAAGTAACGCGCTTGAATATCCACTTTGTGCGCCCCATGAGCGGCATTGGTGATCGTTGATCCTCCTCATAAACCGAGCCAGTCAGCAAGCTTGGCGGCTCAATGAGGAAACACCGTGTTGATTGAGAGCTCCTGCCAAATGTGGTGCAGTTTTGCGCGCGTCGTAGACTCTCATATGCACATCTCTAGATATTCATATTTGGGGGAACGGCCGGTAATCCATCCTAGACTCCCTGGTCCAAATAACTATCCTGTAGAGCAATCCTGAGAGTCTGTACAAGAGCAGGGTTCTAAAACTTGTCGCATTAATTCCGAATCCCACATTGCTTCTAGAACCACAGGATTTCGAGGGAATGTTTATGCCCTTCATCGCCATCTGCATATCAGGTTTCAGATCCAGATTCGTCTCCGTTCAGTCTGTGTGCAGCTGCTGCTCAGTATGCATTCCCCTCGTTTTGGGGGCCGAGAAGGGAGATTCTGAGCCAGAAAAATGGATTTAGGGAGTGAACACTAATTAGAATCCGAATAACTGACCAGTTTTGGCGTGCATGCCATGCTTGCTACGTACCATGGTTCATGATAAGTGTCGGGAACTGATGGAGAACCCCAAGTATCTCCCGAATGGTTGTTGTTATATCCATGCCGACCACATTCCATTCATGCTCCTATCGCCTCCGGTCATGCTCCTATCACCTCCGGTCATGCTCCTATCACCTCCGGTCATGCTCCTATCACCTCCGGTCACGCTCCTGTCACACCAGAGCTTCCGGTCTTCCGGAGCCTCCGGATAGCCATCAACCTTTTTGCCATCTTCTGGTTCCACTCCAATCTCCTTCATACCATTCAACACCGTTACATCTACACACCCCTTCCTGTGCCGTCCGGTTCAGTCCCCCACCTTCCGGGACACCCTCCGGTCCTTCCGGTCCATCAATTGATCGGAACACTCCGGAATCGATCGGAGAGCTTGGACACCTTATGTCTATCTCCTCGCTCTCTTCCTGTGCTCTCCCGTTCGCCCTCCACCTTCCAGTTCACCTTCCAGAGTTTCCGGACCATCAATCGATCGGATCACTCCGGAACCAATCGGAGAGCTCGGACACCTTATGTCTGTGTTCCCATCTATGTATGCTTCCATTTCCTCTCGCTTCAACACCTCTCCTTATTGTCCTCGCTTCTCTATCACTTCTCCATCCACTTCCGGAGTTGTCTTATTGTTAGACCCATCATTCCTTCCCGTCACACGACTTGCATCGTGTCCCCTTCTTATTGTCATTTACATCTTACTTACAAATCCTTCTCACCTTATTGTCATCCTGCTTCCTTTCCTTTCCAGTCTTGACAATTAGGATCCTAGTATATATACCTCTAGCTATCGTCTCTGTACCTTAGCTTGAAAATAAACGTTATCCCATGAATTCCTCTCATGGCTGATGCCTTTCCTCCGTCTCTGTCTTCGCCTCGACTCCGGAAGCTATGCCTCATCTTCCGGATGTCTTTCTGTCTCCCTTTCGACTTGTGCTGGCGTTTGGGACCCTTCTGGCAACCAACCCGGACGCCTACCGGACGCCTTCCGGACTCTGTCCTCCATCGTCCGGTTCGGATACAATCATTCCGGTTCTGATCCGATCATTCCTGTTTTGATCTGCATCCAGTCCACTTCCGATCTTGTCCCGGACTGCTTCCAGACCCTGTCTTCCATCGTCCGGTTTGATCCCATCATTCCTACTCCTTTCCGGTCCTTCCGGTTCGCCCTGCTCCCGTCCGGTCACTATATACCAGCATCTCTTCTCTTGTCCTCGGCTTGGGTTCCAGACAGTCGCACACCCTTCCTGAGTGTGGTGCTTGTGAGAATAGCCGATATGCCACTTCCCTGGTCTCCGGTCCCTTCTCCGGTCTCCGGATTCCGGTTCCGTGACATCACATCATCCGGTCACCCTTCTGTTCGGAAGTGGTTCCCTCCGTCTGGCTCAGGATATAACAGTTGTTTAGAATTGGCTCAAACTTTTCCGGGAGACTATTCGCGTATCCACGGACATTCTGCGAGATTTTCATTTTTTCGACCCACAAATAAATGCATTAAAAATTCTAAATACGTCTTCGTAGGCTGAAGCCGTGGGGACGGGAGCATGGCCACTGGTCTCACCTCTGTGAATATTTTGGTGATTTTAGAGAATTTCTGTGGCGAGATTCCTGCAATCTCATGTCCTGAATTAGTGTAGTGAACTGACGCTGATGTGCACAATTTTGAGAGGATTGACAACACAGTCACAGTACTGATTCTACCTCATACACCCATATCGTCCAAACCCCGTCAGTTTCCGACATCTCTTCCACCTTAAACCGGGTCCCTTGCACTCGCACATGCCCAGAAAACCCTCCCACCGTCGCCGAATGCCCGCCGAGTACGCGCCGAGTAGCGTGAAGGACCAACTCGCGGAACCAGCTCCCTTCGGTTCAGCATCCTCAAAGACGCCAGCCTGACCATCCTGGCTGGCGTGAGCGGCCACCTACTTCATGACGACGCTCTGCGGTTCTCGTCTCCGCCAGACTTTCCACGGTGGAGAAGAATGACGACGGACAGTGACAATATCCAGGTGCGTCGCACTCAGCTCATCCCGTTCATTCTGGTCCTCAATTCCAATTCTAGCGTATGTGTACTACGTCGTCGCACTGCGGCAGGAGTCGACGAGACCTTTCAGTCTTGCTCCTCAAGCTTCAAGCCTCTGCTCTCCTGACGCACCACCACCGCAATCACCTTCCGCCACGGCCGTTTCCTCCAGCATTCCGCTCCATTCCCACCTAGTGCGGCGTCCCGCACGCCATGACAATTTGGACGCACGGTGACTCAGGCTGCCCTTCAGCCCGGACGCGTTCAGTCCATGACCCGGCTTCGCTCCACGAGCCGGCTTCGCTCCACGAGGAGCTTTCTCGCCAAGTCCGACTGAGGAATGAGTGTGATGATGGAACGGCTGCATCCACCTCTCTCCGCGTCAGCCTCTGGCTTTCTAGGGCAAGTGTCATACACCCACCGCTTGCCCACCGCCCGGGCTGCTGCCCTCCGCGGTGTTGACACCCCAGGAGTGCTGTACGGCCCAGCACAAACCGCTTCAGACGGGACGAATGGCTTTACCCAGCGTGCCCTACTCCAACGCCGACACCCGTCAATGACAACGCCTTCTTCCTGTCCCTCCCAATGGAGCATGCCTACCCGTCGCGGGCAAGGCCCACGCTGCCTCGGTCTGTCCCAGCACGACTCGGCCCTCCCTTGCCTTGACAACACAGGCTCGTCCTCCCATCCCTCTTGAAGCCCAACAACAGCTCCTGGTTCCCTCCCTGACCCAGCGAGCGACGGGGGGGTACATACGCGGCGACTGCCACGCTGGCAGTCGGCAGCTACCGGTCCGAATTCCCCGACCATCTGATGCCGTTTGGGTTGGTCGACTCGCGGAACCGCCGGCGGCGGAGTAAATACGGGTTATTTGGCACAAGCCTTGCAATAAAATACACTAAATGGGGCAGGTCCGAAGTAGCAGCAGCATTCAGCCCGCGGCGCTGGTGTCCGCACCGATATGCACATGGCGCCACCCTAATGGGGCAGGAATCGTAGCCTAATACTGTGGCAATTGCAAGCTGAGGCAAGTGCCGTGGAAATAGACTGTCGCTAAACTGGCAATTGCCAGGTTCTCAGTCTCTCGGTTACAGCTACGGGTGGAGTAGCACTGCTTATACTAGCAAGGGTGCTCAATTCTTGGGGCCCCAAGATACATACAATGTGTAAAGAATATTATTTGTTACCTGAGCATAGCCGAGCAATAACTGTACCATATTTACGGCCCTGTACAACGTTCCGGGTGTCGGCTTGCGCGGACTCTTGAGTTGTCTAGCTCATCGCAGAGGTGTGTTTGCACCGGTTTCATTGTTCATCTTTTTCTTTCTCCAACCAAGATTCAAAGAACCAGTGGTGTCTGTCATGAAACCGACTGATGGCGCATCACGACGCATCACGTCACCGACCCGCGTCGTATCCGACGATAAAGGAGGAGATTGTATATATACCAAGGGAAGGGACGACCGCTGTCGCGGCTTGACAGGGAGGAGTGGATCGGACATGTAGGAGGGATTGATAGGATACCGATTGATAGCATACATACCCTGTAGTATAAGAAGGGGCAGTAGAAGCTAGGAGCTCTAGCTTCTACCTCGTCTAATACACGGCCTTACTCTCCACGGTCTCGTATCGGACTTTCCGTCCTTCCTCGACGCCCTTCGACGCCGCCGGGTTCTAGACTCCGAGTTCTCGTCGTAGAACCCGATCATTCCGACTTGCGTCCCGTTGGACCCCTAGACCCCGCTGAGGCTGCGGGTTCTATCGTACACGACCCTAGGGAGCTTCTCGAGACTCGCTATTGCGAGGAGAGCACTCCGGTTCGCCCTTGGTGTCTTGGGACTGTGGAGCCCCGACTCCATTCTTGACAGTGTCGGGGTTGTCTGCAAAAATACCATCTACACGCGTACACGCACGCTTTGGTGTGTCTTGCTGTCTTTTAATTTTCTGCATGCAGGTTACTGCCAAATATATAAAACTCCTTCCTGGTGGACATGGTTCTCGACCTCGTGGGATGCAAGCGAGCACGGATCTTCAAGTACACAAAACAAGACTCGGAGCAAACACAATGCAGGCTAGCGCTGCGCTGCGGCCATGCAGGAGCAGCGGACGGAGTGGTAGAATAATATATGTGTTTGTGTCTGGCGGTTAGCACTATTACAAACAAACAAACAAATGAATACAAGTCAAAAGAAAGAGAGAACACCAAAACTGAAAACAGGATGGATGGATAGACATAGAATAGACAAGACTAAGTGAAGCCCCACATCCTTGGGCGAAGCGGAGCCCTCCCTGTAATAATAATGAATATGTACTGTATTCCCGCTACCTTTAGGTAGTGGGTCTTAGAGACGAAACTTTTGGTTTTGAAAGAGATTTCTGACATCTGGGAGGGCTGTGCAGCCTTTGTCCTTGCGCTGTCGTGGACCCTCGCCTGGACGGACGCTTTCACTGTTCTATCCTTCGCTTTGGCCGTTTCAGATTTCCCCCGTAATGTGACGCGTGACGGTGCCACTTTACGCTTTTGCTCTGCCTCCACACTCGCCGCTCCCGATGATTGTCTCTCTCAACGGTGCCCCTTCAGTCACAAGTTCAGTGCCTCTGTCGACTCGCTTGCTCGCTACTCCGTTGTCTCATCTGCCGCCGCTGTTCGGCCTCCTATCCCTGCGCATTCCTCTGGTGCCCATCGTGTCGTACGCGCCGAAGTGCTGCTTGACAATGGTGTCTTTGCTTGCAACATATCCCTCGCCATCTCCCCATCCCTGCCAGATGAAGTTATCCTCGGCAACGACTGGCTCTCCGAGTCGCTCCTCCGCCGGCAGCACTTTCCTTCCGTCCGTCCTTCACTCAGCGTCGAGCTCGAGCCCCAACGGCTTGCCCACGCGCTCCCGTACGTCGCTTCCTTTCGACTCTCTCGTCTCAGCTTATGTTCGGCAAGATGAATCCACATCTTCCCCTGTCGACTCGCCTGCGGACGCCGTGGACGACGAGAGCGTATGCTCGGGTGACGACGCCCACGCGGGTGATGATACCCAGTAGGGTTTCCGCATTTTGGCTGACAATATCTTCTCCAAGAAGAAATCTCGCTCCCATACATCTGTATTCACTGCTGATGAAGCCGCTATCCACCATCTCATGTTCCTGTATGGACTCTCCGCTGACGGTGCAAATATATGAGATTACCGCAAAGTTCTAATCATTCACCTGCTCTCTGGCTCCTGTATGAACTTCGATACTCACTCAAATGCCTCACCTCGGCCCCAGCGCGTTGCCTGTAGAAATATCTCGCGTGGTTTCAACTCACCGAGCACCGTGAGTGTCCGAATTCTTCAGAAACTCGCGTCGCCTGCCCTCGCCGCAGCAGACCTCCGCACCGACCATCTCACCTTCGTTGCATTCTGTATCGGGATCTCCTGGTGGCCGTTCGCCCTGTCTGCTGGGTCTTCAACGACGACAAGAAGGTCAAGAAGGTCAGTCTGCTTGTGGAGTTACTGAGGGTTTGCATAGATTTACGCGCTTATCATGCAGTCACTCAAAGTCCTCGCTGACTCTCCCGAGGATGCCATCGACCAAGCGCAAGGCTGACGGCACACCCTTGGTGCCCGCCGTCGAGGCCGCCTTCGTGTTTGGTTCTCCCGCCAAGAAGCACCGCATCTGAACTCCCGTCTACATACATTTCTTACGAACAATTACATTTACTTACTGTACATTCACCTCTCGTTCAGCACCTAGTTCGACGGATACCCAATAGGTTGTTAATCGACAATACACCTTGGTTTTGTTTACTGGCCGCTAGCATTGACTCAAACAAATGGGCAGGTAGCGGGCCCTGCCGCTCGCCGGCCTTGCACGCCTTATTGTATATTCATTGTAAAGATTTTTCGTTTATTATCATCGGGATTGAACTTACTGTGACCTTATCTTATCTTATCGCTTTCGTGTCAGAATAATCCACTGAGCTCACAGAGAGAGCATCGCGAGAGAGATGAGGCGATCAGGCATCGCCATTCGGATAAAGTTACTCAAAACTGACGAAGTTCCCAAACGAGAATGCATTTATTAACCAAGGAAATACAGCACAATATCAAGTCGTGGCCGGATGGGCATAGTGGGTAGTCAGTCGTGCGAGAAACCTCGGATACATCATGGTGAGAGGCCAAAGGACCGGGAAAGGAACGAACAGAACGCGGGGGCGAGTCGTAAACACGACTAGTAGGGGCGTTGCTTTTGGTCAGGGTTCTACAGAGTCGGTCAGGACAGAGCGGGAATGTGAAGAAACACGGACAAAGTTGGACGGGGCGTCGTATGACGGTGCGGGTGTTGCGTCGTAGCCCGTCATCGGCTGAGGCGGGCCAGGTGGGGGAGAGTATGAGCTCCCAGGTCCAGGACCGGGTGGTGGTCCACTCGGCGGTGAATAATAACCTGTCGGCTGGGGTGATGCAGCGGGGGACGTGTAGGCGTTCATAGGCCGCGTGGGCGGCGCGTAAGCCGGGTTACCGTAGGGCTGAAAGGAGAACTTGAGCCAAGCGCGCTTGCCGGAGAATGGGAAGACACACCTGAGAGTGAGAAACATCATCCGGCCCTTTCTCAAGATCGGCGGGCGGGTATGCATAGCCGTATCCGGGTTGTTGGGCCTGGACGGGGGGATACTGGTACGCAGGTTGGCCGGGGGCTGCGATGGGTGGAACATTGTAGCCGTTGTATGAGCCGCCCGGTGGACCGTTGTACGCATTATACGACGGTGCGGTGGCCATAGGAGGTCCTGCAGAGGTCGTCACAATGGTGTTCCCCACAGGACGACTTGCGGTTGCTTTGCGGCTTCGTGCGATGCGGAGGGCGATGGCCAGGATGACTACGACGACGATGACTATTTGGAGGGTTAGCTGGGACGCGGAGGTGGAGATTATCGACACGCACCGACGATAATGACTATCTTTGAGGTATTCGATAGCCCTGTACCCGAACCTGAATGGACGATGATGATCGCAGAGGCGCGAGGGATGAGCGAGGCGGCGGCGAGGGCAGTGGCGGTGTTGAGAAGGAGGCGCGTCATGGCGCTGGACGGGGAGAAGGAGGAAGAGGGAGGGAATAAAAGACAAAAGTGCCAAGGCGGTGCTTGACATTGCGTGTGACACTTGGCAGGGGCGGTGATGATGGGGATGCTTGTCATGAAGGAATGAATATATTAACAAACGCATGCAGTGAGAGGCACTGTAGCGGAAGAATAAAAAAAGGCTGTAGGATAGACATGTTTGTGTTATTTAGAATCGACTCTGCTTCTCCCTGTCCGGACCAATAACCACGACGCTGTCCATACCTGTCAGTATGGTGCTGAAGACTGGCGACGCGTTGGAGGTGATCTTTGTACGGCTAGACGCAGAGTCGTCCGAATTCCAGAACGTATAGTCTAGGTGGACCAGGACAATAATCAGGGTGGGATAGGTGCCCTGGACGTGAATTCAGCACAGCTGCCAGTGGCTAAGCGAGGAAGGGGAACACGTACCATCACCATGTCGTAGGCTCCTCGCAGCACGGCCTGCAGCACTGGGACGTGCCAATCGAGGTAGAAGTTCAGCATCGCAACGACCTTTGCAAACAAACTATATTTTAGAAACACGGATGGACGTTAGGCTTATCCATTTCGTACCCAAATGGCGAAATAGATAAATCCCGATTCGACGAGGAGAGACATGATCCTATAGGGACTCGTCCCTGGACCGGTGGATGAGGTCTGGCTTCTGAAGAGGTCGCGGCGCCAATGGTGCCTGTGCTTTACTCAACAACGGGACGTCAAGGCGGTATAGTAACACGACGAACCATGCTTTCAGAGAAATAAGAAGGGTGGAAAAAAAGTTGGTCGCAGCGCTCAGTGCTGCCGTGGCCATCGACAGGTGTAGCGTGGTCGGCGCGTCGTAAACGCCAATCGTCCAAGCCGAAGAAGCTCCGTTTAGGACGGCAATGCAGATCAGGCTGAAGAGGCATGCTGTTCCGAGTCGATAACCATCAACACTTGTCCTATTCAACGGCAAGCGAGTCGACGTACCGAATGAGCCAAACCAGAGCGTCATCGGTGCAGCCACCAAAAACCGTCGATCTGGGCAGAGAGACCAGGTGCGCCAGATCACGACTGTGTCTCCCATGAGGAACTGTGGAAACGACGTCGTTTTGAGCAGGGAACGAAACGACAGAGAAGAGAACGTACGAGTGAATCAAAGAGAACTTCGCACGCCAGCTGTAGCTTGTTCGAAGCAGGAATATAATCTCCAGCCGAGAATTGCACCAGGTAGATCGCGGTATCAACCGAGGCGAGCGCGGTTGATGCTCCGAACATGAGACATGTGCAAAAGAGCAGAATCTGTCGCGGAGTGGAATTGCGAATGCCCTTCTTTCTGGCAGTCGTCGTCGTAACACATGGGCGCAATAGAATCAAGCGACGTACATGACAAGGAAGACGGAAACGGCGAATAAAAGCGCGTAGATTCCTTCATGATAAGGTTTCGTGGGTAAGTATAAGAAGGGATGTGGTGAACAAGGAGAGCTACGCACCCCAGGCCGTAGCCATAGCCATAAGCTGCCCCGTTCCAGACATGACCACTGAAACGTCTACCAGTAGGCCTTCGGACATCACGCGATAATGAAAGTTATTGGGAAGGTTATCGGTCCAGGTCCTCGAGAAAAGGTGAAAAACAAAGGGGGGACAAGTCAAGCCCCGTGAAGGATTCGAAGGGAGTGGAAAGACGTGGGGGGAAAGGAAAGAGAAGAGCCAAGATAATTAGTGTCGGATCGCTGTGATTTCAATGAATCAGAGCTTAAGTGACATTTGTTTGTTGAGATGAGTATCACCGCGCCAATCCACTTGCCGTCGACTTCGGCAATATGTTAACTCCTCCTCCCGAGAAGGCACCAGGAGGGACCAGGAACGCCATATATATATTGCAGCAATCGTCGACTCAACTTGAATTTGGCTTCAACGGCCTGAACTTGAACCAAACGTGACGATGACTTGAGCTCTAGCTCTAGTAATCATCCATTTTGAACCCGTTCTACTTGACGTGTCTCCCGCAATTGCATTGGGACAAGAAGCATCCGAGACGTCACCGTCAAAGCATCATGGGAGGAAGCAAAGAGGATCCATCCATCAATGTCGCCGTATCCCGCAATTAAATTGGTGCCTGTGTTTCCGGCCTTTGCAAAAAATCATGGCAGTGAATTGTACTCTTAGACCCGGAACACCGCAACTAGTAATCGAGCCGGACAGGGATGAGCGACGTGTCGACGTTTTGCGCATTGACTTGAGGATAGTCGCACAACTGAAGATGATGCCCGCCGAGTGGGCGCTCTCTGGAGCAGTCAGCCGAATGCTGGATATCAAGGGTTCGACAGAAATTTTCACTTCAGCTGTGCTCACTTTACTTCTCCTTCTCTAGCTGCTTTATTTCGTGAGTCGCTATTCGTCGTTGAGTTGGAAGTCCAGAGAGCGTGTTCCAGAGGATTGAGCGGCCGGTACTCCAGGCACGGCAGAATGCGAAAGCCATTGCGGGTGCCGACCGGATTGGAAGAGATTTCTTGACGACTAATGTCAGGGTGCCGTTTAACCTGGACGGAATTTAAGAAGCTTTGCCACGGTCGAAGTACTTGTCGTTTGAAGTTGAATACTAAAACTGCTTCGAAGTTGAATCATACCCGCCGAGAATGCGGGCCAACGTAGATGTGCGACTTGGTACAACGAAGTGAAATTCGACTAGGCATCATCATCTGAATTCTCCTCGCCGGAATTGTCGTCGTTGGATGAGTCTGAATCATCGTCGCCGTTCTCCGAACCAGCATCGTCGTTGGTGACTGCACCGCTAGACCAGCGCAAAAAATCTTCCCCAAATGCGTCCGGGAAGCCCGACCGAAAATGCACCGTTGTCGCTTCCGGCCAATCCAGCGCCCCCTTGATCGCCGCCTGGTACCCAGCTTTCAGTCCTCTGCTGTGCACCAACGGTATATACCAGGGCATCGTGCTGTCGAATGTCGCGGTCTCCCGCGGATCCGGCATCCACAGGTGGGGAATCGGACTACACCAGACGACGCCGCTGGGTAGCATGCAGAATGACAGGTTCGGCGCGTAGGCCTCCCACCTGCGCACGAGGTCGAATTCGCGTTCGAACCCGTCGCGCGTGAGCTTGTGGTTGTCGGGGAACGTCACGTTGAATCGAAACAAGTTCGGCATGCCGGAGAGCAATTTGTCTGCGTGGTCGAGAAGCTCCTGCAAAAGTGAGTAGGAACTTGAGGAGAAAAGGAGTAGACGATTCACATATAGAGCATCCGGCGTTGCAGAGGAATCGAGAGAATACAGCGATAAGGACTCGACCGTCGCGAGGTAGGGGGTAATGCTAGATAGCAATGCCAGATCCGGCTGTTCGAGAAGGAGGGCCAGTCTTTTCGGAACGCGCTCCGTGGTCTGAAGCGTGGACAACAACGACCCGAGAGAAACGTTTTCCACGTCCGAGATCCAGTAGAACAAGGACATGGACGTCTGTCGTGAATGCGGCAGGATGGCGCGGACAAAGGCGTGAGGTCCGATAAAAGAGTCGAGGAGGGGAAGGCATATGGGATCTAGGTGGGTTTGAGAGACGTACGAGGTAGCCTTGTCTTGGAAGGACAAGGTTCGGATGCTTGGGTTGTTTTGCAGAAGGAGGACGGCGGATTGGCAGGGTAGAATGCGGCAGTGGCTCAGACACGGAAATCGCGCGGTGCTGAGAATGGAGAGCACCGCGGTGGAGTATGGGATGATGAGACGTTGAAGCCGCTCGAGGTTGGCGGTTGATGCTTCAACCAACTCAATAAACGCGTCGGGGGTGGGTTGTTCTTCGTCCAGGAGACTGAAAAACACTGAATACTTCAAGACGGAGGACAGGAAATACGCACATATTGAGAGAAATGACCAGCTGGGCATGGGAAGAATTCCCAGCAAGGGTTCTGAAGCATCCCATAGCTTGGTCCATATCCTCCAGCGAGACATTCCGATAAAGATGCCGCAGACTCGACGCACACATGCGACGGTTGGTTATGCCCAGTGCGACGCAGTCCTCTGGCTTGAGGTAGCTGGCGATCTCGTCGCACAGCTCGTTTGGGAGCTGCTCCATCGCGGACGGCGAATGAGCGAAAGA
The DNA here is from genome assembly GCA_029282125.1 of Mycena amicta. Lineage (NCBI taxonomy): Eukaryota > Fungi > Basidiomycota > Agaricomycetes > Agaricales > Mycenaceae > Mycena > Mycena amicta. The sequence goes on along the minus strand of JARIHP010000031.1, from coordinate 369,547 downwards.
TGCAGGCCGTCACACCGTGACGGTGATTCGCGTGACGGGAAATTGATGATGGGCTTTCTTGTCCTCCGCCGTCATGTTCACTCTTCGGAAATCGCTTGAATCCACTCACTGCTCGAAACAAGTGCGCCGCCTTTTTGCCGCTTTTTAAATCATTGGAGGCTCCGCTAGTTCGAATCGGTGTAGGCTCGGGAAAAAAAACTACAAAGTAGTAAGCGTCCACTGCAGCCACTAGTGGAGGTGGAGTGAATTCGTTCTCACAGCAATATATCACCCAGGTACACTCTATGGACCTCCCAGACTCAATTGTCTGTTTGAATGTCGCTGCACGCAGCACAGGTCGAAGCTCTCAACGGAATCTGCCTAGGCTAGGCAACTTGGACGATGAACGAACTTCTATGAACTGAACATCGTATGCTGGACTGCACTAATACGGTCGCGCGCTGCGACCACTCTCTACTGGCACCGTAAGCACGAGAACAGCAGCTTTTCGCCGCTCCTTGCCAGTGTTCCCGGACATTAATTCTATCACTGGCAAATGGAAAGCTTCTCGACTTCGACTTCGACTTCGATGTCGTATGCAGGCCGTGCCCCTCTCCCCCTCTCTCGCAGGAAAGTACCCGAAGCTCAGCCCTCCAACCGACACGGCACTTGGGCTTCTTCATCCATCCTCCGTCTCAGGAGGTACATCTTGCATTTCCGCGCCGAGTGCATGACCGAAAGCTATTCTTGGCACCTGCGGAAGGCCGCTGAGTACGCGTACGCTCTATCTCGGAGTCTATCATCTTTTTACTTAGTACACACTTTTTTTTGGCAGCAGCGCAGCGACAACGCACTCGGAGCCGTGTTGAAGTCGAAATCGAGCAAGTGTCGGCCGGCCGCAAGCACTGAAGCTGTAAATACTTCCCCCCCCCCGGGATCCCTCAGTCTGTGCGGTATGAACACCCGAGAACCAGGAAACGCGTTTGGAATTGCATACGCACCCATCCAGAATCGAGAAGTAGTTATCTTCTCTTCTCAGGCTCAAGAACCTGCAAGCGTGGTCTGAGTCGTCAAGCAAGAAAATATCGTCGAATAGTAGGCGCATTTTTCTCATCATAGTCCTCCTTCGAGTTGTTTTGCGATGCAGTTTGCTAACAAGACGCATGCCAGTGGCCGACAACATGACGAGAAGGAAACAACTGGGTGCCTGGAGATTTGTCCGGATGGCAGATTGCAACAAGGTGACTGACCGAACACGGCAGAAAGGAACAGTAAGCACGGAACGCCCGAGACGCCGAGAATCACAACAAAAGCAAACAGCGCCCATACTCCGATCAATCACCCCAATTCGGGCAGCTTCCTTTCCCTTGCCAGACTGTGGGAGCCCTTCTCCTTCCTTTGACTCTCCCGATCTGTCGTGGGTCTTTGCATTTTTCCTCTTCACATTTGCCCGCCCGCGGCCGCACCAGTGTTGAAAAGTCGGGCGCCCCGACCGGAATGTTTTGACAGCCACCTCGGTTGATTGACGGTTGAGAGGCAGCAATGTAACAGTTTCTTGTATATTTAGCGAATGGCCGTCGGTATGGACATCATCCTCTTTTGGCCACACTCACCCATCACTCTGGGATGCCTAGAGCTTATATGGGCAGAGCCTGAGCCTGAGCCCACCCTCTCTCGCTCTCGCTCTCCGCTCCCGCCCTCACGCCGCCGCCTACCCACTTGCACCAATGACGCCGACGCCAGCGATGCGACAGCGGAAGCCCCCGAACCTGAAGAAGAGCGTGCAATTCTCTGACAAGAACCTGCTCTACTCGCCAATCGCATGGTCTCCGCAGCTGGACCCCGGGGTGTCTTCGCTTCCACCCTCACCGATGCCCACGAATCCTTCCTTCCCACCGGACGTAATTCGGGATGACACGGACTCGGAGCCAGAGCGAATGCCCGCCGCGCCATCGTACGACTCCTCTGCGGTGGTGCCAGCCCCACCCCTCAAGCAAGTATGGACGCCCCCAATCGTGTATAGTCCATGGGGACCGGCGCTTGAGCTGCCTTCGACACCATATATGGGTATGCTCTGGCCACCACCACCGTCTCCGTCTCCGCCGCCGCTCTACATCCCGTGGCAACCCCAACAACCCATCCACCTACACATCCTCCTCGCATTCACGCCGTTTGCCCCGCCCACGCTCTCCTTCGACGTGGCCCAGTCGCCCCACATCCAGCTGCAGGTCTCCCACACGGCCTATCTCGAGCCCGCGACCCACCCGCCGTTGTCGTGCCTGCTCCTGCGCTGCCGCCGTCTGCCGCTCGCCGACTGGAGCATCCCCGTCGTCCCGCTCACCCAGCCCACCACCGGCATCGTCTGTGTCCTCGACGTCCTCCGCGCCGTATACATCTCCCTCCGCGCCTCCGTCCACCGCCCCGAGTACGAGACCCTCGACATCGTCACCCGCGCAGACGTCGACAGCGCCTACTTTGCCCGCTGCAAGGCCGTCACCGACCCACATCTCCGTCGTGCAGAGGAGCGCAAGGGCGTCAAGCGCGTCGATGTCCTGTGTCGCAAGACCCGCTTCCTAGGCCTGTCGGGCCCTTTGGAGGCCGGTCCGGGCGTCTGGGAGTTGAATTTGGCCGAGTAGGAAGAAGAAAAGAAACAACCGAAAGAAGTTAATGCTCGCTACTGTACACACCTAATCCTCGCTACTCACTGCTGCTACTCACTCGCTCGTCGTTATCTTTATTGCTATTCTGTATATATGTAACCTGTACTGTATCATAGCTAGTTCGTTCGTTCATAGACTCGGTGCATGAGAGCTCGCGTGGCGATTTGATTATGATCGTGGAGGTCCACCATCTCGCATGCGTGTGAGCGGTTGTTTGCTGTTGTTGTTCGTTGCGTGTACTCGTGTACTCAAACGAGATTCGTTACATACTCGTGGCAACAGCCCTTGATTAGATTGTCCTATAGATTGATTCCAGACGGGCAGTTCTCGCCTCGTCCCTGAACAGTCTGTTGGGCGGATGTTGCAGTCCCATTGCTACAACCTGGAACTAAACATTCTTTGTGTAAGACGACCCGCTACCTACTACTAGCACGCCTGTACCTTCGTCGAATGAACAAGTCAGAGAGGGAAGAGATGATTCTAATTGAGGATCGAAAGGGTATCCGAGTCTATTCAAGGCGAGCTTTCTTGGCGGGCGACGACGCGAACGTCTGGAGGTCGACGCGTACGCTTCATCACCAGAGTCGTCGTTTGTCTTGCGCTTGACCCCGACCACTGCATGCGGGCAACCGGGAAGCTCATACACCGCCAAATGGATCTCACATAGACAGCATGTGAGGGTGATGCGTGGTACACCTGTTTCGTTCAGCTGTAAACCATGTGTCGATATACTGCCCTCTATGTGACGCAGACAATGGCCCTATAGTGTCCCCAGCCGAGCTGGCAGACATGTGTAGACCCAGCTGCTCATACGGTATTTGAATTGCTGGACCAGGGATAGAGAAGGAGCGTGCAACAGACTGTATTCAAATGACTGCCGGTACAGAATGCTACTACTGCTACTACTACTCTACGGAGATCCTGGCGCGCGCTGCCCATGAGCTCGAGCCTCGATGTTGCCCCAACCACCCACCCAAACCTTGACTTGTGACGGACGACGGAGATGTTTAGGTAGTTGCGGTACATTGGGACTGGCGCGGCAACGCGCAATGTCGAGACCATGCAGCATTGCAGTTAAACCGTGACGACTCTCGTTCAGTCAGATAGTGAACATCAACAGTGGGGATACGACGCACCACACCCGAGTGCCGAGGAATCGCGGCACCGAAGAGCACCCGTCGCAATCGTTTGAATCGATGGTGTGCTGCCAGCCAGTGAGTAGTTGAAAGTGAACGCGCGAATAAAACATGGACGTACGTGCTCCGGGATCTTGTTGGAAGCTTGCCCGCACCAACGAACGACACTTTGCTGATCGAGTCGAAAACGATGATGGCCGCGAAGCAGGGCATGGGACTAGAGAGGTGTTCTTTGAGGACTTGGGCTTGCTGCACGGGCATTTGAGGAAGGCGGTTTCAGGAATGGCAGGAAAGAAGGCCACGCTTGACGAACTTGGAGCGCCCGTCACGGTGCTGTTGCAGACGGCGGGAAAGGCGCAGGGTTGAAGAAGGCTTGAGGTGAGCTTGAGTGTGGAAGGGTAAAGTACGCCGTTGAAGATACGCCGTGCTTGCTCGGGATCGCGAGTGGCTTGCGTCAGTGGGACATCCGGAAGCTTGGCGAAGGAGGTCAGTGAGGTCTGAAGAGTGCCCATCGAGGCAGAGGCGAAGGAGTGAAAGGGTTGTAGGAGGTGCAACTGGTGTAGAGCGCACTGGCATGGTGGGCGAAAGGAAGGAAGAGTCAACCAGTGTGACAGCGGTTACCAAGGCGCTAACGTCAAACGCTGTCAACCCGCGTGCTGTTCGGACTTTGCGCGATTTTCGCGAGCCGAATAGCTGCCACTGCAGTCAACGCTTTCCGGTTTACTGTACTAATCCGACCGTAAGTTCGAGTTACGTGTTACGCCGGGGTCTGAACTGAACGAAATCTAAATATGTTACGCGTTACAACCGAGTTTCTCATCAAAATCTGTCCCCAAAAGGCTATATTGCATCAAAATTTCGGGCCGGCTGCCGCCGGCAGCCCATATATAGTAATTCCATCACTGATGAACTTGTTCCTGGCGAAGTTCATGTGTTACGCGTTACACCCGGTGAACTTACGGTCGGATTAGTACAGTACTTCATCGAGGAAGATGCTCATATCAATCGTTGAGCTCACATACATCGTCAGTATTCACATCTGCCAACTCGGACTCGGAGTAACTTGACGCAATTTGCAGTGCGATTTGGTCGGCTGCCGGTCATCTAGGTGGGATTGACATGTGGACACCGCCGCGCCGCTAGCTATTCGTTAGCTGGAAAGCGCGTCTAAACTAGCTGATCACGGCAGCGAAGCACAACGTTAAAGTGAGCGCATTGACAGCTGGTAGAACAGCTGCTGCACAGGTGCGTCGTCCACATCTTTGACGCGTGGGTTCACTTTGGCGGTGTAGGGAGATGGAGTGTCGACCGGCGCGAGATTTGATCATGAGCAGCACCGTGACCGCGTCCGAGTCTTTCAAGTTCAGACTACATGTCGATTGCAACATACCCTGAACGGGGGATGAAAAAGGCGGGGGCGAGTCGAGTCAGAATGGCCAGATGCGGAAGCACTGGCAAAACCGAGCGCAAGCATCGCTTCCAGTTGTCGATGTGGGCCCATTGGCAATTCCAGCAGAAGAAAGCAGAGAATGGGCGGGAGAGGCAAGGCAGCCGAGAGAAAGAGGGACAAGCTTGCTACCATCCGACTGGAGCTGGACGCGAGGATTCAAGTTATCGATAAGAGCCTCAAGGAGCACTGGCAACTCCACGTCTATCGGGACGTTCTCAAGGATGAAATTTTTACTTGGAAAGTTGTGGAAGGATCGGACGACGACATGCGGCTGGTGGTGGGGCGGAGAGCGCTTGTCCATGCCAGTGCTGCCCGGCTTCGAGAATTGGGCCGGCGGTACGTCGCGGATGATCCTTGAAACTTCTCTAGTGCGACTGTGGGCCCACCAGTCCCCTCATCCGAGCCCGAAACTGGGACAGTTGCAGCTCAATTGGATGAGGACGACGACATGGAGGACGATGACGCCGATTGGGAGGATGCTGACATAAATTATTATTTCTTTCGATTGCGTCTGGTAGAGACGATATAAATCGTCATTTTTCCTCTTTGCACCCCAGCTTCAATCTGCCTGTGGAAGCCGGAAAACGACGGAACATCAGGTTGATGACCGGAAACCCGAGTCACACCTGTCACATCTGCCATCAGCTACATCACCCTTGCCCGTTCCCATTCAACTTGAAGGCGCTACACGCCGACCTCTACACGTCGATGGCCACTCGAAGACGAGTACACCCATTTTCACCACTGACTGCGCGACCTCAACCCCGGCACTCCGCTCCCGACGTTCTTCGATGATGACTCGGGAGGACGAAGAGGACATGCTGACGCCGCCTTTGTATACTTACGCGCTTCGACCGTACGGCGCGCATCCTCAGCACTTGTGGCTCCGGCATGCCAGTGTGTGGCCGCGGGATGCCGGTGGGCATTATCGATGGATATTTGGGCATGGAGAGGTTGTGTGTGTATCCTGTGCCCCTCCGACACTGTGTGCTGATATGTAGGCTTCCGAATCAGGTCTCTGATCATGAGCTGGCGCATTCTGTGGACAAGCTCTCGACACTGCCCGTGTACATATTCGAGGACGCTACATACATAGCAGCGGGCTGCTTGGGTCCACACTCTGCCCTGTATGCACCTGCTTACAGCAATTCATCTTCCATTCTTTCAATCCAATCTAGGCCGCGGAAGGCATTCATTTCCCGTTTCGCTGTTCACCGTTCACCTTCCGCGATTTATACACATATGCTGTCTTGGGACGATGGAAGAATTCCCCCATATTGCTTATTCAAGCCACCTCTGTCTACGCATCTCCGTCGTCGTCAAGGGCCGCAAGCAGACTCCTTCCCCCGCACTACCACTTCCACGGAAATTGAATTCAAGCTGGGCGCGCTGGGCAGTGGCAGTAATCACATTTGCATCCTCCAATTCGGCTTCCGTGTCACCGTCGCCGCGGCCAGTTTGACTTGACTTTGGCCACCGGCGAAATTACTTTGGAGTACTGTCGCCCGTCCTGCCGTAGCGACGAATTGCGCCGTCGCGGAATTGGAATTCGTTGGCTGTGTGCTTCGCATTCTCGTGCAAGTTGTTTTCTTCTGTGCAGCACACCTCGTAACTCACATCTAACGAAAGCGTACAAAAACCCAGTCGGGATCCTCACCCGAGTGTCCTGGATTGGGAACATCTGGAGAACGCGACTTGATTTATTCATTAAACGCCGAAACGGTAAATAAGCTGCGACGCCACTCGCCGTCGACATCGAGCGCACACAATGATCTTGTCCGGTGACTCCTTCAAACCACCTTCATTCCGTTCCAAGCAATTCCAAGTCAAATATATCCCTCTCCAGCCTCACCTTGCCGCAGCTGTGGTGCGCCAAGCGAGCGCGTTGCCAACCTCCGACCGCTGGACCTTCATTCGACACGAAAATGGTCGAAAGTAGCGGCGCAAGAGCGTTTACCGGGTCATCTAGCTTTTGGGATCCTAATGCCAGTGGATTCACGGTGGATTTGGCGAGGGACGGAAAGGTATAAAAGTGTCGTAGGGCTCTCGGTACTCCTCAGCACTCCGCTCTTCTATATTTCTCTCAAGTAACTCCTCAGCCCAACTCGTCCAACAACATGCGTTTCAGCGCTTCCACCACCGCAGCTCTTTTCCTCGTCTTCACACTCTCCGCTAGCGCCCTCTCCGCTCGGGGTGACGACAACGACGACTACGGTCACAAAGGCGACAAGGACAAGGACAAGAACCACCACCACCATGATAAAGTGAGCATTTCATTTCATTTCCTGCTTACAGTGATACTAAAATGGCGACCCAGTGCATCCCGTTCTCCGTGAAGGACACCTGCGTTCGCGGACGCTGCTCGCAGAGCCACCATTGCGAGCTTGGCTACACTCTCGACCCCCCTGGCCTGTGCTGTGTGCGCGATCACAAGTATGGGTATCGCCGGGGCGACGATGGCTCGTATGGCGGCAAGGGCCACGACGGTGGGAAGGGCGGCAAAGGCGATCATGACGGGCACGACGGCGGCAAAGGCGATCATGACGGGCACGACGGCGACAAGGGTCACGGTCACGACGGCGGCAAAGGCGACCACGATGGGCACGACGGTGGAAAGGGCGGCAAGGACGGCCATGACGGCGGGAAGGGCGATCACGACGGGCACGACGGCGACAAGGGTCACGGCGGCAAAGGCGACCACGATGGGCACGACGGTGGAAAAGGCGGCAAGGACGGCCATGACGGCGGCAAGGGCGGGAAGGGCGATCATGACGGGCACGACGGCGACAAGGGTCACGGTCACGACGGCGGGGACAAGGGTGACCACGGGCACGATGGTGGAAAGGGAGGGAAAGGTGACCACGGCCATGATGGTGGAAAGGGTCATGGTCACGACGGCGGCAAAGGCGACCACGATGGGCACGACGGTGGAAAAGGCGGGAAGGGCGGAGACCACGACCACGATGGTGGAAAGGGCGGGAACGGGAACGACCATGGTCATGATGGCGGGAAGGGAGGGAAGGGCAACGATGGTGGAAAGGGCGGGAAAGGGAACGACCACGGCCACGATGGCGGGAAGGGAGGGAACGGCAACGACCATGGGCACGATGGCGGGAAGGGCGGAAAGGGTAACGATGGCGGAAAAGGTGGAAAGGGTGATGACCACGGGCACGACGGTGGAAAGGGCGAGAACGGGAACGACCACGGCCATGATGGTGGGAAGGGAGGGAAGGGCAATGACCACGGCCACGATGGTGGAAAGGGCGGAAAAGGGAATGAATCGGACCACGGCCACGACGGTGGAAAGGGCGGGAAGGGTGGAAAGGGGAACAACGGCGGCAATGGCAACCACGGAGGGTATTGAGCATCCTTTTCTTGGACTCAGGATAGTCTTTCTATAATAATCTTGTATTTTTAAAGCAAAACCAACAGCGCATTTCGTGGATTCTGAGCTTAGTCTGTACCTGAATCGGCTAATATCTTGTATGTCCAATGTTGCACATCCTGGCTAGTACCCCACCAAATCTTAGGTCGAACGGTGCAATGTGTGGCGCAGACCGGCGGAATAAAATCAACAGTGTCATCAAAAAGCTGCATTTTTAAAAAGTTTTTTGGTGCTCAAATGTCCAGATTTGGAAGAATTTGGGGCACCCAAAATGCCACAGTCATCTTCGCAGACCAAGCAAACGGGGGTAGCATCCTTCATCTCCCTCTACGAGCAGCCGAAGCCTCTGTTTCGCTTCTTGGTCGGTTTTTGTGGGTTTGCGACTACGGTAAATAGTCTGTACCTAAGTAAAGGTAGCGGGAATACATTGCCAGCCCAACTTGATGCCGAAGAAAATGTATACTCCGCGGGTTTTGCGGTAATATAGCGCCTTCCTTCATTTCTTCAAATGGCTTACTTACTAGCTACGTCGGGGTCATCAATTTTTTGGTTACCTAGAAAAAAAACAGTAAATGCGGCGGACGACGGAAGATATTTCAACGCACGGTACCCATATACCACACACGAGTTCAACAAGGGTGTACTTCCAAAATATCCAGCTCCGCCAGGCGTTTTATGTGCATCCTATCCGCCTCCTCGTCGACCTCGGCACCGGTAGTCTCCATTGCAAGCACTTCTACCCCCTTCCTGCGATCACCCGCAGCAGCATACAACGGAAATAGCCACACCGAATCGCACCCGCCGTCCGCCACGCGCATGACATGCGTCTGCATCCTCCCGTCGCTGGCTCGTGCCTTGGTGTTCTGACGGCGCCACAGCTCGTTGTCCAGGGCGAACGCCTCTTCAGGCTCGACGGAGGCCTCGCAGCCGACATAGGGCGTGCAGTAGTCGAATTTGTAGGACAAGTGCCCCCGCGCGCTCGGGTTGGAGCGTAGATACACGAGTTCGTCGTGTAGAAGCTGGGCCCGCATCCGCAGGTAGTCCTCGTGTAGCAGTGCGTGCAGGAATGAGCTATCTCGCCGGCTGACGTTGTTATCTACTTATTGTGACGTTAGCAGACAGCTTTTCCGCTACAAGCCAGGGAAACAAACACACCATCAATGGGCCTCCAGCTGCACGCCTCCCTGTGGCCTCCCTGGCGCCAATCGTGTCTTTGACAAGCTCTGGAGCAGTATTGGGATGACCGGCAGGCGGAGCAACGCTGCAGCTCGGATTTGACCCTGATCGCACAACACTGTAGGTGAGGTATTCAAGTTCAGCCTGGAAGTCGAAAGAGGGAAGTTCGCACCGCCATGCAGGCTGACATGATTGACGCCTTATCTCGTTCCAGATACTCCGCCATGAACGCCCATCGCTCCTGCACAGGGGACCAGAATGCCTCCCACTTCTCAGAGACGGGAAGTCCCCGGAAGGTGTCGGCATCAAGTGGGGTCTCCAGCTCGTGGACGGAGGCCCTGAGCTGCAGCAAGACCGATAAATAGACCAACGACTGCGAGAGGATTATCAAGATGCGGTCCACCTGGTCGAGGCACAGTGGTTTTATGTTTTGCTCCCGCCCGAGACTTGAATTGCCTCCTCGAATTCGGGTTCGGTTGTGATAGTGATGGATATGTTATGCACATATGCGCAGATAATTTCGAACGCTCCTGGGGTCGGGACAAGTTGCGCCTGGTCAAATGACTGGGCCCAGACTCGGCAGATAAAGACGCGGAGACCGGGGGTGGCGCGGATTAGTACCGCCGTGGCTCCGTCCTTTCCCAAAGCGAGCACGAGGAGCATTGGGTTTATCTCCGACACGATTGGGAGGCGGGGTAGGTTGACTCGATGAGTGTCGAGGAACTGGATCCATGGCCATACCCGCGCCCAAAGATCTGGTAGAGGCGCGGAAGGAAGGACTCTGACAAATCAAGATGCACAATGCCCTGCAAGCACAGAACAACGTGCGATAATTTGCGGGTGAAGAATTCTAGGTCGACTTCGGCGGAGGCGTCTGGCAGATCCATTCGCGCCAGAAGATCGGGAATGGAAGCCTCTGAGAGCCCAGCGTAGTACACCGGGAGCAAATGGGCCGCGTTGAACGAGCCGTTTGTGCCATTCAAGGCCCGCAGCTCTTCCGTGTTGCCCCCTGCAGCGGCTATCGCACGTCGCTGAAGAGCCAGGGTCAGCGCCGACGATATAGGACATGTAGGCACAAACCCTGATTGTCGCAGGGAGCCTTGACAACTGTCTGAGAGCTACATATGGATGCATTGTGGTGGTAGAAGGCAAGAACCGTTGTCACACATGTGAGTGTGACATCTTCTCAGCACGGCCCGGTTGCCGGGCGGCATCAAGTTGCACATTTCCTGTATCTATTCCGACCAATAAATTCGAAATTATTCATAGTCTAGGGCGCGCGTCGGCCCGGGTTTGCTGCTCTGCGCTCTCTAGAATCTCGGATATAATCCGCGCGCATATTGTGGGATGCGTTTGCACAATCTGTCGTCCCAGAAAGTGAACAAGTCAGTGCCAGACTGCCAGTGCCAGAGGACCAACCTGATGTCCCGCACCCTCAATCCATGTCAGCGAACCAAGTTTATGAGCACCATCAATGCCGTTTGCGATGAAGTCGTCGATTCGGTCTCGCGGCCTAGGATCGATGAGCCTCCGCGAAATACTTGGGCTGTCGCGAGATAAAACGAGCTTACAAATGGTCCATCAAGGCGCCGTAAAGGAGGTGAATGGACACGCGTTTGGCGATACTGCCAATCGTGAGGTAGGTGACGGACATTCCGTGCTTGTCGCGATACGTCGCGGTTTCTTGTCGGCGCGTACAGCGCAGAGTGACACCTTCCTTGTCTGGGTACTCGAGAGACGGAAGGGCACGTAGGCCGTGGTCCTGAAAATATAATTATCTGTCTGAGCTGACCTTGAACATCCGTGAAAAAGTACGCACCACGAATAATCTCAACACCCGCGGATCCCAGGATTTCCAAGCCGCGCGCGAATTGAACAGCTCAAAGGCAGCCTCTCGCGATGGCCAGATATCGCGTCGCTTCTCTGATGCATCCGCAAGGTAGTTATGGGTGTGGCGCAAGTGTTCGGGGATATAAGATGGTATTTCAAGAAGGATAATGATTTCAGGGTTAAGTTGGGGTTGGTATGTCAGGGAGAGAACTCTAAAAATGATCATGAGTGACTCGGAGTGGATGGTGAAGGAGCTTGAACGAAGTTCCTGGATACGCACTGAGCGACGGCACCAAGAGAATGCCCAAGGAGAACCAAACGCCGTTTGGTAAAGTCCACATCGACACCAGTGCCCAAGCCTGCAAGGAACGCGTGCAACGCGCGCGCATATTCCTGCCAACCGACTGCAGAAAGCATTAGAAGTGGCAATGTTTATGAGGGTGAAAGGAACACATGCTCACATATCTCGTCGTAGCCCCAGCGGAGGTACTCCTCATTCAGCTCCGCTGCTTCCCCACAGTTTGGCGCGTCAACAGACCAGACCTCGTGAATCCGCGTGTTGCTTGGGAGGAGATGGTACAGATCCCCAATCATCGGCTCATATTGCTCCTTGTGGAATCCCGTTGCATGGGCGAATACGAGGGTGTAGCCGTTCGAATCGTACGCGTTCGGGGAAGACGCGTCGGAACCTGAGGACCAATAACGTTTCGCTGTTAGCAGGAGAGGGTAGTTGGGGCGGGGGTCGAATACGTAGCACTCCGACTGGAGAGCGGCCATAATAAAGCTGAGTCGACTCGAGAGCCGAGCACTAAATACTGAAACCGGTACTCGGTTGTCGAACCGGGGCTAGCGCTAACCACGGAGAGCTAACAGGCTTCTGGGCTTGGAATGGCATTGCAGCGTACCCATTTTCAGACCTTGAAACCAAACAGACCACACAAAGACCGCAATGCGCATCCACATCGCAAGTTTCCCGAATAGAAGCCAGTGTGGGTTGGATGTCGAGCCTCTCTATACCAGCCAGATATTACGCGCAGATGAGAGCTACGTAGGCCCTCGTGCATTCTGAGTAAACGCGCTTCATGTAGTCAGAAGGTCGGAGCACTGCAGTGTATCGCATGTCGCTGAAGAGCCAGGGTCAGCCCCGATATAGAACTTGTAGGCACAAACCCTGATTGTCGCAGGGAGCCTGGACAACTGTCTGAGAGCTAGATATGGATGCATTGTGGTGGTAGAAGGCAAGAACCGGCCGACATCACACCCATGTGATGTCTTCTCAGCACGGGCCGGTTGCGGGGCGGCATCAACTTGCATATTTCCCGGAGAATAAATGACTTTCTGTATTTTATTCCGACTAATGAATTCGAGATTATTCATAGTCTAGAGCGCGCGTCGGCCCGGGTTTGTTGCTCTGCGCTCTCTAGAATCTCGCATATACTCTGCGCGCACAATCTGTCGTCACAGAACGCACGAGGGAGCTCAGAACGACGTCAATGTATTCATCTTCAAAACTTGGAACTAGACAGTCCACATGGCAAGTTTCCAGAGTCGTCCAACTCTGCCTAACCCGCATCGCCATGTACTCCCAAAGAATCCGACATCAACCACATATTCTGGAATGCATACTTCTACCCTTTTCACCCATGGGGAGGAAATGCAGAGCGCAGCGAGCTCCTCATCCAGATTTGCCAGCTTCAGATGGAGTTCGTCCTGGTTATGCTCCAATAACACCGGTGACTCGAGTCGTACACCAAGTGTTCGCAAGCTTTGTTCGTTACGGTCGCATGCAGCGGAAAACAGACGTATGAGGACACCAGGGCTGAATGCAGTTGCGTGGTTGATACACAATCGAAGAGTGTGTAGGTTTCCCGTCAGGTTGATGAGGTCGACGAGGCTTTGGATTATCGAGGTGTCGAGGAAGTCGTGTCTGACTGGGGGGGGAGGGGAAAGGAGGTGAGTCCCAGTCGCGGTAGCGGGTAAAGCTTGAAACAGACTGACTTTCGAGGGCTTCGAGCCGAGGGAGACAGGCGACCAGTGGCCCGGGCGGGGATTCGGATAGAAGGTTAATCAATGGTAATGCCACTGGGTTGAGTGAGATGCTGGTCAATTTGGCCCAACCGATTGGACCGCTGGGGCCAACGAGCCACAAGCTGTCAGTGCCATGGACAGGATCATGATTCGGGAGCGAAAGGTGGGAGGGTAGGACTCTCGGAGTCGCATTCTCCACTATATGTCGTGGAGCATAGGACCTGCAGGCCTCGAGATCGATATGTGAGATGTGATCCAGGGAACATCCAGCTTCCTTCTCCGAAGCCGGAACAAACTTGTCCTCGAAGAGGTCTTGGATAAGCTCCCCCACGAAACGGCCTTCGATCGCCACTTCTCGTATCGTGGAACGCCTCAGCAGGCGCTGAACGAACTGGAGAAACACTATGCGCCGAAAGTAGGATCCCTGAGATCTCACGGTGAGTTTCTTGAGGTTCGGAAGCGCCAGTGGCCCAAGTGGATAGGAAGGGGATTCCCCCTTGCCGAGAAGCAGCAGAAGAACCTTTGGATGACTGGAAATGACCAGATGGCGGATGTATGTACGAAGATGTGAGCGCTCGTGGAGCGCTTCCAGCAAGTCAGTATACGCCTGCAGTTTTCGGGTCTCCCGAAGCGTAATTTCGAGCTTGGAGAATAGCTGCCACTGGGCTCGGAGGAGCCATGATTTGGAGGGGCGCAGACGCAGAGGGAGTGCGGATCGCTCGCTAGATGGTCAATGACTTGTTCGAGGAGTTCTTGGACGGAGAAGAAGATGGAGGTGTTTGGAGCCGCGGCTGCAGACAGATTCAGAATCTTGCAAGTAACACTGGCTGCTTACTGTTCATCGCGCACAATCGAGCTAGGACGTCTCGGGTGTTGCAGCAGCCGATTGACTGGTGGTGGTGAGGAGCAAGCGCAGAGTGACAAACATCGCCTCCGGAGTAGCCCTGCAGTCTGACGCTGTCAATGTGCATGCGTCGTCACCGCCAGCTTGCGCACCGCGGCGACAACCATGAAGAAGAAGCAAAAAAGTGCAGAAAGTAGTAAGTAAAAGATGACGAAAGTAGTAAGTAAAAGATGACGAAAGTAGTAAGGAAGCAGGAACGCATACGTCGAGGAACCATAAGTAACTTTGAAAAAAAGATATTCGTATCGCATCAAGCACCCCTCCCAATTCCCAATTCCAATTCTACTCCGCCCCCTCCCCTTCACCATCCTCACCCTCTTCCTCTTGCACCTGCTGCTGCTGCAACACCACCAACTCCCGGCGGAGCCATTTATCCTCGGGCACAAAGTACCAGCTAGCAATGCCAAAGATGGTCACCGCGCCAAAGATCACACAGGCCTGTACGGACGGACATCAGCGGTTTTGCGAGAGAGACGAGACACAAGGAAGGACGCACGAAATTAAACGTGTCTCCCGAGACGGGGAAGAAGAACGGGGAGATCATGACCTAAGGGGGGGTTATGAGATTAAGCGCAAGAGCAAGAGCAAAACAGGCTTCAGCACATACTGCAAACACCAGCGCATTGAACAACACGGCACTCGCATAAAACGGCTTTGCCAGCCTGCCCAAATGGAATCTCGAGTTCTTGAATCCCCCAGGCGTCATGGTCAGCCGAAGCAGCGCAATCAATCCATAGGCCGCGATGGTCGGCACCCCGCCGGCGCTGACGAGGCTGGTGAAGGCGACTTGGCTGGGGAGGATCGTGCAGAGAAGGACGGCGGCGAAGATGAATATGACGGTGACGGCGTTGCGCGGCTGGCGCTGGCTGTCGACGCGAGAGATCCAGCCCGAGAGTGGGAGGACGCCGTCACGGGCGACGGCGTAGACGAGTCTGGAGGCGGCGACGACGGCAATGCTTGTGTTCTGTGCAGGGGGGGTGGGGATCAGACAGGCAGGGGGGAAGGAGAGAGAGCGACATACAAGGATGAGCCCGATGACCGCGATAACGGTCATGAAGATGCTCGGGCCCTTGCCCAGCGCGAGCGCGTAGATCTGGACGAACGGCTGCGGTGCCTCGAGCGCGAAGAGTGTGTCGAGGTCGGGTGTGCAGAACAGGAAGAGGATGGCGGTGATGAAGCCCAGGACGCCCGTCGCGAGGGCGGAGGTGAAGATACCCTTGGCGGCGACGACGCTGTGGGTCACTCAGCATTGAAGGAAGTGCGAGGGTGACATAACGTACCTGGCGTTTTTGGTCTCCTCTGCAATGTGTCCAGAGGCATCGAAGCCGGTCATAGTACCTGCGGTGAAGAGGCTGAAGAGCTGCAGTGAGCCGACGACACAAAAGAACAAGAAGAGCCAACGCACAAAGACAAGATCCAATTCCACCCTGCTGGGGCTCCCGTCCCGTTATCTGCCAATAATCAGCATCCTCTGCGTAGATGGAAACAACGCAACAAGTCATCGTAAACACATCCTTGGCGCTCCGAAACCCGTACGTCTTCGAGACCCCAATCGGGAGCCAAATCACACAGAGGAGGAAGTCCACCATTATGAGGAGGACCGAGAAGCGGAACATCCCGGCGTAGAGGCGGGGAGGGAGGTAGTTTATGGCCACGGAGACGACGAGGAGGGCCTCAGAGACGGCCCAGATGAGTGCGCGCCACTTGACGTTGTCGTTGGTCGTGCCACCGGGGAAGTCGATCTCCCAGACGGCGAGCTGCGAGACGATGTAGTTGGCTGTTGTCTGCAGGTGTTCAGCGGAGGAGCAAGTAGAAAGGATATGGAAGAGACGTACCTGGCAATTACCGGCTGCAAAGGTCATCCAGGCCGTGCAAGACCACCAGGCGACCACGAAACCGAAAAAGCGGGCGTACTTGGGGCCGGCGCTCTCCGCAGCCCAGATGTAGATGGATCCGCTGAGCGGAAGGGCGGAGCATATCTCAGCGAGGACCGCGGCGGTGATGAGCATGAAGATGATGGTGATGATGTACGAGGACCTGCATAGCGTCAGCAGGAGAGAATCGCAAGCAGCGCAGCGTTTCACCATAGCGCTGCCGGGCCACCCGCGAGCAGACCAAGGAAGAAGGCGGACCTAGATGATGTCGGCAAATGCTCCCATGGAAAAGAAAGACGTACCTGACTCCACCAATGAAGTTGAGAGCAGAGAAGCTCGCGGCAAAGCTTTCGATGAGGTTCCAGCTGCGATGAAGTTGCTTGCAAGGCGTGTCAGTACATGCTCAACGCTGGAATAAGCTCATACCTGTTTGTAGCCGAGTTTTTGCTAAATGAAACGTCAGTCACTTCTGCTAGGACGCCCCCGAGGGAGCTGAGAAAGGTTAGAGTGACACTGGGGGCTTCCCTACGCAGGTATGAGCGCTGATCAGGTTCGAGCGGTATGATCTCAATCCCCGCTGCAGACCCTTATCGCGCGAGATTGGCTGGGCAGAGGACTCGCGGGTGGGGGAGGTCGTTCGAAGACCCCAGCAGCGCCCTCTATCCAGCCAGTCCCGAGCGATAAGGCAAAGCAACGAGGATACCCGCAGCCCATTGCCAGTTTGGTCACCAAGTAGACATTACCGATGCGTAGGGGTTACTATCCCAGGTCGCCCTCCGCGGTGTTCACCAATTGGAGCTCGTCCTGGTCGAAGGAGGAGGCGTCTTCAATGTCGGTTTTCTTCTGGTCGGACATGGACGGCGAGGAAGAGAAGCGAAAAAACATCACGTCACGATAACGCGATGATCAAATCCTAAACAACCATAAACAACATCCTCAAGTTCAATCTATTTCCTACGTTCCCAGGAAGAAGCTCTGGTGAGAGCATACCAGTGGCTCTCTCTCTCAGGCCGGGATGTTGAAACAGCGGAGCGGGCATCCAAAGCGGACTGGATCATCAGGCTTGCATAGACCTGCCGGCGAGACGGTACACACAGCCTTCTCCGTCAGTCCAGCCGGATCCGTGTGCGCTGCTGCGAAACTTCGCGGATTCGACTCGGCTTGCCGAGAAACCCGCGCGCTTCTCAAACCCTATATAAGCCCTCTCAGAGCGTGTACCAGACAGACTCCCATGTCCACTTCCAACATCCCCACCACCGAAGGCGAAGCCCCGTTCGACGTGCCCACTGCGGGCAAGCCCTGCAAAACCTGGTACAAGATCGTCGGCGACCTCTCCACTGGCAGTGGCCGCCCACTCGTCACGCTACACGGCGGCCCTGGCGTCCCGCACTCGTACCTCCTCAGCATGACGGACCTCGCGACCAAATACGGTATCCCCGTCATCTTCTACGACCAGCTGGGCAACGGCAACTCGACGCACCTCCCAGAGAAGAACGGCGACGAGGGATTCTGGACGGAACAGCTGTTCCTCGACGAGCTGCTCAATCTGCTAAAGTTCCTTGGGATAAACGACAACTATGATTTACTTGGGCAATCGTACGTTCTTGTCTTTGTCTTGTCTCTTCATACCAGTACATACTCACAAGACAAGATGGGGCGGCATGCTCGCCTCGCGCCACGCCTCCCTCCAGCCTCGGGGTCTCAACCGCCTCATCATCGAGTCCTCCCCCGCATCAATGCCCCTCTGGGTCGACGCCGCCGCCCATTTGCGCACGCTCCTCCCTCCCGACGTCGCAAAAACCCTAACGGACAACGAGGCCGCAGACACGACGAGCAGCGCCGAATACCAGCGCGCGATGGATGTCTTCTACGCCAAGCACGTTTGCCGCACGCAGCCGTTCCCGAAAGAGGTGCTGGAGAGTCTCAGTTGGATCGAGAAGGATCCCACGGTTTATTTCACCATGTGCGTGTTGCGTTTCTTATTATCAAGTTCTCTGAATAAATAATACAGGAATGGCCCCTCGGAATTTTACATCACCGGCTCGCTGAAAACGTGGTCCATGCTCGACGATGCACACAAAATCACCGTCCCGACGCTCTTGATCAACGGCGCACACGACGAGGCGCGCGATTCCGTCGTCTACCCGTTCTTCGAGAAGATTTTCGGGCCTGTGAGATGGGTTACCCTACCCGAGTCGAGCCATATGGCACACTGGGAGGAGCGCGAGCGATTCATGGAGCTCGTTGCAGGGTTTTTGAAGCGCGAGGTATGAAAGGTAAAGTAACCGAGTACTTGTGTGTGTGTGAAAAGAATACAAACAGAGTTCTAAACCGCCAGGATAACAGCTGTTTCCAGAGCATCCCACCCCGCTTCTCCTGGTTCATTCAGTCAGCACGCAATTCCACACTGGCAAATGAAAGACGCACGTTTCGCGGAGAGTTGACTATTGGGATTCATCCTCTTCCTCCTTCTCACACAGAAATACACCACCATGGCCGAGAGCAGTAGGAACGCCGCGCCGACCACCGCGATGATGATGTGCGTCTTCGATATCCCCACACCACCAAAGTGCACTTCGGAGTCGTTGGACTCGCTGGCGGAACTAGCACTCTGACGAACGAGGAGAAAGTCGACAGAGACGGGCTCGGATGCGTTCTGCGCGACGACGGAGAGCGTGTGTAGGCCGTTGTTGAGCGGGCCCGAGTCGAAGAACATGTTGCCGACGAGCGGGAACTGGGTGTTGGCGTGGAAGCTCGTCGGCTTTCCGTCGATGCTGAACACGGCTTCTTGCGTCGGATGTAGCGCGTCCGACCCGTCGGGGCTGTAGAACAGCATCACTCCGCTGCCTGCAAGTATCGTGATTTTCAGTATGTAGGCAGGGCAGAAAAACTTGACGCAAAAGGCAAAGCACAAAACACAAAACACGAACCTTGAAACTGAAACTGCATCTCCGCCCCAGCCCCCGTACTCCTCCTCGACGTATTCATCATATCAGTATTCTCCCCCGCCCCAGAATCCCACTGCGAATTATACGTGATCCTTGCCGTGTCGGCGTCGTCGATAAAGTACAAGCTCTGCGCCTCCAACTCAATCCCCGTGTCGTAGGTGATGTAATCCAGCGCGATACCCGGCCCCTCGCCCGCCTGTACATGTGTCGCGGTGATGTTAAGCGTGTGCGCGCCGTCGGAGAGACTCGCAGCCGAGAACAGCAGCCGTTGGTTCACCGCAGCACTGGCAGTCGCGTCGGGAGGTTGGGTGAAGATCCCCCTGTGTAGCCCGTCGATGGAGAACTCCATTTCGCCGGGGGAGGTGCCTGGGACGGAGGGAATGGTGGTGCCGAAGACATGCACGGCGGTGCCTACGATATATCTCAGGATCAGGGAGGAGAGAGCGGGGGAAGGGAATAACGCACCAGTAAAGCTGAAAATCGCACTACTCCCCTGCTCCGCCGTCCATTTATTGGTGCCGTTATAGTTCCCCGCGCGTTGAGCGTCTTGCCAGGCGCCCGAGTAGTGGATGCGCGGGTCGCGGTCGTCTACGATTGCGATGTTGGTCATTGGTGTTGCGGTGAAAGATGAAAGATGAAAGAAAGGTAAGGGTAGAACTTGAAGAAGAAGAAGAAGAAGAAAAAGGGAGACCAGCTGGGGAAGAAGGAAAGAATAACCAGTGCATCGGCGCGCGAGGTGGTTTTTATATGTATGCCCGGACCCCGGTCCAGTTCGCTTCCGACGATCCCGCTATCGGGTTTGTGCATCGCCTACATGATGTATCACCAGATGCCTCCCACAGCTTGCGTTAATGAATGGAATGCGGCGTAGATGTGAGGATCATTGCGCTAGCTCGGTCAACGGTGCCTCGGTAAGGCGGGTATCTATTGGCGACAACCGTTTGATCAGATGCGCAATGCGAAACTTTGCTTACGACTCGGGCTCATAGATCTACGTTCGTTTTCTCCATGAGGTAGCCATTCCCGTTCCTCAGCGGACGCGTATCAATCCAATCCACGGACGTTAAATACAGCAGTTATGTAGCGAGCCGCGAACGCGAACTAAAGTTTGGCTTTCGACAACGGCTGGAAGACAGGCGGCTTGCGCGCCTGCGCCGCCCGCAAGCCCTCCGGGATGTCCTGTTACAATAGTTAGCAGCGTCACCAAAGAGGCATCCATCGAGACGTACATCGGTACGCAATGCAGCGGCGTTCCAAGCCGCGACGTAGTCCAGATTTTCGGGGACACTTTTCGACCGAGTTAGGCGGGTGTGAATGCCCGTATAGTAAACGCACGCACCTATGGTCCCTCGAGTGGTTCAAAATGTGCTTCGTCCCCGACACAGCGACGGGGCTCTTCCCCGCAATCGTCGCCGCCAATTTCAACGCGGCATTGACGACGTCCTTCTGTCCGCCCGGAACGACCTGGGAGACCAAGCCGAGCTGGAGGGCCTCGGCGGCGGAGAAGAGGCGGGATGTGTATGCGAGCTCGTGCATGAGGGAGTGGTTGCCGGTGATCTTGGGGAGGAACGCGAGCGTCCCGATGTCGGCGGCGAGGCCGACGTCCACTTCCTGGTTACCCGGAAGTTATTAACACTCGACTCGGCGGCGAAGTGATAGAGACGCACCTTGATAGTGAACTGAGTGCCCTCTGCCGCATACCGCACATCGCAAGCACATATGAGGTCGATGCCCAAGCCGACTACGATGCCATGCACGGCGACGATGACGGGGAACGGACACCGCTGCGGGGCCCCGAGGGCGCTCTGGAACTCCTTGAGGTGGTGGTATCCGTTCAACGACGAGCGCGCAGCGTCGCTGCCGTTGGCCTCGTCTTGCCCCGCCAGTCCATTCTTGACTTTCCGTCTTTAGCTTGACTGGAAGGTAGGTGGAAGGTGAATAACGCACTATCAATGCCGGCAGTGAAGAGCTTCGGGAGTGCGGACGACACGACCAACGCACGGACGTCCCTGCCTTCACGCGTTATCTGGTCGAATAGCGCACCATAGGCCCTCCAGAACCTGAAGCGGGGTCGTCAGCTCAGTTCACGCGAGGGAAACTGGGCTCTTGCTCGGTTGAGAAGGCGTTAACGGGTGGTCTGCGTGCTACCGTCAGACGGATGGACCGGTATACGGAGGAGACGTACCGGGAGAGCTCGACGTGCAGGACGTGCGGGGCATGTTCTGAGACGGAGAGCCATTTGGAGGATAGGCCTGCTGCGAGTGCCATGGTGGGTGTAGAGTGCAAGCCGGTTCAGCATTGCCGGTGCTTGTGATGGCCCGAGGCAAGCCCGAGGCTTACGAAACTTTGCATTCGACGTCCATGAGCACACTGGAGACTACTGTACAAATTTCGACGTAGGTAAGGGCAGAACGGTATCTCAAAAAACCCTGCATCTATTGCGTTGATGTGGAAATACGCCGACTCTCGCAGCCAGCGCCGCGCGAGTGGCGATCTGGAAGACCTCATGTACGCCCACACCCGTCTTGGCCGAACACTCCGCATACGCACCCGCCCCAATCTCCCGCTGCATCAACACGCCCTGCTGCCTTGTAGTCGTAGTCGTAACCCCATTATTCCCTCCCTCACTCCCACGCAAATCCGTCTTGCACCCAACCAACACCACCGGCATATCCCGGTGACAATAATGCTTCACCTCCGGCATCCATTTCTCCCTCACATTCTCCAGCGAGTCCGGGCTGTCCACGGCATAGCAGATCACCACCACATGCGTGTCGGGGTACGACAGGGGCCGCAGCCGGTCGTATTCCTCCTGCCCCGCGGTGTCCCAGAGCGTCAGCTCGACGGGCACGTTGTCGATGCTGATGTCCGCGACGTGGTTCTCGAAGACGGTAGGCAGGTATTTCGTGGGGAATTGGCCTTCGGAGAAGACGATGAGGAGGGAGGTTTTCCCGCAGGCGCCGTCCCCGACGACGACGAGTTTTCGCCGGATGAGTGGTGTAGGCATGATGGGAGTACGACGGGATTTCGAGACAAGATAAGGAAGCGCCACTCACTGCCTGCCGAGTCAAAATTAGGAGGACAAGCACCGCCTTTTTCCGGTGAGTGCCAAAGTGACGTCGACTATACACTGCCATTAATTGCTGTGGGCCTGAATCGCAGAGGCGACGGAAACTGCCATTGTATGCGTCTAAAGCAGTGTATCTTTCCAACGTCGCGCAACGTTACAAGGATCAAATGCAATTTCCGAACTGAACGAGTGTTCTACCAACTAACTGGCGACTAAACGTTAACATATCTAGCATACTTGGGATACGCCTTCTTGAACTCCTCCGGGTACCTATCCGCATACTCGCGCGCCGTCTCGTACCTCACTCCCTCCACCATCAAGCCCCACTTGCGCAGCGGGTCCTTGGTCTTTCCAGTGGTCCGAGTCGCTCGCTGCGTCTTCCGAGAGGAGGAGGAGGAGGAGGAGGCACTGTGGCTAGTTGCCGCGAGGGATTCCATGATTTCCATCTCCTTCTCGTCTTGTCTCAACACAGCTGCAGAGAGTGGTCTAGATCTGCCATTGACCATGATTGGGTCGAACGCGCGTTCCTTGCGTGCGCCCGCGGCGGTGTGGCGCACTGGCCCTGGGGCGGAAATCGACTCGGACTCTGACTCTCCAAGTTCAAGTTGCCACTGGCACGGCGGGACGTCGTAGAGTGCCACTGGTGGCCATGGGACACCGATGGCCTGCTGGTCCGCGGCGTACATCTCGCGAATATCCGCCCGCGGCCCATCATACCCGACGCTGGGAAACGCGTTCGGGTCGTCGTACCACGCTGGGCCGTGCGTCGCTGGTCCGAGGAAGAAGTAGCCCGAGTCGGAGTCGTCGCGATCCGAGTCGGAAGGAGGGATGGTATTTGTGGCGATGGGGGTGCTGTAATTTCGAGAAAAACTGGTGAGCATTATCGAAACGCAGTGAGGTATCAAGACGCACTCGTGATCAACGGCAAGGGCCTCTCCAAGACAATCGAGCGCGAGGTCACTGTCGCCGGTGCATAATAACCCAGGGCCGTCGAGCGGGTCGGAGCCAAGATAGAGGTTGTCGGGGCTAGGAACGGGGACTGAGTCAGGCCGGTACCGGTATATGGGTGGGTGGGTGGCACGACGCAAAACGCACTATTGATATCGATACTCGACCTCGTTGGTGGTGAGATTAAGATCGAACTCGGTTTGAACGAGGGTGGGCGGCGCGTGCCAGTGCGCGACGAGGAAGGTGTTGAATTCCGAGTCGAATTCCGACATTATGATGCAGAAGAGGAATGAGATACAATGAGGGAGAGGTGTTGGTGTTGGTGTTGGCGCAGCCAAAATAATTCTTGAGCGAGAGGGAGGGAGGGAAGGAGAGAGGAATAAGGGAGAGTGAGTGTCCGGTTCGCTTTTATAACTCACCCACAGCCTGAGGGACGACAATGGACAAAGCGAGAGTGCCTGCGGTGGCTCCATCAATTTGTGCTTTGAATTATGGCTTGCTTAGGAAACCAGCCACGTTTACAGAAATTCTGGATTGTTTGTTTTTCGTCCCGGGCCGTTGATGGCCGCGTTGGATATCACTGATTTCGTGATCATGCTTCGGCGCCACTTGGTCATTCCCACTGGCAACCTATTCCCGTTCGCCCATGGCAATGCATATGTCGACGTTGGAGCTTGTCCTCGCTCAAATGGCTTCTGCTCTCGTCGACGACGTCTGGATCGCGGTGCTGTGTATACCGTGCTTCGAGTCTCTCTGGTGAATACTACTACTTACACCTTCCTTTGCGGCCCGAGCTTACTAGTACGGAACTTTCAAAGTTGCACTCGACGTCCATCAGCACACTGGATACTACTCTGGATACTACTGTACAAATCTCGACATAAGCAGGTAAGGTCATTAAATGGCAGAACGGTATCTCAAAAAACATCTACTAGTATTGCGTTGATGCGGAAAGACGTGGACTCTCGCAGCCAACGCCGCGCGAGTGGCGATCTGGAAGACCTCATGTACGCCCACCCCCGTCTTGGCCGAACATTCCGCATACGCGCCCGCCCCAATCTCCCGCTGCATCAACACGCCCTGCTGCCGCGTAGTAGTAACCGCATTCCCTCCCTCATTGACACGCAAATCCGCCTTGCACCCAACCAACACCACCGGCATATCCTGGTGACAATAATGCTTCACCTCCGGCATCCACTTCTCCCTCACATTCTCCAGCGAGTCCGGGCTGTCCACGGCATAGCAGATGATCACCACATGCGTGTCGGGGTAGGACAAGGGCCGCAGCCGGTCGTATTCCTCCTGCCCCGCGGTGTCCCAGAGCGTCAGCTCGACGGGCACGTTGTCGATGGTGATGTCCGCGACGTGGTTCTCGAAGACGGTAGGGAGGTATTTCGTGGGGAATTTGCCTTCGGAGAAGACGATGAGGAGGGACGTTTTCCCGCAGGCGCCGTCCCCGACTACGACGAGATTTCGGCGGGTGAGTGGTGCGGGCATTATGAAGAAGACGACCGGATTCCAGACAAGATAAGGAAGGAAGGTTCACTGCCTGCCGAGTCAAAATGAGGAGGACAAGCACCGCCTTTTTCCGGTGAGTGCCAAAGTGACGTCGAGTATACACCGCCATAAATTGACAACTGTAGCTGTGGGCCTGAATCGCAGAGGCGACGGAAACTGCCATCGTATGAATCTTCTCGCGTCTGAAGCAGTGTGTCTCGCTGGGTAATATCGCGCGACATAGGACAAGGATCAAAATGCAATTCCCGAACTGAACTAACTGGCGACTAAACGTTAACATATCTAGCATACTGTACCATTTCGACCAAGTGTTCAGTGACGGGTGACACCCAGATTTTTTTGATGTGCGCAAAATTCACCTTAAATCAAAAGCAAATTTTTCGGGCATCCCGGATGTCGAAAATTCCAAAATTGATGAACACTTGGTCGAAATGGTACAGTACTTGGGATACGCCTTCTTGAACTCCTCCGGATACTTATCCGCATACTCGCGCGCCGTCTCGTACCGCACTCCCTCCACCATCAACCCCCACTTGCGCAACGCGTCCTTGCCAGTCTTGCCGGTGGTCGCTCGCCCGCGCGATTGCTGCTTCTTCGGACTGTGTGCGAGGGATTCCATCTCCTTGTCGTCTGAATCTTGCCGCAAACCAGAGAGTGGTCTAGATCTGCCATTGACCATGATTGGGTCGAACGCGCGTTCCTTGCGTGCGCCCGCGGCGTGGGCGTGGCGCACTGGCCCTGGCCCTGGGGCGGAAACCGACTCTATCTCTTCCCAGTACGCGGGCGTCGGGTCGACGTCGTAAAATGGCCATGGGACGACAAAGGGCTGCTGCTGCTGGTCCGACTCCGAGTCCGCGGCGTACATCTCGCGAATATCCGCCCGCGGCCCATCATACCCCACGCTGGGGAACGCGTTCGGGTCGTCGTACCACGCTGGGCCGTGCGTTAGGAAGAAGTAGCCCGAGTCGGAGGCGTCGCGATCCGAGTCGGAAGGAGGGATGGTATTTGTATTTGTGGGGGTGCTGTAATTTCCGCCGAGTCGAGACAAACTGGTGAGCATTAAACGAAACTGACAGAAGTGTGAAGACACACTCTCCAAGATAATCGAGCGCGAGGTCGCTGTCGCCGGTGCATAATAACCCAGGGCCGTCGAGCGGGTCGGAGCCAAGATAGACACTGCGTTCCGACCCCCTCTAGACTGAGCTGAGTCTATATGACCTACACACAGGTCTGAGCCTAGGTCACTAGACACAGTCTGTCTGGGTCTGTTCATGTCTGTCTACATCTGGCTATGTCTGTCTAGCTGAGACTAGCTCTGTTCGGGTCAGTCTAGGTCTGTATAACTCCTAGACAGATCCGCAATCTGCTTGTTACCGCAGAATATGTTGTTGCAACGAGCGGCGAAGGGACGACTCGGACTCTCGGAGTGACGAGCAAGAGTGGTGCGTGATGTCAGCTGTCATACGACTCGCGCCTGAATAGAACGCCGGCGTTGACGTTTTGACCTCCGACAATGATTTTGAAGAGGAAGGATTGAAGCTAGGTCTGCTCTGCTCTGGCTAGACACCCAGACTGACTCAAACTCACCTAGACTGATCTAAACTTGGCTAGCCTCAGTCTGTCTAGCCGCCCCGAACTCACCTCTACAGAGGCTACACAGGCCTACACGCAATCTCTGTTTAGGACCATAAACAGGGCCTGTGTAGGTGTGTTCGGGTACTACACACAACCTACACCAAGGTAGACTCAGTGAGTCTAGGGGGGGTCGGAACACAGTGAGAGGTTGTCGGGGCTAGGAACGGGGACTGAGTCAGGCCGGTACCGGTATATGGGTGGGTGGGTGGCACGACGCAAAACGCACTATTGATACTGATACTCGACCTCGTTGGTGGTGAGATTAAGATCGAACTCGGTTTGAAGGAGGGTGGGCGCGGGCGCGGGCCAGTGCGCGACGAGGAAGGTGTTGAATTCCGAGTCGAATTCCGACATTATGATGCAGAAGAGGAATGAGATACAATGAGGGAGAGGTGTTGGTGTTGGTGTTGGCACAGCCAAAACAATATCTGAGCGAGAGAGAGGCATGAGGGTGAGTGAGTTGTGCCCGGTTGGCTTTTATAACTCACCCACAACCTGAGGGACGACAATGGACAAAGCGAGAGCACTAGTGCCTGCCTTCGGTGGCTCCATCAATTTGTGCTTGGGAAACCAGCCACGTTTACATGTACAGAAATTCGGCATTGTTCGTCCGCGTTTTCGTCCAGGCCCGGGCCTATAAAGTCATTCTTCATTGTTTAATAAGACTTACCCGAATCTGACCTCTTTTCCGATACTCAAAGTTGAAACCTACTCATTTTGCCGAACGTCAACGCTGAAACTGAAATTCAGGTTGCCCATCAACACTGAATGATGAAGCCGAAATCTGACCTGCAAGATGCTCAAACAAAACGGCACTTTACTGAAGTCCACAACTGCCACAGCCTCGGACAGGCTCCCCAACCAATCGGCCGCCGGCCGGCAATCATCCTCATCATCAACGGCAAGACTTTCCGGCCTTTGGCCTAAATTGTTTGATGCTGCCAAAAAAAAAAAAAAAAAAAAAAATTATGCCATCAAAACACCTTCCTTCACCACCACCACTCAATCTCTCAAATTTCTACTTGCTTGGTTCAATGGCCACAAGTCATCAAACTCCTCTGGCACTCTCCATCTTTGTCTCTGTGTGTCGAATGTCTCGCCGGTGCCGGGTGATGAAAGCCACCGGAGCCGGCTGAGGAAGACATTAGTATCTCGCTTTGCTCTTCCCTCTTCACGACCGCAGGGTACACCACCCCTTCCGTGCTATTTGCCTTGCTTGGATTCTGTAGCTCGTCTTCACCTCTGACCGTCCTTCAGCTCCTTCTCCATCATCGAAGAAAGACACAAATAGCAAGATTGCCTGGGTCTTTTCATTGCCTGCACGCCCCTCATCCACGGCATCTGGTTCTGCGGCTGCCTTGACTCCCCGCCTTGGCTCATGAACCCCACTAGTATATGCTCTACAAAGAAGACTGATGCTAGCACATACTTTGCTCGCGGACATGGCGCACAAATTACCGCGCCATGACCCTCATGCTCAGGCGGCAGATCTTTGGGATTGTTATAACATCATCTCGCTCTACTTTGTCAGACGTTGTGAATGTTGGGTACAACCCAACGCGTCAGCGCTGCAATGGTCTGCCACCGCCCCGTGGCGGCTGTGTGGCTACCCACAATCACGGCAGCACGGTCAGTGTATTGTCAGTTTAACCTCACGGAGATGCTAACCGTCGCATTATTAGAGCATTCTGGAGGGCACTGGACCTTTTTTACGGAAGGTAATATTCATGCCTCGAAGTTTTTAGTATCTCTAGCTGACCAATCTTTATGGACACACAAGCTTGCAGTCCTGTGGACCCTTCTATCTGTAGTTTATACTGGCACTCACTGCACCGGTTATAAACGACTTGTCGGACGTACCTACTTATGAACCCATGAACCCATGAACCCTCTGCGCAACGGACCGCATCCGAGCCAACGACATACTGACATGCACACGAATGGCCCGGGAGCCGTATTGTTCTCATTGTCGCCGTACAAAACCTGGTCAGTGCATCCTGACGTTGGTGCCTGTGGTTAGTGACCCTGGGCCGTCTCTCTTGACTGTGTCCACAGAACTCCAAGATGTGAAACACTCACAGCTGCAGGCTGTTTGCTATAACCACCCGGGAAACTGTGCTCCTGCCCCCACACCGCTCAAAGCCGCTCAACGCCGTTCTGCAACTCCGCTTGGCATCCTGCTCGCCGCCAACTTCATCACCCTCCGCATACATCAAGACCGAGCCAACGTTCCGAGTAAAGCAAACTTGAAAACAGCGAGAAGTCAGCGCGATCGAGTCAAACTCAAGGCAAGAGTCGTATTGTGATGGTTTAGCAGCCAGCCGACGAGATTGCGCAGACCTATGCCTCAAGTTGATACGCCGAGCAGCGTCCAATGTCCCCTGTTCCTGCCGCGATTATCATCATCCTCTCTCTAAGCCACCGAAATACTCATGATCATGTGCGCGAGAACTTACCAACACATCACAGGTCAGTTGCAAAGTAATCAGCTGGGGGATAGGTGTTGCAGCAACACGACTGGTAAAGCAGCAGGCACGGATGGCGGCTTCGTGATAATGAGTACACTATAGTTTCCAAGTCCTTCGTCCACCGAGGGCAGAGCCTACGTATTGGAGGTATCTAATGAGTCTATTACCGGCATACAGTGAGCATAGAGCATAAGTAAAGGTACAAGTACACAAATCAACAGTACACAATCAGCATATGTCTTGTTCCGCTGGTGAGTCGTCCGTTGT
This sequence comes from Mycena amicta, assembly GCA_029282125.1. Classification (NCBI taxonomy): domain Eukaryota; kingdom Fungi; phylum Basidiomycota; class Agaricomycetes; order Agaricales; family Mycenaceae; genus Mycena; species Mycena amicta. Next base: position 340,271 of record JARIHP010000031.1, on the reverse strand, counting down.
GGGCAGAACAGAGCGTTGTATAAGTCTGTTTTCCCCCAGGAAATATCTTCACATTCCTCCACGATCTCCGAGTTCGCTCGCTTGCATCGTTACGTTAACAGCGACGAGGTGGGGCAAGTCTTGAGTATGTGAATTGATGCAAAATAGGCAAAATTGCACCCAGAATCGCAGTCTGTTGATCTTGGCCAAGATCTAGCCATATTTGGCCATTTTGGGCCGATGGTAGAGAATTGGCCGCCAGGCGGCGTCCTCAGCCGGCCGTTGATGCTATTGTCACTGTCAGATGGCCGGTTTCCTATTGCGGACACAGGCTAAAAAATCTCGGTTTCGGTCAGACGGATTTGGGTTTGATCATTCGGTAATGGCACCTTGTCACGGATTCGGTTTCGAACAGTTCAGTCTCAGCATTCAGATTCAGATTAAACAATGATAAATAACCTCATACGGGCCGTTGATGGCCGCGTTGAATTATCGCTGATGAACGTGAAAGGTGCCGGTGAAGGATCACGAGTCCGAGTCCACTGGCAAACGCATACGAGCAGAATCTAAATCTTCCGCTGAGTGCCAAGTGGAACTCACTGCCACGGATCATATCGGAGACTGACGGGATCACATCGGAGGCCCTTGACACTGCAAGTGCTCCGACTTGCCTCCGACCTTCACCAGCGCGCTGACTACATGAAGCGCGTTTACCACTCAGAACGCACAAGGGACTGCGTAGCTCTCATCTGCACGGCATATCTGGCTGGTATAGAGAGGCTCGAGCGGAGTCGAACCATCCACCTCCGAGCAAGTGCAACCTCCGAGTCGTCTCATACCGGAAATCCAAGGTAAAAAAGCACCTCGGTCTCTCCGAGGTATCTGCATCGACGCTCCGTCGTGCCCACGCCCTTCACTCCATTGCAGCTCTTCAACTCTTGAAGTCGAATACTCGCCATTCACGCGATCCCGAGGTCAACCTCCTTCGCACTGTTGACGGTGTTGCTCATGTCTCCTCGCACTCAGCGGTCCTTGAGGTCCGAAGAGCCATGGAATCCAATCTCCGCGCGGCTGCATGTTCTCCCAAAAATCCGGCCCTCGCACCGCGGGCAGGGCTTTTCGATATCGAGTCTGGCATCCTTCGGGCGGAATCGGGCCTAGCGGGTCAATTGGTTGGGCAAACTTGACTAGCCCGTCCTTCGATTCGGACCCGATGGCCTTATCATTGAATGTCAAGTCCCACTCGGGAAACTTGCGATGTGGATTCGGTCTTTGTGTGGTCTATTTACTAGCTTCAAGGTCTGAAAATGGGTACGTTGCAATGCCAGTCCAAGCTCAGAAGCCTGTTAGCTCTCCGTCGAGCAGGCCGAGGACGGCCAGCCTGAGCTCCGCCGCGGCGGTTCGGAGTACCGGTTTCAGGGCCTAGGCGTGTATTTAATGCTCAGCTCCCGAGTCGACTTTGCTTTATTATGGCCACTCTCCAGCCTGAGGGTCTCCACTCGGAGTGCTACGTATTCGACCCCCGCCCCAACTAACCTCTCCTCCTAACAGCGAAACGTTATTGGTCCTCAACTTCCGACGCGTCTTCCCCGAACGCGTACGATTCGAAAGGCTACACCCTCGTATTTGCCCATGCACTGGGATTCCACAAGGAGCAATGTGAGCCGATGATTGGGGATCTGTACCACCTCCTCCCAAGCAGCACGCGGATTCACGAGGTGTGGTCCGTTGACGCGCCACACTGTGGGGAAGCAGCGGAGCTGAATGAGGAGTACCTCCGCTGGGGCTACGACGAGATGTGTGAGACGGTGTTCCTTTCACCCTCATATAATATTTCCTTCTAATACTTTCTGCAGTCGGTTGGCAAGAGTATGCGCGCGCATTGCACGCGTTTCTGGCAGGCTTGGGTACCGGTGTCGATGTGGATTTTACCAAACGGCGTTTGGTTTTCGTTGGGCATTCTCTTGGTGCCATCGCTCAGTGCGTCTCCAGTAACTTGGTTCAAGCCCCTTCACCTTACTCCGGGTCACCTCATGATCATTTTTAGAGTTCTCTCCCTGACATACCAACCACAACTTAACCCTGAAATCATGATCCTTCTTGAAATGCCATCTCATATCCCCGAAGATGTGCGCCACGCGCATAACTATCTTGCAGATGGTTCAGAGAAGCGACGTGATATCTGGCCGTCGCGAGAGGCTGCCTTTGAGCTGTTCAATTCGCGCGGCGCTTGGAAATCCTGGGATCCGCGGGTCTTGAGATTATTCGTGGTGCGTACTTTTTCACGGATGTTCAAGGTCAGCTCAGACAGATAAATTATATTTTCAGGACCACAGCCTACGTGCCCTTCCGTCTCTCGAGTACCCGGATAGGGCAGGTGTCACTCTGCGCTGTACGCGCCGACAAGAAACGGCGACGTATCGAGACAAACATGGGCCATTCGTCATCTACGTCACGATTGGCAGTATCGCCAAACGCGTGCCCATTCACCTCGTCTATGGCGCCTTGATGGACTATTTGTAAGCTCGTCCTATCTCGCGACAGCGCTGGTATTTCGCGGAGACTCATCCATCCTAGGCCGCGCGACCGTATCGACGACTTTATCGCAAACGGCGTTGGCGGAGCCGAGAAACTTGGTTCGCTGAGATGGGTTGACGGTGCGGGTCATCAGGTTGGTCCTCTGCCCTCCAATTTCTCATTGGCACTGACTTGTTCACTTTCTGCGACAACAGATTGTGCAAACACATCCAACAATATGCGCACAGATTATATCAGAGATTCTAGAGAGTACACAGCAGCAAACCCGGGCCGACCCGCGCTGTAGACTATGAATAATTTCGAATTTGTTACTCGGAATAAATACAGAAAGTCATTTATTCTCCGGGAAATATGCAACTTCCACAACCGGCCCGTGCTGAGAAGACATCACATGGGTGTGATGTCACGCGCCGGTTCTTGCCTTCTACCACCACAATGCATCCATCTCTAGCTCTCAGACAGTTGTCCAGGCTCCCTGCGACAATCAGGGTTTGTGCCTACGAGCTCTATATCGTCGGCGCTGACTCTGGCTCTTCAGCGACATGCGATAGCCGCTGCAGGGGGCAACACGGAAGAGCTGCGGGCCTTGAATGGCGCAAACGGCTCGTTCAACGCGGCCCATTTGCTCCCGGTGTACTACGCTGGGCTCTCTGAGGCTTCCATTCCCGATCTACTGGCACGAATGGATCTTCCAGACGCCGAAGTCGACCTAGAATTCTTCACCCGCAAACTATCGCCCGTTGTTCTGTGCTTGCAGGGCATTGTGCACCTTGATTCGCTGAAGGACCTTCCTTCAGGGCCTTCACCAGATCTTTGGGCGCGGGTATGGCCATGGATCCAGTTCCTCGACACTCATCGAGTCAACCTACCCCGCCTCGCAGTCTTGTCGGAGATAAACCCAATGCTCCTTGTACTCGCGTTGGGAAAGGACACAGCCACGGCGGTACTAATCCGCGCCACCCCCGGTCTCCGCATCTTTATCTGCCGAGTCTGGGCAGACTCATTTGACCAGGCGCAACTTGTCCCGACCCCACTGGCAGGAGCGTTCGAAATTATCTGTGCATATATGTACAACATATCCATCACTATCGCTGCCGAACACGAATTCGAGGAGGCAATTCAAGGCTCCGGCGGAAGCAAAACATCCCTCGCCAGGCTCTGCGTCCGCCATATCGAAATGTGCCTGTTGAAATCCAAGTCCAACACCATCTCCGCCTGGTCGATACGGAACGTCTTCTCTTTCGCTCAAGCGCGGTGCGAGGTAGACGCGTCCTTCCGACAAATCCTAATAGACGAAGGAATAGTCCCCACGCTCACCGCTGTTGCGTGTCGCCTCAGCGCGCCGCCGTTCACCACAGACGATAATGTATTCAACGGGTCTTGGGCAATTCGCTACTACCTCCGAACACCGTTCGGGCACAGTATCGTCACCGCAGCGCTCCGTGCAGGTCTTCTGCACGCCATGCTCGCGTGGGGACGTTTGAGCCTCTCAAAACCACAATGCCTCGACCAGGTGGACCACATCTTGATAATCCTCTCGCAGTCGTTGGTCTATTTATCGGTCTTGCTGCAACTCAAGGTCTCCAATACGGAGCTGGAGACCCCACTTGACGCCGACACCTTCCAACGACTTCCTGTCTCTGAGAAGTGGGAGGCATTCTGGTCCCTTCTGCAGGAGCGATGGGCGTTCATGACAGAGTATCTGGAGCGAGATAAGGCGTCAGTCAAGTCAGCCTGCATGGCGGTGCGAACTTTCCTCTTTCGACGTTCAGGCTGAATACCTCACGTACAGTGTTGTGCGATCAAAGGCAAATCCGAGCTGCAGCGTTGTTCCGGTTGCCGGTCGTTCCAATACTGTTCCAGAGCTTGTCAAAAACACGATTGGCGCCAGGGAGGCCACAGGGAGGCGTGCAGCTTGAGGCCTGCCAGTGCCAGCGATGGTGTGTTTGTTTCCAAAGCTCCTTGAAGCTGCCTGCCACTGCTAACGTCAATAAATAGATATCGTCGTCAGTCGGCGAGATACCTCATTCCTGCGCGCACTGCTCCATGAGGACTACCTGCGAATGCGGGCCCGCCTTCTGCACGACGAACTCGTGTATCTACGCTCCAACCCGAGCGCGCGAGGGTACTTGTACTACAAATTCGACTACTGCACGCCCTACGTCGGCTGCCTGGCCTCCGTCGAGTCTGAGGAGGCGTTCGCCCACCTGGACGACGAGGTGTGGCTCCTTCAGAAGACCAAGGCACGAGCCAGCGACGGGAGGGTGCAAACGCATGTCATGCACGTGGGGGACGGCGGGTACGAAACAGTGCGGATGTTTCCGTTGTATGCTGCTGCGGGGGATCGCAGGAAGGGGGTGGAAATGCTTGCAACGGAGACTACCGGCGCCGAGGTCGACGAAGAGGCGGATAGGATGCAGATAAACCGGCTGGCGGAGCTGGATATCTTGGAAGTACATCTTTGAACCCGTGTTGGTATTTGCAAGCGAAGTTTGGAAGAAGAAATAGGGCAACAACTTAAGACCGACCTTAGGCCAAGTAATGGCGTGTGGCGCCACCAAGGAAAGTGACGCAGGAACGACAAGGTTGTACCGAATATTTGTCTCGGAGTCGGCATTCTCGATCTCCAACGAGTAACTCTACAGCAGCTGGAAGCCTCGGCGCGTTGTCTCCTTTACAGCCACCGTTTCGTAGTCGAGATTCTAGAGAGTACAGAAAATCAGCAACCACGGCATTCTAGACTATGAACGAGTTTTGAATTCATTTGAAGACAATGTTGTGTCCGTGGACTCCCGGATCCAAACGCTCTCCTTGCGGCTACGCATACGTTTACAGAAATTCTCAAGTGTTCCTTTCGTGACGAGCCGTTGATGGCCGCTTGGATATCACTGATTCGGTGATCATGCTTTTCAATTCCCGACCTATTCTTGGCGTCCATGGCGATGACGACGTTGGAGCTTAGCCTCGCTCGCAATGACTTCTGCTCTCAACGACGACGTCTGGATCGCGGTCCTGCGGCTCTGCGATGTGTATACCGTGCTTCAAGTCTCTCTGGTGAGTACTTACCTTTTCCTTCAAGTTGCGCAGACAGGCAGAACTAACGAAATGAATTTACAGACGAGTCGCGCTTTGTATTGTACCGCACTATGCAAGACAGTCTGGCTTTCAATACTCGGAGATCTGAGCTCGCGGGGTCTCGTCGACGCACTGCCCATGATGGAAAGCAATATCCGCTCGAGCGGCGATATCATCGGGCACATCAAACGCACCGTCTGCGGGTCCCTGCCTCATGTAAACCCTCGTACTACACTTAGGATCCCTCCCCTCCGCCTACAAGATCTCTCCGCCACCTGCGGGCCCGTAAAGCTCCTCCCAGGCGGCCGATATCTCGCCGTCGTGGGTCCCCACCGCTTCGACTGTCTGCACGTCGAATCCGGAAGGCGGGTATGGAGTCTCCTGGGCGCAGTGCGCGACTTTGCCGTGGATATGTTGGGGCAGGGGCATTCGGTGCGGTTGGCGATTGTCCTGCGGCGGTTAAACGAATCGTACGTTTACGTTCACTGATTTCTGTAACCCGGTTCGAATTATCACAGGTTTCCCCGGATTCAGGTCGTCGAAGTACACCTTCGAACTGGATATTCACGCGCGCGGATCGATCTCCCGAGTCAACAACTCAGTGCCGAGATTGAACAGCTCAGCAATGTGAACTTAAACGGGAGCTTTCTCTCAACGTCTTTCAACCTGCACCACAGGGCGTTCGTCCTTCTCGTAAACTGGCGGAAGGACGAGCACCTGTTGTTTGATTGTGCATTCTCACCCCAACATCGATCGATGCCGACGCTATTCACGATCTCGGGACACGTTCTCCTCGCCAGCACCTCTCCCGCCGGCGCGCCTATCCTCATCCAATGGAGCCTCAAATCGTTCAAATACTTCTGGCGTTGGAACACCCATCTCTCCGTGGCCAGACGCCACGCGATATCCCTTGGCTCGACGGGCGAAATGGCCCCGGAGCCGACATACGTTCACGACCTGCATCGCGGTGTTCTTTGGGATTTTCCCGTTGCTCGACACGACGCCGATTCAGATTCGTCGACCGACAGGCGGGTACAGCTGCATGTACAGCTGCTCCGAGACTGTCTGCGGCGCTCGCGCGCTCGGTTGGTCGTCCATCTGTCGGGCGATATCGTCCTGCTGTCGGAATCAACGTCCGGGTCTGCGACCGACCCGCCACACAATCAAAAACGCATTGCGGGGATCGTCTCGAGGTTGCGATCCCGCCTTCGGAGTTCAACTTCTAGCCCGGATGAACTGCCGGAACCAACAGGGCTCCTACTTCGATACACGATTTCTTGCTGGCCTGAACGCTTCGACGTGTTTTCAGTCGCAGCAACGCCGACGTATCTGGCTCCGAGTCGTGGGGCACAGGTGCAGGATGTGTCCTACGCGGGATACACGACAAGTTCCGAAGATGGCAGTGTGTACATGTTGGAATCGGAATCGAGGGCGAATTCAAGTTCTACCCCAGTCGTTTCAGAGCCTTGTCTCTGGCGGCATTTAGCACCGAGTGGGGCGCTGGCGACCTTGGTCGATTCGAGCACTGTGGTTATTGCCTGACTCTGGACTCTGATTTGTATTTAAAAATTCTATTGTTGAACTTTAGTTCCATTCCCCTGGTTGACATCCCTACGGCCGCTGAGATGCCTGCTAACGATGACGCGACAAATCGAATGAATTCAATCTTCTGTCGAACAATTCGGATTGTAGACGTAGACCACAACCCGAACTGTGGAAGCTATTCGGAACTGTTCGGGGATGATATTCGGCATTTCTCGGGCACGTGCCAGTGTCACGCACTGAAATTTTCACCGTGTCACCATGGCCCCTGCAGATCCCTTTGCCAAGACACCCTCGGCAAAAAGCGGTGCTCATCGATAGCCTTGAAACACGGCAAATAAACGCTCCGAGGGTTCGCAAGAGGCCCTCCACGCTGAACATACCCTAGTCGGCGCCAGGCTATGGGCTCGGAAGCACACGGCGATCAAACCCGCCTGCCAAAAGTAAGCTCCTTAGTGTGCTGACCATTCCGAATCGAGCCAGGACCGAACGGATATAAGACATGAGCCCCCTTGCATCGCATGTCCAATTAACGCGCACCTACCGCCGCCACCTCCATGTCCACACTCTCGTCTGTGGCGCAGCCCGAAAAGCACACACGACCTCAACTCGACACCCATACATCCCAGCTCGTCTTCCACCATCTCAGCTACCAGGTCGACACCAAGAAGGCTAAAGGAAAGCTCCTCGTCGACGATGTCTCCGTTATCGTCCGGCCTGGCGAGCTCCTTGCGATCATGGTATGTCCATAGTCCCCCTGCCGCGATCCGGGACTGACGGAACTCGTACTAGGGCCCGTCTGGCGCGGGTTTGTTCTGTTATTCGCGGGGGGGAAGACTCACTCACAGACGCCCGTAGGGAAAAGCACGCTCCTCGATCTTATGGCATTCCGCAAGATTCCCCTCCGTGGATCCGTACGTGTCTTCCATCTTCTATCCGTCGATAGCTCATCGTATTCTTAGATCCAACTGAATGGCAAAGTCCTGACGGCCAAGTCCATGCAAAACATATCTACCTTCGTGGAGCAGGAAGACTCCCTGCTTGGGGTTCTCACTGTGCGTGAGAGCGTGTCGTATGCGTTGCGTTTGCAGTGAGTTATCCATCCAGCGCCGTCACAAAGCTCTTTTGACTGATAAGATCCTTAAACCAGCCTTCCCCTTCTATCGCGCCGCGAAGTCGCCGGACGTGTGAATCGCGTGCTCACTGCGCTCGGTCTCCAGTCCTGTGCCGACCAGCGCATCGGAACGCCGATATCGCGCGGGATTTCTGGAGGTAAAGCGTCATAGTCATCGCTCCAAATCAAGCTAATCTTGTCTGCCTCCAAGGTCAGAAACGACGAGTCACCGCTGCGTGCGCGATGGTGACGTTCCCGTAATTCTATCGCGTCCACGTTCCCCTTATTCTGCTCACTCACAAACGCAGTCAAATCCTCTTGTTAGACGAAGTCACCTCCGGCGTATGTACTAATGCTTTCACCTCGACACGGCATTAACGGTGAACACAGCTCGACAGCACCTCGGCGTACCAAGTCGTCTCCGCAATTCGCACCCTCGCGCGCTCCGAGGGCATGTTCGTCGTCGCGAGCATTCATCAGCCCTCGCTCGAGACCCTCTCGGCATTCACGGACCTGCTGCTGCTCGCGCCCGGGGGACGGACCTGCTACAAGGGCCCCGTCGATGGGCTCGCAGCGTTCATGGAACGCTGGGGGAAGCCCGTGGGCCGCTTTGTGCGTCGTTTTCTTCTTATTTATTCCGCAAGGTTCTTAATCAGTGATAACAGAGCAATCCGTCCGACCACGCCATGAACTTCCTCAACGCCGACTTTGCCGATGCCGTCTCTGGCGACACCAGCATCGGGACGACGACCGCGCACGACTCGGATCTTAGCCCCAACGCGCGGGCTTTCCACGAATTCTACCTCTCCGAATCCGCCTCCGCGACTTCGGGCTCGGAATCCATCTCCGACGATGGTCACCGAGGAAAGCTCTCTACGACGCCGACGACACCGGCATTCGAATACGGCAAGGCGGGTCCGATGGGCACTCTCCTGCACCATACGCTCATCTTGTCGGAACGCACGACGCGCAATTACGCGCGGAATCTCCTCGCGTATGGTGTACGAGCGGGCATGTATGCGGGGATGGGGGTGATGCTCGCGTGAGTTTCTCTTGGTTCTGGTTGTGCAGTGGGCTAACGCTGCGAAGGCTTATTTGGATCAAGTTGGGCACTGCTGACTCGACGATTAACGACCGACTCTCTGTGCATTTCTACAGCGTGGCCTTTCTTGCCTTTGTATGTTTTTCCTCCCACATCTTTCTTTTCGTCGAGCTCATTCTACTCCCTACGTAGATGTCCGTTGCCGGTATTCCCAGCTGTACGTCTCTATCTACTGCTTCTCGGCCCCATCTCATCTCACCTCACCCTCACAGTCCTCGAAGAACGCGCAGTCTACTACCGCGAGTCCAAAAACGGGCTATACACCACGCTCCCCTTCGTCCTATCCAACACGCTCGTCAACATGCCCTTCCTCTTCCTCTGCACGCTGCTCTTCAGCATCATCTCCTACTGGGCCATCGTGAGTTTGCTTCCCTCTTCGCGAGTATGATTTTGAGCCTGAGCTTTGTTACGCAGGGACTCCACTCTGGTGCTCCAGCCTTCTTCCGCTTCCTCGCGTTCCTGTACCTCGCAATCCTCGCGGCGGAGAGCCAGGTGCAGATCGTTGCGGCGCTCATGCCAATTTTCGTCGCCTCGTTGGCGATTGGAGCGTTGTGAGTTATACTTCTCCGTTTCGCCGGCGTTCTGTGCCTAATTCGCTGTCAAATTTACAGTGTGAACGGGTTCTGGATGAGCGTTGGCGGGTACTTGTGAGTTTTTCATTTCCTTTTGTCCAGGTCCCCGCTGTCTCTGTCGCTGCGTTCGCTGTCTGCCTGCTTATGCTGACGTTCGACGTAACGTAGCATTAAAGCTCGTTCCCTGCCACGTTTTTGGTTCTATAGTTTCCACTACATGGACTATCAGAAATTCGCGTTCGAGCTTCTCGCTAATGTACGTCGCCGTCGCCGTCCTGCTTCTCTTCTCCTCCTTCTCCTTCTCATCACAACCATTCACAGTCCGACCTACGCGGCCTGACATTCCGCTGCGTCGACGCGTGCACCTGCGCCTACCCCTCCAGCACCCCAGAAACCTGCACCGTCTCGGGCGCGGACGTCCTCGCGTACCTCGATGTCGGCAGCATCTCGTACGGCAGCTGGGCGGCGATCCTCATTTGTATTACGCTCATCTATCGCATTGCGTACGTCCCCCCACTTCCTTCGTCCTTTCGTAACCCCCCACGCGCCAAGTCATGCTGAAATGATTGGTTCTTTAGTCTTTACTTCGCGTTGCGGATGAGGTCGAGTTGATTGCTGATTGGCAGCACTCATGTTTGGACATGCTCTAGTACTTTCTTGATTATACAATAATCGTTCTTCGTATGTTAGCTCCAAAAGTATTTAGCGTGCATTGAGCCACACATTTTTTTTTTCATTGCTGAACATGAAGCGGGAGCACCGTTCTGGCGACGAGTCTTCTAAATCGACACAGTGGTCCAGATTGCCAAACCCGGCGAAAATACCACCAAGGAATCTTCGGCACGATCCATGGCCGCTGCTCAGGCTACCGTAGATCCTCATGCAAGCATCCGACCGTAAAACTGCTGGTCAGCACTCGGACTCTGAATTGAACCTTACCTTGCTTTGCGAGATTGGAACCAATTGCTATTGGCTCGCGGGTGGCTTTCAATCGATTTCGTGCGCCGTTCAAGTTGGGAGACCTACTTAAACCCGTGCAGACTGCCGCTTGGTCTCAGGCTGCGGACTCGGAAATCTAAAACTTTTAAAAGCCGATAAGCAGTGTACCAGTGGGCGATTTTAATAAGCAAGCCGTTCACGTACAACGAAGTCACACGAACTCGGCTTGCTCTTGACCATCATGCATCCGTCCCTTGACCTCGCGAATCCGAAAAATCTGCCTCTTCTTTACAAGGTGAGTCCTAAAAACATCAACGTTGTGGCGAAATTCAACGTGGACTCCTAGCGGCGAGCGGAGCAAGCTCTCCGCGGCACTAAAGCCGATGTCCTCGATTTGTGTCGGATGCTCGAAACTATGAGTACGCGCAATCTTCTCCCCTTCTTCGTCCCCGTCTTCTACACCATCCTGGACCCGAAGGGTTTGGACGACTGTTGCGACACCTTGAGCCTCGAGAACATCTTCCGAACCCTTGCGTGCACACCAGGAGTCGCTATCCTGCTCAACGCGAACAGTTTTCCCTTGGATGTATTCGAAGATCTTTGGACTCGAGTATTAAAATGGGCGGAATCGCTTGAACTCCTTTTGCCGCGCGTCAATGCGAGCCTCAAGGAACGCGCTGAACATTATGCCAACTTTTCCGAGATTTTCTACGCCATGTTCAGACGCACGCTCAATGCTCCCCGAATCTCTTCCCTCCTCCCTAAAAACACTGGTTTCTACGCCGTGGTTGGCGCTGCTTGGGCATATGCGGTGCAGACAGGATTCCACCCGTATCCCGGCAATTCCCCCATCGCGCAACTGCTGGACTTCGCGTCCGAAAATGGCATGATTGCACCAGTCAATATGCATGCGCTGGTTCAGGGCGCAGGAGGTACCTGGCGCCACCTGGCCATTGTGATACTCAAGCACTTCCACTTTATGGTTCCGTCCGGACATGCATCTCTTACCGACGATATTTTCCGGCAGATAACTGCCGTCTACTCCCTCCTCGTCCTCGCACGCAACCACTTCCCCGAGCTACGTGCGGCGCTTTTGCGACGTAGAATAATTACCGCTCTCGTTTTCACGTGTTGTGCGCTGTTGAAGTCGGCTCACAGGCCCTCACTTGCCGGGTGGCAACAAATGACCCATAGCTATCTGAGCCTACTCTCTGATTATCTAGGAGTTGCGCGTCGGCAGGAACATATCGCGGAAGCTCTTCGCGCGGGGCTGATGTCTGCATTCCTCGGGTGTCATCAAGACGTTTGGAATGTGCTGGAGATTATCAATAAGTAATCTGGGTGTAATCCTCATTTACCACCTCCCGTCCAGCACCGTCTTTCATTCGGTCCTGTCTGAGTTTAGAGTCTGTCGGGAGGAGCTCAAGCGCGTTGACCCCGAAAGGGAATTCTCTAAAGGTTCCACCAGTGACTTCGCTGGAGCGTGGAAACTCCTCTTTAAGCACGTCGACGAACGTCTCGCGATCCTCAAGCTCTACGAAACAGGATCGTTGACCGACCTCCGAGCCTGCGATAATCTCCGTGTACGCCTCACAGACTCCGGGAATTGCTCCGTTAATGCCCCCGCAGTGCGGTGTGATTCGCAAAAACGCTACGATGCGGAGATGTTCGCTATGCCGGTCGGCATAATACTGCTCGAAGGAATGTCAGAAAGGGGATTGCACTACCGGGCATCACCGTGAGGACTGTGCTTTTCTCGCCGAAAAGAAAAGAAGTGCGTCGACTTGTCGGCGACTCGTGTCCTTTATTCGCTAAATGCGACCTAGCCCTTTGCGCTGACATCGGCCCGAAGGATCCCGCATTCCTCCGAGCCCTGGTGCACAAGGAGAACCTCGCGGCAATGGACAAGTTGCAACTCAGCCGCAGCCCTGCGCCATACTATTTCACCATCTTCGACTTCTCCGAGGGATATCTCGAAATCACGCTCAGAGACCCGTCCGAGTTGAGCCCCGCCGTTTTGAATGAATTCCGTACAGAGATTGCGCGTGCAACTCGACCCGGCGCAGACCGGCGAGTGGAAATGCACCTGGTGGTGCTCCAAGGTCGCAATTGGCAGGCGGAGAAGAATTGAAAGGAAAAACGGTGGCTTATGATCCCTCTACGTACATTCAGGACAGAGGTTCGCAACGCCTTTAGGTCATAACGCAGTCGCTCATCAGAGAACAGGATGCTTCGGCGCGATTTTCTGTCCTTCAAACCGTGTTTGCGTAGTACTAGTGAAATAAAGAAGATAGTTGTATGCAGATGCGAAAAAGTCAACCTGAGCCCCGTGACTCAACTCATATGTTTCTTCAGTCATAATATGGAGATATGGTGCACAGAAAGTCTAGATAAGTGGAGGACTTTTATCCCTGCACAGGAAGTATCCATATAATAACAATGTTTTGAAACCATTCCGATGTCTGAGATGCCCGAGATGCCCGAGTATATCGTACTCAACAACTTTGAGTCTCGGACTAAGCAGCGTTGCTTCAAGATGAAGCTTAATCGATGAAAGACGAACTGTATCTCTGTGGCTTATAACTGTTTTCTTCCTTATGTACTTCTTCCCACTCGGGATGTCGTGGACTGCTCACTGGTAAGTGTAAACCCTGTCTTTATTCGCAATACGCATACAACTGCCAGTACTAATCTTCCGACGCATTTATCAACATGCCTAAGCGATCCTACGCGTCCACCGGCAATGATCCAACACAACACACGCTCAGCACTCGAACTCGGCGTCAACTAGAACAATGGTGAGCCGCTATCAGACACTGACGATATCGATACGACATACCTGGGCATCCCGTCTTGTCCACGATCTTGGCAAGCTGTGCGGCGGTGAGGCCCTTGGCCGACGCGGAGGGTTTGGCGGCGACCGCTGGACAGGAGTAGGGTCAGTGGATTGCGGGGAGGAAGGGAGAGGAGACCAGTACTCACCAGCTTTCGACTTGGTCGGCGCCTTGCCAGCGGGTAGCTTCTTCGTGATGGGCTTCCCAGTGACGGGGTCCACAGCCTGCGAGGATCATTAGCAACAGAGCGAGAGGGAGGAAGAGCGATGTCGACGTACGGGCTTCTTGGCCGTAGTAGGTGTCTTAGCCGTCGTAGGCTTCTTAGCTGTGGTAGGTGTCTTTGCCGTGCCAGTGGTAGGTTTCTTAGCTGTGGTAGGGGTCTTTGCCGTGGTTGGTTTCTTAGCCGTCGTAACTTTCTTCGCGGTGGTAGGTGCCTTTGCCGTGGTGGCTTTCTTCGCGGTGGTAACTTTCTTCGCGGTAGTAGGTGCCTTTGCGGTGGTAACTTTCTTCGCTGTGGTGGCTTTCTTTGCTGTTGTAGCTTTCTTGGCAGTGGCCACCTAGGCAATATTTTCAGCGCGCCAATATACGAACAGGAGGGGATCACGCACGGACGACTTGGCTACACTAGCGGCCTTGGGTTTCGCAGCTTTGAGGCCCCGACGCAGTGAAAGATCCTTGATATACGAAACAAAAGTGAGTGAGCAGTACGCGGAGAGGTCGGGAACGCACCGAAGAGCTCTCATCGCGAGTAACCTCGAGCGGGGCAGCGGCGATCTGGAGCGCGAAGAGGAGGGAGAAGAAGGCGGCGATGGAGATGCGCATGATTATTGAGATTTAGGGTTGGTGGGCGTAGACAGGTAGCGAGGCACGGCCTGCGAGTAGGAACAAAGAAAGTGGAAGAGTGTCGAAGGGGAACAAAAAGCGGTCCTGCCTGTGGCCGAAGAGAAAGAGAATATCCCCAGAGTTGACCGGCGCATCGACTATATATGAGGAGATGCTATGCAGGTTCCCACTCGGACGTCCGAGCCGTGAATGGAATGAAACCCTGACAAGCTCTACGTTGTGCGGAGAGCCGACTCGGAAGTCCGATGTAATGCTACCTACCGTTGAGCCTGAGGCCGTCCCAGGCTTGTTGCATCCCTTCCTTGGCCAGGTCACGGTGCAGGATTCGGTAGAATTAGCTGATGAGGAGCTCGTGGTGGATGCCATGGTGGTTTGAACAGCAAGCTCGTCACGTCATGTGAACAAACAAATCACGTCGCTACAGCAACGTACAGCCGCTGGATCGCTCGATGGGCAAATCGCGGTGTCGCACGTTGCGGTGAACTTGTAAGTTCAGTTGACCGCGACGCCCAGTGTCAAACGTCAGAGTCAGGCCGACCGAGTTGAATTCTTAGAATCCGACCCGAATCAGTCACCGACTATCCCGACGATGCGCTTGATGCGCCATCAACCTAGTGTGCTGTCATTTTAACTTTTGACGACTATCGCTGTCTTTGCAATTCCTACTCGGTCGCTATGTGATCCGAAATTCGGAAGCCGTGTTTGATAAATGCGTCCATGTCTTTTGCCTCTTGACCACCACCACCTTTCCGTCCGTCGCCCTTTTTTTCCTCGTGTCCGCCCCGTTTCATTCTCCGGCTACCCTGAGGGACACTTTTCCCGTTGAATCCTTCCTCCGTTGCCTCCGTTCCGTGTCCAATCGTGTCTCCCGCATTTCCTCTCATCCATCCAGTCGACGTCGTGAACCCATTATCGTGAAATCCAAACCCATCGGCAGCTATGAATCCCATTTTGAAGCTCAAGCTCGAAGCCATCGATGACGATGACGCGGCCCTTCTCCTACGCAAAGCAATTCCCCGCCCCGAAGATATAGGTGACACTCTTATCCGACCGAATCGACATGTACTCACTCACTCTTTTTCCATAGTAATTGACGAGCAGCTGCCGCAAGAACAAGAACAAGACAAGAAGCCATTGATCTTGCTCGATTACGACGACGACGAAGACGACGACGAGTCCTCCGGCTCCGAGTCTGAAATCGAAGCTTCTTTAGTCGTCAAGGAAGAGCTCGTGGACGATGAAGACGTGTTGATGCTCGATGCAGACGCAGTGCCACTCGTTGCGGAGAAATCTGTCAAAGCAAAGCGTGTCGTCCTTCGCGACGACTCTGACTCTGACTCCTCGGATTCGGATTCGGACTCTTCTTCCTCGTCGGATTCGGATGAAGGAGACGTGAAGGCGAAAGTACAGCAACGTCCCGTCCCGCAAGATGTTGTGGAGGATGGCGATTTCGAGTACGTGTTCCTCTTGCGCAGCCTACCGCTGTACTAATGTGATTCGTCTCTGGCAGCCGTCTCGTAGAGAACATCCGCGCCGGTAACAGCGAAGGAAACGCTCCGGACGGGAGCATGCTCGCGCGTGAATGGGACTTTGTCGTGCAAGAGACCACTGACGCCTATCCACGCTCCAAAAAGGTCTACCTTCTCTTTACTCCCTTCGTCATGATTCACTGCCTCACAGGACCCCCGCACCTTCGGTCCCATCCTCTCTGCACACATCCGCAACTTGCTCGGGGAGGGCAACCAAGCGTACGTCGACGGCGACCTGCAGAACGCCATCCGTATCATGCTCGAGGTCATCCGCATCGAGCCGCGCGCGCCGTCCGCTTGGGCTGTGTTGGCGCAGTGCTACGACGAACAGAAGCAGCTTGCGAAGGGCCTGCAGCTCCGCATCATGGGCGCGCATTTGAGGCAGGATGCAGAAGAGTGGGATCGCTTGGCGAGGCAGTCGAAGGAGTTTGGATATCCTCAGCAGGCGCTCTATTGCTGGCAGAAAGGCTACCAGGTCGACCCCACCAACGTCGCGGCACTCTGGGACTGTGCGATGCTGGCTCAATCAGTCGACGATATACGAACGGTAGGCATTCATTCATTCATTCATTCATTTCGCTGTAACTGAATACCCTGCAGACTCGTTTTGCCTTTCTCGGCATCCTTGCCCGCTTTCCGCACGACCTCTACATTCTTTCCCTCCTTCGACCCGTTCTCATCGCCCTTTCCGACCTCCAAACCTGTGCAAACCTCTACAATGCCGCCTTTGAGCACCACCGCATGCTGTACCCCTCCGGTGCCGGTCCCTGCACCACTACGACTACCGCGGACAACAAGCCCAGTGAACACATTCCCGGGGGCGGATTCGGCCAGATGGAGGTCCTGGTCTTGGCCGATCTGTATAATGCGTTGGCGGAGCATGAACGGGCAGTGGAGGTCGTGAGGCGGGGTATGCGGTGGTTGCAGGGCCGAGCGGAGGAGAGCTGGTGGGACCTCTGCACGGACGACAGAGAATACGACCCCGCTCCCGAATCTGGTGAAGCTGCGCGGGTTATTCGGGTATTGGACGCGGTCAACGACGTCGAGGCGGGCCACTATGCGCTGGATATAAACTCGCGCCATCGACTGGCGTTTGCGAGACTCAAGATGGGGGACATCGAGGAGGGGCAGATGCATGCTGGGATGATTCTCGCTGAGGAGATGCTCGACTACGCCCCGCTCTTTTCCGAGATCGCCGATGCGTACTTTGAGGTCGATATGTTCCCGGAGGCGAGAGAGATCTACGAGCGTTTGGGGAGCTCTGAGATCGTTCGTCGTTTCGATCCAATTTCTCAAGATTAACGACTCACGGTACTACAGACCAGCAGCGTTCACATACTGACTCGTACCGCTGTGTGTATGCGCTCGATGAACGACTTGCGTGGGGCTGCGGAGGTGTATGAAGCTGGTGGGCAACATCTATTCATCGTCGTTTCTAACAATAACAAAACGTAGTGCGAAAAGCCGACTCGAACAACAACCAGATGAAGATGGAGTTGGCGGAGATATATGAGATTCTTGACGAGCCCCGTAAAGCCCTGGACCTTGTGTATGAAGGTATTAGCTTTTCCCCATCTCTCTCTTGGAGGCTCAAACTAACACACGACGCAGTAATGGACTCCCGTCGCCGTCGCCCGCGGGACAACGGCCCTGCCGACCCAACCGACGCCAATCGTCTCCCGCCGCTCATTCAGGAAAAGCAGAAGCCCCCGCCGCCCAAGACAATGTCGCAGATGAAACGCCTGAACAAGCCGCCCAGGTTGACGCCCCAGGAGCTGCGTGCGCTCGAAGAAACGAAGGAAACAGAGGCAATGGTGTCGTATCGTCGCGTTCGGGAGCTCTGGGATGCGATGGTGCGTGGGGAGGACGAGGACACGGAGGAGTGGCTAGGGGAGGCGAAGAAGCTGATCGAGGCGTTCCGCGAGACGAGGAGGCTGTTTTCGACGTCGAGGGTACGTTTTGCCGTTATGGTGCTGGAGATCGCGAGGGCTCATTGGGGGACAAGGTCTATCGCGGAATGTTTCCCATTCGCCGGACGCGTAAACGGATGCGGGAGGAGGAACAGGAGGAGGAGGAGAACCATATGGCTAATCGACTGCAGCTGGACATTGGTTCGTCGCTGGTCTTTCTGGAGCCTTTGTCTGACTCGATTCGCAGCTCACCAAGCGAACGCGCGTCAGACGAAAAGCAGCGCCAAGTACGATACCTCGGACGTCTTTCGTGGTATCAAGTGTGAAGAATGGCTGGAGCTCTTTTTCCAGGTAACGCGTTGCTTTCATACACGAAGTCTACTCATGGTTAATGCAGTACTCTGTTGTGCTCACTCGTCGCGGAGCTTACGACGAAGGGGAGGAAGTCCTGCGCCATCTACTCATGTCCTCCGCCTATCAACAACCTGTCTTCCAAGATCGCATTCGTCTCGCTCTCATGGGTACGGTCTTTCACTACCCTCTCATCTACCTGACTCATTATACCTCCAGCTATCGCCGCCTCCGTCGGACGCTTCCCTGTGGTCGTCGAACAAGCGCGCAAGATCCACACTGCGCACCAATTTCACAATGAACCCCTCCGCCTAATGGTCGCCGCCCTCTGTCGCAGCGCGACCTGTGGTGCCGACGCCTTCCTCAATGCGGCTTTCCAGAAGTATCTCCACCGAGAGATGCTCCTGGCGGATGCGACGGCACATCGGCCCGCAGAGGTTGTCTGGAGCGCGTCTCATAGGCGATTCAGCATCAACTCGGCGACGGGGGAGGACGTTGCTCTGTGCTCTGAGGACGAGCAGGAGCAGGAGCAGGAGTCGGTCGGGCTCGAGAACAAGAGGAAGGAGAAGCAACGGCTGCCTCAAGTGTGTAGAGTGACGAACCCCGTTATCCCAGCGATCTATGGGCTGATTTCACTGGCGGCGAAGAGCTACCAGAGCGCGATTTGTGCGTTTATCTGTGTTTTTCCGTTCCATCTTCTGATGGAGCGACAGATTATTTGCTTATGGCGCACGACTACTGCCCCGAAGACCCGCTGATTTCGTTGAGCCTCACTGCCGCCTCACTCGGGCGGGCGTCGCAGCGCCAGTGCGACAACCGACACCACCTTGTTGCGCAGGTGCGTTTGGGCTTTAGCGATTATCGTGCCGAAGGCATAATGCGTGGTACACAGGCTATGGCGTTCCTGACTCGATACCGCGAATATCGAGTTCTGACTGTCGGGGAGCATACGAGTGAGATTGAGTATAATGTCGGAAGGACGTTCCATCATTTGGGTAGGTTGCTTGACCAGAACTATACCGATGTCTGACGACTCCGTATAGGTCTCTACTCACACGCTGTGCGCCACTATGAGCGAGCTATCCAGACTGCCGATGCCATGGTCCGTCTTGAGGCATTCAAACTCGCCATGACCGCTAATAAGACGTAGAACCTCGGCTCCTGCGCAGAGGAAGCTGCGTATAATCTTTCGCTGATCTTCGTCGCCACTGGCGCCCGACAGCGCGCAGTGGAGCTTACTCGTCGCTGGCTCTCCATCTAACCCAAGCTCTTGATTGTTGTGAATGTGTGCCTGCTTTTGTGCTATCGTGAATCGTCCTTGCGTTGTATAACTCGAATACTAGCATCTAGTTGTTGCGTTGATTTAGCGCATGTTGCTCCTGTAACTAGTGTAAAATCGATCTCTGCTCAACCAGCGCGGGGTATATCGCACCAGATGAGTACTAAGGTACCAGATCATGTCACATGTCACACCATCAGTGTATGACTAGGACCCCGGCATATGCCAAGTGAGGTCTGATCTTAATGCGGACACATTTGGGCGAAATATCGGCCCCAGGTATCATCACCCGACGGACACAAATGGGCAAAATCTAGGCCATGTCTCATCGGAGCGAAGGACATAAATCCCATACACTGACCATGTCCGATCAGCCGCCGTACACATCTCGTCGGCCAGCGCTATGATTTTGAACCACTCGACTATTTTGTGGGTTGCTTTGGGGTTGTTGCTCAAAATAATTGGCAGCGGTGCAGATCTAGCCTCGGATTCGCTGGTCCGATCCGTAATGTGTCCATAAACTGCCAATAATCCTTCCATCCACATCGTCCATGCTCTGC
This sequence comes from Mycena amicta, assembly GCA_029282125.1. Classification (NCBI taxonomy): domain Eukaryota; kingdom Fungi; phylum Basidiomycota; class Agaricomycetes; order Agaricales; family Mycenaceae; genus Mycena; species Mycena amicta. The sequence continues at coordinate 320,104 of JARIHP010000031.1, read as the reverse complement.
GATGTTCCATCCAGAATGCGTACACACATGGTCGTCTGGGACCACACCTGATCCAAATGCGGACACTTCTGGGCGAAAAACCACCGTACATAAATGGCCAAAATCGTTGATCTCGGATCGGACATCATTAGGCATATGCCGGGGTCCTGTATGACTCTTCCGCTGGCCACTTCCGTCCGCGATGGAGAACCTCCCGAACGAGCTGTGCGACCAGATCGCGAGCTACCTTAGACCCCACGACTGTGTTGGCTTGTCCAGAACGAACCGCCGGCTATGTGCGTCGAGCGCGCGACAACTCTACCGGGTTCTTGTGCTGGAGGACATGGACCGAGCGATGGGATGCTTCAGAACTCTGGCCGAGAATTCTTCATATGCTCAGCTTGTAATTTTCCTCAGTATGTGCGTATTTCTTATTCTCTGTCATATTCAAGTATTCAGCGTGTCTTTCAGCCTGCTGGACGAAGAACAAACCCTCCCCGTCGCGTTTATTGAGCTGGTTGAGGCATCAACAACCAGCCTCAAGCGACTTCAACTTCTCGTCATCCCACGCTGCACCGCGGTGCTCTCCATTCTCAGCACTGCGCGTTTTCCGTGCCTGAGCCACTGCCGCATTCTGACGTGCCAATCCGCCGTCCTCCTTCTGCACAACAACCCAAGCGTCCGAAATTTGTGTCTGGAATACTTGGATTCCTTCGATGGCCTTCACACCCACCTGGATCCCATATGCCTGCCCCTTCTCGACAATTTCATTGGACCTCAGGCCTTCGCCAAAGCCATCCTGCCCCATTCAAGGCGACCATCCCGGTCCATCTTCTACTGGATTTCGGAGGACGAAACGGCATCTCTTGAGTCGTTTTTATCGACTCTCCACAGCATGGAGCGCGTTCCGAAACACTTGACCATTCTGCTCCAGCGTCCGGATCCAAGCTTGTTATCTCGCCTTACACCACATCTTCCAACGATCGAATCCTTGTCACTTAGCTTCGTCGATCCGGCTTCACTTGATGCTGTATATGTGAATCGCTTTCCTTCGCTTATCATGATGATTTCATATTCACCCACTTGTTTTGCAGGAGCTTCTCGAAAACGCCCACGAATCGCTCCCCGCGATGGCGGAACTTTGTCAATTGGATCTTACAGTCTACGATAAACACAGCCTCCGGCACAGCGGTTTTGACCGCGAATTCGATTTCGTGCGCAGGTGGGAGGCCCACGCGCCAAACCTCATCTCCTGCAGCCTGCCCACCGGGACAGTCTGGTGCCGCCCGCTGCCCCAGCTGTGGATTCCACATCCTTTGAAGACCCCGTCAGCAGTTATGGGCTGGTATGGGTCGTCGTTGATCAGCAGAGGATTGGAAGCGGCATACACAAAGGCGGTACAAACACTGGCACCATTGGGTGAGACGGACGCATTAATCATGACGGATTCGCCGAACTTCCCTGCCATATTTGGAGAAAACTTTACGCGCTTGCCCATCGATGATTGACGATAACTCGCAGGCCTCTAGCGACGACGATTCAACAGATACATCCGGCGAGGAGGATTCAGACGCATCCGCAGGCTCGGAGGATGAGAACTCCGAATAATTATTCCTTCGACGCTTCGTACCTAACAAGTGACTTTGCAGCGCGCACTATGCTCAATGACGCGTCTCTCTATACGACTAAACTTGGTCCATATGCGAGGCGTAGTCAATCGACTGTCGTAGTACCCTTCTTGTTCAAGCTTCTATCTCGGTCAAGACTCCATCCATGCGCTCAAGTTACTTACATCGCAACGACTCACTGGCACTGGACCACTGGCCCACCTGACTTAAAACGCTCTCGCAACGATGCGGATCTCGAAAGGCTAGCTAACGGGATCGCATTCTTATCTATGTTATTTTCTGCGAGAGAGCATACGAGTGAGATTGAGTATAATGTCGGGCTAATCTTCGTCGCCAGTGGCGCCCGACAGCGCGCAGCGGAGCTTACCCGTCGCTGGCTCTCCATCTAACCCAAGCTCGATTGTTGTGAATGTGTGTCTGCTCTCTGTTGTCATTGTGCTTTGTGCTATCGTGAATCATCCTTGCGTTGTATCTCGAATACTAGCATCTAGTTGTTGCGTTGATTTAGCGTATGTTGCTCTTGTAACTAGTGTAAAATCGATATTGTGCTCATGATCAACCGGCGCGGCCAGATCATGTCACGCCATCATTGCCACTCTTCCGCTGGCCACTTCATCCGCGATGGAGAACCTCCCGAACGAGCTGTGCGACGAGATAGCGAGCTACCTTGAACCCAGCGACTGTGTCGACTTGTCCCGAACGAATCGCCGGCTATGTGCGTCGAGCGCGCGACAAATCTATCGGGATGTTTTGCTGGAGGACATGGACCGAGCTTTGGGTTGCTTCAGAACTCTTGCTGGAAATTCTTCATGTGCCCAGCTGGTCATTTCCCTCAATATGTGCGTATTTCCTGTCCTCCATCATGTTGAAGTATTCAGTGTTTTTCAGCCTCCTGGACGAAGAACAAGCCCTCCCCGTCGCGTTTATTGAGCTGGTTGAGGCATCAGCAGCCGACCTCAAGCGACTTGAACATCTCATCATCCCATACTCCACCGCGGTGCTCTCCATTCTCAGCACCGCGCAACTTCCGTGTCTGAGCCTCTGCCGCATTCCGCCGTGCCAATCCGCCGTGCTGCTTCTGCAAAACAACCCGAGCATCCGAACCTTGTCATTCCAAGACAAGGCTGACTCGTACGTCTCTCAAACGCCCCTGGACCCCATATGCCTTCCCCTCCTCGAGCTTTTCATTGGACCTCAGGCCTTCGCCGAAGCCATCCTGCCACATTCGCCGCAAACGTCCATGACCTTGCTCTACTGGACCTCGGAGGCAGGAACCGTTTCTCTCGGATCGTTCTTGTCCACTCTCCAGACCACGGAGCGCGTCCCGAAATACTTGACCATTCTGCGCAAGCATCCGAGTCCAGGCTTGTTATCTAGCCTTACACCATATCTTCCAAAGATCCAATGCTTGTCGCTTGGCTTCCTTGACGCGTCTTCGCTCGATGCTGCATATGTGAATCGCTTTCCTTTCCTTTGCTTAGAAATGATTTCGTATTCACGCACTCTCGTGGGCAGGAGCTTCTCGAACACGTCCACGAATCGCTCCCCGCGATGCCGGAACTTCGTCAATTCAATTTTACAGTCCGCGATAAACACAGCCTCCGGCGCAGCTGGTTTAACCGCGAATTCGATTTCGTGCGCAAGTGGGAAGCCTATGCGCCAAACCTCGTTTCCTGTACCCTGTCAACCGGCACAGTCTGGTGTCGTCTGCTGCCCCAACTGTGGAGTCCACATCCTTGCAAGACACCGTCCACAGTTAGTGAGTGGTATGGGCCGTTGGTCGTCAGCAGAAATTTGCACACAGCGTACATGCCGGCGCTCGCAGCAGCAATGGATGATGTGGAGGCAATACAGGAGCGTTTGCATTCGGAGGACCTTCTTGTGTTTGGAGAAAACCTTACGCGCTTACCCAGTGACGACTTCATTGACGACAACTCGCAGGCCTCCAGCGACGACGATTCAACAGATACATCCGACGAGGAGACTTCAGACGCAGACTCGGAGGATGAGAACTCGGAATGAGATTATATTATTCCTTCAATCCACTCCACTTCGCGTCGCTCTGTGCGATTCATGCAACTAATATGCGAGCCGTAGACGATGGACTTCCATAGTACCTTCTTGTCCAATCTTCTATTGTATTTATTCGTCGACAGCCTCTCCGTCAAAACTCCATCCATTCCCAGGTCACTTCGCCAACGACTTCCTGTCGGCAGCGAATCACGACTCACTGGCCCTTGTATGCTCAATTACAGCGGCCCACCCGCTTACACCGCTCTCGCAACTGAGCTCGAAAGGCTAGCTAAAGGGATCGCAACCTTAGCTATCTTATTATCGCTATCTTCTCAGCGGAGACTGGCATCGCCTCGCGCGAAGTCATGATCCGGCGGTTCACTTGACAGCTGTTCGCCGTGCAGTGTTGATGCGCTGTATAATTCGCAAATCGCACAGCCAGAGAGCGTTAATCTTTACATCACCGGAAGCGCATGCTGCGATGGACCGGAGTCTGCTGGAGGCGCTGTTGCCGGAGCAACGCTTTGAGGGTGTCTTGGCAACCTGAACTTCGCAGTCGCGGAGAAAACAAAACGATAGCATTTGGCACAACGATAAATAATAGCTAGGGGAAACTCGGAACACGCTCCGGCTTAGCCACCGGGATTTCCATAGGGCGAAAAGGCGAAATAATAGTCCTCCTGATTTTCGTTTCCGGTTGAGTTGGAGCGTTCGAGTTGTGCAGGATTCACAGTTCCGCTACCAGACTGAGGATAACTTGAAGCCGCCACGGAATATGGATAAGGTGATGGATCTGACCGACTGCGGGGCTGCGCCTGCAATGCGAGGTCTGGATAAGCACCGTCCGAATAACGTGGACGTGAATACACCGGCGGGGGACCCGTGTATGGCAGAGGTGGTGCTAATGGCTGGGGAGTGGCACGACCACTTCGAGACATCGCGGGATTCGAGTACATAGACGGAAGAGATGGGTATGGCGCCATGTACGCATGGGACGGGCTTGGGCTGTATGTGGCTGGGGGCGATGCGGATACGAAGCTGGACGTGTTGTTCGACGGCTGGGAAGGCGACCGCCAATGCGAATATGAATGGGAGAGCAGCTCGGATTCGGGAGCGGGAACGTATTCGCAAGGAAGATTTTTCGCAGCGCAGCGCGCGCAAGGTTTGGTTGGTGGTTGTTCGCTGGTTATGCACTGTCAAGTTGGGTTAGTTTTCCAGAAGAAAAGACAGAGAGCGGGACGTACTCGAGACTTGCGACGACGACAGTTGGAACAGGCGATGGTAGTGCGAATTCGCGTGGGGCGGGAAGACGAGCCTGAGGAGGCAGAGCCGGTGGATGAACTGGGGGGTGAGGCAGAGGAAGCATCCATGCTTCAAGCAAGCGTCGCTCTAATCGCGTCCTTCAAGGGGAATTGAGCTCCAGGCGTGGATCAGGCTCCAGACGCGGATGCACTTCATCTTAAGTAGTTTTTCCACTACGCGGCTGAACCCACCATCAATAACAGCGAACAATGAATATGATCAACGGCACCGACTTTTCTGGCTGTGGTTGATCCGTGAATTCGATAACTCGACAATTGAACATGATGACGGCGCCGGGTCGACATCTGAGCAGAGGCGGGGCGAGCGCTTGATGGAGGATCAAATTCGGCGGTGTCGCTGTGGGCTGTGCATGAACGCTAATTCGCCGGTCGGTTGGCCGTCCCTCCATAGGAAGATAATGACGTTGGGTGCATGCAGCCGCGCGAACTTGAATGTGATGGATTGTGCAACCGCGGTTCATCTGTGACGTCTCAATTTCAGAGTGCATTTCAACTCAACCAACTTCTCCACCAAGTCCGACTCAATTTTGGTTGCCTGCTCCACTTGAGCGTAGGTATCCAGCGGCATCCCGCGAGCGCTCCGCTTTCGCCGTATGGCTAGTCTATCAGATACATTAGTGAGGGTGGATGTAGAAATGGGCATAGAGTTCCGTAGGCCATCCGAGTCTGTGCACTTGAGTACAAAATGATATGAGTTGACGAAAAAAAGACTGAGTTCACTGTGTGTAGGTTGTCAAGGCGCCCCCACAGCGTTGCTCCGGCAACAGCGCCTCCAGCGAGCTACGGCGCATCGCTGCATGCGCTTCCGGACTCGCGTAATTTCGTTTGGCTGTGCCTGTCGCCGAGCCAAGAAGCCGTGAGCCGTAATGGCACCGCTTAGGGATCCGCGCCTCGGCAATCACGTCATGTTGACCGATCACTTTGCCGCCGAGGAAGATACAGTAATACGCAGTAATATATTCAATACCACAGGCAAGTTGATGGTTTGAGTACATGGACCCATAACGACTGCTTTTATGAGGCTCACCAGGCCTTCAACAACGCAAAGTTCAAGTTTCTTGTTGTGTCTCATCGGGATTTTCAACGGCGGCGAAGAGATGTTCTAATCTAGTCGGAATGTATGTTGTTCATAGTTCTGCGCAATCCGATGCGGTATCAAGTGCCCGTTGAACTTCTCGGCGAAATGCTAAATCAAGATGGAGGCGATGGCCGTCATTGATGGCAGTGCTCCGCGGCATGCAGATCCCATCGACGTTTACGTGTGGTCCTGATTGAGACTTAATCCACTGGTTCTCATTCTTCGAGTTGCTGTGCGCCTTCATTGAGTACGGTCACCGTTGCGGTTGAACGTCGTGATTCCCCGGCAGCTGCTGAGCTTTTTACTTGCATAATTTAGCAAGCTGTTGTGCTAAGATCGAAAGATCACTGAGCAAGATGCAAATTCACGTGGATGGTGTCGCCGGAATCCCAACGCAAAGTCCCACGATGGAATTACTCAAATGAACGACTCAGAGTCGTCAAGACACCCCACAGCGTTGCGTAGCCAACAGCGCCTCCCCAAGACCTACGGGCATCGTTGGCTAGATCGTTCGCGTAGATTAGCGTGGCGATAATAGATCCTCGTCAGCAATCATGTTCATTAGGCCGTGATCATGATGGCGGTGATTACATTAGCGGCACCGCCAAACTTTGATCTTCACTCGAACCCCGCCTCTGCGTAGATCTCGACCCGGCGTCCCTCCCCGCCCCAGCATTCTTCATAATTTATCCTAACCTCGGATCAACCGCGTCGCTAGGGCCATTTGCTCCCGCAGCGGTGCTGGCTGACGACTGTTCGCCGTTATTCATAGTTGGGTTCAGCCTCGTCGTTGAGGAACATATTTAAACATGGAGTGTCTTCCCGTGCTCTCAGTCATCCAGAGCCGTCTCGACCTTGAAGCTCAATTGTACTTTCGCAACGACAACGACCCTTGCTTGAAGCATGGCGTCATCTTCCGCCGGCCCCGGCTCTTCCTCAACGTCGTCCTCCCCGCCAACGCGCACCGGCATCCGCACCGTTATTGCGTGCTCCAACTGTCGTCGTCGCAAGTCTCGCGTACGTCCCGCTCCTTCTCTTTTGCTCCTCGTAAACTAACACGACTTCACAGTGCATAACCAGTGAACAACCGCCAACCAAACCTTGCGCACGCTGCGCTGCGAAAAATCTTCGTTGCGAATATGTTCCCGTTCCCGAATCCGAGCTTCTCTCGCATTCATATTCGCATTGGCGGTCGCCTTCCCAATCGTCAAACAACACTTCGAGCTTCGCATCCGCATCGCCCCCAGCCACATACAACCCAAGCCCGTCCCATGCTTACATGGCGCCACACCCATCTCTTCCGTCTATGTACTCGAATCCCGCGATGTCTCGGAGTGGTCGTTCCACTCCCCAGCCATTAGCACCACCTCTGCCATACACGGGTCCCCCGCCGGTGTATTCACGTCCACGCTATTCGGGCGGTGCTTATCCAGATCTCGCATTGCAGGCGCAGCCCCGCAGGGGGTCGGATACATCACCGTATCCATATTCGGCGGCTTCAAGTTCAAGTTATCCTCATTCTGGTAGCGGAACGGTGAACCCCGCACAACTCGAACGCTCCAACTCAACCGGAAACGAAAATCAGGAGGACTATTATTTCGCCTTTTCGCCCTATGGAAATCCCGGTGGCTGAGCCGGAGCGTGTTCCGAGTTTCCGCTAGCTATTATTTATCGTTGTGCCAAATGCTATCGTTTTGTTTTCTCCGCGACTGCGAAGTTCAGGTTGCCAAGACACCCTCAAAGCGTTGCTCCGGCAACAGCGCCTCCAGCAGAGTACGGTGCATCGCAGCATGCGCTTCCGGTGATGTCTCTAGCTGTGCGATTTGCGAATTATACATCGCATCAACACTGCACGGCGAACAGCTGTCAATTAAGTGAACCGCCGGATCATGGCTTCGCGCGAGGCGATGTCAGCCTTGTGCCAACCGCTGCGATCCCTTTAGCTAGCCTTTAGATACCGGTGCCAGCGAGTCGTCGCCGCCGACAGAAAGTCACTAGCGAAGTAACCTGGGAGCAGGGATGGAGTTTTGACTCAGAAGCTGTCGACGATTGACGAGAAGGTACGGCACTGGCAGTCGATTGCGGAGTTTGCGCTGAAAAGTAACTTGTTATGTACGAATTGAAGGAATAATCTAGTCTCATTCCGAGTTCTCATCCTCCGAGTCTGCTGCGGATGCTGAATCCTCCTCGCCGGATGTATCTGTTGAATCGTCGTCGCTAGAGGCCTGCGAATCATCGTCAATGACGTCGTCCCTGGGCAAGCGCGGAAAGTTTTCTCCAAATACGGCAGGGAAGTCGGCCAAACGCAAACACTCCGTTATTCCGTCTATCTCACCCAATGCTGTTTGGAACGCCGTTGTGTACGCTGCTCCCAAGCCTCTGCGGATCAATAACGGCCCATACCAGCCCATCACCATGGACGGTGTCTTCGAAGGATGTGGAATCCACAGTTGGGGCAGTGGGCGATACCAGACTGTCCCGGTTGGCAGGGTACAGAAGATGAGGTTTGGTGCATGGGCCTCCCACTTGCGCACGAAGTCGAATTCACGGTCAAAACCGCTGCGCCGGAGGCTCTGGGTATCGGAGATTGTAATATGTAATTGAAAAAGTCGCGGGATCGCGCGGAGCGATTCGTGGACGTGTTCGAGAAGCTCCTGCAAACGAGAGTGCTGTGAATATGAAATCATCATGATAAGCGAAAGCGATTCACATATATAGCATCGAGTGAAGACGGGTCGACGAAGCCAAGCGACAAGGATTCGATCTTTGGAAGATGTGGCGTAAGGCGAGATAACAAGCCTGGATCCGGACGCTGGAGCAGAATGGTCAAGTGTTTGGGAACGCGCTCCATGCTGTGAAGAGTCGATAGAAACGACTCAAGAAATTCGGTTTCTTCGTCCGAAATCCAGTAGAACATGGACAATGATGTTTGCCTTGAATGCGGCAGGATGGCTTTGGCGAAGGCCTGAGGTCCAATGAAAACGTCGAGAAGGGGAAGGCACATGGGATCAAGGTCGGTGTGAGGGTAATCCAAGGAATCCAAGTCTTGCAGAAATAAGTTTCGGACGCTCGGGTTGTTGTGCAGAAGGAGCACGGCGGATTGGCACGGAAAAATGCGGCAGTGGCTCAGACAGGGAAATCGCGCGGTGCTGAGTATGTGGAGCATCGCAGTGGAGGATGGGATGGTGAGACGTTGAACTCTCTTGAGGTTGGCTGTTGATGCCTCAACCAGCTCAATAAACGCGACGGGGAGGGTTTGTTCTTCGTCCAGCAGGCTGAAAAAACACTGAATACTTCAACATGACGGAGAACAGGAAGTACGCACATGTCGAGGGAAATGACCAGCTGGGCATATGAAGAATTCTCAGCAAGGGTTCTGAAGCAACCCATAGCTCGGTCCATGTCCGCCAGCAAAACATCCCGATAGATTTGTCGCGCGCTCGACGCACATAGCCGGCGATTCGTTCGGGACAGGCCAACACAGTCGCTGGGCTTAAGGTAGCTCGCGATCTCGTCGCACAGCTCGTTCGGGAGCTTCTCCATCGCAGACGAAGTGGCCAGCGGAAGAGTCACTGGCATGCACTGATGGCGTGACATGATCTGGTAACTTGAATAGTACTGATCTGGTGCGATATTCCCTGCGCCGGTCGAGCACAATATATATCGATTTTACACTAAATTAACGCAACAACTAAATGCTAGTATTCGAGATACTTACACAACGCAAAGGACGATGGCACAAAAGCACAGTGACAACAGAGAGCAATCACTGGAGCTTGGGTTAGATGGAGAGCCAGCGACGAGTAAGCTCCGCTGCGCGCTGGAAGTGCCGCGCGCCAGTGGCGACGAAGATTAGCGAAAGATTATACGCGGCTTCCCCTGCGCAGGAGCCGAGGTTCTACGTCTTGTTAGCGGTCATGGCGGTCAAGACGGACCATGGCATCGGTAGTCTGGATAGCTCGCTCATAGTGGCGTACAGCGTGTGAGTAGAGACCTATGCGGAGTCGTTAGACAGGTCTGGTCTCATCAAGTACCAAGCAACCTACCCAAATGATGGAACGTCCTTCCGACGTTATACTCAATCTCACTTGTATGTTCACCGACAGTCAGAACTCGATATTTGCGGTTGAGAAAATAACATAGGTAAGAGTGCGATCCCGTTAGCTAACCTTTCGAACTCCGCATCGTTGCGAGAGCGTTTTAAGCCGCGTGGTCCGCCGTAATTGTGCCAGTGAGTCGTCGCGAAGTAAGTAACTTGGGAGCATGGATGGAGTCTTGACCGAGATAGAAGCTTGAACAAGAGAGTAGTAGGACAGTCGATTGCCGTCGATGACTCACATATGGACGCGGTTTAGTCGTATAGAGAGACGCGTCGTTGAGCATAGTGTGCGCTGCAAAATCACTTGTTATGTACGAACAATTAGAAGAATACTAAAATCTCATTCCGAGTTCTCATCCTCCGAGCCTGCGGACGCGTCTGAATCCTCCTCGCCGGATGAATTTGCGGAATCGTCGTCGCTAGATGCCTGCGAGTCATCGTTAATGACGTCGTCCCTGGGCAAGCGCGTCAAGCTTTCTCCAAATACGGCAGGGACGTCGGCCGAACGCAAACGCTCCATTATTGCGTCTGTCTCCCCCAATGCTGTTTGGAACGCCATTGTGTACGCTGCTCCCAATCCTCTGCGCATCAGCAACGGACCATACCATCCCATAACTGTTGACGGAGTCTTCGAAGGATGTGGAATCCACAGTTGGGGCAGGGGGTGACACCAGACTGTCCCGGTGGGCAGGCTACAGGAGACGAGGTTTGGCGCATGGGCTGCCCATCCGCGCACGAGATCGAATTCACGGTTAAAACCGCTGCGCCGGAGACTCTGGGTATCGGAGACGGTAATATTGAATTGACAAAGTCCCGGCATCGTGCGGAGCGATTCGTGGGCGTTTTCGAGAAGCTCCTGCAAAACCAGTGGGTGAATATGAAATCATCATGATAAGCGAAGGAAAGCGATTCACATATACAGCATCAAGCGAAGCTGCGTAGAGGAAGGCAAGCGACAAGGATTCGATCTTTGGAAGATGTGGTGTAAGGCGAGATAACAAGCCTGGATCCGGACGCTGGAGCAGAGTGGTCAAGTGTTTCGGAACGCGCTCCATGCTGTGAAGCGTCGATAGAAACGACTCAAGAGATGCCGTTTCGTCGTCCGAAATCCAGTAAAACATAGACAATGATGTTTGCCTTGAATGCGGCAGGATGGCTTTGGCGAAGGTCTGAGGTCCAATGAAAACGTCGAGGAGGGGAAGGCATATGGGATCCAGGCCGGTGTGAGGGCCCGGGTCATCCAAGGAATCCAAGGCTTGCAGAAATAGGTTTCGGACGCTCGGATTGTTGTGCAGAAGGAGCACGGAGGATTGGCACGGCAAAATGCGGCAGTGGCTCAGACACGGAAATCGCGTGGTACTGAGTATGTGGAGCATCGCAGTGGAGCATGGGATAGTGAGACGTTGAACTCTGTTGAGGTTGGCTGTTGATGCCTCAACCAGCTCACTAAGCGCGACGGGGAGGGTTTGTTTTTCGTCCAGCAGGCTGAAAGACACGCTGAATACTTCAATATGACAGAGAGCAAGAAATACGCACACATTGAGGGAAATGACACGCTGGGCATACGAAGAATTCCCAGCCAGAGTTCTAAAGCATCCCAAAGCTCGCTCCATGTCCTCCAGCACAAGAACCCGGTAGAGTTGTCGCGCGCTCGACGCACATAGCCGGCGGTTCGTTCTGGACAAGCCAACACAGTCGTGGGGTCTAAGGTAGCTGGTGATCTCGTCGTACAGCTCGTTCGGGAGGTTTTCCATGGCGGACGACGTTGCCAGCAGAGGAGCCAGGCCGTCACGCTCTGCGTGACCGGATCATTGATCTGGTCGGAACAGTGAATGAACGCCTAAACGAGAACTTGAACCAGTAATTCTATCTCGTCTTTTCGCATACGGTGATTATGATGGTACGTACGGGCTGTGTATTTTCGCTTCGCCAATATGGTTCAGAATCCAGATACGAAACCTTTCAGCTTTAAAAATCATTTGTACAAAAATGCAGAGTGTTTGGATAGAGTTTCTGTGAGAGTACAGGTCGGAGGTGCTTGCACACACAGGTGAGAGAAAGACTCGGAGACTATGGGAAGGAGGAAGACACAGCCTGAGCGCCGAGTCGAACTGGCCAGCCCTCACGAACCATCTACATCGCCGACCGCATTCTCCTGCCAGTGCGCCTTCCTCTCCCTCCACACACCGCCCAACACCAGCCCACCCAGCCCCAAAGCCAGCCCCGCCGCTTGCGCAGGCCCACCTATCGGCAAACCCCTCGCAGCCAACTTCAAATCGATCTTCTTCTGCACCGACATCATGCTGAGCCAGCCTACCGTCGCAGCAACGAGCGTCTCGGCGTTGTACAGCGAATACTGGACGTTCGAGTGCCCAGTCCCAGTGTCGAAGCGGATGTGTCGCAGGAGAGCGTTGATCCCGAGGGCATCGAAGATGAGGAGGTTTGTGGGGACGAGGCTGAGTGGGACGCCGATTGCGGCACCGGTGGATATGGCACCCATGGTGATGAGACGGAGCGCAGAGATACTATTGGGTGGTGGTAGTGACTGGAGAATTCTTGAGTTAATGGGCGAACGAGCACATCTCCATACCCTGCGCGCAAGTATCATCGCCTCAACGGTCCTCGGGAGAGCGCCCGCGAGAAGGCCGTAGAACCCGCCTATCCAACCGAGCATCTCCGACTGGGCCCTTGTACGTGCAGATAGATTAGATGTCACTTCGAAGCGCAGCCTGAAAAAGCGCACCAAAGACTCGCAAAACGCCGCGGCATCCCCGCATTTGGGTTCCTGTAGTCGGTGCGGATGCTGGGTTGGTCATGATTAACGGAATCGTCTAGCGACATGAAGAAGAGAAACAGATGATGGGAGAAAGCAAGACGTTTCACTCCACGTGCTGGAATTTATAACCGCGCGCATCGGGTAATCACGGTGGGATGCTCCGGCTTGTGCCGAGGAACGGCTTGAAAGGCGGGCAAGAGAGACCGGGATTGTACTAGCTGAAGCAGGGGTATGCTTTGAATCACTTGCGCTTTCAAGTTCATTGAAGTCTCATTCCGTTAGCCTGCTTCACCGAGCAAAACCGAAAGTGAAAGTATGGAAACGATGAATTGTAATATCTGGTTGTTTGCAGTTAGGGATGAGATCTTGGAGGATATGACACGGACCTAGATATTATCGAGGCCCGTGGTCGTCAATGACAATTAGTGGAGGGCCTGGCGTTGATTCCGCGTCCATTTGCGATTTTGTACTTTCCTCGACGAGAGGCGGCGAGTCCGAGTCCAATTCGGCCACTTCCGCCTGAACGTCCGTGTCATTGCTCAGCGGAATCTCATCCAGAGGAATGTGGGTCGGGACCATTTGGTATGCGTTCTGCGCTTCTGCGTCCGTCGGCGATGATGCCTCTCCCCGTCGAACCCAAATCATCCATCCCACGAGTGTAAGCAGCAGTATCCCCAATATCGAAAGCGCAACGACGTTTACTGGCGGTTGAGTGACTCTGTAGTATGGCTTTCATCATCTCATCGTTCCCAGCGGAGAGAAGAATTGAGAGAGAGCACGAACATAAAAGCGTCGATATCAAGAACGTTCCCGTGCGGTCCAGCGACCAAGTTGGTTACATTGAGAACGTGCGCGCCCCTGCCGAGCCCAGACGCCGAGAACTGAACCACTTGAGCTATGCTCCCGGTGGGTGGACAGCAATATGCATCGAATATCGTGACGTTTCCACCATCTAGCGAGATTGCGAGCTGGCTGTGATTCCATCCCAGCAAGCCGAGGAGTTTGACGCCGGTACCTAGGGCAAGCAGTCAGATAGTTACACTCGGGCCAAGAACTTCCGCGACGCACCCCAGAAAGTCACCCGCACCGATGCTCCCAGCTCTTCCGTACGCATGAGCGCGCCTTTGTGGTAGATCTTGCCTCGCGTGAGCGTCCAATTGCCTAGGAAGTCTGCGTCCCAGCTGGTCTCTTCGATGAACGATTCTCGTAGCCGCTGGCGGACCATTGACGTCGGGAGGAGAAGATGAAAAGGGGCATGGAACAAGACAGGGGGGTGTCACCGTGTGGCTTTGAGTAAAGCAAAATTAACGAATTGAATGCTAACATATGCCCTCTAAGTTTTGAAAGTCGAGCTGATGGACCTGCGGACATTTCGCAGCCGAGAACAACCAAGATCGTCAAAGTCGAGGACAAGAATATGATGTTGTGACTTGATGCGTGACAGTTTTTGATCCGCCAGCTTGCTCAGTCCCGTCATCATATTCACCCGCTCCTGCGCCTCGTTCCGTTGAATACCCCTGAAAGCCACGGTGTCGGATCCCATACGACAGGCTAAGCTCTCAATCAATAACCGTTCCCACCTACCCGACACCCCCGCACTCTATCTCCGGCAACCAACTCTTGCGACCTTGTTCTGTCTATGGCGCTCCCTTTTTAAACCTCTCACTGCCACCACGACAATTCTTCTTCTTTCTAGTTACCGTTTTTGGAGACCACGTCCCAATGCGGCAGTGCCTTGGTTACGTCACCCTCTTGTCTCCAAACGGGCTGCTCAGTTGTACTTTGCGCTGGGAAAAATGTCTTGTCGCAGAGCCGACGCTCAATAATACGCGCATGCAGATCACCCGGTATGCCCCTCCCTTTGATCCCTTCCTCCCTCCATTCTCGCTTCGTTCTAATTGTAGCTGTATCCACTACCACCAATGCCCGCGCCTGCCTTTCCCGTCCTCTCGTTCCTCCTTGTAGCCATCCTCGCTGTATTTCTACTCCTCGTCGCCCGAAACCGCCAAATTCGCACTCTGTCCTCTGTGACGCTTGCGCTGTGGCTCCTCATTGGCACTCTGATCCACGCAATCAACGCTGTTGTTTGGGCGGACAGTGCCGACCCGACGCGGGCACCAATCTGGTGCGATATCAGTACGTTGTTGCTCTTCTGCATTGTATTCAAAGCTCATTGACTTTACAAAAAAGCCACGAAACTCTCTGTGGGCGCCCTCGCAGCCGTCATCGGGGCATGCCTCAGCCTTTCCCGCGCGCTTGAACTCCTCGTCTCGCGACGCAAGTTCCATCCAGAAACGTACGGCCATGGCGTCTACCGGCTCATCGATTTGGGGTGTTGTATTCTGTTCCCGGTGCTCTACATGCTTTTACGTGCGTATTTTGCTCCTCTGTCGATACTCCTGCTGACGCTCAATCGCAGACTTTGCCGTCCAAGACCACCGATTCGACTTCACCCCCAACCTCGGATGTTTCCCGTCTATGCGACTGTCCTCTTCCGCGACGACCACAATGCTCGTCCCTCCACTTTTAGTTGGCGCAGTTGCGCTCGGATTCTGTCGTACGTCGCCTGCATTTTTGCTCTTTTACCTGCCGCTTAACCTTCCTAGTCGGCGCCTTCATTCACACCCTCCTCCTACTCTTCCCCCTCAACGTCCTCCCCTCGCACCTCGAAGCACGCATGGGATACACATACCCTCCCTCCTCATTCGCCCTTCGTCTCATCTGCACCACCTTCATCACTCTCGGTGCCGTTGCGCTAGCCTCACTGACCTACATCCCCGACCTGCTCGCGCTCCTCGCACTGGAGGCTTCTTCCTCCTCAGCGACCGATACCAGCACTCTCGGGGGCTTCGGCGTCGTCGGCGACCCGGAGACGGGCGCTGCCCCATTATTACAGTGGGACTGGTCGCTCGCGCACGTCCCGATCCTCTCCGCTCCCGCCGAAATACAAAGAAAGCAGATCGTTGTGTGGAGTTTCTTGGGCCTTGGTACGCTGATGCTACTGTGTTCCCTCGTGGGCGGTGTTGGAGATGGTTTGGTGTGGCCATGGCATCGCGTTGGTCTGGTGGTCAAGAAGGTTTTCAGAAAGGCCGCGGATGGTATTGCATGCGTGAAAAGAGGCACGAGTCGCGTCAAGGCGCGCGTTTTGGCTTTCAAGCCTAAACTTACGCTTCGACGTCACGGTTCGCGTGGTGCGAAGAACTCCGACGGCGATAGAAAGCCGCAGCGGCCCGAGCTCAGCCGACTTACGATGTGCGTGCATGTTCAAGTCTTTCTGTTTCTTCCATTGACGACTCTTTTTCTTCAGACCAACGATGTCACCCATCGGCTCCTTGACCTCCGCATCCAAAACGTCGCTCTCCCTGGACACACCGCCCCGTCCTCGTTATCCCCCAGGTCTCGGTCTCTATACACCGAAAGGCGAACTACGCTCGGGCTGGGACGACATGCTGGAGATGGAAGAAAAACCATCGGAGAGGCGGTCCGGGATATTCAAGTTCTACACTTTTCCTCGGCGGTCGTCCCCGCCTCAGCGCGACATCGACCTGGAATCTGGTGGAAACGATACGCTTCCCATCGACAGTCGGAAATCCTCACCCAGTCCCAGTCCCAGCCCAACACCAACATTAACGCGCACCGGATCTACAAGCCCCAGCTCGATCGAAACGCTCTGCTATTCCCCAGAAGACTCGGCTTTCGCCGAATCGACCCGCGCGTACCTTGCCTCGCCCGTCGCACATGCTCTGGGTCTCATGTCCAGCACCATGTCCAGCCAGAGTCCACGTCGGACACGACGGGATACCGCGATTGTTGGGATTGGGAGGGAGGGACGTTTCTCGGTTATGTCGACGCCTTCACCGAGTCCCGCTCCGTTGACGCCGCCAGCTCTACAGCCACCGCTCCCTGCGCTGACCTGCGAATCTGTAGAAAGTTCGCTCATCGCTCCCCCTCGAACAAGCTCCCTTTCCCTTCCCGCGCCAACAACCCAGAACCAGACTCAGTTACTGAGCCCGACTACTTCACGCGTCCCACCCCGACAGCCAATCCCCAAAGACACGGCCGACGACGCAGGGTCGACGTGTTCCTCGATTTGGGATGTCCCCTGGCCGGTGCCGCCTCCTCCAGCGAGTCGCTCGCCGTTGCGCTCGGCGTCGGTGCTCCGGCCTGCGAGAAGCCGTAGCGCGAGTAATGCTTCTGGTTCTGGTTCTGGTTCTGGTCCTGAGCGCGTACCGCTCAAGCCAATCCTCAAGCCTCCGCGATCCAAGGCCCCTCCGACTCCGTAGTCTCTTTATGTTGGTATGTTTACGACTCGGTTTCTTTCAACCCTTCGATGCCTGGGGCATGGGCTGCACTCGGATCTATATCCTCTTTCAACCCCCCATTGCTGTTTTGCTTCAAGGCGTGGGACGTACATATACCTCTAGATCTAAACTTTCACGAATCATTTACGCGCATACACACTCTCGCTAATTCATCCCTCCCCTTTGGATACCAAGCTGTATTTATATTGTAATCCATGCTGTAAATATACTTCGACCACGCTGTTCTATGCTTTACCGTTCCTCGAAGTCTTTTTCAACATGCAAATACTCGGTTCAAGACTTCAAGTTCCATGGGAGTCGCTCAACCCAAATCTGTAGAGTTGATGTGTCTGTTAAACGGTTTGAATATTTGAATCGTTCAGGCCAGCTCAAAACCTCAATAGAGTATCGTCGAGTGAGTTTGCATCGATTTAGGAAATATATCGGGAAACGTGACAAATCTTTGGGGGCAATCGATGTGACGTCACATCTGAGACCTCTGTTTCTTTCTGCCACCATCTTCGTGTCGCTGCCCTGGTACTGTGCTTCTGCTGGCTTTGGATCATAATAATTCGTCTCGATGCCGCTGCTCGTCATACATGATGTCCTTTCCAACCACGCTTGAGCGTCCCTCCGTCGGTCGGACCACAAAGACGTGGCACTGCAGGTCGGGGCGATTGGAGACATAACGAATACCTCTGGAATATGGAGTGTGGTCATGCACTTGTGTTTTCTCCTTCTCGCGACCTTTGGATGCTCATGCCTTGACCATTCCGCGGCAAAACAGACGGTTACAGACCACCTTTCGCCCTGTCGCTCTTTCGACGCGGTTTGGAGACGGCTTGTCGGTTAGTCGTTCGTTCACATTGGGCAAGCAAAAGTTGACGCTGGTCAAATGCTAGAGAACAACGAATTCGCAGCCATAATTCAGTCGTCCAGCTTCAACATTGTGTTCAACGTCGGGTAACGGCTACATCCTAGCCGGCTCCCACACCTTCTGACGCCATCACCTCAATGATCGAAAGGACAATAGCGACTTGGCTGATGCGACGAGGACAATTGAAGCCAGCCTGCATATAACACTCGCCCTCGACTGCGTGTTCCCTTCCTCCTACCCCCAATGTCGTCTCCTCCCCCGTTCCGTTGGCCGTCTGCGACCCTGTCCGCGCTGTCGGACCCCGGCTGACGCGTCCATCAGGCAGCGTACCCACAGCGCCCAGACTCCGGACCGTTTACGTGACCTTCATGCGCCGAAAAAGAGTTTGCTCAAGGCAACAAGGCGACCTTGTACTCGGTCTTGTCGCGCAATTGGTTGTACCCCTGGGCTTCGTCCGGCCCATCGGCGGTGCGTTGTACTCGATGCCAGCTCTCGCCTCGTGTTCTCACGCCCATCAGTCATAGGATTTCCTTATTTGGCCGTTAGTTTGTCTCGACTCAATGTCGAGATTATCGGAGATACGCTTGCCGACACAAGGGCACTCCCAATCCTCGACAAGAGGAATTCCAGAAGAAGATGAGCCGTGTCCTCATAAGAGCTCCCCATCTCGCAGCTCCATCACCCGCGCTTGGTCCCCGTATATACGCCCTCCTCCGTCCTCCCGTCCACCGCAGCGAACCATGTACTCCTACGCCGGCTCCCCCGACTGGGTTTTCCAGACCTTTGCCTTCATCGGCTTCGTCTTGAGCTTCATTCCGCTTCCGTGGCACTTGGAAGGTGTGTTTTGCCAACTATTTCTGAGTCTTCTCCGTTTACTGACGACAACCCCAAGCATGGAACGTCGGGACCTGCTTGTACATGATCTGGACGGGCGTGGCGTGTCTCGTTCTGTTCGTCAACTCGATCGTCTGGCAGAACAACGTCATCGACTGGTCGCCGACTTGGTGCGACCTCTCGACCCACTTCATGAACGGCTTCAATCTCGCTATTCCCGCGACCTCCCTCTGCATCAACCGTCGCCTGTACCAGATTGCCAGTGTCCGCAGCGTCACCAAGACTCGCGCGGAGAAGCGTCGTGCCATTATCATCGACCTCGCTATTGGGCTCGGCTTGCCGCTGTTGCAGATCCCCCTTCGTGCGTTCCTTCTCCCTTTTCGTTGCATGGTCGCTGACATGGCTTGCAGAGTATATCGTCCAGGGCCACCGTTACAACATCTTCGAGGACATTGGCTGCCTCGGTGAGACGTACGAGACTCCCGTCGCCGTCGTCCTCTTCCACCTCCCGCCCATCCTCATCGGCTGCGTCTCGGCCGTATACTGCGTCCTCTCCATCCGGGCCTTCTACGCCTCCCGTGCCCAGTTCAAGGAGCTGCTCTCCTCGTCCAACACGAATCTCAATCTCAATCGCTACGTCCGGCTCATGGCACTCGCCTCGGTCGACTTGATGTTCACCATCCCGCTCGCCATCTGGGTGCTCTACGTCAACGTCGCCGTCGTAGGCCTCAGTCCGTGGATCAGCTGGGCAGACACGCACTCGAACTTTTCCCGTGTCGTACAAGTGCCAGGCTTTATCTGGCGCAGCGACCCGCTCAGCGTGGCCAGTATCGAGACCTTGCGCTGGGCGACGGTCTTCTGCGCCTTCGTGTTCTTTGGGTTCTTCGGGTTCGCCGACGAGGCGATGAAGAACTACAAGACCGCGCTCAGCAGCGTTGCGCGCCGGGTTGGCTTGTCGACTGCAGGCAGCACGACGCTCGGTGGGACTGGAATGTTGTCGTCGAACGGGTACGTTGTTTCTTGTTTGCTCTCCCAATCCTCATACTCATCTTCTTTCTGCAGCACTGGCTCCAAATCCCGCGGCACTGGCCCCTCCCTCCCCGTCTTCATCCGCAAGGAGACCTCGCACAAACGCGACTCGTTGGACTCGTTCTCCTCCGACGGCCTCGACTCGCTCTCCTACATCGACAGGGAGAAGTCCTTCGCAGGAGCCGAGTCCTTCTCTGGCGCCATGGACAAGTCGTTCGGTGCCCTCTCCCTGCAGGACGTCGGCGGACTCCTCCCTGCGCCGGACTACAAGAGCGAGATCGGCGTCTCACCCGTCGAGTCGTCTGGCTCAGGCTCGTCGCTGGCCGGCGATTCGGATGCGGAGGAGATCGACGTGTCGTCGCTGCACCGCGCCTCGGTCTTCATCCCTGCTCCTGCTCCTACACCAACACATACCCAGCCCGACGTTCCTGTCCCCGCCCACGATATTGTTTAGCCATCCCCCTCCCCACTCCGAGTCTGCTTCCCTGCAACTGTATCTATAGCATAACCCTACCCCTCTTCGCATATCCTACTGACACTCGTTTACTCACTTATACCTCTTTATGACCTGTCCTTGTCTCTGCTGTATTACTACCGCGACCTTCTAGGTCCAAAAATCATCGGCAAATAAAACCGGTTTTATTAGAACGACGTCGGACTCGAAAGTGATTTGTGATCATGACTGGCTTGCTCTTGAACCATACTACGCTCCCTCCTTGCAAATGACGCTGCTACAAAGGACAAGGAACCGCTTACGGCCCAGCGCGGCGTTGCCCGTGCCGCAGGAAGACGCCTAGAGCCCACTCAGGACACCAGTGACGACGGAAGCACTCGAACCACCCCTTGCGACGTCCATGCAACCCGGGAGGAAGCGTATGCGGAGATGCTCGTCGGGCCACTCGCAGTCGGTAATACTGGGCTTTACGCAGGCAGCGGTAGGGACGGCAGAAAGGCTCTATTGGGAGCTGGATGACGCTGGGACACCGACAAGGAGCAAGGAGGACGTTTGAGTGGGTCATTACCGGTACAATGGTGCAATTTAGGTGCGTCTCAAATCTCCCTCTCGCTCTCTTGCAGCTAAATCCTTTTGTACAGTGTGGATACATGCACCGCTTGTGTGTCCCGGCCGACGGGCACGGTGGTCGAGATTGCGGTCGCTTTTCTTCAATCGAGCCGGCATACATGTGTAGTACGCGTAACCGTCCGACGGGCCAGGGACGAAGGTGAGCTTTATGGCCTGCAAATTTGTTGAAATTATTCAAGAATACCACCAGGAGAACGTGTCTAAAGGCCTTGCTGTTACGAAAGACGCTCAGGCTGACAGCACAAGCCACGACGGGGGCGGACCTGGCAGTGCACCAGACTCAGACTACCCCTGGCGCCGGCTCCGTAAGATAGGTGACAGACTGCGACGAGGTAGGCTGCGAAGCGTATGCGGAGATACTCGACATTGACAACCGGGCAGGGCTTTACGCGGACAGCGGTAGGGGCGGGAGGGGCGCTATCCGAGGCTGGATGACGCTGGGACACCGTATCGTGCGAGTCGGATGAAGTAGGACGACTGAGCCGGCGGGGTCTTGCCGGCACAGCTGCGAGTGCTTTACTAGGTATGCTACTCTCCCTCACACGGTGTTTTGTTCCTTGAGCTAAATCCGTTTGTACAGTGTACATCCATCCATCTATCGATCCAAAAATGCCCATAAACAACATGAAAAAAACCGTTATCGTCGTGTGGGTATCCTGTGGTTTCTATCCCGCCTGCGGTTTCTGCAGCGGCCTCGAGCGAGCGTCTAGGGAGACGAGACTGGCTCGCGCTTCATGCACCCTCATGATCCACCCTCTCCATCTTCATGTCTACTATGCATATGGACTGGAGGTCTCAAACCCACGCCCACTTGACACCGGGAAGCCTGCCCTTGTCCAGTGATGCAAGCACGCCAAAGCCCGCGCGCGTCATGTCGAGGTCGCCCGCTGCGCATCCGGGGCACCGGTCGGCGACCGAGAGGGTGATGGATTTGCTGCCGTCTGCGAGTTATCGGTGAGGTGATGATGGAGATTGGGGGAGAAACGACAAAACGCACAAGTAGCTTTGAGCTTCTTCCCGCAGATGGGGTTCCTGTGCAGGATGTGAGCGTCGGACACAAGGCTGGGGCTGGCACGCGAGCGACGCACTTATTCGGATTCGTAGGATTCGCGCCGCTAGAAGGGGAATCGTTAGCGGTTGTCGTGGGCAAGGGATGCCAGTGGGAAGGAGGGGGGAACCGAGACGCGGGGGACACGATGCATGCACGAGGCTTCCCGCGGGAATGGGAAGGAGCTCGAGATGGCGAGGCACGGCGGGAAGAAGGATCGGCAGGAGTGAGGGTCCGCACGGAGCAGAAACGTAGGACGAAGAGAAGGAAGGAAGGAAGGAAAGACGAAACGAAAACGTACGGAAAGGAATCGAATATCTTGTGGCTCACGGCGACTATGAGCTGCGAGCCGGAGTTGGTGTGGCCGCATGCACCTAGGCCGGGGTCGTAGTACGTGGCTGTCAAAAAAAGAAGAAGAAAAAATGGCAAAAGTCAGTCTTTAATTCCCCGCAAAAAGACGCTAGCGCCTAGCTCACCGTCCCCAGAGTAAGGTCCCTTGGCTATTGCACGTTCCACGCCGTCGAGAGCGTCAGCTTGGGCTTGGGCTTGGATCTCCTCGGGTGGGATCGTCGCACTTGTAGGCGCCGGAGTCGGAGTCGGGGCAATCGCCAATGCGGAGGCGACTGAGATGGCGATTGCGACTGCGACAGGCGCCGCGAGCGTGCTCCCGATGAGCGCGAGGAGAGAAAGCCGTCTCAAGCCGTGCATCCCGATAGAGGAGGAGTCAAAAGTCGAAGTCGAATCTGTTGACCGGTCGGGGTGGGTGGGTGGGTGAGTTGTGCGAGGACTAGCGTTCCTAATGCACCACCGCGCTGCTCTTCAAGTACCTGGCTGAGAATAGAAGATGTGGCAGTCCGAGCACCTGCAAACCTGAGCCGCATTCATAGGCTTTTTGTAGCGCAGCCCTGAGCCCTTGGACCTTGGACTTCCATTCCGCCTTTCGCCAAGTGCAATGTGCATGCGAGCCGCCGGGAGAGGACATCGGGCACGTCGGACTCGGGACACGCGCGGCGCTAGATGGCCATGGGAAGCTATTAGGCGTTAAACCCTCGCTAACTTGTAAGCCAAGATGCAAGGTCGGATATGAGTTGATTCCGTTTATCCGACGAGGATTCTGATTCTGATGTCGATGTTGCACTCGAATGCTCTCCGATCTGGTCCCAGAGTAAAATGAAGCACTATTCTGTGGAGTACAAGAGCCGGCTGAAGAGAAAGACGAGCTTGCTTGGAGTTGAACATGTGGGGTCTTCGTAGCGAGTTGGCAGGAGATACGCCGAGTTACACCTCTGAGATTCCCAATGGCACACCCCACCCGATAGCGCCTTGTAGGGCGGGTCCTCGAGATAAAGAAGGGAAAGGTACGCGGACAGTTGGTGTTGTCCATTCCGCTAAGTAGTCCATTGATACCCATACTAGCATGCCTCGGCTCCATATCCATCTGCTGCGCCAAATCGATTCTCCCTATCGCAAACAAAATTGCGCTGAGCTCCTCCGAGTCCCTGTTATGTCCTCGCTCATCCAGAACCCATATGGTCCATTATTTACCAATAAACGCGAGGCATGTATAGGAATGACGGCAAGCGAACTTGAACGAGTGTTTACCTTGGGATGCTAAATGTAACAACAGATTTCTTACTAAACCCACGTCGGACCTAGCAAGTGGAACATAATGAGCCCAGGCTGGGAGTTACTAGTAAACGCCGATGCGCCCGACAGCAGCTAGATGCCGATAAGACGAACTGTTGTAGGTCCCAAATCCGGAATCCGAATGACCCCAACGAGAAGAAAAACACTGGTGGAAGGCAACAAACCTAGCCACGGTTCCACATGTCATGCAGTATATTGGGCGCTTCGTCTTTCTCGCTTCCAGGCTTATCGCGTCATCTCGTCATGTGTGCGCGTCAGTCCGAGTCACATCAATGATACAAAAAAAAAACGTGTCCATTTGCTCTGTCTCTTACCACCATGAAGCGCGACGACCTTCGCCGCGAGCTCGCTTCTGCAGACGATGCTCTGGCTGCATACAAGGACAATGCTCCTACCGATCTCGTCGACCGTCGCCGCAGCCTCCAAGAGCAGCTCGACCAAGTCGTCTACCCCGTCGCTGAACTCCCCACGGAAATCACCCAGGAGATCTTCGAGAATCTCATCCCGCGAGCTCCCACGACAGAGAGATGGTGGGATAATCTTGGCGGAGATCTTTCGCCCACTGCTGCACCGCTGCTCCTTATGCACGTCTGCTCCACGTGGCGCGCCATTGCTCTCGCCCTGCCATCGCTTTGGGCGGTGTTTGGTATTTTCTTCGACGGGCCCGATAACGGTCCTCCCATGGAGCTTTTCGACCGCTGGTTCACCCTGATCTGCCCATCGCCCTCCTCGCTCACCCTCAAAGGCAACATGACGAGCACAGAAGCGGCCCATCTCGAGGCAGTACTCCGCCGCCATGCACCTCACGTCGTGGACCTCCGGATCTCGCTGGATGATATCGATATGGAGCCTCTCCGCGAACCGCTCCCGATGCACGCTCTCCGACGCCTTTATCTTGAGAACGGTGGCCGCAACATCCCCGCGAATATGCTGCTTCGCGCGTTCGCAAACGCCACAGCGCTCGCGGAGATCGTCTTCTTCTACGGCACGCGCCCACTGCACTTTGCCCTTCCCTGGGCACAGCTCACCTCCATCACAAGCGATGGCTGGACGGCGATGGAGTGTCTCAAAGCCATCGTGAATTGCCCACAGCTCAAGAAAGTCGTATTCACCGAGGTCTTCCCGATTCGGATCCCCCTCCCGCACATGTCCATCATCCACCCCGTGCTGGAGGGCTTCAGCTGTGCCCCTCTCCCGCACCAGTTCTACCCAATCCTCCACTTTCCAGCGCTGCAGAGCCTCGCCACCCTCCATGCGCCCCCGCCCCCGCTCGAGTACTTCCTCCCAAATTTCGTCGCCCGCTTCTCTACGACGCTCACAAACCTGTTCTACTCGGCCGACTACGTCTCGGGGGACGACCCCATCAGCGTCGCGTGGTTCGAGATCATGCACGCACTCGAGAGGATCAGCCTTATGCATCCGCCCGAGACATTCACGCGTGAGTTTCTGCTAAGGCTCGATCGCGCTGTCCATCCACAGTTCCTGCCCCGCCTCCGTCAGCTCGTCGTCCGGAAACAGACGCTCGTCGTCGATTTGCCCGTGGTCAAGTCGGTGTGGTCGCGCGCACCATGTCCGTCCTATGGCGATTTCTGCAGAGCGGACGGCGGTACCGAATCTTCTCCTGAGACACCAGCCATGAACTCGCTCCCGACGCTCCACGCCTTCGTCCTTATCCGCCACCCGTTCCCGCCCGGCGGGGACCGTACTGCCGTGGGGGCCCAAGTCGACTGGGACGCCCTCGCCGATCTTGCGTATGCGGTCGAAGACAACCACGGGTGGCCGAAAATGGCGCTGCATGTCGGGTCGGAGGCACAGAGCTTCATTGTGGATTGGGATGGGGATTCGGACGGCGATGGCGAAGGTATGTTGATATGATCGCGAAGAGTGTATATATCCTGATTTGTTGTTTTGTAGATGCTGGTGCTGACGAAGGCGGAGAAGGAGAAGTGCCCGGTGACGACGAAGCTCCGAATATAACCTCGGCGAACACTGAGGAGGCTTGAATAGATACACGATACACATCGCAAAGTCATCTAGATAATTTCGTTTCATATTCGCGCTTACTGTACAAGTTTGTGGTGCTAATAATATTCTTCAGCGGCGGCCTTCCGCGTGCGACACCCTCGATTCGCTCCCGCTCTCCGCGCTTCCTGTAATTCAAGTTACCGAGAAGCGGTCATCCGCTTGAGGCACAGACCATGACAAACTTGACGCGGAAGACCGCCTAGTCTTTGGTACGCAGGTTTAAAAGAGCGCCGATGTGCCCAACTCGGCTCCATCCAATCTCCCATCCCTCACAACCATGTCCAACCGCATTTTTACAACCATGTCCAACCGCATTTTTACCATCTTCGGCGCCAACGGGTCGCAGGGTGCGCTTCATATCTTTTTTCCTTTGTTTTTGGATCCTCTGAGGCCGAGAGCAGGTTCCGCCGTCCTGGAATCCGTCATCGCCGACGGGACCTTCACAGCGCGCGCCATTTCGCGTAGCGTCGACTCTGCGCCGAGTAAAGCACTCATCGCGCGCGGTGTCGAGGTCGTTTCCGCCAATCTGTTTGACAAGGAGTCCCTCAAGCGTGCTATTCGGGGGAGTGAGGTCGTGTTTGGGGTATGTTACATGTACCACCTTTGAGATCGGCGCTGGTTAACCAACCAAAAGGTGACCAACTTCTGGGATCCCGAAGTGTTCCCAGCGGATCCCAAAGGCGCAGGTGAGATCACCCAGGGCAAGAATCTCGTGGACGCTGCGAAAGAGGAGGGTGTCAAGCTCTTCATCTGGAGGTGCGCATGCATGGCTTTGGCTGCTTCCCTTCCTAACTAACATGAATTAGCTCCCTTCCTAACATTAGCGAGCTCACGAAAGGCCTATACTCGCACGTCTACCATTGCGACAGTGCGTCGAATCTCCCTCCTTCTCATTCTGCGATTCTCAACATCTTTGGCAGACAAAGCTATCATCGACATGTACCTCCGAGGCTCGGGGGTTCCTTACTCCGTCCTTTATACCGGCTGGTTCGCCGAGAACCTCTACAAATTCGGCGTGCTCACCAAAGCCCCGTCCGGCGATGGATACAACATCCCGATTCCCCAATTCAGCGCGCAAGACGGCCAGAGCGCGACGTGGGTGAAGCACGATTTGGGCCAGGCGGCACTGGCGTTGGCGCGGAACTATAACACGACGCAAGGAAAAGAGGTCGGCGTCCTGGGTGGGGTATTCCCGGTCATCACGATGAAGTTCACCTACCCGGAGCTCGCCGCGGCGATTGCCAAGGGTGTGTGTTTCGGCCTTGGTTCTTTCGTTTCTCATGATTCATGGCATATATGCAGAGTTAAAGAAGTCAGTGACGTTTGTCCCTGTTCCCACTGCTGGGTCGGAGGAGCTCGACGAGATGGTGCGGTTTTCCCTTCTTCCGCATCCATCTCACTCGCTTTGTCAGTTCCTCTTCCAAGCCAAGATCGGGGTGTATATGGACACACCGTCGCCGAACCCCAAGCTCGTTGCGCTGGGCGTCAAGTTCGGCTCGATGGAGGAGTTCATCAAGGAAGAGATTGTTCCGCGTTTTGCCTAGAGAGATTGTGTCCCGATATTTGTACATGTAACAGAAAAATCATTTAGACGCTACAGCCCATAACCTACAGCCACAACTGCCACAGACGCAAACATAAACACCCAGCCACTCCGAGTCCCCGATCTCGCAAGTGCACTAGCGGCGCCGCCACTCTTCGCCGTGCTGGTACTGGAGGCACTGGCAGATGTAGCTGATTCGGATGGCGTCGCGGCGACAGTATAGCTGACATTCGTCGCCGTATTGTTCGTGAACAACGCGAGACCCACACCGACGCCCGCGTAGTCGAGGTCAAATGAAAGTTGCATCGGGCTGCCGGCACGTGGGAGGGTAGTCACGCTGTTAAAGTTAAAGTTCAGTTCAAGGTCACGTTACGGTTCAACTGCGAAAAGACGTACTTGACAAGTTCCTCGCCCTCATTGTCCACCAGATACGCGGCAGCAACGGCGCCTGATGTTAAGTTGACGTTTAGTGAATAACTGTAAGTTGTGTCCGTCAATTGGCAGTCGTCGGGAGCGCAAATAACGTACGATCCCGCTGGAATATCTCCCAGAGAAACCATGACAAAACTCTGGTTCGCGCTGTCGAAAGAGAGCGGCGGCCACAGCATGCCTACATCGCCATTTTCTTCTCAGTGTTCTCCCTGATTATGGCGAAAACGCAACCTACCGCCATGCCCGGTGGTGGTAATCGTCGCCCTCTTCCTCTTGAACTGACTGCAATCAATCCCAGTCACCTCGACATCGAACTTGGATCCCTTTGCGAATCCGGTCTTCTTGAGCGAGTTGACCCAGCCGCGCATGAGCTGGCCCTGCCAGTTGTTCTGCTGCTCCGGGACGCACAGGACGACGCCAGTGGACCGGGTGCCGCCGCCTTCGTCGGAGCTTGCAAATGGGTACTGGAAGAATGGTTTGGTTATCTTTCGCAGAAAAATGAAGTGGGGAGATGAGGATGCGAACCTCGTCGCACGAAAGACCGGTAGTCGCTGTATTGCAGAATCCGTCGATGCAACCTGACGGGTGCATGGAGTCAAAGGTTCAGTAATTCGAACACAAAACTACGTACCCTGCGCTGCTCGCTTAGCGGCTTTCACGGATTTGTCCAGAGAGCCCGAATAAGCGAGAGTGTCGGTGTTGGAGCCGCTCATGCCTTGATTATGGCGTCAGTTGAGACATACGAATAGATATTGTCTCAGAGGAAGATATACCTTTACAGATGTTCTCGATGAGCTGTTTGAGAAAGAAAGTATCAATGCGGATGTAAAAGTTGGGCAGGGGAAGTGAGCGCACCTCATCGTTATGACCCTTGAGGTAAGGGAATGTCAGTTTCGGGTTGGCCGCTGTGGACGAGAACTCAGAGATGAACCGGCTATTACAACTGTGGAAGGAGACGTACCGCCACATATGCCGTCGTTGCAGGTCGATCCCGGAGCGCAGCCTACAGTCGAAGGACCGTTACTTCTTCATAATTGAGAACGTTGAAGCTTACATTCGCCTCCACAACAGACGGCTCCAGGGGCACAACAGCCCGTTAGAGAACCCGGACAACATACAGCGCTAACATGAAGTTTAGCACTGTAGTAGTGCGTGAAGGACAGAAAGCAAGGCAACTCACCTAGAGTCGCAACAAGTCGCGCCGTTGCATTTCTGTGCCGTCGTGGGGCAGCATCTGGCACAGTCAAACCGTCAGCGGGTGTCTAGAGAAAGAAATTGGCCGCCTGGTACCCCAACACATGACAATTAGTCCCCGATGGACAGCACCCCGTTGGGTATTGAGCATTACAGCACTTGGCGCCCGGGGCACAGCAGCCTGTAGGTGAACGAGTGCAACATGGTCCACTGCGCTCGAATTAGTAGCACCAGAAGGCGGTAAGCAAGCCGGCACTCCGCACCCTGGTTCACAACAAATCTCAGTCGGATTGCCGCATGTTTGCTTTGTACGAGGTGAGGCTTCCAGCACCCACAGATAGGAATTTCACATACCGCAATATCCGGGCAGCAAAATGTGGGCTGGCAGGTGGCATCCGGAGGACAACATGCCTCTTCCAATGCACACGGTACTAAGCGCCGGGAAATCAGCGTCCGTCCGAAACGGCCATCCGAGTCGACTCACTATCTCCGGGAACAACACATTCCTCTTCAGCTCTCGAGTTCAGTGCGAGAAGCGGCGCGAGTGTCGACGAGAGACTGAGTGCAAAGGACATCGTATTGTTGTTGTGGAGATTTACGCCGGTTGCGTTGTTGTACTTGGAGGCCGCGGATGGATTGGCCAGGTTGGGGACGTCCCATTGCGAGTCTGCTAGTGCGAGAGGGAGGAAGAAGGTGATAAAGATGGCCATGGCGAGGGAGAGACAAGTCATGGCGAGCGCCAGAGTGAGCCGCTCACAGCCTCTGCGCATTTAACACGGTGTTGGTGGTAGGCATCGGCCGGAGACAGTGAGACCTTGATGAGCCTAGCTCTGAACGAGAGTGAGATCGTTACCAGATAAGATTGGAATACAGCTTTCCGAGCGAATATGGCCGGAATACGAAGCGCGTTGGTTCATGTACGTGGTCGGGAACAAGACGGGATCGTCACGCGTCATCAGCTTTTGACGAACAGAAGGTTCATCGCTACGCTGGCCTGCTGAGGCTGCCCAGACATCGAACTGTAATCAAAACTATTGTTCTATGCAACCATCATACAGCTTCTCGAATCCGATTCACTGCGGGCACTTCGTTGTTTGGACCAGAAATCAGATCGAATCTTCCAATCCAATCCAATCCAGCTCGCGCGGACTTGGCGTGGTAGGTTAGCGAGTCTCCATCTACGGGAAATTTCATCTATCATTCATCCGTCCTTCCAAGTTCCAATTCCTTCAAGTTCTCCCTGTCCAAAAAAAATCGCCCACTGGCATCAACGACGCGGCATGGGCATGGGTATCGCCTTGCGCTGACTGCCGTCGTACACCACGGGCACCCCGCCAGCAATGTCCAGCGAGAACACAGGCATGTCGGTGACGTTGCCTTTACCCTTCATGAACCCTTTGCGCGCGCGTTTGAGCTCGGTGTGTTCGCGGCAGGCTGTGGGAGGGAGGTGAGAGATGAGAAGAAAGCAGAAAGAAGGGGCGCACCCTCTTTATGTCTTGACCAGTCGGCTTTCTGGCACTCTTTCCCGCAATAAGAGATCTGCAAGCCCAGTGTTAAAATGAGTTAGAATTCCAACTGGAACGCCAACGCACGGTGTGGCATCCCGCACAGCGCTTGAACTCGAGTGCTTTTGTCTCTTGTTTCGTGCACGTCTTTGCGTTGCCGCAGCGCTTGAATACCGCGTTCATGAGCGACGGCCCCGAACCCGGCGCCGAGTCATCGGAAGCTACAGACCCAATATCGTCAGAAGAGGAAAGAAATAAAAACATGAATATTACACACCGTCCGCTTTCAAACACTCGCGCACCCACTTGAGCACAGCAGGTTCGGTCCACAGCTCTTGTGCGAGCCAGCGGTAGTCCTGCGAATCTTCGGGCCCGTTGGGCTGGCGCGGAGATGGGTTTAGCTCAGCTGTGAAAATGAATCAAATCCGCGTACAGAAACTGAGGGGAGAATTGAGAACTGACAAGGGCGCGCTTCCCCAGCGAGGATCTTGGTGAGAACATGCGGATTCGCAGTGGCAGCCAGGCTCAAATACTCCTTCGCCTCCTCCGAGGTCGGGCCATACAGCCTGAACGCCGCCAGGGCTGCGTTATACAGGTGCACCGCGGGTATCCATTCCGTGTGGTTCCGCGCCGACGAGATGATGCCCTTTTGTGGGGCCTTGAAGTCCGTGCCGCCGCGACGCGGGATGGCGTTCTCCGGAGTGCGGCCGGCGAAGCTGTCGATCCAGACTTGGGAGAAGTAGAGGGCGTCGGCGGGACGGGAGGTGTGGAGAAGGAGGGCCCCGAGCCAGGTGCGTTGGCCCATGTTGTCGCCTGGGCAAAGACGAAGCATCTCGATTACTGTTACACTACGTGGAGGAGTCAGAAGAGAGGCCCATCGGATTACTGAGATGGACGACGTACGCAGATTTAGTGTAGTCGTGCTGAACCTCGACATAAAACCGCGCCAGGGCCTGCAGGACGCGCAGATACGGACGCGCGGCCGGAATGTCATAGAAGTTGCCAACATACGGCCCATTGTCGTCGAACGCGGTGGGCCCAAGGACATCTAGCATCATCTTCCTGCCTGCAAGCAAACAATCGATAACAAAAGCCTCGTACCGCAAAACGCACCTTTGACCGCCGCCGTTTCGAGCACCCTCACCGCGTTGACAGTGAGGAACGCCATCTCGATGTGCGCGTCGAGGTTGTTGGGGTCTTTCATCGCCTCCGTGAGGTACGGCACGGCTTCTTTGGGCCGCCCTCGGCGCACAAGGTCGGCAGCTTTCTCAGTCCTGACGATAGTAGGATGAATGACTGATAGGCAACAGCAGAGAGGGAAGGCACGCTTTTTGAGATGCAGCAGATACCATGCCACCTCCGAGACCAACGAGGCTCTCTGCCCCGAAGCGTTTGTCCATGATGAGAGTTGACAGCAAGCACAGACGGTTTTCCCCATCAAATGATCCGCGAGAATTGATGGCCGCGACCACGTGGATGCGACGCGTCTAACGAGTATCAACGGCGGTGCGGGCTGGGAATGGAATCTTATCAATAAACGGGAAAGTACGGTAAGCGGAGGGAGCCGACCTTCTCATCAGTCGTTTTCAGAAAAAGATTTGAAGAAGGGCAGCGGAGAGACGAATGCGAATGAGCATTTCCTTGTAGGAGGGAACTTGAAACACTGAATTGGTCCCTATTTAATTTCAGCTCCAGTCAATCGACAACCTAGTAATTTACCTGAATCTTCTCTCCCCAATTCTATTCCACTTCTTTCCCAACATTCACAGTCAGAAACTTGCATTCGGACGCCTTGAACAGTTGGTTCAAGTTAAACCAACCGCACTCAGGCTCTGGTGTCGGAATTGAGCACATGAGAGTTCATTTAATACATCGCGTTGGTATTCCATAGAAAGCCTACATCTTCCTGGCTAACACGGCAGGTCCGGGGTCGACCCCGGGCTGGGCTTTAGAAGTTGGTCGTAAGTTTTTCCTCTGCACGAGGTTCTAGCTGCTTTACTTTGCCAGTATATATGCCAGTGCCACAAGTCAAGTTTCAACTTCACTTTGAGGTTGACCTTTTTCGGATTGTGGGTAGGTTAAAACTTAAACCTGTTATTAATACGCCGCGTTGGTATGCCTAGGAAGCCCAGTGCATCTTGCGCTACCTAGACTATGTTAAGCATCCTGGTTAACACGAGGTCCGGGGTCGACCCTGGGCTGGGCTTTAATGGTTCTAAATTGTCTTTTTCTGATCGATTTTATCTCGTTCGTAAGCATTTCCTCTACAGAAGCTTCAGCTGGTTTACTTTTGCCTGTGACGCAGAACAAAAGTTCATTTCGAGTTCAACCTTTGACTCTGATTTTTCGAATTGTGGGTAGTTTCAAGCTGTTATTCTCCGAGTTATTGTGAATGTCCAAAGCTGTTATTAATGCACCAGGTTGATATGCATAGAACACCCAGAGGATGCTGCGATGCCCCTTGTACTGGTTAACACGGGTACGGGAGGTCCGGGGTCGACCCCAGCCTGGGCTTTATTGTTTGGTGGGTTAAGCTGCTTTTTGCGACGAGCGGAGTTTCAACTTCACTTCGCGAGTTCAATTTTTTGATAGGATAGGAACCGGCGCAAGGTCCCGAATCGGAACGGCCGGGGCCCGCACTACATACATACAGGCGTCAGTACGTATGCTACGGATGTAACTAACCTCCACCGTTGTGAACAACACTCCCCAACGTTACCCCTCCTGGCCCTGATTTTCATCGGCAGGATATGCGACGCCAACCTGGTTTGGACGTATCCCGGGAGTCAAAGGCCAGTTCCCTGACCTTTCACATAAATCGTCAATATCCAGAGGGGTAGTGGATTGACTAGGAATGCCGTCTCGCGGCTTCAATTAATTACACGAGAAGCCTTCTTGTGACGGTATACAGCTATACGTGAACGTACGAAGGCCAGCGGTATAATATTGTAGATTAGATGCTGTAGATTAGATTGGATGATGTGACCCTAGGTCACATCATCAGATATATACAACTTACACTCGTCCTCCACTACAAACTCGGGACATCGGGAGCCTCGCTCAATAGCGAGTGAGGCCACACGAGGGGCAGGCCAATGGAGCCTTGGAGTGCTCTGACGACACGGCAGACTGCGGCTCAGCAGGAGCAGCGACAACGGATCCCGTTGTCGTGCTCCTAGCCATTTCTTTTCTCTCCCTCTCTATCTATCTCTCGCACCTACTCGCTGGACGTTCCATCGCGCATACGCTCGAGACTGGCTCCTAGCGCCATTATATTCTATTATTCTACTACGAAGACGACTCTACGGTGACGTGGCAACGGATCCCGTTGCCACTTCTCTCTGTTTCGCTCGCTCTAGCTCTACAGGGCTCTCCCGAATTCGCGTAGCATCACAATGGAGCCCACCGCGAGGGCTCTGCACGGCTAGAGCTCATACTCGGAATTTTCGGTTAAATCGTACCCGGGTCTTGGCCAGGGACGACGACGATCCTCCGTCCCGTTTTGGAACTGAAACGACGCTCGCGCGGAGACCCTACAACATCAAAAAGGATTTTCTTTCAACGATGGACCATCGAAGACATCAAACCTTTTTTGTTCTCAACTTCCATGTCGCAGCAAAACCCCCCGTCGAAAAAAGGCTCGAAAGCTACCGCTACGGATCCCGTGGCTGGCACTGCCGACCCTCCTCCTGCTCGCGGTTCGCAAGTGACCGCTGTTGAACACGCTGCGGTAGCCCCGAGAACCTTCCAAAACCCTGCCCAACGGGCAGCTCGCCACAACCCCTCACCCAGTAGTTCGAGGGACGATCAAACTCCTCCTGCGCCCCGCAAAAGCAGACCAGCTCAATCCTAAGGCAGTCGCCCGCTCGGCAGAATGATGAGTGGCCCTAGCTTCGGCAACTCGCCCATTACCCCGTATCACTACCCGGCATCGTCATCGACATCAACTACGTCGCCTATTCCCTTCCAGTTGATAGAGGGTCCCTCTATTCAACAGGCAGTGGAGGACGCTCGTCAAGCTCCGAGTTTTCTTCGTTCTCGCGCTGTCGAGCATGAAGAAGGGCGCAATCGTGCGGAAAGCGGCGCTAGCAATACGACCTTACGCCCCGAAGAAACAGACTCTCTTTCGGAAACTCCTGTCGACGTGCAGGATAATCCTGCAGGCCCTGCTTCGGAATTCCCTACGCCCTCTACAACTATCAGTTCTCTTAACCGTTCGTCTGATAATCCGGAAGATTCCGAGCGGGTCCCGCTCGAGTCTAACTACGGCTCAGGGATACATTCGTTCGACTCGGTAACAGCGGCGCTGCAAGGACACCGTCAGGAACCGGTCCCGATCCATCTACGTCCTGCGTCTCCCGACATGCTATTGCACTACGGCGCGATGCTGGGCCTTCATCTCGAGTCTATTCATGACTCGGTAATCCGTTTCCATGGCGCGTTCGATTCGAGAGAAGACTACGACCTGCTCATAGAATACGGGTCGAACGACGACGCTCTTATTCGGGCTTCCGACCAATACATTACTCTTTTACGGGATGTGGTTCGGAGGTTCACTTCTCCCCATCTCGAGTCTCTTTGGTCGGACGTCTCTTCTGGTGTCGCCAAGATACGCAAAGTCCCTAGCTCCGCGATCTCTGTTAATCCTATAGTCACCGAACACGAAGGAACACTTTATTGCTTGAACGGCGAGCTGTTCACGACGATCGCGCATTTGGTGCTGGCCTTACACCAGATTCTCGTTGGCTTGAACCAGCTTACTGAGAATCAAGCCATTCACGTCTACTCGGTCGACCCAGGGTTTTCCTTAGTTCGGGTCCTCGAACGAACGAAAACCAAGGACAACGTTATCATGGCGTTTGGGTCGCTCCAACTCCGCCTCAAGCTGGCTAACAAGAGAGCGCGCGACACTCTGGAGACAATAAGAAACTCGTTGCTGGGAATTACCCAAAGACCACTCAGCTCTGCCGCTGATGTGTGTGCTTGGCGAACTAACTACAAAACTAAATCTGTAACCGAATAACACTAATCCCAAAACCTCTATACTCTGAATAAGACTTGTGATAGTCAAACTCGTTGTAAATCGGTGTAAGGGAGTGAAACCGAATAACACAAATTCAATCAAATAGCTAATAGACACTAGCGAGTTCAGAACCCTGGGTACAGGGCCTTTGGTGGGGTGCAGGGTAGGTAATTCGAGAGTTTGTAACGCGCACGTAAGACGTACTATCGACGAGCCTTGATGGGGCGGCCAAATACGATGTCCTAGTCCTTAATCGGTAATCTTCCTAGTCTTCGGTCTTCTGTCTTCCTTATTCTGTTCAATCCTTGTTCGCTAATCACTAATCACTAATCACTAATTCTTGTCAAACACTCTGATATCTTGATGTTCGAATAACTCTTGGCTCAATTCACACAGTTCAGATCCGATTTAAAGTTGTAGCCTTTGCAGTCTTGTAGCTTAGCTAAACCCCAGATCGCGGCCTCAATAGGTGGGCGATTCCGTGGCTACAGTGTACCAAAACCCTACTTATATACCCTTGTCTGTGTCATATCTGTGTAGTAAAATATCATGATGGATCGCCGATACCAAGCCCTCGAGTCATAATCGTACGTAGATCCCTGATCCGAATTGTGATTGGTCGTTAATCGGTATGATGCCCCCCAATGGTCCATGTAGCGGTTTTGCCCTAAGTTCCGGTGGATAGTCCTCGTTCGTAGCTCTCCGTGCATATGTGGTTTTTCCCACACGGCCCAGTAGTTCCGAAGTTACGGCCCTTGCGAGTTTTCCGGATAAGGTCATCAGGCTTACTCTGTCGGCTCTCGAGTTTTGTAATCTTCGGCATCCAACGGCTTGTCGCTCTCGGCTCCGATTCGGGTTTCATTGGTCCGATAGGTCCCGGCCCGTGCTTCTCCGCCATCTCATCACAAGTCCGATTATCAAAACTGTTATTCCGAGACTGCCAGGTCTTATTCGGTGTTTATCCCTTTGAGTGTTTTGCACCGGATTGGATGGGTCCAGGCTTGTGGGCTCTGCTGGTATGTATAGACAGAGACTTTGGAATGCGCCGCGGGTCGTCAACCCCATTGCAGACCTTGTTCACTGTTGCAGATATCTCCCAACTAGCTATTCGGGCTCATACTAGTTCTCTGATGTGCGCACCGAATAAGCGCGAAAAGAATGACTTTCCACGCCTGTTCCAGAGAGCGGCTTATCATCTCCCCCATTTTCAAATTCCGACTGTCCCCAGTCGCTGACAGTGCTTATTCGGTGTTTGACTCCCTGACTTGGACTTGACGCGAATCCCATCAACCGTCGGGCATCAAAACATACGTTGCCGTATATGATAAAATCCCGATTAGGTCTTTACCCGTTTTGGGTTGTATGGGTCCTATGCACAGCCCACTTCCTTTTTTGGCCATGAATTGATTTTTCCCGTTTCTTTGCCTTGAGTTCTTCCGCTGTCTGCTTGAAATTACTGCGCCTCGGAGGCCTTCATTTTGCGGTCCTAATAGCCCCTTATTCGGTCGACATTGTTTCTGGGCATTTCTTATTCGGACTTGCTAGGCGTTCAGGGTCTTCTTCCCACGGTTCCGTTAAGCTTCGTATTTGAATTGCGAGGGTTTTCCAGAGTCTTGGTCCAGATCTCCGCAGCTCCTGACTCGGGTCTTGTAAAATATTTGTCCGCCGCTCCATTTCTACGTCAAGTCCCTTTTAATAGGGTCGTGCTCCGTGATCCCTCCATTTCTTCTTCCTTTCCCCATCATGTCCCTCACATCCAACTCTGCCGCGACTGTCGAACTCTCCGACTCCCCATATTGGCGCTATTTCAACAACCCGGATATCCAGCCTCTCCTGGATCTCTTCCGCGACCGCCGTAACCTTTCTGCAAAATCGTTCGCCGCCATGCATCCCGAGGCCGAGGTAGTTTCTGCCGTCAACCAGGCTCTCCCCGTCGTCGTGTGTCTTTCTCTCTCCCTTTCTTTGCTTGTTCTGACTCCCCTCAGCGCATGCTCATGCACCTCACCGGCCGCTTGTCGCTTCCCGAAACTCCTGACTGGCTCGCCGTCATGTTCCTCGAACTCAACGTTTTGATCAACGACATCCCTACGACGAACCAGGAGATGGACGACGACTGGGACTTTTTCACCGTTGACCTTTGGCATGGGGTACGTTATCCGGTCTTCGCTCCTTATTCGGTCTTGTTAATCGCTTTTGAAGGAACCGATCGAGGATCTTGGCTTCCTCCCGAAAAACTTCAAAGTCCCTCCGCAGACCAAATGGTTGGAAGTCCCCGTTCCCGGTCGCACTCTTCGCCGTACCGCCAAAATCGTTGCTCACCCCTCCGACCCCGAGTTGTCCGACGACGAGGACGATGACGAGGATCTTGTAATCGTCCCGCCAAAGTACGTTCTCCCTTGTTTTTTGTTCTTTTATTCGTTTTCTGATCTTGGGTTATTTAATTTCTCTTAGATCCCAGTCGAAACGCAAGCGCCCGGAGGAATCTGAAGTGGAGTCCGAAGGAGATGAAGAACCCGCCGACTCGCGTCGCCGTCCTCAAAAACGCCGTCAGAAGGAACCAGCCGCTGAGTACGTTATTCGGTCTTCTTATCTCCTCGTCCTGATCACTCCCCTAATTTTAGGGTCAAACAAGAGCCTCCGATTAAGGATAAATCGAAGGGGAAGGCCACAGCCGTTCCGGTACGTATTCCCCTCTTATTCGTTCTTCAGTCTTCTTCTTGCTAATTGTTGTTCGGTAGAAGACTACGCCTTCCAAACGCAAGCCCCGCGGCACACCTAGTGTCGCAATCATCGAGGACTCCGACGAAGAAGCGGAAGCTCCCAAGCCGTCGACCACTAAGAGACCCCCGAAGGCCAAGGTTCGTCCGAATACGTTATTCGGTCTTCTTCTTTATTCTGACTTGAACTTCTTCCAGTCCGAGGCTCCATCGAAAAAGGACAAGGCTTCGTCGGCCAAGGGCAAAGGTTCGGCGGCTAAGAACGAGGCAGATGACGACGAGGACGATGCCCCGGTGCGTCCATCATCTCTCTCTTTCTTGCTACGATTCACCCTCCCTAGGTCGTCGACGAGCTTGATCCTACTTATCGCGAAATCCTCAAGCGAGCTGCCCATGGCTTTGTCCACGTCTTCAAGACTCCGCACTCGAGTACGTCTCTTCTTGGCCCATCCTTGTCTTCTTGACGATTCTTGAAAAGCTTCTTTTTCCTTCGACCATCCCACGGACGGCAAGTTCCATTTCGGCGGTATTCGGGTCTCCAACGCCAAAACCTTGCGCAAGACTCATCTTCTCGAAAAACACTCCTACCGCGGTCGCGTTATTCCGGATGCCGGCCCCGACGAGTACCCCCCGCTATTCCCCGCTCATTGCGAACAACTTGCGTACTGCTACCGTCGATGACACCGACGTAGTTCGTATTTCTTCTTATTCGGTCTTGACTTTTGCTTATTCGGTCTTCATTTCTAGCCCAACTGGCCTTGCTCTGAATGCAATGCCCGCGGCCGCGTTTGTGTTCGCCTCGGATATGGCATTCAATGCGTCGCTTGCAACTCCGAAAAGGACAAGGGCAAGTATTGTGACCATACTTTTGCCAGCTCGCACATCGACAAGATCATGTCGAATATTCGCCCGCTGATCTTCGCTTCCGAATACGGTAATCTGTCTTCTTTATGTCCGAATAATCTTGTTCTGACTTGGTCCTCGTAGTCGGTCAACGCGCTGTAGTCGATATGCAGGAGTCCATCTCCCAGATGAGCGCCATCACCCTCGCCTACCGCGTCGCCGCTCGCAAGACCATGGACTCCCTCAGCGAGTTCTACCGCTATGTCTCGGACGTTCTTGAGACTCATGGCAACGACGGCTTGGAACGCCGCATCGAATGGAACGACGGCACCAACGTCGACTTGATCGACCACCTCGACGAGTTCTTCAAGACGCACGAGGGCTTCATGCAAGGCTATCCGACCTCGTTGAAGAACCTCCTCGACACTCGGAAGAAGGTCAAGACCGACAAGGACAAGGATGCGGAGGAAGACAAAGATGAGATCGAAGACGATAGCGCCCCCGTTGGCACTGAGGTACCTATTCGGTTTTCGCTTAATCGTTCTTGACTCAACTTTCTCCAGCCTGTCGCTTCGACCTCGTAGATCTTTCCTCCTGCTTGATCGTTCGTCTCGTCGAGTTGTTCATAGTCGTTGTTGTACCGCCGGCGTTGTTTTTGTCCTTTTTATACTCTTGTCGCACCCTCATAACGAATAAACCGCCGCCTGATTTGCTTCTTTTTGCTGTGTGATGTCCGATTAAGAAGTCCGAATTAGATATGTGCCTTATTCTTGTAGGTCCCGAAGTCCGTTTAACTTGATCGGTGTCTGCTTTTGATCGGTAATCTTCAACTTCTTTTGATCGGTGTTCAGAAAGAGCGAATAGAGTCTTGACAGTGATGATTGCAGATCCCTGTGTTAACGGATATATCAATCTGCGCAAACATGATGGGATTGAATTGGATCGTCCGGTTCTTGAGGATTGGTAAGAAGATTTTGCTTGGTCCATGCGGTGCACAGGCTGTTCTCCTGCTCGGTCGCTCTTATCGATGAGTTTTCCATGTGCATTTCGGAGTTCGCGCGAGTTTTTTCCGCTTGAAACCATCACTCTCCCCCATTTTTTAAATATTCGCTGTCCCAGCGAACGATTTCTATAAATGAGCGATCTTCTTTCCCCCATTCTCTTGTCTGAACGGTCCCTCCGCACAGTCTCTCGTCTTCCGACCACTTTCTTCCCAACCGAAAAGACTCGTTCGTCGTTGTTCTCAACCGGGCCTCCTCGCAGTCCTTTATTCGGTGTTGCTTATTCGCCCTTGCCAGCTTTCCTCGTTGATTCCGGAGCCATGTCTTCGATTTCCATGCATGCCCCAGTCCCAGCGACTGGTAGTCCGTCGTTGTGGTTCCGCACCACCGTCGAAGAGATCTTCCCGTCCATCCTTGCTGCTTCGGCGTCCATTACCGATGCTTCGTCTGCCGACACCGCCGCCGCCGCTGCCAAGTTAATCGGTGGAATGTTCGGTGACCTGGTGCGTCTTGTTCGCTCTTCTGAGTCGGCTTTTCGCTTATTCGTTCTTCCAGGAGAAAGCGCTCAACAATTCCGGCCAGCTCAACCTTGCTGCTTCGGATCCAGCGCTCCTTCAGCTCTTCAAGGACGTCCAGAAGGCCCTTCTCGTCGTCGTTCTCCGTGCCGAACAAATTGGAAAGCCCACCGCGATTACCAAGAAACACATTCTCAATTGTAACCTCATTCTGGGCGCAACCCATACAGTTTGCGACCTGGCCGTCTTGTTCGCCAAGCAGCGTGTTGCAGTGAGTCTTATTCTGTCTTGTCCTGAGTCCAACTGCTTAATCGGTCATTTTCTAGGCCGCTGCCGACCAAGAGCGCCGCCAGAAGGCTGCCGCCGATGCCGTGAGTGTTTTCTTCCGAGTCCGACTTTATTCGGTCTTCTAACCACACGTTCCAGATGGCCGCTAAGCGCACCGAGAAGGCCAAGGTACGCCATTCTTCTAACTTGCCCGCGTATCCGAATAAGCTTCTTGCTGACTAGTTCTTGCTCTCCCAGGTACAGTTCTCTTGGTTCCCCGCATTTGCGAATTTCTTCCACTCCGAACAGGTCGCTGCCGAAGCCGAAGCCAAGGTACGAGATGTTGTTCTTGAAGTCCGAATTGCGA
Source organism: Mycena amicta (assembly GCA_029282125.1). Classification (NCBI taxonomy): domain Eukaryota; kingdom Fungi; phylum Basidiomycota; class Agaricomycetes; order Agaricales; family Mycenaceae; genus Mycena; species Mycena amicta. The sequence goes on along the minus strand of JARIHP010000031.1, from coordinate 278,957 downwards.
TCAACGTCCTTCATTCTTCAGGAGAAAGCCCTCGTCGCCAATGCCAACAAGGTAATCGTTCTTGTCTTCCTCGTCTTCGCAACCACCTTAATCTGACCAGCGACAGATCATCGAAGTCGACGACGATGGCGAGGTGGGCTGCCTCTTTCATTGCCACCATTCGGAACACGTTGTTTACGAATGCCCGTACAAGGTCAAGGCTGGCGCTGCTTCAAAACGTCGCGCCAAGAAGGTACCTCTCTCCGAGCTACACTTCCGGCGTTATAACCAACCCAAGGAGGCCAAAGGCAAAGACAGCGGCCGTTCGGCCAACAAGGACGACGCTATGGTCGTGGATTCGGAGGGTCCCTCCGGCAACAGCTCCAGCAACAAGGACTCGGCGACTACTCTGGCAAGTAGTCCATGTCCGAATAACCTTATTCTGAATCGCTTATTCACCGAATAGATCCACTCCAGCCTTGTTCCCTTCCAAGTCCGTGCTTCCTTTTTCGTTCGGAGTTGAACTAATCTTCTCACGGCAGGTTGACAACGACGTCGCCTTTTCGATCCTCAGCTCCGGTGCTCGCGAGTTCCTCGGTCAGGTTGCTCCCATCGTTGGGGCGTTCTCCGGTCAAGAGGAGCTTTCCCTGTCCAACAAGCAGCTCAGCGACATCATCGAATCGCTTCAAGGCCAAATCGTTGTCCAGGTTCAGATGCTCGCTCATGCTCTGAACAATTACAACCGTCTTTCCGACTCGTACATTTCGCTCGCAGCCGGCTGCAAGAGCCGTGGCATGTCCATCGCCGAGACCGTCCCGTAAGTTCGACTTGTTCGGATCCCCTTCATCGCTAATCGGTCTCGTAGCAACATCGACGAGTACTTGGCCGTTATTCAGGGCATCGCCAAGGTCGCTACCTCCGATTAAGCGGTAGTGCGTAGGCTCACGTCTTCTGCCATATCCCGGTCCACTTCTTCCGTCACGGCTTCATCGCAACTGTCTTTATCCCAGATCCACCCGTTCCTTAGTCCAGACCACCCGTACACACCCCTCTCCCCAGACTCGGCCGAATTGTTGTATACCTACACCGATGCTCTTGATGTGGCATGGAGCGACGAGGATATTTCGTGGGCTTAGCCTAGTTTGTACCCAAGTCCCACCTGTATAGCCAGCTTGCTTAATCGGTGTTTTGGTCTTTATTCGGAGTCTTGTTCTGAGTCGGTGTCTTCGTCATCCGAATTAAGTCGCATATCCCCGAATTGCAGATCTTTGCCATCCGCTACGTCCTGATCTTCCAACTCTGCAGCCATCTTGTCAAGTTCTTCTTTTTCCATGTCAATCAGCTTCTCGACGTCTTCGGTTAACTCGATCTTCCGCCTTTGTTCGTACGGAATAACCCGGAAGCGACCCACTTTACCCGGATACACGGCACCGTTCAGTTCACAGACGAGGTACGAACCCCCTTCCGTTCTTCTGACAACTACCATTGGTCCTAGATAGCGGAATTTCGCTTTCTTGTCCAAGCTCTTTTCTATCCGTGTATTCCGAATAAGGACTATATCCCCGGGTTTGAAGTTGAAGTCCATAATCGTATACTTGTACTTCAATTCGTATCTCCGGACAGCTTCTCGTTTTTCCCGGTCGACTCTTCTTCGCATTTCTTCAACGTGCTGTCGATGTTTTGCCAAAGATCTTGCGCGTAGACCTATCAGTTCAGCCGTAGAGATTATCTTGGCCGGGTATTCAACCAGCCAAGTAGCTTCTACTATGTCAAGAGGCAACAGAGGATGACATCCGGTGACGGCGTAGTATGGGGAGCACCCTAAACCTCGTCGTACAGTTATTCGGTCTGCCCAGATTACCTGAGGCAGGAACCAGAACCACTTGTTCGGATTTCCTCCGCACGCCTTGACAACCGATTGACGCACATCTCGATGTCCCCTTTCCACTGGTCCATTCGCTTGAGAATTGTACGGCGAGATGTTTATTCCGGTAATTCCATACTTCTGTTCTAGCCAAGCCAGAGCAGCCAGGAATTGCGGAGCATTGTCTGTGACGATTTCCGCCGGACACCCCCATCGACAGATTACGTTCTCCAGCAGGAAGTTGCCCACTGCAGCAGCGTTATCCGCTTTTAATGCTTTTGCTTCAAGCCACCGACTAAGAGAATCTCTTGAAGCGATTACCAGTTTATAGCCATTCGAGGTTGCACCCATGACCATTACATCCGTATGCACCTTTTGGAATAAGGTCGGCGTTGTAGTCGGCACAGGCGGTATTCGGAGTAGTTTGCTCTGGCGTACTTGGCACATGTGGCACGTTTTCACGTACCAGGACACGTCCCTTTCCAATTCCGGCCACCAAAGGCGAACCTCCAAGAGCGATTTAGTCGCGAAAGCCCCGCGATGTCCCAGACTATCATGCGCAGCCTTCATCGCATACATTCGGTGTTCTGGCTGAACCACAAGTTTGTGCATCCCTTGCCTGTCTTTTCTGAATAACCTTCCGTCTTTACCGAGATAAAACTGTGTTGAATACTTGATGAGTGCCGCGTATGCGCTGTCCGTAAAACCCCCAGGTCTCTTGATTGGATTCTTCAACCACCGTTGCAAAACTCTTATTCGGTTATCCAACATCTGTGCCGTAGACGATCTTCGGTCTTCAGGGTAGGTTTCTCGCTTCTTTGGATCCCACTTAAATGCTTCGTCCGGTAGAAGTTTTTCACCCTCCTTTACTTGCGAAGTTACGTAGTGCGGTATCTCGACATTCTCGACCGAATAAGCTTTTCGGACTATGGCTACTTCTTCTCGGAAGTCTTGATAGTTCGCCACGCAGTCGGTGTAGAAGGACATCATCGTTCCTTCATAAGATCCCCGCTCTTGATCGGTAAACACCGTGTTCAGATATCCACCTCTGGTGTCTATTTTATCCTTGAAGTCATCGAACTTCAACGGTTGCGGAATCGAATAGTCCCATCCAGGATCTACACCGGGTAAATGCATTTCAGGAGCTTCATCATTGTCCGGATATTCTTCGTCGCCGGGTACCACGTCCCTTCTAGACAGTCCATCCGGTGTGAACGTTTTGCCCTTGACATGCCTTATTCGGAAATGGAACATCAGGATCTGCTCTATCCACCGATTAATGGTCGCATTCGGGCCCATGCCAGGATTATCCAGCATCCCCTTAATGTACAACGCGTCGGTTTCCAGAATAAGGTTCCTATGCCCTAATAACCAATATTGCATGTATTCCAGTGCACGTTTTATTCCGTATAGTTCCCGTTTTGCTTGAGAGAATCTGGCTTGTCTTTCATCGAACGGCAGAGACGCGAACCTCGCATAATAGCGCTTCTTCGGATCTATCGGGTCTACTTGGTAACAAGTAAGACCACAACCCTTGTAAGAACTATCCACTTGAAGTACGGTCTCGACAGCAGGGTCATCAGACAAAGGCCGAATAGCCGGGCAATCCACCACAGCTTGTTTTAACCTGTCCATTGACGCTTGTTGTCTGGTTCCCCACTCAAATTCCTTCCCCGCTCTTAGTAATTCATTAATCGGTCCAGCAAGGATCGCAAAATCCTTGATGAAATGCCTGATATAAGTCAGGACTCCCAAAAATTGTCTTACTTCGGAGACATTCTTCAGTGGAGGCCATCTCTGAATAACGCCAACTCTGTCCGTAGACGGTCTTCTGCCTTCAGCCGAACACGTATGCCCAACCACAACGAACTCTTCGGCACAGATTACAGCTTTCTTCCCCGAGACTGTTAATCCACAGTACTTGAGTCGCTGCAGAACCCTATTCACATTTTGCATGTGCTCCCAAACGAATCTTCTTATTCCGGGATTCTCCTTGATGGTTTCTTCCTCCCCGTTTTCCATGATATATCTCGAAGCCGGTCCTCTCAGGGGCACATCATCGATGTATGGTCTGGTAACATGTGGGACTTCCTCCCTTAGAGCGTAGTTGACGTCGTCGTGGAATATTGGAACCGAATTAGTCCATCCTTGAGGTAATTTGACTAATCGGAGCGCCCCGAACGGTGTTTGGAACGTTGTGTAATCTCTCGAGGTTTCTGCTAGATCCCTAGCGTCATATCCCGAATAAAGATCCAACACTCCTCCGCACGCTCTTCCCGAAAAGTGGTCCGCCAATTCTTCAGTTGCCGGTGGAATCCCTGAATGGGCGATAGTCACCGCATTCAACGATTCTAGGGCGTGAACCAGCCGAATACTCTTCCCATCCTTCTTGATAACCCCGAAGAACTTTGATCGGTAAGAAGCATTTGACGATTCGTATACCCCCGCGTCGATTTTCTGTTTTATGACTTTGCAGAACTCTTCAAGTTGTCCTCTCGGTATAGGAATGCTTTTCTCCACCCAGACCGTATGAGCTACTGTGGGTATCTCGATAGGCGGAAAGAAATCATATCTTAGTGTTCCCCGTTCTTGATCGTTCCAGGCGAATGCTTTCTTCTGGTTAACAATCATGTTATGCATGAGCATTCTTTCTTGTGGCCTTAGGAAGTCTCCTGGGTGTGCACTATCAATGAAATCCTTCCTGTCTTGTTCATAGCGCTCCACAGGCACGTATTCGGTCGGCCGAGTTGGTAATTCAGGCATTCCCTCTAAAGGATCTCCCAGAATTTCCCGTTTTATTCGGTACTTTTCCGGCACTTCCCCATAGACAGGTCTGACCTTTAGGGCAACTGGCTTGTACTTCTTTCCCAGAAACGATGCCACAGGTACTTGTTCGGTAATCGAACCGTTCTTCTCACGGTCAAACCCCTCTTGAGCGCATTTGGGGCAGGCTTGATCATGATCCGAACAGTGCACTTCCTCAACTCCGAATTGCGCTAGTGGCCTTATTCGGCCCTTTTCATCTTCCACTGCATCTACCACTCTCTCTCCCCAAGTCAGCACTGGTACGACCTTCCCGTCCGGTCCTTTCTCCAGTGGTTCTTCTCCCGCATACATCCTGAGCAACTTCTTCGCTTCCTCATCTTTCTCCAACCCTTTGCTCCCTTCACTCGCCAAAAGATAGGCTAACTGCAGTTCTTCCGAAGTGAAGCTAGTCCCATTCTTAGGCAGAGTGTACCCCTCTATTCGCATTTCTCCATCTTCATCAAAACCGAACTTCAGTCCGAATTGCTCGCCTCCCCAGTCTCCAACCAGTTCCTGGGCGAGTTGTGAAAATCCGCTTCCATTTCCACCTTCATCAACTGCTCTCTACGTATCTTCTGTGCCTTCTGCTCCTTCACCTCCTCTTGAATTTTCTTGATGTTCGTAGTCGCGGAGAACGCTCCCCTGGCTTGAGTCGGAATAACACAGCGTCTTGTACCATTGGGGTCCTTGATGGTGAGCGTTTGCGTCCCATCGCCTTTATTATCGACCCTTGACTCAGTCAAGATGTCGAAAGGCCTTCCCAGTAATATCTTGTACGCCGGTTGATCGATAACGTGAACTTGAAGGTAGATCGGTATATCTCCGAATAAGAAACACACGTTCCGCGCTAGCCCAGCGGACTTCTTCAGTTGCCCATTCGCACTTTGCATGTAGATCTGAGCATCAGGATCCCAAGGAATCCCTAACTCTTCAGCTAGCGACAAAGCCATAGACACTATCTGAGATCCACTGTCTACTACGCTTTCCACATGTTGCCGGGCAGCTACCAGCGGATGTACCACCCTTAGCGACGCAGAACTGGTTCCCGAATAAACTTGTTTCGGTGCTTCTTGATCGCCCAAAGAAGACATGTACTGTAGATATGGGTCTATAGCCACGTAACTCCCCGGAATAGTGCCTAGGTCTTCTTCGGTCGAGATATAGAACGAGTCTACTCTTGGTAGGTCGTCCAGATCTATGGCATCATCTTGCAGTAGTACTTGAACGTTGTCCTCCATGAAGGGAAACGCGGATTCTTGATCCAGAACTCCGTTGAGTAGAATAGGCTTAATCGGTTGTCTTATTCGGCTCATAGATTTCCGAAGTTCTTTTGCATAACCGGGCGACATCGAAACCAAGTCTCCGACACTTATGTCATTGACCATAGTTTTCTCTGTCCGATTGACCAGCTTCCGAATAGTGTTTTCGTCGTCAAACTTGGTCACCAGCTTATACGCTCTTTCACCGGTTCTGGGAAGAAGGTCCTTTTTCGGTACTTCGCGTTTAGGCGACTCCGAATGAGGCTCCTTGCGTTGTTCGTACCTCATCGGAGGATCTTCATTTTCCGAGTCTTCTCCCTTAAATCGGGCTCGCCTGTCTTTCTTCGGTATCTCCACCTCTTCCTCCTCTTCCTCCTCTTCACCTCCACTATCATCCGTAGCAACTGCTTCCACGCTAGCCGGTCTGCCTTTTCTTCGCCAATTCGTATCTCTGTCTGCGGCCGATGTTCGGTTCTCCGGAGGCTTGGCCAATTGAGGAGTCTTGCTTTCGTTCCTGCCTCTAGCCTCCTTCCTCGAACTGTCTAGAAATTTGGATTTGGGCTTTGTCCGGACTTCTTCAGTTGCTCCCTAGTAGCAACCAATTGGTCGAGAACTCCCCCATTTCCCTTGTTCTGTGGGCTTTGTACAACATTCAATAAACTCAGCAGCTGCCCCATGTCAACCAGTCCGCTGCTTTGTGGAGCTTGAGTTGTTTGAACGAACTGAGGGGTCACTCCCGGTTGTTGTCCATATAACTGCACGTTATTCGGAATCGAATTGTCTTGTTCGGTCGTAAAATGCGGTGGAGCATCTCTTCCTTGACCGTGCGAATACGAGTTCGATCCGCCAGAATAAACTCCATTTCTGCCCATTTGACTCATTTGTTGCAATTGTCTTGCCATAATAGCTTGTTGAGCCCTAGCAGATCGCAGCTCGTCTTGAGTGGTATCATAGAACTGGTCCAACTGGTCCGGATTTGCTGCTTCATTCATGAACGATTGTTGATACAGATTTGCGCTAGCCGGGTTTGCAGATTCTCTTTTGCGGTGCCATTCCTCCACCTTTTGATCTCTTGACAGATGTTCGGGATATCGTGGAATGAACAAGTTCCCCGGTAACCTTACTTGTCCGTTCTCAATCACAACTTGTCCCCGATCAATTTTGTCGTTCTTCCTCTGACAATCTTTCATCATGTGTCCCTTCTCTCCACACCAATGACAATTGATATCCTCGATCGCAAAGTGTGCCGGTGGAGCCATTCGATAGGGGTTCGGTTCCCTACTGAACTGGTTGCCTTGCGGCGGACGATATTCGTTGTTCTGACCGCTATTCGGAGGCGGCTTTGCAACTCCCTGATTAAGAACCCGAGCTTGTTCTGCTACAGCTTCAATCTTCTTCATAGTGTCTTGCATTTGCTTGTCCCTTACAACGAAGGTGTCCTTCATCGCGGCGATTTCCAATGCGAATCCTTCCAGTTGGTCCGTGAATTCACGCTTTACTGCGAACGGTATCCCAAAAGAGCCCTTATTCGGTGCAAGGGGTTCGACAAGTGATTTCTCGTCGAGTCTTCCTCCACTGATCTCGAATAAGGCTTCTCTTCCAGTCCAATTGTCCGCCAGATAAACTGCTACTTTCAGGACTTCCAGGTAGGACATCTTGTCACCCCTTCTCTTAATCGCTTCTCCCACCCCTGCAGCTGCTGGTACTGGAACACCGTCTGGTCGGATTATTTGAGCTACTCCGGGCAAGTTCATTGCGTCTTCAATCTGCTTCGCGAATTGCTGGTCGAAGGTCTTCAGAATGGTCCCCACTAGGTTAACATTTGTAACTTGTGCCGGAGGTTTCAGTAATTTTGCTGCCTCCGCTTCGAAGAATATTTTGAATCGCTTAATCTTTCCTAGATCTGCCCGAGTACACCCTTGGGCTTCCTCACAGATCTCACGAAGTCTGACTAGCGATCCCTTTTCATATTCCTCTAATTCGGGGTATAGCTCTTTTACCGCCTTGATCCATTCTGCACAGGTGAAGGTGTCCGCGAACTCAGCCAGCATCTGCCATCCTTCCCTGATGTTTTTGTCGTCGAGGTATGAGATGTACTTCTCCTTCTTTGTTTGTTCCCCTGTTATTCCGCCTTGCTGAATAACTCTTGCTACTTCTTCAATAAATCGGTCCAGCTGTTTGTAGGCTTTTCCATCGAACTGGGGCCTCCCCGACTCCCAAGTCTCTGGTATCTTGAACCTCGTTGCTGCCTGAGGCCTATTCTCATTTCCGTTGTCTCCCATCTCTGATCGGTCTTGTGGTTGTTGTTGCGGTGGTGGCTCTTGTAATTCTGGTGTGGGTGTCCTTAATCTGGACGGTCCTGCTTCGCTCTGGGCAGGTTGTTTCTTCTTAACAGTCTTCTTAATCGGAGCTTTTGGAACACGAGTGTTTCCTAACGGTGGAACCGAATTTCTTTCTGCTCTCTGAGAGTTGGCGCTAAGTCTAGCTTTTCCCGAGGAAGACGTGATTGGTTCGCTTGTATGGAAAGTCCGGAGTTCTTCTTCTCCGCGTAGTAGCTGCTGGAAACTTTTCTTTGGTGCAATATTTGAACTTTTGTAGTTCGAATAGTGCCTCTTCTTTCTTCCTCTGTTTTGCGCAAAAGGGGTGTTAAGCCTTTCTAAATCGTTCTCGATTTACCACCCCTCGCGGTGGGCTCCAGATGATGTGTGTGCTTGGCGAACTAACTACAAAACTAAATCTGTAACCGAATAACACTAATCCCAAAACCTCTATACTCTGAATAAGACTTGTGATAGTCAAACTCGTTGTAAATCGGTGTAAGGGAGTGAAACCGAATAACACAAATTCAATCAAATAGCTAATAGACACTAGCGAGTTCAGAACCCTGGGTACAGGGCCTTTGGTGGGGTGCAGGGTAGGTAATTCGAGAGTTTGTAACGCGCACGTAAGACGTACTATCGACGAGCCTTGATGGGGCGGCCAAATACGATGTCCTAGTCCTTAATCGGTAATCTTCCTAGTCTTCGGTCTTCTGTCTTCCTTATTCTGTTCAATCCTTGTTCGCTAATCACTAATCACTAATCACTAATTCTTGTCAAACACTCTGATATCTTGATGTTCGAATAACTCTTGGCTCAATTCACACAGTTCAGATCCGATTTAAAGTTGTAGCCTTTGCAGTCTTGTAGCTTAGCTAAACCCCAGATCGCGGCCTCAATAGGTGGGCGATTCCGTGGCTACAGTGTACCAAAACCCTACTTATATACCCTTGTCTGTGTCATATCTGTGTAGTAAAATATCATGATGGATCGCCGATACCAAGCCCTCGAGTCATAATCGTACGTAGATCCCTGATCCGAATTGTGATTGGTCGTTAATCGGTATGATGCCCCCCAATGGTCCATGTAGCGGTTTTGCCCTAAGTTCCGGTGGATAGTCCTCGTTCGTAGCTCTCCGTGCATATGTGGTTTTTCCCACACGGCCCAGTAGTTCCGAAGTTACGGCCCTTGCGAGTTTTCCGGATAAGGTCATCAGGCTTACTCTGTCGGCTCTCGAGTTTTGTAATCTTCGGCATCCAACGGCTTGTCGCTCTCGGCTCCGATTCGGGTTTCATTGGTCCGATAGGTCCCGGCCCGTGCTTCTCCGCCATCTCATCACAAGTCCGATTATCAAAACTGTTATTCCGAGACTGCCAGGTCTTATTCGGTGTTTATCCCTTTGAGTGTTTTGCACCGGATTGGATGGGTCCAGGCTTGTGGGCTCTGCTGGTATGTATAGACAGAGACTTTGGAATGCGCCGCGGGTCGTCAACCCCATTGCAGACCTTGTTCACTGTTGCAGATATCTCCCAACTAGCTATTCGGGCTCATACTAGTTCTCTGATGTGCGCACCGAATAAGCGCGAAAAGAATGACTTTCCACGCCTGTTCCAGAGAGCGGCTTATCACCGCGTCGACGACTACCGAAGTCCGCATCTCTTATGGAGATAAAGGAGCTGAGGATGACCTTCGTCGTTTCGCCTCCCGTCCGGATTACGGAGGGTACCTTCGTCAATTCAACGCGGAGGCCTTGAACAATGTACTACCCTCGGGCCCTGAGATTGATTGGGAAGCTGTGTACAAGAACGGCAGGAATCCCAAGCATTCCCCTCCTCCTTTCAGGCCTTCAGGCCTTCCAGCAACTTCAGTGCTGAGTAGCGGGTCCCGCTATTCAGCTGCAGTACCCATCTCCACAGTTCGCTTTAATCAACCCGCTGTTTCTCAGTTCCGTTCGATGCCCGTTCCGGCAGTACGTACGCTACCAGGTTCGAATATTCGATTCGAGACGACGGCATCGGTTCCCGCTGCTACGTCTGGGGGGCCATCGCTGATGCACGCGACGCAGGGAAATATTGTTCCCAACTCCCTTACTACGTACCCATCCTCTTACATTCCGAGGATGGCGTATGGCGCCATTGCGAACAATGCCCGTACCGGATTAAACCCGACACAAACTCCCATTCGCAATAATGGGGGGCGTTCTCCTGGAGGTAGCGGATCGAATGGAAGTAGCTCCTCACGAGGAAGTAGCCGAAATGGTGGTGGTCGAGGTCATGGTGGACACGGGTCCCCCCTCCGGTTCCCGGAGGGAATCCCCCAGCTGGCTATCCGGGAGGTAATGGAGGAGCTCCGCCGCCTGGCGGAGGAGGACCTCCTTTCCCTGGAGCGCCTGGAGGATTTCCACCTCCCGGTCCTGCCGCTCCTCCAGTACCAGCTGTGGCGCCCGATCCTTATGCTTTCCAATGGCAACTCAATCCGAAGCTGAACATCAGCGTCGTTCCTTCTTGGAACGGGAAGGGCGACACGATTATTGAGTATGTTATCGAGATGGGAAACCTCGCGCGTCTCGGACAAGCCATGCACCAGCACCTAGCCCAGATTGCTCCTACCCATTTCCAAGGAGCTGCGAAGAACTGGTGGAACGCGCTCCCAGAATTGGTCAAACGAGCTTATCAGATTGACTGGACCAATCTACTTGAAGGTATCGCGGCTCAATTCCTGACGTCCAAGTGGATGAAGGATCGCCTTCGAGTCTTCGAGGAAATGTGTTTCCGACAATCCGGACACGGAGACGAAGAACCTATTGAGTTCTTCCAACGACGCATCGTCTATCAGCAGTTCCTTAACTCCGAAGACGACGAGCCTACTGCCGTCAACAAGATTCTTCGCACTCAGCCAGAGGCTTGGAAGGATATTGTTGACGAATTGCGCTGCCCTTCGATAGCGATTCTACTTCAAGTGGCGGAGCATTACCGCGATAACTTGATCTACGCGTGGAAGACGGGCGAGTTTATGCGCAAAATGATGAGTTCGAGCGAATCCAAAGGAACTTCGGCCTCCGCCAACGGACGTCGTTACTTCCCACGTCGGCAAGCTAACGCCAATCTTGTTACCGTAGAAGAGGAGGATGATTCGAAGGGTCCCTTCGATGAGACTCTTGCGGAAGAAGTAACCGACGAGGAGGGCAGTGACCAGGAAGACAAGGAAGCTCACGTCGTCGATACTCGCAAACTGGGTCGCGCCAATAGTCGTACCAAGTTGGAATGGCCGAGAGGTCAGCGGTTCAAGGGCAAAGACTTCCCTCGCGACGACTCGGTCAAGACGGACCCGAAACCGAACGGCGAGTGCTTCATCTGCACGAGTCCCTTCCACTACGCCAAGGATTGCTGTTACGCGCGCGCATTCCTAGTCCTATTTTGACCTACTCGAACACCCAGTCACACCTCTGTCACGCCGATCGGACTCCGAGCACACTTCCAGCCAACCTTGGTCTCGCCACTACGACTCCTTTTCAAGCAATGGGTTTTAACGCAATGAAGGATTACTGAGCGTTTCCCTTTATCTTGTTATTCCTTTCACTATCGCTTCGGCCACCTCTCGGACACCGATGTGACTTACTAGTCACACATGTCACATTCCTATCGGCCTCCCTCGCACTCCAGTTCCATTCCTAACACCTGCGGAACACTAACTCGAGTTGCACTCCATTCACCCCTTTACTTACGCCATCCTCTTGCACCCTTCATTCCAACTCCCGTTTTCACCTTGGATACTTATGTGACTTCATTGTCATGTTGCCTCGGAGCTCCTAACAACTCCGAGTCAAATCCGAGTTCCTTATGTTCTTGTTCCTTTTGATTCCTTACCGTTCTTACGATCTTGCTTTCATCTCCCAGAATCCGTTCAGCCACTATTGTGACTTTACTGGCTTCATTGACTCGGAGCTCCGAACAACTCCGAGTCTATTTCAAGTTACTTACCTTCTCTTGGTTTGTCTCATACGTCCTAGCGACTCCGAGACCATTCCAGATTACTTACTTCTGCTTATCCGTTCATCCGTTCATCCGTCCTTACTTCTTAGCTTCTTCAACTCCTTCGGAGTTCCTTGTCCTTGTTCTCTATGTCCTTCTATGTTTGCTCTTGTTCTACTTATGATTACTTCCTTGTTTCCTTCATAGCTCTTGTTCTCTTTACGCTACTTTCTTGTCTTCCGTTTACAGTTACATTCCTAGTATAAAACCTCTAGCTACTGTCTCTGTACCTTAGCTTGAAAATTGACGTTGTCTATGCCCTTGAGGTTCCTCTGACATTGTCTCTCGTCCTTCCTCTGCCTTCGCCTTCGTCTCGACTCCGGAGTTATTCAAGAACCCTTCGGATGTCTATTCCTTCACTTCAACTAGTTGTTGGCCTATGTCCGGCCGACTTCTGGTCACACTCGGTCACGCCTCGGTCTCCGACCTCTCCGATTTCACTTGGTACCTTTGGCGTTCCACTGCGACCTAGTCTTTGTCTGTCCAGTCGGCTTGGGGTCCAGACTGTCGCACACCCTTTCCATGCTGTGGTGTTTGCGAGAATAAGCCGCTTTACTATTTCCACGTTGGACTACTGATGTTGTCACATTGACTGTGATGTCTTCGGAGTCCGACCGGAGGTGGTATTCTGTTTTGTCTGGCATGGATGTAACAATTGCCCGCACCATGACGACTGGGAAGTACTTGCTGGGGCCCGGCGAGTCAACTTTGCTCAGAGTCTCATCGAATACGTAGCGAACACTGGAAACGTAGACAGCCTGAATAAATCATCCATTAACGCTTATACGGTTCCTTCTGCGAAAAAGCAAGACCCTCTTCACAACGTGGAATTTCACAAGATTGTTCTTTTTGTAGCCTCGCGAGCGAGCCGTAACACTCGACGGCGTGAAGACTTTACCAAGAGAATACCAGCATCCCAAAAGGGCAAAGGTCGAGCTTCGGATCCCGAAGCGACACCGCTACCTACGGCTGCTTTAGATAAGCTAGCCCAATCACTGGTAGATCCAGTCTCCTTGCGACCTTCGACGCTTCCTTCGGGCGAGGAAGGGTTCGAAATCGCCAAAGCGCGACAATTACCAGCAGGACTGAACTCCGTTGGTTCGAAAGCTCTACATGTCATTGTTCGAGTCGGTCGATCTGGAAGACAGACCGTTGTAGGCAGAATGGATTCCGGATCCGACTTGACGCTTATGTCGGAGGAGTTCTACAAGACGATTCCGGACTTACCAAAACCCAAGGAAGGCTTACGAATGCGACTGTACCATTTAACGGGACGCGCTAAAGTTCTCGGGTACGTTATCGTGCCAGTGTACATGACGACCGAAGAAGGAGATATCATTATGTTCGAGACGGAAGCTTACGTCGTTCGCGACATGCATGTACCTTTACTGCTCGGTGAAGATTTCCAGACCGCATACGAGATTGGAGTCAAGAGACGCGCTAATGGGGAGAGCCAACTGCTCATTGGGTCGACTCGACATGTGGTTCCCGCGTCTTCAGCTCAAACCACCAATCTGGGGTTTGAAGTCAAACATGCTGACTTTGTCAAGAAGGAAAGCCGGGTCCCGGCTAATGCTTCAGATAAAGAGTACAAGCGGTCGAAGACGAGAGTGGAAAAGGAGAAGGAAAGTGACGATCCTCCCGTACTAGCTGCTACCGACGTCCTTATACGCGCGGGTTCCGTACACAATGTCAAGGTCACCGGAGATTTCGAAGGTCGCGATGAGTGGTTAATCGAGAAAGTCTTGGTGACTATGGAGGATGGAAGCATTATGGCTGCTCCGTCGACTTTTATTTCCTCACAAGCGCCATACCTGCCGATCGCTAACACCAGTACTCGCCCGTGGTTACTCTGCGCGGGCGAAGTGGTCGGCATCCGAAGAGACCCGAGTGAATACGCGGATAAACCCAAAGACGAGCGACATCGGGATCGGATGGTAGCCAGCGCGGAGGCTCTATCTCGAGTCATACAAGTTACAGCGGCTGTTCAAGACTCTAGATTGGCTGATACCACGACTGCGAAACAAACAGCGAGCGACGAGGATGAAGAAGACGAAATGTGGGGTCCCAAAACGACAGCTGTTCCTAACGCAGAGGGTCCCTCTAGCGAAACGGACATAACGGAGGCCGTTCGATTAGGGCCCGACATACCAAAGGATATTCTTCCTCATCTACAAGAAGTTTTACGACGAAACATTGATGCGTTCGGAGTAGGAGGGCGTCTCGGCCATGTGGAAGAACAAGCGCCTGTACCGACGAAGGAAGGGGCCCAACCAGTCTCGCTTCCCATGTACGCAGCATCGCCAGCTAAGAGGGAGGTTATAGACAAGCAGATGGATCTATGGTTTGAAAGAGGAGTCATTGAACCTTCGACTAGTCCGTGGGGGGCGCCTTGCGTAGTCGTGTTCCGTAATGGGAAACCCCGCCTGGCTGTGGACTACCGGAAGCTGAATGCGCAGACCGTGGCTGACGAGTTCCCCATCCCTCGACAATCCGAGATCGTACAAGCGTTATCAGGCGCTCAGGTTCTCTCTTCCTTCGACGCGCTGGCAGGATTCAATCAAGTATCCATCGCTGAAGAGGACCGCTATAAGACTGGGTTCCGGTCTCATCGCGGTCTATGGCAGTTCAAACGTATGCCGTTCGGGTTAAGAAACGGACCTTCTATCTTCCAGCGTATTATGCAGAGTGCTCTGGCTCCGTTCTTATGGCTGTTCACCTTAGTATACGTGGACGATATCGTCGTATACTCGAAATCTTGGGAAGAGCACTTGATACATTTGGATCAAGTACTGGGAGCCATCCGTCGAGTAGGAATTACGCTCGAACCCAAGAAATGCTTCATCGGATTCACCTCTATCCTTCTGCTGGGTCAGAAAGTATCACGCCTGGGATTATCCACACACAAGGAGAAGGTGGCGGCGATACAGGAACTTGCCAGGCCAAATTCCGTTAGTGACTTGCAGAAGTTTCTGGGAATGGTCAACTACTTCTCGTCGTATATTCCGTCCTACGCGTTTATGGTCAAGCCGCTTTTCTCACTCCTCGCGAAGGGGTCGAAGTGGACCTGGACTGCTGAACACGAGGTCGCTTTCGAAGCAGCGAAAGCGGCCCTTTCATCGACGCCGGTGTTAGGACATCCTATTGCTGGGTCCCCGTACCGCTTGTACACCGACGCTTCGGACGTCGCGATTGGAGCTAGCCTCCAACAGATTCAACCGATCCAAGTAAAGGATCTACGCGGGACGTCCGCCTATGAGAAGTTGGAACGCGCTTGGAACCAACAGGAAAAGGTTCCAAAATTGTACATTACGTTGAAGGAAGATGGCGAGGATCCCTTGCCGGAAGACTTCTGGGCGGAATCATTGGACGAGACTTCAGTTCTGGTCGAACGAGTTATCTGCTACCGGAGCAGGACTCTGAAGTCCGCTGAGCGGAACTACAGCGCAACGGAACGAGAAGCGCTGGGCGCGAAAGACGCGCTGGTGCGCTTTCAACCGTTCATAGAAGGGGAGTCAATCGTGCTGGTAACTGACCATGCCGCTTTGCAATGGGCTCGGGTATACGAGAACATGAATCGGAGGTTAGCGGCGTGGGGGGCTGTATTCGCAGCATACCCGGGACTGAAAATAGTGCATCGCCCAGGGCGAGTGCATTCAAATGTGGATCCGTTATCTCGGCTCCCGAGAGTACCACCGCACGACTCACCGATTCAAGACACGGAGAACGCGATAGTACCGGATGCACAGACGCAGGAGATGGCGGAGAAAATGGAAAACAGGAACACCTTCGCGGCGGCGATTCGAGCATCCTTTGCTGCCTGGTGGTGGGAGGACGTTACCACCCAGAGAACGCTAGCCACAACGCGCCGACAAGCAGCCGCTAATGGTCCACACGAACAACCACCATCGACGAACCAATTGTCGGCTTCCACAGATCCCGTAGTAGACGAAGATTTGGACGGCGAAGATCATTGGACGCAGCCGATAGGCACCAAAAGCCCTACAAGCCCAGTAGACGAGGATTGGAATACCAAAGCTCACCTGCTTATCTCGGTATCGCCACAGTTTGCGGAAGAGTTCGTTTCTGGGTACCAGAATGACTCTTACTTCAAACTACGATACGCCGAAGATATAGCCAGTCAAGAACGACTCCTCACGCCATCCCGTTTCAAGAAGGGTAACGACGGACTGCTATATTTCGTGGACGCCGACTGGAACACACGACTCTGCGTTCCTAGGAAGAAGGTTCCCTTCGTCCTTCAATGGATACACGAGTCGCCTCATGAAACTGCACACGCTGGACCTTTCAAGCTCATCAGCCGTCTCCGTGAACTATTCTTTTGGCCTTCGATGAGGACCGACGCAGAGGCGTTTGTTAAAACTTGTGATGTGTGTCAGAAGATCAAAACCGACCACCGTCGTAAAATGGGCGGATTACGACCAGCCCATATTCCTGCCCGTCCATACGCCACTGTCTCGTTAGACCTGATAACCGGATTGCCTTCCTCCGGTTCAGAGAAGTTCAACGCGATCTTGGTTATCGTGGACAAGCTTACCCGACATGGCTCGTTTATACCTACTTTCACTAGTCTGTCTCAGGAGGGATTCGCCAAACATTTTGTTGATCATATCGTCAATAAATACGGGATGCCTGAGCGTATTATTGCAGACCGTGATAAACGATGGGCTACTGCTTTCTGGCGCTCAGTGTGTCTTCAGCACCAGAGTGTAATGGCGCTGTCTTCGGCTCATCACCCTCAGACGGATGGACAGACGGAGATACTCAATGCGAACATCGAACAGATGCTTCGAGCCTACGTTGCGTCGGACCGATCCTCTTGGTCGCAGTGGCTGGGCGAAATCAATCTAGCGTACAACAGCAACGTCCACGCCTCCACTGGGTACTCGCCCAACTTCCTCCTTCTTGGCTATCAACCTCGCACGTCGGCCGGTCTGCTGGTTCCCGCGACCGACCCCGTAGCCCGTCCTTTCTTGCCGAGTCAAAAGGGCGAAGACTTCCTCGAAGCTCTCAAGGAACACCGCCAAGCCGCTAGAGACGCAGTCGTTCTAGCGCAAGAGCGACAAGCAAAAGCTTACAACAAAAACCGCCGTCCCGTGGAGGACATTGACGAAGGCGACTGGGTCCTTGTTAACCCCCACTCTCTCGAGCTAGTAGATGTCGAAGGAACGGGGAGGAAGCTAGTGCAGCGCACTATCGGCCCTTTCGAGGTTATGGAGAAAATTAACCCAGTCGTATATCGCCTACGGCTACCCGACACTTACAACATAAAGCTGTAAGGCCGACGAGCGGCAATGCCCGCTACCAGTTATTCACAGTCTCCCACAAATATCATATGAATTTCTTGTATTCCAGGCGTACTAAAATGAACAAGGTGTATTCATTTTTCAGGCCTAAGAGTGTCCAAGCCATGCTTTCGGCTAAGAAGGCGACTCGGAATGGCGCGGGAGGGTGTCAAAATCCGCATCTCCAGAGCCCGATTAAAAGGCAAAGAGTACGCTGACGCCACGGTCGGTATCCGAAGCAGGGCAGGGGCATCCTCACGATCCAGGATGGGAAGCTTCTAGCGTGCTCAACCTGTGATTTGACGAGAAACAGAGAGCAGAGCAGGTAGTGAGGTACCAAGCTCGTTGCATGTCAGCCGTGACATACGTAGGCATTGGCACGGGTATGCCATACCCGCGCGGGTTGACGGGTTTTACCCGCGCGGGTACGGGTACGGGTAGCCGGTGCCGGTACCCGTGACCCGCGGGTTGCCATCAAAATTTGCTCAAAATGTATATTATGCGTTGGTTTTGCACCAAACTTCACTTTATTAGCAGATGGAGGCCATATATAGCTTATTTGATTGATATTTCGCCCAAAGGTTCCATCAAGACTCATCTTCCGGGCCTTGACAGGCTGTCAACCCGCGGGTAAACCCGTACCCGTACCCGCGGGTACGGGTACACAGCCACCACGGGTACGGGTACGGGTAGAGCCCGCGACACCCGCGGGTTTACCCGTGCCAGTGCCTAGACATACGTCCGCAGAGTGCGAAACGGAAACCAGGGCACCAGGGCGGAACGGCGCGATAGGTCAACGTTTCGTTGCGGTGCCAGTGCTCCCGGATGCCACGAAAGGGTCTTGTGGCCAAGGCAAGTACCAATCTCCCACTGTGCAACGAACAAGCAACGAAGTATGCACTGACAGGAACTTGTTTCCCGCCACACGCTCAGCGAGGAGGCATCTACCGCCAAATGTTTCGAAAATTGAAAAAAAAAAAAAAAAAAAATCAAGGTGAAGACTAGGACGCCGATATCATGCGTCGATCAAGCCCTCGTGGCGCGAGCATGTTTCCGGCTGCCCTGCGTAGGATAGGATAGCCGTTTGTGGTGGGTGGATGAGACACAACTTGCTGCGTAAGTAGGACACAATGCTTCAACGCATTGGCCGATGGCGCGGAAGTTTCGGGTTGCTGCTTTCCTGATTAGCTGTGCCAGTGATTTTGCGGATTCTGTTCTT
The DNA here is from genome assembly GCA_029282125.1 of Mycena amicta. Taxonomy (NCBI): domain Eukaryota; kingdom Fungi; phylum Basidiomycota; class Agaricomycetes; order Agaricales; family Mycenaceae; genus Mycena; species Mycena amicta. Next base: position 260,176 of record JARIHP010000031.1, on the reverse strand, counting down.
CTGTCCAGTGAACAGAAACGTAGCGGACAACGAGATGAGGGCAAGAGCAGAAAGTCCGGCCCGGGACAGCGTGTGAGGCTCCGTGGAGCTGACGTGATATGAATTGACATTTGACTGATGGCCTGCAAAAAGCTGAAAATCATGCAATATAAGACCCGTTACCTAAAGGTAGCGGGAATGCACCCGGTGTTCAACTTAGCGCATTTGCGTAAATACTACCACCCCGACTTGACATCGGGAGATCGCACCACTCTCCCGGACACGCGCGATTACCTTCAAGCGTCTCAGGAATATGAAGTGGAAGCCATCCTTGGCCATCGAGTGAAGCCTCGCAAGAATGGCAACCAACGGATGTTCCTGGTGCGCTGGGAAGGGTACGGGCCGGCTGACGACACCTGGGTGTCGGAATACGATCTACGGAACGCCCCAGCGCTGAAGCGCGAGTACTTGCGTTTAGCTGGACTACGCTAATTATCGAGACGTACCATACGATACTGGTTATCGGCTCCCGATAATCACTGATCTCATTCTCTGCTAGTCAGCGTCACGAGTCACGCGAAATCCATCACCATCAATTTCTCTTCTCCGTTAACTCCCATGTCGCTCCCACAGAAGTCGTCAAGGGTACCTTCGACGCTTCCGTGGGCGTGAGTACCAGTGAGCTGACTCCTTCCTCAGTTCACAGGTCCGGCTTCCGCTTGGAACTTCGCACGACCGCGGGTATCACCTTTCTCGGGCTTCGAATCGGATCCCGATTCGTTGAACGACGGATTGGTGATACCTGTCAACGAACGGGTAGTATCTTCCAGATACGTCGGACACCGCGGCCACCTCTTTCAACTATGGTCGCCCAACTCTACGCAACGGCCCTTCATGCCGGGATTGTCAGCAGGTACCGCTCCCTTTCCCAGCGATCCTTCACTCCGGCGCTACGACGGTTACAACGGGCGTTTTGACATGACTCTGGTCCCCCAGTTCGTCGACTCTGTCCCTCCCTTTGCCGCAACGATTCGCCGCTCTGACGCGGTCTTTCCCACCGACGTGAATTTTGTCGTTCATGCTCCTCTGTCGGAATACTGGGAGCCCATCCCTGGGTCTGGGCTGGGAAGGATTTCGAATGGAGGAACCCGTCTGTTGGAAGCCGCTCGGGATCGACTCAGTGCCCGTATGAACGCACTCAGTATCAGAGCTGAGGTTATCCCGGGGGCCAGCCAATGCTTCCCGAACGACTCCGTACAAGATTTGTTCTCCTTGTTGTACTCGGCGTCAACTTGGGATGACGCTTTCGACCTCTTCACGGAAATACAGTGGCATTTACGTCGACGCGAAGGTTGGATCAACTGGATTGAACTCGAACTCGGGGAAATGGTCGCCATGTCCGCTTTCCCATATCCTGACGCCCGGGATGACTTTGTGGGCGTATGGATCAACGGAGGATCGGAGGAAAGAATTCGTCGACTTTTAACTCTTGGTATTCCTTGCTTCGTCATCGGAAGGGTCCCTTCCGATGATGAGGAGACTCGTCGAAGAGAGGAGTCGCGAGCTCTCGGAGCGTTCTTACGAGGAAGCGATACCGAATATTGCCTTGCCCGGGATAACGTCTACGTACGGAGAGCCCGGCTTCTCATCCCAGCCGCAGCGGACCAACCGTCCTCGGCACAAGTATCTTTCGCGCCTCCCCCAGAGGTGGATGAAGAATCGAGAAGACGAGCGTTGTCCAACTATCGCTCCCCACACCCCGCTCCAGCGTTTGGTACGATAAGGCGGCACCAGGATAATCACCCGTCAGCCCTGTCTCCTTCTCCGTCGCCATCGGTTCCCGATGTGTTTCATGGAGAAGTTATTGAGATCGAAGGACAGGGAAGCATCGAAGAAATCGTCCGTATGGCGTACACGGCGGAGGACGACTTGAGTGACTACGGGGAGTCGGAAGTGGAGACTGAGGATAGACCAATAGATCAAGTGGTTCCTCCGACGAAGGAAAAGCTACAACCGTCGGATCCTCACGCCGTTTCAGTCTATGTGAATCGGACAGGATGGATTAGACCACCGCCAATAGAACGTCCATTCGAGATTACACGCGCTCGGAGACTCGTCCATTTCATTCCCCGGCGCTTGCCTAATGGGCTGATGGCTATGTTCGAACATTCACGAAGAGCTGGCTTTCCCAACGGGCCGTCACCCGAACATTCGAATCTCTTCGTCGACAGGTTTAACGGCAGAATCCTGGATGTCGGGGAATATCTTTTCCCTCCGGGCATAGTAGACTCTGCTACTTTCGGGGTCCCCGGGCCGAGAACCTACTTCTTCGAATGGCACGGACTGCATGGCTGGAGAGCTACCGTGCCTACAACGTGGATGTACCGAGCCAACGAGCTTAGCGAAGGGCAATGGGTGGGAAGGGTCCCTTCTCAACCTAACCCCGGGCAGCTCCCACTACTTTCTCCAGCGATAACTTCGGACCAGCAAAGGAGCTACAACTTGCAACTTCGTCGCATCCCCGCCAGGAAGAAAGCAAAAGGGAAGCTACCACAATCTAGCGTTGCTTCGCACGTCTCCGCAGTCGATGCAAGCCGGAACGACTTCCCTTCCAGTACAGGTCTTCCAGAGCTGATCGCCCTCGATAACGCGTTCGTTGGATTGTCTGCCCGGGACGTTTGGAACTCGAATGAGGTAGCCGAAATGCGGCGAAGACAGTGTGGCCCAAGAAGTATAACTCGTCTCCAGTCGAGAGTGATCTTCCAGTTTCGCTCCCAAGACGAGGAAAGACAGGCTTGGCTATACTTTGGGCGTCTCCGACAGCTGGACGATGCTAGGATGGATGTCGTCACACCTGCGGACTTCGCGGAAGTAGCTTTGTTCGCTAGCGACATTTGGGACTACGACCGCGAGGATGCTGCCATGGATTACTCGGTGGAACTTCCCTTAGTCGGGACTTCCAGTCGGACGGTCGAAGCTAGCTCGACTTCTCGACGGACAGCGGTTCCCGCTGTCCAGTACAGAGAACAACGCCCCCTTACTCCGCCGATCGCCAGTACTTCTACGCCACCTCTAGCTCGTCAGCAACCACCGCCTGTAGTTCCTTCTCGGGGTACCGCATCTAGTCGTCATCCTCCTCCGAATGCTCCTAGACGACGACTTGGACGTTCTCGCTCTCCTAGACGTCGATCGTCTGCGTGTCGAAGCGGCTATTATCCCGGAAGACCCGACGATCCGCACCGAACTTGGCGAGCTCCGCGTGATACTCCGAGCCCCAGTCGAGGACGTTACTGGCGTTGGTCGAGATCCCCATCTCGGTCAAGATCGAGATCCGCGTCTAGGTTTGAGTCTCCTCAATTCCGCTCCGTGGAAAGGCACTTTACGGAGCGCTACTCGAGATCCCAGTCTCCAGCACGTCCCAATCGTGCATTGCGTCGAAGATCGAGAAGTCCGCCTCATCGAATATCGAGAAGTCCGCCAGTTACTACCGCCCGTTCAGGCAGAGTCGCAAGTCCAGAGCCCACGGCGACGATCTCGCTCCTACCGACTGGACAGCCGACGACAAGAGTCCCTGAAGCGACAGCATCCCCCGAGCGACCTATGGTGGTCCAAGCGTCCGACGGAACAGAGCCCTGGAATCACCCGGACTTCGCTTCTCTTCTGGAAAAAGAGAGAGCCAAAGTAAGGCGGAAAAGGGACAAGAAACATAAAGAAGCGGGTCTGGATCCCAGACCCCTTCCAGAGCCCCCGATCCTGCCAGTGATTCGGAATTCGCTACGCCCCCGTCCTTTGCTCCTCGATCGAATGGATCTTCCGCCTGTGGATATGCGGCTTGAAGAACCCGAGCCCCAATGGTCTTCAGCGGAGCGATCCTTGTTGGACAGGCTGCGAAACCCTCCCGACGTGAGTGGTACTGAGGAACCGGTGCTATTGCGCAGGATGCGACCCATCCAGGAAAGGTTCGCTCTCACCCTGTCCGAAAGGATGACCGCCCTCCAACGTCTACGGGATCCAACGCCGGAGTCTGCTGCAGTCGAAGCGGTGGTTCGATCAAAAAAGAATGCGCGACAAGAAGCCAGGGACTACGCACGAGCGGTGGCGATAAGTGAAGTCGAGGACGTTCTGCCCCCGGAGTCTACCACACAAGCGACTTCAGCTCCTCAAGCAGTCGTGAGCAACCGCACTGTTGTAACCTCGGACGTTGCTGAAGGCTCAAGAGTCGCTTCATCGGAGTTAGCCGCAGCTGATTCAACGGATTTGAGAACCGAGGAGGCCATGGACGTGGATCCGCCGGACGTTGACGTAGACATGGACGACACTTGGAGGTTAGCTCGGCGCAAAGGGAAGAAACGAGCGAAGAATGATATAGACGCAATTTCGCTGGACTCGGATGATGGTTGGGAGTACGACGATGAAGCCTAGACCTTCGGACGTTGGGGGGCTCTGTGACGGTATACAGCTATACGTGAACGTACGAAGGCCAGCGGTATAATATTGTAGATTAGATGCTGTAGATTAGATTGGATGATGTGACGAGGAGTAACGAAAAGGATGGGACTGGGACTGGGGGAGTCCCATTTTGATCGGCCGAAAGTCCTAAAATGGGTGATGAGTGGGACTCACACACATAAAAATGGGACTCGGGGAAATCACGGAGATGTTAGCGGAGATATTTGTGATGGAATGATGGAAAGCCGACATGCCGAAAGCCATGCCTACAGGTAGAATCTAATTAAATGAAATGTGAATAAATTTTATATAGACTGATGGGGGTATACGCGAGGGTACCCATAAAGGCCTGGCGCTGCGTCAACGAATCTCGGATGTCAGCCTGCGTGGGAAAGGACTTAATAACAGATGCGGCAGAATTGATTGGAATGATGCCGAAATGATGCGCAGACAGATCACAGTGGGACTCAAGCAGATCACGCAGGATTGCCCGAGTCCCAGTCCCATCCTTCTCGTATATACTCTGATGTGACCCTAGGTCACATCATCAGATATATACAACTTACACTCGTCCTCCACTACAAACTCGGGACATCGGGAGCCTCGCTCAATAGCGAGTGAGGCCACACGAGGGGCAGGCCAATGGAGCCTTGGAGTGCTCTGACGACACGGCAGACTGCGGCTCGGCAGGAGCAGCGACAACGGATCCCGTTGTCGTGCTCCTAGCCATTTCTTTTCTCTCCCTCTCTATCTATCTCTCGCACCTACTCGCTGGACGTTCCATCGCGCATACGCTCGAGACTGGCTCCTAGCGCCATTATATTCTATTATTCTACTACGAAGACGACTCTACGGTGACGTGGCAACGGATCCCGTTGCCACTTCTCTCTGTTTCGCTCGCTCTAGCTCTACAGGGCTCTCCCGAATTCGCGTAGCATCACACTTCTGGATCGGTGTCCCTCTCAGCCACAGTTAGGTCTGAGCCCCGGTGGAATCCACAACAGCGTTGCAGCGAAGATGCCCAGAGATCATGCACAAATTTTGCACCGGGTGTACGGCCAATGGCAGCTTCCGACAGTGGTCTAGGAACTCCGAGGCGGATCGCGTACATGCACTGGCAAGATATGTGAGATTCGGGCGATGATCAAAAACGCCGTGTAAGGCTTGGATGAGCGATGAACACCGGGCGGCCTGAGTCTTGGCTTCTATTGCACGATGGCAAACTCGACAGAGACATCAGACGCGAGGTACACGTCCCTCCGATATGTTTCCAGTAGACACAGTGCAACCAAGTCAGCCATTTGTCGACAGTTTGCGGAAGCTAAACAAAGTGGCAGGACATCTTGGCTTGACATCTTGGTTGTTTAAATGCACTGGTGAGGAATCGAAAGTGACCAGGTTTTTGGAAAAGCACTGCTTACATGGACCATAGCTCAGGCTCGCTTGCCATCACAGGCATCTTCGAGTTCGAGTGCACAGTGGAACATGCCGCTTACGAGTCCGCGTGCTTTGGATGCCTAGAGATACGAGAGTAAGGGCTGGGAACGGGATCGGACATTTACCGGCCCTCCGCAATGCCGACAAGATGTAAGCGATACCTGCGGGCATTACGTGCTGTAATGGAGACGCTGTCAGCAGGTTAGGGATCTGTAGGTAGCCTGACCGTTATGGAAATGGTTTCAGTGAAACACTGAAACAGTGCCGGCGTTGTCCGTTACTTACCTGAGGTGGGTTAAAACATGCTCCGGAACGGTCCGCTGTAAGCCGTAGAGCACAGATAATATGCTCTTGAGCAACACAGACAACAGCTGATGTTCCATTGGAAGTGGTGGTGTGGGAGGTTCATGAGGGTTCTGGTGTTGGGGATGGTGTTTATTGCGTGCAGATGGGTTCAAATCGTCGGGTATTTTGGAGAATATTGACGTGGACGGAGGTGGATCCGAATAGGTGCTTTTCTTGACAAAATTGTACTTTTGATGAAAATTTTCCTTTTTTGGATTGCTTTGAGGGCTGAAACAGGCCGTCCGTTACCTGTTAAGTATATGTTTTACGATTCTGCAACGAAACACCCCCACCGTTATGCATTACATTGCACCCCTACAGATCCCTACAGTACATGCATCAAGGCTTTTGCTGTGGCCTGGGCACCTGTCGGATGAAATGTCGTTGCAAGTGTCGTAGCAAGTGTCATTGTGCCAGTGTCGCAATTCATGCCCGCTGTGTCATGGATGTGCCTGCATATCGGATATGGGTTAAGCTAGTCTTCTGACGTCCCACTGGCTTCGTGGCTTTTCATTCATACCTGCGCTGCCTTTTATAAGGCTGGACTATCGCATCTGATAAAGTCCCGAGCTCCTCCGCTACCCGCCCCTTCTCAAAACCCACAGTCTCTGACAGCCGCCCGCCCCCGCTATCCTCATGAGCGAATTCCAACTCGAAACGAAGCAAGTCGTCGTAATCGGAGCCGGTGCGGGATCACAGTCTAAACCAAACAGGGAAATTGACGGTTCGATGTTTGGGTTGTAGGCGTAGTTGGGCTCACGACCGCTCTCCGCGTTCAAGAGCAGGGAGGCTACGAGGTCACTATCGTCGCCGAAATATTCCCGAGTGACCCAAAGAATATCAAGTACACGAGTCATTGGGCGGTGAGTTGCCTTCTATAGGGACACGGTGGAGGGTCTGAGAGTCTGTTTGCAGGGCGCCCACCACATCAGTTTCGCGGGATCAGATGTACGCCAACAGAGTGCGTCGCCCTTGACCTACCGCAGCTCGCGCGAAAAAACTCATAAAATCTAGAGATGGACCAGGAGACGTTCAAGACAATGTGGGAGCTCTCTGCACCAGGAGGCCCTGCGGAAGGCTGTTTCCTGCGCATCCAGGAGAGGGAATACTTCGCTGAGCCTATCGCCCATCCAGAGGTGCTTTCGGTGATGCCCGAGGTGTGTTTTGCGTATTGTATATATTCCCACTAAATGGTCGTAGTTCGCCAAGATCCCAACAAACGAACTTCCGTCCGACTGCGTCGAGGGCATCTCCTTCAACACGCTCACGATTGACAGCCCGATTTACCTCAACTACCTCATGTCGCGATTACTCGCTGCAGGCGGGTCCATCGTACGTGGAACGGTGCAACATATCGCTCAGGTGGTGGAGGGCGGCGCGGCGGTATTTAGTCGCCGCACGTCTCTCGCCGCACCTGCTGCAGTGATTGTGTGCGTCGGACTCGAGGCACGGACGTTGGGTGGCGTCGAAGACAAGGACATGTACCCCATTCGAGGACAGACAGTGTTACTGCGAGCACCGTGGGTCAAATTTGGGCGAGCTATAAGCAGCAAGGATGGGTTGTGGACGTACATTATCCCTCGCAGAAGCGGTGACGTACGAGGGTTTCTGACTTGTTTCCATTCCGCTGGCGCTGACATGAAGCCTGCAGATCATCGTTGGAGGAATTAAAGTGGACAACGATTGGTGCGCGTGCTTGCATTATTAGCGTGATCTTTCTCAGATGAAATTCAGGTACCCGATACCCCGGCCTGAAACGACCCTCGATATCTTGAAGCGCGGATTGGCGCTGTGCCCGGAACTTGCTCCTCCGGAAGTTCGCGCCCGGCAGGAGCCCACCCTTGAGGACCTTCAATCGATCATCATCGAGGAGGGGTGTGGTCTTCGTCCAGCGCGCAAAGGCGGAATCAGGCTGGAGGTTGAATGGGTGCAGAACGTCCCCGTCGTCTACAACTACGGGTGCGTGGCTGCGTGTTTTCTTCGTCCACACGTTCATTGACTGCTATCAGACACGGAGGCTACGGTTACCAGAGTTCGTGGGGTTCTGCAAACTTGGCACTAGACTTGTTAGAGAAGGCGTTGGCGGAGAACAAATAGTGGCCACACTCACGTTATGTACAAGTCATGAATCTACCCCAACCCACCATCGTCGCAGGACGTACTTTTCTGTATTTTCCTGCTCAAAGTCTGCTCGGACCGCGAAATGCTTATTGGATAAGAGAAGAGGAAGCCAATATCGGTCCGTGTCCCACATGCTGTCGTACGGAATTCGCGTCTTGTCGAACCATTCGGGACGCATTTCCTCAGATCTGAAGGCGATTGAGTGTAACAGTGTCTCCTCCGCGTAACAGGGAAGGAATCATACTCGGTGACTGTCCCGGAATATTCATCTGCGTGAAAGATATCGATGTGTGCCCATTTTTGACCCCGGACGACAAAGAGCAGTGTGCCTGCGAGCTCTAGAGGCGCGGTAATCCCAGATTCTTCCTTGAAAGCGATTTGAACTTGAAATTAGCTCTTCGGTGGCTTGACTGTACTGTACGTACTTTTAATTCACGCAACGCGGCCTCTCTCGTCGAGTCTCGACTCCTGCGGCTCAACCTTGCCACCTGCGCAAATGAAAAAGACGCCGGCGGGTTGACAGTCTGAGCGGGCATACCAAATCCATTGAACCTGACGAGCATTCATATTGATTCATAGATGATGAAAGAGAACGATGGGCAACTTGTTTATACCTAGGCCGCGCTTCTTGAAGCCAAGTACGATTTTGTCGCCGTGAATCACGAATACATTAGTGTATTGGCGAATTGGCGGTGCTTCTGGGAGCCATTCACCGGCGCCGCCCTCCTCGACTTGAGACAGGTTTTGCGCGAGTCCTGGTGGTACGGAACATGGGGAGTTGCACAGCCCCAATCAAAACACGGTCACAATCTTCCACTAGGTGAGGGAAAATATGACAGCCTAATTATTCGCGTCTGCGGCAAATAACTAGATCTGTTTTGTACGGATACTCAAAACTGCCCTCTTTCTGGTCGCCCTTCTGGTCGCCCTTCTCGCGCGGTCCTATGTTTTCTGCTCATCGCTCTTGCTGAAAGCGCGGTCGGTCACAATCTCTTGGGTTGCGGGAAGAGAATAAGCCCAATACTGCTCTTGCGGGGGCTCAAGGTGTGTCTGGTACCCCGTCGTGTCAAATGTACGACGCCAGAGGCCAAGGCGGTACTGAGGGGTTCCTTGCTCGAATTGCTCAATGCAATCGCGTACTTGTGCAGCCCACTTGGCAGTTTCTCTACGAAATGGATTATTTCGAGACGCCGTCAGCGGGCAGTTCGCGTGTCCTCAGGGCTGACATTGTCGTTGTGAGACGTAACGTGTTGCGGACAACAAGAAGTGCAGTAAGTTCGACTATTGAGAGAAACGGTTTTCTGCAGCGGGCAACGTCCGCTGTTACGCTGGTGACCGCTGGTGACCACTGTGACCACCGAAGACGTGCCGACAGCTGCCGACAGCGACGGACGAAGTACAGGTGCGTTTCACGACACCTCACTGTCCTGCGATCACTCTAGGGCAGCAATGCCCGCCGGAGCTGGAATTGATCTACACCGAGCAATATTGATTTACATCACATCTACCATTATTATTTGGCTGGGAGCTACGCAGGGCAGTACTTATTTCGAGTGGGTCGCAGTGTGGCTACGCTGGCTGAGGCAATAATTGCGGCGCTACCCCGCGAGGGTGCAAATGCCATTTATTTATTATTATAATATTCTTCTACCTTGGCACCCAATTTTTTTTTCCTGATGAGTGATGGGTCTTGGGAACGTCGATATCAGGGATCAGCTTGGTGGTACTTATGGCCAGCGCGAGAACGGAGGAGAGAGAAGGCTGGTGTCGCTGCTCACGGCATCGACTTGATGGCCTCGGCTTGATGGCAACAAGTTCCGATGCCGCAGCGGCCGCAGCGGGTCCCTAAGCGGACTTTGAAGCGGGAAGCGGATTCTCATCCGTTTTTTCCATTTCACGAACGCTCACAAGAAGTGAGACTTGTGACCGCGGTGTCTGGCGACGAAGTACACGACGAGTTGTGAGGGCGTTGAAGAGGCCTAGGTGCACAGGCTGAAACATCTTCGAGCTGGCGTGGGCGGTTGTACTGTTGATGGTGGTTTCAGGCTCGAGCTGGCAGTTTATTGCCTTTTAACATTGCGGGACATTTAGCCATTCTCTGCACATCCACCACAGACTCGTAGTCCGCATTATATCATCCGACGGCTTTGCCAGGCACCTTGTCCAGTTGGTCGTTTTCGACGATGATTGATGATGGTGGCATTTTGGGATTTTCTTTGAATTGTGGATTGGGTGCCAATGGGTGGGGCTCCAACCTGTTGTCAATATGGCCTGGTTGGTGTATGTAGCAAGCTCAGAGCATACATTATGCTGCCTCGGCACTTTACAAAGACAATACAGTGGAAATACTGTAGTAATTAGACCTTAAGTTCGTGTTACGCATTACACAGGGGTCTGAACCAAACCTATCCAAATAAGTTACGCGTTACAGCCAAATTTCCCATCAAAATCTATCCTAAAAAGGCTACATTACATCACAATTTCCGGCCGGCTGACGCCGGCAGTCCATATATGGCAATTCCATCACTGATGAACTTGTTCCCAGCGAAGTTCATGTGTTACGCGTTACACCCACTGAACTTAAGGTCTAATTACTACAGTACAACGAGGCCACGGTTCGACCCGGGATGAGCTTTGGCATATAAGGCATGAAGCTTTTTAAAACATTTAGAGGGACCGGGGGCACAAGTATTATGGACATGTCTTTGGTGAAGGCAGAATCGTTCAAGCGTAAGGTACAGAGTTTCACTTCACTTTGAGTTGAATTTTTGACTGGACATTTTCTGTGTGGATAGTTCAACGTGCTAGGTATTAATATGGCGGGTTGGTAGTGTAGCAAGCCCAGAGCATTTATAATGCTGCCTCTGCACCTGGCCACGATCTTGAGAAGAATGCCATGAGGCCACGGTTCGACCCGGGATGGGCTTTAGCCAGTTTCAATGTGGTTTTTAGAGGCTTTTTGTAAGTGCAGCGGGTGGAAATCTGTCTGCCGCTGACAACCATCGTGCTTCCATTCATTCAGGCGCCGGCATATACTCGGCACCTCCCCATACTACCCCGGGAATTCAAAGTGGGCGGATCGTGAGAGGTAACTGCCAGCGGAGCGATTTGGAGTGGGAAGGACGAGCGGAGTTTATGATTTGGGTGGGAACGTGCGCTGCTGGGGAAGGTCGGTGACTGGGATCCGGAGCAGATGAGACGGGTAAACACCTCATGACATTTGCAGCTGGACACACTGTGCAGTCCACGACCATGCGCACTCTGGCAGTGAAGTCGATGAATGCCAGCGTCAGCCTGAGCCAAGGCCCTCCCAAAAACCGCGGGCTAGCATGGATGGATCGCCGTAAGATAAACCGACACATACACTAGCTCGACAGCAGTTAACTCAGCCCAGACAATGGTGTCCAGTCCACGACCATGCCCTGGCAGCGAATTCAATGAAGGCCAGTCCCAAAAAAACCGCGGACCAGATCGCCGTAAGTTAAACAGTAGCTCGACAGCAGGTAGCCCAGACGATTGATTCGTGAGTCAAACGAGGCAGTGGGGAGGAGGAGGAAGAGGAGGTGGCGGCAGCAATTAAAAGATGCTATGATTAGATGCTTGCTTTTGCCGCTGTAGCATTGAAACGACGGGTTGGAGGCGGGTGGAGGCAGGTGGAGGCAACGAGCGGGATGAAGTGTCAATGACTCCGGGACACCAGGAACGAACTCGAGCTGTCGTGCGTCCAGAATGGCAGATTGGTGTCGTGGGTCGTCGCACTGGCAAAGGAGAAGACGGGAGAATCCGGCCTAGTCTAGGTTGTATATTTTCGCGTGGAGTGCGATAAGTAGTCGATAACGACAGGAGTGAGCGGGTGCGCAGCGTTTGCTGGTCGTCGTAGGCAGAGACAAGGACGTAATAAACGAGTGGTGTAAAGACAGCCTTGTCGGTGTCCGAGTTGTATCAGGTCGGACGTTGAGGACAAGTGCGGAGCGTATACAAAGGGAAGACAGATGGGCTTGGCGAGGCACGACGTCCTATTGGACGATAAGGCCGCCAAAAGTGTTTGATAAGGTTATGTAACAGCGGGTTCCCTTCTCTCTTCCTCCGCCCACCTCCTTCTCAGACGAAGATGCGGTCTGACACGGCGCTCCACGCTTTCGCTGCCCGCACGCTCAACATCACATTCGACGATGGCGGCGACATCAACTGGGTCGACGACGAAGGCAACAAGGTGGTGTACAACATGGGCGACATTGCATGGGTGCGTCGTACAGGAATGACGGGCTAAACCAGCTTCTCACTCGTTCTGTAGACTCTCGCGTCCATGGCCCTCGTGTGGATCATGATTCCCGGCGTCGGATTCTTCTACTCTGGCCTACTGCGGCGCAAAAACGCGCTCAGTATGATATGGCTGAGCATGATGACCATCGCCGTCGTCTCGTTCCAAGTGCGTTGTCTTCGACCTCTAGCCTGCCGTGTACTCACCGTCCTTCGCAGTGGTTCTTCTGGGGCTTCTCCCTCGCTTTCTCTGAAACCGGCTCGGCCTATATCGGCGATCTCAAGGTCCCTCTTTCCCTCCCTTCGCGGCCCACGACGACTGACGCACAAACCAGTACTTTGCCCTACGTGGCGTCCTTGAGAAACCCTCAATTGGAAGCGCCCGCATTCCCTCCATCGTCTTTTGCATCTACCAGCTCATGTTTGCGGCCATTACGTGCGTTGCCTCTCTGCCCCATACCTTGAATCCCCTCTTTCACCACACTCTACCTTCCCCTCCGTTCCTCGGTCGCTCCCGGTAGACGCTGTTTTCGATTGGGTTTCATGCTTTGAAGCCGGGCGTTCGGACCCTCGGACCCTGAGTGGATTTCCCCTCGATGCCTTCCCGCTCTTGCTGCCTTCCCGTCGTCGCTGCCTCCCCACCATGCTAACCCCTCCCTAGGCCCATGCTCGCTGTCGGTGCCTTTGCCGAGCGCGCCCGTCTCTGGCCGACGATCTTTTTCGTGTTCGTCTGGTCGACCCTCGTCTACGACCCGATCGCCTGCTGGACGTTCGTCTGTCTCTCCCCTTGCTCAACTATATGCTCATCGCTCTCCTCACACCCAGATGGAATTCCAACGGCTGGTCGTTTGTCCTCGGCGGGCTCGACTTTGCCGGCGGCTCGCCCGTGCATATCTCCTCTGGCTCTGCCGCGCTAGCCATTAGCGTCTATCTTGGCAAGCGGACTGGGTGGGGAACTGCTAGGTGTGTTCCCTTTTGCTTTAGCGCAGCCCATGCTGACGGGATGCAGACTCGCGTACAAGCCGCATAACACCTCCTACGTTGTTCTCGGCACCATTTTCCTCTGGTTCGGCTGGTTTGGATTCAACGGCGGCTCGGCCCTCTCCGCCAACATGCGCGCCGCGAACGCGTGCATTATCACCAACCTTGCGGCCAGCGTCGGCGGCTTAGTGTGGATGTTCTGGGTGCGTTTGCTCCCTTTTCTCTGCCCCGCTCCTTAATAACGATCTCTCCCAACAGGATTGGCGTCTCGAACGCAAATGGTCCGCCGTCGGCTTCTGCTCCGGTGCCATTGCTGGTCTCGTCGCCATTACACCTGCTTCTGGATTCGTTGGCGCTCGTGAGTTTCATTGCTCTTCCTTCACGCTCAAGTACTCAATGGATCCTCCCCTCAGCCGCCTCGGTCCTCTTCGGCTTCATGGCAGGCACCTGCTGCAACTTTGCGACCCAGCTCAAGTTCGTGTTCGGCTATGATGACACTCTCGATGTGCGTTTCTCTTCCCTCGATCTTCTCTGCCTCCTTTCTGCATTCCACGATCGCTCCTTTCACACTCCCCCTCCTTTTCTGTGGCCTCGCCTCGACTTGTCTTGACCCACCAAGCCCGCCCGCCAGCCCGCTATCTTTCAAACCCGTCAGCATTGTGGCGTCTGTCAAGCGCCATATGCTCTTGCTAGAGATAACGGATAGCGGATAGCGGGCTGTCGCTGCGGCACCCCGACCTTTCGCACATCGGGTGCAATATGCCCGCCTTGGGCTTCGGCCGATGGCGGACCGACGAACCCTTTCCTCCGCCTTCACTTTCTCCTGGCTGGCTTAGTGCTCGTTCTGCATTCTACGTTCTGACCCTTGCGCTAGATCTTCGCCTCACATGCTATCGGTGGTATCGTCGGTAACCTGCTCACTGGGCTGTTCGCGCAGGCCCGCATTGCTGTACGTTTCTTATGCTTCTTCTGTGCGAAGTAGTCCGTAGGCTCACCCTTCGTCATAGATGTATGACGGCGCGACCGTGATTCCCGGCGGCTGGCTCGACCACCACTACATCCAGCTGGCGTACCAGCTCGCCGACTCTGTCGCCAGTCTGTCATACAGCTTCGTCATGACCGTATGTCTCTCTCTCTCGCTGGGCTTTTTCTCCTTGTCCTCACCCCCATCCCCACCCACAGACCATCATCCTCTGGATCATGCACTTCATCCCGACTCTGCGTCTGCGCACCTCCGAGGAGGGCGAGCTTCTCGGCATCGACGACACCGAGATGGGCGAGTATGCCTACGACTACGTCGGCCTCGAGCAGGAGATTGGGCACACGCTCGAGATCAACGGCGGTATCGAGGCGCAGGCTGGCGGGCGGGAGGGCGACCACATGCATCATCATCATCATCAGGAGAAGACGGTGGATGGCGATAGCTCTTGAGGGTGCTTTTTTTGTGTTTGCGTTTATGGTGCGGGGGTAGGAGGAGGCTGTGTGTGGAGGAGTGAGGAGGAGGAAGGATATGGGCGTGAGCAGCGGCCGCAGATCTCGATCTTTGAATCATCTCCCATACGTACCAGTCGAGCGCTGGGGCGTCTAACACGTAGGCGACTGCTTCTTTTATCTTACTACTTTCAATAGAGGATCCAAGTCCAAATAAAAGTACTCATTGCTTTGCATTTGGTCGTACAACTACAGCTACAACATCATGGCGAAAATGGCAGCCCCGACACCAAGTAGTGCCGACGGCCGTAAGCCTATCGCCCCACCTTTAGGCGTAGCCGCGGCACTCGCAGCACTAGCACTCTCACTCGCAGAACTCGCACTCGCACTGGCAATCGCCTGCGCCGCTGCAGCCGTGACGTTCGCTCCAATGGCGGGTATCCGTGCGAGGAGAGCGGGGGACTTTGTCTGGACTGGCACAAAGGACTCGGAGTTGAGGGCGGAGAAGTCTGCGGAAATGTTTGTGGAGAGGGCGGAGAGGGCGGTGGGGTCGTAGAAGGGAACGGTGGTTGGTCTGTGGAGTGGTAGTGGTGGTGAGAACAAGACGAGAGATACATGTAGAGACAAGGCGACGCACGAGAATAACCAGCCCAACTGGTCGGAAAAGACAACCGCCGTTCTTGCCCAATACTCCGTCGCGTAGATGGGGATCGTCGCTGCTGGATTATTGTCCGTGAGGTTGCACCAGGAGTAAAAGGCGCCTTCGGTATACGCCTGCGGTCCCCCGCGTCAGACTCATTCATCGTCTGCGGAGGGGTTGCATATGTACATACCAGAATGGCAACAGCACCCAACCGCTCGGCATTCGATACCAACGCAGATGAGTTGCCTGCTTTGCTGTCTTTCGTGCACGGGAAGATAGCGAGCCACGGGAAGTCGAGGGCTTTGGAGGAAAAGTGGGAGCTGTTGAATTGGACGGCGACTGCTTCGATGACATATCCGGGAACGGACTACAGCCCAGTCGTTCATGATTTTAGAAAAAGAGGTAAGAAGGAGCAGACGCACGGAATCCGAGATGGTCGTATTCCCGCCGTCGGACATCATGTACACCGCCGTCGCGATCGTGTTGTTGTCCCCCGAGTTGTCATCGTCGTGCCAATTGAATACGAGGTCGGCGCTGGACCCGACTGGGGGCATGAGTGTTTGTGGATCGAACGCGCTACGGCAACACAATCAGGCGGGGTGTGGTCAAGGCAGAGAAGAGAAGACGTACTCTCCGTTTGTAGGCACCAGAGTCACAGCATTGGCGCCGAGGACCGCAGACCCGGACTCGGAGAGGAAAATTCCTGCGTTAGCAAGGAGGAGGAGGACTTTGGCGCCTGCACCGAACATTTGGAGAAGTGTGGGGTAGGAGAATGGACAAGTTCTTCAGCGACGCGGTTTTATGCATGAGCGTGGCGGTGGTGGAAACATGGAAACGAGACGTTTCATCAGGGGTCGTTGAGAGCAGTAGCACGTGCTCTGATGCCAAGCACTGCGTGACCTACCTCAGTAACCTCACCGAAAGGCCGCCACGCCAGTTCGAGTGTTGTCGTCTTAAGATCTATGTACCAGGAGGGAACGTTGACTGCGTTAAAGCAATGATAATTAAATAATAATACAAGGGGTCCATAGTATCCGAGTCAAGCGGTGCTCCTTTGTTGCCTCCTGTGTGTTCGGAAGGTGCCGGCGACCGGCCCACTTGTCTCCGACCATCATCGTCAACCTCTTCAAGTTACCCGTTGAGGCTAAGTGGGGTCGTCTCTGCACTCTGCTGGACCACATAGGTGGAAACTCGGTGAAATACCGCCCTCAGCGCATCTTCCACGGCAGCTACTGGATGGGAACCCATCCACTTGATTTCCTGCACAGGGTCATTCCATCATGTCATGCGCTACCCCGCGCAGTCCCGAGCGGTGGTGGCATGACGGTCCAGCAATTATAGTGCCTGATTCGCGCCAAAAATACGCCCTTATTCTCGTCGACCGTTCAAGTTTTGTGCGTTATTCTAGTCGATGATTATTTCTGCCTCGTCGCAGAGTATTTCTGCGTCACCGAGAGTCCGAGGATCCACCGTTGTGCAGCTCGACGCTGCACCGAGGAAAATCCCTCCATCGTGCCATGGGCGATATAAGAGGGTCTGTTTCAAAGCGCTCTTCAGTAGCCCTCGACCGGTGAGTATCATTTTGCAGAGTTTTCACGCAGAGTTTACTAGAACCCACAGTTGAAATTTGGCGACACCGGTATGTAATTGCGTGCTCTTCGTTGTCGCGGCATAATCTAACGCGTCTGCAGGCAAACCATGTTCCCTTCGACGTCCTTGCTCTCCCTTTGCTTCCTGGCGTTTTCATACGCGCAACACATCGGAACCAACCAGGCGGAAAACCACCCGCCTCTGCCCATCCAGCAATGCACGGCTGGCGGCTCGTGCACGACACTAAACACCGCCGTCGTACTTGATTCGTACGTGATTGAAATTCCTCACCACCGTAAAGTTGATATGGCGCAGCAACTGGCGCTGGACTCACAACGTCGGCGGAACCACCAATTGCTACACGGGCAATCTCTGGGATACGACTCTCTGTCCGGACCCGGCCACGTGTGCCTCGAATTGTGCTATCGATGGTGTGTGACCACATGTAGCCAAAAAAAAAAAACTCAAAGTCAAACTCCAGGTGCTGACTACGCGTAAAAAATTCCGCTGTTTTACGGCTCTGGCTAATTTGAGGGCAGGGGCACGTACGGCATAACCTCTTCTGGGGACTCCCTCAGCATCAAGTTCGTCACCGGGGCCAACATCGGCTCGCGCGTGTACCTGCTGGCGCCGAGCGGCACCGAATACCAGATGTTCCAGCTCCTCAACCAGGAATTCACCTTCACCGTCGACGTATCGCAGCTCGGCTGTGGGCTCAACGGCGCACTGTACTTTAGCGAGATGGACGCGGATGGCGGGATGGCGCGGTTCCCCACGAACCAGGCTGGTGCCAAGTACGGGACTGGATATTGTGATTCCCAGATAAGTTTTTCATTCCGTATTTATTGCGTGCACTTATCGGACGGATTCTTCACTGCCCCCAGGATTTGAAGTGGATCGACGGAGCGGTAAGTGGACGCCGAGTCCATAAGAAGAAACTGATGGAGTCGTAGGCCAACGTTATCGACTGGCAGCCAGATGCGGACGACCCAAACTCTGGATTAGGAATGTTTGGAACATGCTGCCCCGAGGTTAGCTCAATTTTGTCTTTCCTGCTATTCTCTGACGCCCAGCAGATGGATATCTGGGAGGGTTGGTTCAATATCCAGATCTCCCGTGCTATTTTCTGACGCCCTATAGCAAACTCGAATGCGGCCGCCTACACTCCACACACCTGCACCGTCACGGAACAAACCCAGTGCAGCGGCGTCGATTGCGGTGCGGGAGCGGACCGGTACAACGGCGTCTGCGACAAAGACGGGTGCGACTTCAACTCGTGGCGCATGGGCGACCGCACGTTCTTCGGGCCGGGCTCAAGCTTCGCCGTCGACACCACGCAGCCCTTCACCGTCGTCACCCAATTCGTTACGAACAACAACTCTACCTCGGGCACCCTCAGCAGCATCAAGCGCATTTACGTCCAGAACGGAAATGTTATCCAGAATTCGAACACCGACCTCACAGGCGTGACTACAACGAATGCGATTTCGGATACGTTCTGCAACCAGCAGAAAACAGCCGTCGGTGACACGAATAGCTTCGAGGCGCGCGGGGGCTTGACGTCGATGGGGAGTGCGCTTGGGAAGGGTATGGTGTTGGCACTTTCGCTGTGGGACGACCACGAGGCGGACATGCTGTGGCTCGACTCCAACTACCCGCTCAATGCGAGCGTCACCGCACCGGGTGTCAGCCGTGGACCGTGCTCGGCGACTTCCGGCGATCCCAACGTATGTTTTTTTTCGATTGCCTTCCTTTGAATTGGGCTCATGTGTTGTAGACCGTCCAATCGCAACAGCCCAACGCCGTCGTCACTTTCTCCAACATCAAAGTCGGCCCTATCGGCTCGACCTTCAGCGCGACCGGTGGCGGCACCGGCACTGGCACCGGCACTGGCACCGGAAGTGGCACAACCAGCGCCTCCGCCCCGACTGGCACCCAAGGTATGTCAACTTTTGACCAATTCTTTGCATTTTTCTGACCCATTCGAACCAAGTTGCCGAGTTTGGACAATGTGGTGGGGAGACGTACTTTGGCTCGACGACCTGTGTTACTGGTACCACTTGTGTGTTCATGAACCCCTGTGAGTTTTCGATTTAAATTTTAATGGGAGTGCTGACATTTTGTATTAGTCTACTCGCAATGCCTGGTGCAGTGAACAAGCGGCAGTAGGCGTGTATGAATGAGAATTGTACATTGGAGCTATACAAGATGAAATATTTCGAGTTTCAATCTCAGCCTCGCTGTTTCGTTCCGGGAACCTGAACTGCATTCATCTCGAGCTGTTTTCACCGCTAATTAATTGGACAAACGGCCCGCCTACTTCTGCCCGACAACCCCGTCAATCGGAAGCGTGATCGGAACGCCCCTACCATCGACAATACCTCCAAGTACATGCATCACTGCCGCAGTCGAGCTGGCATTGCTCTCTGCTCGCGCTCCTTGCTGTATGCCTCGATCAACTTCTGCACTTGAACTGAAAGACAGAAACTTACGTCCTGTCGCATCGTCTCCATCCTCAGAATCGCAAGAAGAGCCACCATGCGCTCACGTTCGTCGGATATCTGCGACGGAAATGTGATCGTCGCTGGTTGGCCGCCTTTGGCGCCAGCCCTGGTGAATTTGATTCCGGGGATGCTGGTGTCCTCCGAGTCTCGATTGACCTTGGTCGCGCGTGTAGCCTGTTGAATCCAGTAAGCCTTCTGAGTCCCAAGTAGAAAAAACCCCCGCGTACCACTAGTTCCGTGAGGGCATTGCGATATTTGAGTACAAACGCAAACTCTTCACCCCAAGTACACTCCTGCGGCTGGGAGCTCCACGCTTGCTTCACGCCCTCGATGGTGAACGTGCGCTCGCGCCAATTGATCGACCCAACAACTCTGGAGCCGGCAGACGAAGTCGCCGTGGTGACCTTCCGCCCACGCAGTCCTCGCGTGGTCTTGATGGAATAGTGAGTAACGCCGTCTGAGCCGGTGAGCGAGGATTCCAGAAGTTTGGACGCGGTAAAAGTGAGAAGGAGAGCCATCGGATGAAAGACTGCCAGTGCAGGCTCGCAATGGCTCGGACTTTATAAGGTTAAGGCTCTACAGCTTTGTGTCAAAGCCAATGCTTGGTATCCGGAAGGAAGTCTCACACCTGTCGCCTCTCCGCAGCACCGATAATGCTAGAGATTGAACCCTGTGTGAGTGAGCTTCGCCGGCGTGAGCGGCTCCTTTCGCCCCCAGTCATAGGCATGTCCGCGCGTCCAAAGAATCCAGTCCGATCGGCGATGGCGAGAAAGATGTTCTAGAGATCTTCGCATGCGTCACAGTACTAGTAGAGGGTTTGAAGAATTGGCACTAAACAAGCCGAAAGTGTGCCAGTGATCAGAGTGAGAAAAGTGCACATCACGCGTCACACCTTTTGCCTCCTGCCACCATGAGTTCTGACGATGAACCTCGCTTTCCTCCCGAAATGGAGCGGGAAATCTTCCTAACCACCGCGCTGCTCTATCCTTCGACGATTCCGCCGCTTTTGAGGGTTGCTCACCGCGTTCTAATCTGGTGAACAAGATTTTCCCTGCGGATTGGATTGGATTGGATTTTTACACGGCACGGTCCGACTGACGAACGCCAATCGTATGGTGGCTCATGATCACACACGGATGGTAGGGTTGAACCGGTGCTATATCGAATATTGCACATCGGCGACGACCCACTTCATGTCGCGCGGCTCACCGCCGCATCATCTAAGCCGCCGGCGTTTCTCGCTCAAGCTGTTCGATGTGTTGTTCTTCACAACGGTGGCAGGAACAACGATGCTGCCCACAGAACCTTGAGCTGGTGCACAGGTGTCACCAGCCTGGCTGGCCGCCCGGACATCTATGCGCCCGAACTGCTCCCAATACTCTCTGCCATGCCCGTTCAACGCCTTACGGGTTTGATGACCACAATCATCGACGGGGAGATTGCAGCCCACTCCATATTTCGTGCCCTCACTCACCTGGAAATCTTCGAAGGCCTGGAAACTCCCAGCGGACTTATCATCATTGGCGTCCTTCCCTCCCTCCCTTGCCTCACACATCTTGCGCTAAACCTTATCGAGCGACTGGATGATATCGGCGAGCGGATGGAGATCATTCTGAAGAACTGTCATCATCTGAACGTCGTGGTTGTGGTTGTCTACTATCCTGTGGCCATCGAGGAAATTTTAGCTGCGCGCCGGGCGGCAATCGGTGAGATCCCCGAGTGTTTGCGCGACCCGCGGTTTGTGGTGTGGTCGGGCGACGCTCGTTGGTATGAAGGCGTATTGGATCAGCCGAATTACTGGACTGTGACAGAAGATTTTGTAGCTCGCAAGCAGCGTGGGGAGGTGGACGGTACGCGGAGATTCTCTATCGATGTATCTGTAAAGCTGAAATCGGCATGCAGCGAATAATTTTGCGTGTGGATCGCGGCTATAGTATGGTCAGATTCCAGTGGCTTGTAAATTGTACCTGCATGTTCAATTTGACTACATTTGCACTAGATTTTGGGTACGGCGGATACGGCAAACACATTATCCTTGAATTTCTTATCCATACAAAAAGTTCCCGTATTCTCTCTCTCTCTCTTTCTTTCAGCACACACACAAATCCCACACGTTTCGCGAGGAGCTTCAAGTTCGCGTCGACCGCGATGTCCGGCTACCCTTCCCATTTTTGGCTTTTCCGGCGGACAAGTTCGACTCGACTCGCCGTTTCTTTGGCTTGAATTCGCCCTACCAAGCCAGGGTCATCATCTCGCACTCCAACTCGATGCAGCTGAAAGACATACCGAGTAAGCCTGGAAGAACTCAGAGGGCTCCTGCCCGCGATGCCCGAAAATAGCGTAAAAGGCCGAGTTGGACACGTAGTTGGTCTTTCCCTCCCTGACTAGCGAGTAGTACTCGAGTAGATATGCCTTCTCCGCTAGTCAGATGAGAAGTTGAGATCATTGTGCTTCAAGACGGCGTGGAGATCAAGTACGCACCTTCATCAACTTCCGCACCCTGTTCAGATGAGAGAATTGTCATGGCCTCGTCTCTGCAGGCATCGGCGTCAGCTCCACGTTACTGATACAATAGTGTAGACGCACTGGGAGATGCTCTGGAACTCCATCTTCGCGCCGAGGGCTTGGCTCGCTGCTTGGGCTAGCTCGGGGCCGGCGACCATCATCGGGCCCGTCGCCACCATCATCTGCCCGCGTACCTCGTCCGCGAGGCCGTGTGGGCCCTGAGAGGTCAGAATATGGGCGAGAAGCTGCGCCACGTCGCCGAGCGCAACCTATGAAGGATCAACATCACATCGAAAGTTGGATCATACGAGGAGATACAGACGGGGGCGAATTTATGGTGGTCGTCGATCGGGATGGGCAACTTGCCCTCTCCTTGAACTTGCTTCGTGTATAGCAGCAAATTCTCTGCGTAGAAGCCGGCACTGCGCTCGCCGTTCAAACATCAATCAACAACAGCAGTTGAAACGAGACTCACCGGACGATACACGGCGAATGTCCGGTTTGCTCCGACGACGTGTCCGACTTGGCCGCCATCGCGAGCGTCTCGAGTTCAATGAATTCCCGCAAACGCGGCTGCTTGTCTTTTTCGGCGTAGTCGCAGCCTGCACTGGACAGAAGGACGAGGTTTGTAACAGATTTCGCCTTCTTCGCCGCGGCGAGCAGGGCGGCTGTAATCTTCGCCTTGTCCTATGAGCCCGGTGTAAGCGAGGGTTGTTCAGCTCCTCAAATCGGAAGAAGGAACGTACCTTTCGCGCAGGCGGGATAAGCATGCATGTGTCAACCTTCTCCATCGCCTGGACGAGCAGATCTTTCCTCTCGGGATGAAACACCACCACCTCAACAACTCCTTCAAACTCCGCAAGGGCTGCTTTCGCCTCTTCGGAAAAGACGAGTGCCGAAAGCGTGCTGTACTTGGTGGTATAGTCTTCGTCGGTGGTGAGAAGTTCGAGGAGACAGCGGCCGGTCTGGCCTTCTGCGGCCGTGATGAGAATATTTCGTTCGGTGGAGGTCATAGTTGAAGGCGATTGCAATTTGCCATTGATATGACAAGCTTTTATACCCCAACGTTGAACGGCCATGACGATCTCACTGACGGCTTTGATAATGACGCCAAATTCGGCGTCACTTGAATCAAGCCCTGGTTTGCCGTTGACTCGCGGCTCGCGGCTCGAGAAACGCCTTGCGTCAACGAATATTTTGCGAGTCGGACTCTGGACACGGTTCAGTCGGCCGCTTGATGCGATGTTTCATCCATCAACCCATCATCAATTCTTGCTCTTGCCGGATGACGACGCACGGCGAGCGATTCAGCGACGCGTTCTTAAGGCTCAGGAACCAGACATTTCCTTCACGATGCCCTCACTCGCCGATGCCGAAGCCTCCGTAGCCACCTTCCGCCCGTCCTACGTTCCCGTCGCTATCTTCGCTGGCGGGACCTCTGGCGTCGGACAAGCCATGGCGGAGGCCCTCGCGAAACAAGTCGATGGACGCGCACATATCATCCTCATTGGCCGCAACAAGGTCGCTGCGCAGCGCATTCTCGACGGGTTTCCTAAACCCACCGGCACCGATGGATGGAAGCACGAGTTTGTTCCATGCGACGCGGAGAGCATGAAGAGCGTGTTGGCCGTATGCAAGGAGTTGAAGGGGCGTCTTACCCATGTTAATTTCCTGGTGATGAGCGCTGCTGGGCCCAGAGGGAACTCGTTGACCGAGACCGACGTGACGGAGGAGGGGATTGACGACCATTTGGCGGTTCGGTGCGTCTTGTCTTCCTTCTCGAAATGACGCTAAACTACGCACAGTTACTTCTCGCGGTACCTCTACACAAAAGAGCTGCTCCCGCTCCTGGAAAGCGCCGAGGCCCTGGGGCAGCACGCGCATGTTATGTCTGTTCTCGGCGGCGGGTTGGGGTTCCGTATAGCCAAAGACGACCTCATGCTTCACGAGCAGCGCAAACGCTCGTGGAGGTTCTTGCAAGGTGCTACGATTGTGCGTCTCATCCCCACTAGTGCTACCGTAGTTGAGTCCAACGCAGAATATCGCTGCGGTGAAAGGCATCCTTCGCGGAGTAACATACAACGATGCTCTCGTCGCTGTGCGTACCAGTCTTCGCCTCTCACTCCATCATCCTCATTCATGCAGCATTTCGCCTCCGCCAACCCCTCCATCGCCTTCACGCACATCGTGCCAGGCCAGGTATGGACCGAAAACGCGCAATATGTCGATATGGGATGGCTCCTCTCGCCGCTCGCGTTCGCTCTGAATACCCTCCGGCGAATATTCCAGGTGATCCCGCAGGTACGCATTCTTCCCTGGTCCTGCTGTTGAGTTTTATATCAACCACGAAATAGGACGAATGCGCACAATACATGCTCCATGCGCTGCTCTCCTCGGACACCGAGCGCGGCGGGGTGTTTGTCACTGGGAGGCTGGGCGATGTCGTCGGCGGCCACGTCTTTCCACCGGACTATCAGCCGAAGGACAAATGGGACGAGGGCGATTCGCGGACGGGGTACCTCCATGGTGTGCGCATACAGGGATACGGAGGCGCAGACGACAGGGTGGTAAGGGTGATAAGCTGGACGGAGGAGGTGTTGGCTGGCATTTAACTCTCGGCTTACGAGAAAGACATTGCTCCCCCAGATCGAACCAAGAGTTTTAATTTAGCTTGACTGTTGAAGGATCTTCAACTCGGGCATCTCGGCGCTCGTTGGGAGTAAAATCGCCGTACAAAGAACCTGGCAGACTCGATGGATTCAGTCCACGCACAATCATTTCGCCTGTCTACACCAAACCGCTCTATCGCTGACAGGTTGAACGCAGCTGGCTGGCATCTATCCTCGCGCTAGCGTATTTATACCCAGGAGCCCCTCAGTTCCCCGATCTACTTCAGAATCAGAAACGCATGCCCTCCCTCCGCATAGTCACCTTCAACATCGCCTGCTCACCCTACTCGGACGGCATCTCCGTCAAGAAATCCCTCGATTCCATCCCGGATCCGCTCGTCCAGCCACCGTACCTCGGTCTTGACGGACGCAGCGAGCAGCCATGGAGTACGCGGCGGCTGTATATCGCGGAACAGCTGTTGAGTGCTGGAATTAGTTTGGCTGGTACGTGGAGTTCCGGTTCAATTTGTGAGCCGAGGTCACGGTTAACTGAGGCTATGCTCAGGATTCCAAGAGCCTGTTAAGCAGCAAGTAGACGACCTGGCAGAGCTTCTTGGGGACGATTGGGCCTGGGTATGTCATGGTTCTTTTGGCCTTTTGGTTGTCTGTTTTATCCCAGGTCCACAGGTCGGCGATGCGCGAGAAGGCGGCTCAGGAGCGTACGACGACGAGTTCAATCCGATATTCTACAAGAAATCGAAGCTCAGCCTCATCTCAACGGACACGTTCTGGACCTCGTTAGTAGGATTCGTCGGCCTAAATGCTCGTTGTTCTTACTGTCGACAGAAAGACTCCGTTCAAAGTATCGAAATACCCAGGGGCAGGGTACTACCGCATCTGCACCGTCGCGCGGTTCCAGCATACCGACGGAGGAGCGACGTTCACGTTGATGAACACACATACGGATGATGGGTTCGACGAACAGCGCACGTTTGCCGCGTCGCTGATCTTGTATCGTGCGCGGTACGAGCTCTATACGACGGGTGCACCCGTATTTGTCACGGGCGATTTCAACAGGTTTGGTATCACCTCTCATGAAAGAAATCCACTGATGAATTGTTACAGCACCCCGAACGGCAGCGACTCTTCCGCGTACAACATCATGACCGCACTCGCCCCGCCGCTGCCCGATAGCAGTCTCCCAAGCGACTTTGTGCAAAAGTACAGCGTGTCCGCGTTCAAGAGCAAGCAGTTCATCATGTACGACTTGATGGGCGCTGCCCCGCGCCGGGCAGCGAGACGCAACTTTGCAACCTACACCGGATTCGTGCAGCCGGGGGATACGAGCCAGTGGATGCGGATTGATTATATCTTTGGGTCGGAGCTCGATGGGAAGAGACAGTGGTGAGTTTCTTTGCTCTTCTTTGGCGGGGGAAGGACTTGGAACTAAAGTTCCTGTTCGTTTTCAGGACGGCAGACGAGTACAAGGTCGAAACTTCGCGCACAGATGATGGGTTGTTGTCGAGTGACCACCGTCCGGTGTTTTGCGATGTTACGATTTCATGAGTAAAGGAGTGTGTAGGTCGAAAACTTGAATGGTTATGTGTTATATGTTGAACTTTGAATTTCTAAAAAAGAAATTCGGGGAATCGACACTCGGATCAAACCGACGTCCGGTATTTAACGGATCACAGAATGCGACCCCCTTTTTGCTTCTCCCACTCGTCGTCAACGCGATGGCTCTACCGGGCACCACCAACTTCAAGCTGCTGCCGATTCTCCTCACCATCGGTGCCGGCGCTATACCAGCCCTAGGCGTCTACCTCACCTATCTCAAGCGGAGCTTTGGACGCCATGTCGTCGAGAGCAAAAGCATCAGCCCGCCCGACGCGCTGCCCCTTTCCGCGTCGGCACCCGGAATCGAGCCACTCCCAGCCGCCGTGCTCGACAACCTGTCTTCCTACGTCGTTGCACGAGAGCGCATAACGTCGCACCCCTTCCCTCGGTCGTCCCTCCGCCCAGAGCTAAAGACCCTCGCCTCTGCTACCACGGCTTACCTGCGTACTACACTGTTGTTGTTCGCGGGGACACCCCAAGCCTTGCTCATGCGGCGAATGATGCCGTCCGACTCCCGCCCCACCTTCGACCGGGAATACATTACGAGCTGTGACTTCCAGCCGGGCGACCGCGTATGTGGGGTATACGTCGTGGCACAACGGGTCGAAGGGATGGTGGTGTTGGCCATGTCCCCGCCGGAGGGATGGACTGGGCCCAAGGCGGAGGGAAATCTCGTGCTGGGGTTCATCCCGGATTCGGACGGGGTTAAAGGGGAAGAAGGCCTCATTCATGCTGTGAATGAGACTGTTCTCTGGCGCAAAACACAGGACAAGCCGACGATTATGGAGGGCGCGGTTGGCGCGTGGCTGCACGTACTCATGGTCTCGTGGATGGTCGTACGCGGTGTCGAGGCGGTCACCGTGCGGTCAAAGTGAAACGAGTATCAAAGATAAATCATAGTCTACTTGAAGCTTCCAATGGTCGGGTATCGCGGACACGGATTGGTGCTCGTGGTGAGAAGAGGCAAGGTAAACGTGACGTGACTTACATTGTCTCCCGACATCATGCACCCAGCCTTTGATCTCAAAAGGCTTGAGAACCTTCCGCTCCACCTTGGTGTATGCGTCATCTACACCTTTTCTTCTCATTCGGGACTAACCCACCGCAGAAACGCGCCAAGTTGCTCGCACAGGTCGATTTTGGTAAACCGAAACCGGGCCTGCGCTTCTCAGAGTTTGCTATCCTTGCAGAAGTTGCAAGCGGATATCAAAGCTCTATGCTGCCGCTCTACTGGATAATCTTGTACCCATCTCGCATCCCTTCCGCCGCTGAACTCGACGACCCATCGCCATTCTCAGGCCATACTATTCTACTCCAAGCAGTGATTTTTGCTCTGCTGGGAGTCCACCAAGGCTCGCTGGGAAATCCCGATCGAGAGCAATATCGCGATATTTGGAGCCGTCTCTATCCCTGGATTCAGTTCCTCCAAGCTCACTACGATCTCTTGCCTCGGTAATGATGGCCAGGTTCGGTTCAGTTCAGGTTCAGGCACTTTTTTACTGAACGCTGAACCTGAACCCTACCTGAACGCGCGTTCAAGTTCATGTCGGTCCGGTTCGGTGTTCGGACCCCGTCCGAACGCCGGATGCGATCGGCGCGTTGATGCACCAGGATTTCCTCCAGGTATGACCAGATAACATTGAGATTGAGCCCGAAAGACCTTACCCATACAAACAGATAGGTCTTGCTGCCTGTGAGCCTTCCAAAGCGCTATTGCGCGATGGGGGAAGCAATCATGATGGCTGGTCTGACTGCCGGACTGCCGTCTTGGGTCGCTACCGGTCGCTAAGTCGCGTCAAGCACATCAACCTGATCGAGTTACAGCAGCGCCAAGTCCCTGCCGACCCCACCGTCGTGATGGATCCACCACATTAGGCCATTCACATCAATTCTCCCGTCGGCCCGGCGATTCCGCGTCCGACGTTCGAACACGTTCGAACCGAGTTCACGAGAATCTGACCGGGCTGAACGCTGAACCGGACTTGAGGCTGAACGCAGCGTTCGGTTCAGTCCGGTTCGGGTTCGAACCGAAAAGCCGAACCGAACTCCGCCACCACTAGCCCGAGGCAGCATGCCACGAGCACAGCGAGAAAACCCTCCTTATGTCTTTCCTAAACATCTCGGCCTATCTCTTCCTTGAAGAACTGGACACGCTGCACAAGGTCCCTGGCATCATGCATCTTGTATTCCGGGCCTGGAAACTGGCGCTTGGCCCAAACGGCGATACACTGCGCCTCTCTGACTGTCATGACACAGTCCCTATCGACCCTTCCTTTCCCTATCCTTCAGAAGCTGAGATGTTACAACCCAATCGTTGGAAACCGATTGACTTTCAAGTCCTGATTGTACTAACCCTTACTGCATGATCAGGACCCTTTCTGTTGCCTGACTGCCTTATATACCGTAGGTACACTCCTGTCACCAGGGGCATCGACGGTCATGGCAGCCAGGTTGCCATGACCATCCTGGCAGCCCAGTGCTGGCCATGCCTCAAACATGCGGCATCATGAGAAGCGAATGCCGAGAGCCCGGCATCGCTTCTATAGATCACATGACAGTTTCTATGGATGCCATGGACCTATCGTTCCGATGATGGCTGTATGCCTCATGGTGGGCATGCGGCAACGTGTGGTTGCCGGTATGGTCATGGCAGCCTGGGTTGCCATGATCGTACATGCCCCCCGTGTGTACCGTAGGTTACACAACGGGCAATAATTGCTGCAGATCGCAAATAGCAGGTTACCAGCAGGTAACCTGCCTGCAAGCATTCAGGCCTCTTTGTCCAGCTCACCGTCAAAGAGAATCAATTTGATTCCTTTCATGTCCTATTTTTAATTGTTTTGAGTGGCCTCGTTGTGCCCTTGACAGATGGAACATCAAAAATCCGAGTGATTTTACTGAATTGGGATGACACTTGTGATGGCCGTCTACGGATCTAACTCGTGCTCTTTCATGTCTTTGAGCCAGCTTTGAGCTCTTTCGGTAATCTGCATCAGACCCTGAAACTCAGGTCTTGAAAGAAGCTAGATGGCCACCGACATGTTACCTGCTGGTAACCTGCTATTTGCGATCTGCGGCAATTATTGCCCGCTGTGTTATTATCGTCTATTCCCCCAGAGTCTTCGTACTCGTTCTACCCGCTTTACCCGTCGGTTGCCTGTTACAATCCGCTTTTGCGGGTTCTCTCACTCGACAACCCGCTCAGCTACCCGGAAGACCGCTGGTGCTGACACTGACCTCACCAGTCCGGTGTTCAGCTTCCCACAGGTGAGCCAAAACTCGGGTGCGCGGGGCTCGACTACGTCATCTCCGGATGGGGAGGAACGCTGAAACGCAAGATGCGAGACCAGCAGTGGAAGTGCAGCACTGGAATAATCCAACCAAACTCAACCCAAACCCGAATAAGCCTCGGAAGGCGAATACGGAGGATGAGCCAAATCTAACTAAATCTAAACCAAATACTAAAATCCATCCTACTAAATCAAGCAGCCTTGAGTAATCGTCCCCAATGAGCAGAGCCAACTGGGGGTGCTATGGGAAGATGTGAGGATTCCAAAGGTTTGGTATGCAAGAAGGCTTATTCCGCTTAAGCTCTTAATCCCAAAGGCATCACCTTCAGAATAAGAACCCAAGCAGGAATGCAGACCAATTGCGGAGGATGGGTGAAGACAAGCTGTGATACCTCTTATTCAAGTAGTCTTGTAACTCAAATAAGACAACTGTGTTTTGTAGATGTAAAGCTTCTCAACTGTCCAACCAGAATAGTAAATTTTGTAGAGTCCCATATTCAACTTCTGACCAAGCTAAACTCTAGCCCACCAGATAATCAGAAGGTCTCTCTTCAGTTTCCGTGGCCTGTGCGCTTTGCCAGTACGATTCCACCGGTTGTATCGGTATAACCCGAATAACAAGCTATACCGAATAACGTGTAATCCCACTGGTAAACCAATCCTTATAGGTCGCACTTCAGAACCCAGCAGCCTGTATTCGTGTAACCAACTGATAAGCCGATCCTTATAGGTCGCACTTCAGAACCCAGTGTTGAAAGAATAGATGGTAGTATTCAAGACTCTAGCTAGAATACGACCAGAGCTTTTATACTAGCAGTGCAGAAACAAGTACAAATAATAATTAGTCAAGCAAGTACTAAGCGAACGGAGACTCGGTGTCGGTGCACAGCAGAGCTGTGTGTCGGTGGTCGGTGTTCCAGTGTCGGCTTCGGCTGGGACTTGATGTTTGCCTAGATAAGATAACTTCAACACTCCCCCTCAAACTCGAGTCATGCTGAGTTTGTGAACTTGAATCTCGTGTGCGTCGCGTGCGAGAGGCTTCGTAAAGATGTCGGCTAGGTTGTCCTCGGATGCGCAGTGGTGAACAGATACTTCGTGAGAAGCTACGCGGTCGCGAATGAAATGATGCCGCATGTCGATGTGTTTGGATCGTCCATGATAGCCGGAATGTAGAGACTGTACCTATAATACAATATGGTAGGCTGTGACCTATTGCAGTAATGCAACACGGAGGGGTCCTCTCCCATAGGCCAAATACACCCACAATGCATTGTCACCGCCCACAATGCATTGTGTCCATCGCTGGCCTTGGCTGTACGGCTTGGGGCAGAATTTTGATTCCTTGGCTACAGAAATGCCGGGATATTGCCTCTTTTGGTCATTTCTTATCAGCTTTGATTTTCCCCCCTTTGATGCTGTATTTGTTCGGTATTCTATTGATTGGAACGAATACTGATGACTGGCTACCCACCCGTGGATACCCGTCCCTTGGCTGCTTCCCACCCGTAGATACCCGTCCCTTGATATGTATCGCCCGGCCCGTCTACGGCTGTGGCTGTCCATCGGATCAGACCTTCTGGCACATCCCGGGTTCCTCTTCCCCGCACACATTGCACTTTCCACCTTTCCCTCCTTCATTGTCCTTCCAATCGCGCAGATACACCATTCGGCTGGCTCGGACGTACTTAGCTGCTGAGGAAGCGCCAGCGCTTCTCGGATCAATCACGGAGGTGTCACATGTGACAGCCAAGCGCTTATTCGCTTTCATTTCACCAAGTCCATCCAAGTCGTATTTCCTCCACATTCTTCTTAGCAGCCCGGTTTTCCAATAAATAAAGCAATTGTTGGTGAGGTCCGTTCTTTCTACCTTTCTACCTACTTCCTACGGTTGTACCGGGGCCTGGGTCGAGGGCGCTCTGCCACCGCCTTTTCCTTCCCTTTTCCTTTGGCCCTGCCTTGAGCGGCTCTGTGTATGTGTACCGTTAATAACACAACCATAGGATGCGCTGAAGAGTGCTTACGCAGCTCTCGTACGTCGCCCTGTTCCCTCGGGCTTATCACCGCCCAGTCTACTCGAGCGTCGCTGACCTTCGGAATCAGCAGCCACGCCCTTCTTACGCTGCCTCTTCTTGGGCAGTTCCGCCTCTCCTTCGTCCGCCTTGTCGTCTGTTTGTTTTCTAATTTGTGGTGAGCTCCTTCGAGTCGTCTTGTGCTCTTTCCATACTCACTTTCCCCCAGCGCGCTTTCGCTTTCGCGTTGTATCTCCCTCCGTTGTATCTTCCTCTGAGCCGTCCCCGGCCTCATCCGCATCGTCGTCGTCATGCCCATCTGTCGCATCACCATCCACGTCATCGTCACCTCCCGCGTCTCTGGCAAAGAAAGCGGTCAAGGTGCGTTTCCTCCGTCCGACAAGACTCACTTTCTAATCTCTCCCGACTTCAGAAGCTGCTCGAGGACCCATGTCACGTCCTTGACCGCAACAAGCCACTCCTCGGTCTCCTCTTCCCCGCGGTCCTTCGCTACCTCGCCCCACCATACCAGCCCTGCCATTACTTGCATCAGCCTGTTGTTTCCGTACATCTTGGCCATGCCACTCCAGTTGGCTGTCTCAGCGCGTGACAGCTCGCCGTTGTCAAGCATCTCGCGCTCTGCAGGCTGCAGGCTACGCCACCACTTCCACCACGTCCCGACCCACAGCTCCGCGCCCATGCCCACATACCTCCGTCTTCCTATCAGGCCGCCGAGGGTTGGTGGCATCGTCCACTTCCTCCCTCTGCTGAGCCAGCCCGAGACCTGGGGAGGACGGAGAGGTTTCGGCATTGACCACGAGCCCTCGACGAAGCCCCAGGCGCCTTCGAAGTCAAAGAACCTCTGGACACACATTGCCCATTCCACACCCCAGGCTCTCCCAACCTCAAACGCTGCATGTGCCCGCGCGAGTTCCGTGGTCCACTCTGCACGATCGTCATGGTGCCAATGCTCGCCGAAGGTCTTGATCTCTTTCTCGCCCATGCCATCTAGACCCTGCTCTGGGTGTTCTTGGTCCTCGGCATGGTCTTCGTTCTCCATGTCAACGTCCAATTCGGGCGCGGGACGGCGGATGGCGGGCGGGACGGCGGATGGCGGGCGGGACGGCGGATGGCGGGACGGTCAATGTCGGGGATGGTCGATGACGGGAAGGTTGGTGGTGGTGGTGTAGCCGTTGAGGTGCCTTGTCCGGACTTGGAAGCGACCGCTCGTGCTTTATATTCTGCCTCCGCTACAATACAATCATGTCAGTCGTGTCGTCTAGTGTAACCAAATCACACATACAAAAGCATTTGGACCCGAACTCAATCATACGGGTCTCAACGTCCATGTAGCCCTGCCAATCGAATGCCGGCCAATCCATAGGTGCGAGGCCTTTGGTTTTCCCAGCGTGAATGCTGTAAGACGAAAGAAGTAAGTGTCATGCCGTATACGGCCAGCAGTCGCTCTCACCTCTGCACTCCCACTCTCCCTTCGCGCTCTGGAATAGGGCCACACAACAAGATGCTTACACACATCCCGAAGCATTGCTGGATAGCATCCGCAAACGGCTGCAGGTAGTACGCCGCGTTTGCCAGAGTTCTGCGTGGAGATGATCAGTATATCGATATCGTCGACAACACATGCACTTACGCAGCCATCTCCTCCGGCGTCCTCGTCGGACTATCTGCCAACGATGCCTCCCATGCCTTCAACGCCTGCTGATGCTCCCGCTCTGCTGCCAGCTCAATCTCATCTCTGAAGGCTGGCGTCTCCTCGGCATACATCTCAGCGGTCACCTTCGAGATTACGTCGATGGTCTTGGGCGCCGGTTCCCCGTCCAGCTCGGCACGCCTCTTCAGCGACTCCAATCGTTCCTCCACGCGAGGTTTGATACGCGCGTCGTAGTACTTGCGCGAGTAGAAGTGGATGGTCCGACCTCGTTGTGGCTTCGGCGGTGCACCGTCCAAAGCGCCCGTGAACAACTCCTTGAAGGCATCCTTGTCGCTCTTGAGTAGAGAGCTGTACTCAAGGCGATACCACTGGCCGATTCGCTGAACGCCGCCTCATCAGTCATCCTGGGACGGAGCTGTACAGAAATTGCTTACCCCGCGCAATGTCTTGAGATATGCTGCCCGGAATTGCTCCTCCGCGGGCTCCAACACCTCATGCACGACCTCGTCTGCGGCCTCATCAGGCGGGTCCTCCACGTCGAAGGCCAGGTCTTGGTCATCGGCGAGGTGACGACCATACTTCTTGATGTAGAGCTTCGACATCTTGAGGTAGAACTGGCTGGCCTTTCCAGCCTCTACCTCGCGAAGCCAGTCCTCCTTCCGCTTCTCAAAGAAGACTTTTTTGGTACCGTACACCCACGAGGCTTTCCCTGGACGCGCTTTGGGAGTGCCTCGTTTGTGCCGGCCGCGTTTCTCCTTCACTCGCTTGACAGCAGCGGGGAGCATGTCGGGGAGCATGTCGTCTGGCGTGGGGGGAGGCAGCACAGGACCGTGAAGAGAAGTGGTCCCAGTCGAGGCAGAACCTGTGTCTGTGGGGGTAGCTGTGCCTGCGGGGCCCGGGGGTATCGAGGGCTGCTGAGCGGGTATCGAGGGCTGCTGAGCGGGTATCGAGGGCTGCTGAGCGGGTATCGAGGGCTGCTGAGCGGGTATCGAGGGCTGCTGAGCGGGTATCGAGGGCTGCTGAGCGGGGAGTGCGTCTGACATTGGGATAGTTGGGGCAGCTGGTAGAAATTTGTTGACTGGAGAATCGCTTTCACGTGCGTATTTCTCCTGGCCTGATGCTCGGTATCCACTCGTGCAAAGTCCATGCTTATCCACTCGCGCAGACTCCTTGCTTAAAAACAATACATGAAGTTCTACGACAAATGTACTGACTCCGAGAACACCTGCGCTTCATCATAGTCCACCGTCGACAGGATGCAAGGCTTCCTGCCCAACGCCTCCGCCTCGAGGAAAGCCGCCTTGGCTTTGCGGCTATGTTCTATGGTTAGAAAAGAACTTTGAAACTGGCTCGGAGGAACACATACCGGTTCGCGTACACGATGCGTCCGCCCCACAACGCGAAGTAGCGGGCATCGGGCACGCTACGCCACGTCGTAGTCAAGCTGGAGGAGCTTGACGACGAGGTCTCGCTCGCCGCAACGGGACTCTCTTCGTCGTGCACGGACAGCGCCTCCAAGTTCGGCCTATATATATGTTATCGTCAAAAGAGATTGGGGTAAAACGACGACTTACAGCTTCGTCTCTCTGGCGCGTGCAGCGGTGGGTTCAGGGACCACAGGCGCCGGGGCGGGTGGGTGTGGGTGTACACCAAGATGACAATGCTGCTGCCACTCGGCAATGCAGGTTTGCATGCTGGCGTGGCGACACTGAGCTCCGCCCGGATAGCCGGAAACCATCGATTTGACCACCGTCCTGTGTCGCGATTAGCTCGGACCTTCCCCAATGACCAGGCTCACCAATTGTACCAGACGCCAACACTTCGCCCCTGCGATACCAAGTACATCGAATGCCCGTGCCCGGCAGTCGGCTGGTCGCGCACAGGGGGGAGGCACCAATACCGCGAATTGTGCGCGGGGTTGTTGGTTTCGGGGACCATCTCCTCCTTCGTCATGTTGGTTGGGGTGAGCGTTGTAGCCATTGATGAGGAGCAGTGGTGAAATGGTTACGGCCGTGATTTTCTGTCACACACCATATGCATTCCCTCCATCTTCGTGCGCTTCGGGGCGACGCCCCGCTCCCACGCCAATATGGTTTTCCCCACTTGCTTGCGCGCTGGGGTGATACTAGTAGCCCGCTAGCACCCTCGCTCAACTCCCCGCATCTGCTTTTCGGTACTCCAAGCTCGGCACCCTGGGCTGGGCCCGTTGTCGACATCGCCTCTGCTCAGGCACGACACATGGACCAACTCTTCTGGGAAGGCCGGCCCCTCCCTGCTCACGAGTACTCCGAGGATAGTTCTCCCCGCTCTTCATGGTGGTGGCCCGCCTCCATTGCCTCCCTTTATCGCGAGGCATCTGACGAAGAAGCGTACTTGAAGTACGAGTTCCGTCTTCAGTTCCCCTTCCGTCCCGTGACCCATCCGGGACGAGTGATGCAGAGCGCCGAGTTCCTGCGTCAGCAGACACTCCTGCATGCCAAACTCGGTATGTCGATACTAGTTGACTCGTGTTAACGCTGACTGTCGCTCATTAGCATGCTCTTATGCCGTGTTCCTCTTGCGTACCCGCCTGCAGGAAGGCATTACCGCCAGCGCCGCTGCCAGCGCTGCGGCTCTGGCAACTGCGGCGACACAGTATAGTACATGCACCTTGTGACCCGAGCACACGGTACTCACAGAGTAACAGTGCACTCTCTTTTGGCCGACAACTTCCTCGCTGCATGGCTGGCCTGCCCGACGATCGATGTTACTCTTTGGGGTACAGGAAGCGACCCCCGCAATAGACGCCCGTCCCCGCCAGGCGCCTGGGGTACTGCGGCCGACTGGAGTGGCTGGGGTGGCTGGGGTGGCTGGAATGGCTGGGATGGTTGGGGCTGGGGTGCCAGAAGGCATCGACGAATGCCCCGCCCACGCGGTTACCGCCAAATGGGTGTTATTTTCCTCCCTCCTCGCGTGTTGGGCCGGCGGCATAGGCAGCGGGAAGCAGTGCGTCGATGGCTGAGGAATCTGGAGCGTCGATGGCTGTATTTCACTCGACATACCCTGTAATGCATGAATTCTTTTTCCTTTTGCTGATAATAAGACAAGAAGATGAAGGAAAGGCGAAAACGAGTGCAGTGACACGGTGTGACCTGTGTTACACTTGCCTTTTCTGGACTAATCATCCTCCCGTCGCGGTTCCCATTTCGACACTAAACAGGCTGCTGCGTCCTTTCGGAGGCTTCTGAATGTGTCAACCCTGTTTCCAATAGGTCGACTAGAGCTTTGCAGGGCCTAGGGATAGCTCCTGACGACCAAAGCCTCGTAACAACAGCCAAACTTGGGCGTGCCTCAAACAAACTGTACCTTGGACTTACAACTTGGTGAAAGGCTCTATACGGTTGCTATTTGTACTCCTAACGTTCCCCCCGCGTCATAGCCTTCAGAACGCGTCAGTGCCTCAGGGGGAAAATGCCCTTTTTTATTCAGTTCCTCCTTGGCAGCCACCTACCCGGTCACCTATTGAACGCGTTGGAAAATCAAGTTGACGAAAAAATTGTATCACTTGTCCTCTATAATATACATGCAAACTATAAGAATTGGGTGTACTTTGTCAAAATCCGAAGTTTCGACCAAACTCAACTTTATACCACATAGGAACGAGACCCTCTGGTCCGTCATTTCTGCGCATTCACTTGAATCTTTTTTCAAAGGCAAGGTAGACTCCCAGAGAACTCAACCACCATCATTCTCGGGCCTGTACCAATCTGAACTGCGCGGAAATTGGCCTGAAGGTGCGGCGGACCTGAACACGGAGCGAGTCCGGCCAATAAACGACGTTTCAGGCCACACAAGCGCCTCCATTGGACACCATTTTTCACAGAATATAGCAGTATGGACCTTGCCGCATTCGAAAAAAAATACTTCGGGCACTCGGTCGCGGCAACACTGGTGCTGCACCAATTGTTGGGCTCCCGCGGAATAGACGGGATGGACAGCCCGCTTATGCCGGATGACATACGGCGACACCGTATCATCCGGTTCTCTCACTTTCACTTTCTGCCAGTCTGAACGTCCACCGTTTCAAGCTTCTAGAGCACGGTCTGGGTTCCTACGTCCAGAGAATAATGTCTAATCGCCCATCTCCTTCGCCCTCCGACTCGGAATTTGACCTCCGAAATTTGACCAACCTCTGGGGCAGGCGCTTGGTCCAATGCCGGGAATCACAATGTTACTGAGTGGTGTGCAGTACCCCATTGTTCTCATTCCTGTCCATACACGCTGTGTTGTGGCCTGCACCCGCGTTGCATTCTCTGATACGAGCAATAGATTACAAATGGGACTGACTCTGCTTACGCCCATGATCTCATTCACCGTCTCTCCTGAACCCGCTGCGGCACCAGATGACCTCGAGGCCTTCCTCCACCACGGCATCTCTTCCAAGCTCGACCTCTCCCCACATCTGGCGCGTTTCCTCGGCGTTGGGCTTGATGTCGCGTTGCTCTACACAGTCCGCCTC
Source organism: Mycena amicta (assembly GCA_029282125.1). NCBI lineage: Eukaryota > Fungi > Basidiomycota > Agaricomycetes > Agaricales > Mycenaceae > Mycena > Mycena amicta. The sequence continues at coordinate 222,236 of JARIHP010000031.1, read as the reverse complement.
TGGACACGCGCAGAAGTTTCTGACGCGCTGGCGCGCCTGCTCGGTCGGCAACCCCCAGATGCCCCGGATGCCCCGGGCCTCTCCCCATTCCAGGTCATCGCCCTGGAACATCGGTTGCGTCGTCAACGTGGGGAGGTGGACGACAATCTACCAACAATCACCACATTAGCCGACTTTCTCGGACATCCTATGCCGGGAGTCGCACTCACACACCACCGTGGCCTGTTCCTTGAGCAGGGAATTTGTAATCTGACAGACGTCGAGAAGCTGGCGGACAGGGAGGACTTGGCCAACATGCTGAAGACGCTTTTCGGTGCTGGTACTGGCGCTGGAAATGAAGGACGGTTGACTGAGTTTGAATTGATGGTGCTGGAGAAGGGGATATGTCGATTGCGAGCGAGCGGGTGAGGGTTGCTCCGAGCGCTGGCGAGAAGAGTTCTGCGGGCATCCAGAGGCGGAGATGGCGCTAGCGTCGTGATTCGTATCAGTAGCCCATCTGTTGTTGCAACGTCGCTTGACCTGAATGCATGTGGGAGACCCTCGAGACGCGGGTCAGCGGGTGAGGGTGAGCACCATTTGGTTGCCAGTCATCGTGGTGGGAGAAAAACACCGATAACTTCCCACACTGCCTCCGGTGACGGTCCGAGTTGCCGGCTTGAAAATCTTCTTTCATCCCGAGAAATTCTGCGCTGGCTCGCAAAATTATCACTAACTTCTTCCACTAGAATCTTTCCGAGCCGGTACCAGTCAACTGGCAAGAATCTTTCTGAGCCACTGACAGTCATCGATTGAGAAGTAGTGTGGGAACCGACGTCAATCTTGTTTCTCACCACGGCATACACTCGCTCCCGACCTGCGGCAATCTTGTATCTCACTCCAGGACGTGGTCGCTGACATTTGCGCCTCCTTCTGCCTGTCGGACACTGTCCGAGCGTCATCTTGGAGAGGGACGGGGATGGATTTGGGTCAGCCTGGTGGTTTTCAGTCGCGTCGCGTTTGCTTGCAATTTCATGTGGTCTTGAGTCCTTGGTGTCGCATCGATTTATTATTCTGAAGGCCAGCAATCTAGTCACTTGTCGTTCTCGAGGCCTCCGACCAGAATGCAATGTGGTCGGATCCTCGCCGAACGGTTTTTGTCATCCTCTCTCTCAAGCGCTTGCCGATATGTCCAAGAACATGAAGGGCCACCGCGGCAGCGCACGCGCACCGCCGCCAGCCATGCACATTCACCAACCCCACCTTGGCCAAGTCGTATCTACCTCTGCTAATGGCCGCACTGCAACAGCGCACGCTCACGTCGTCGCCACCCAACCCCGGGCCGCCATCCCATCGTACATCCAGGAGGACATCCAAACAAGTGCCGCCGTCGAAGACTGGGACTTCAGCTATGACTTGGGAGACACCACGCTGCTCGGAGAGGTTCAGGGGCCGGAGACAGACGGGATTGTGCTAACAACGAAGAAGAAGAAAGTGTACGAGAACTCGGTATGTCTTCAGCGACAGCATGCCATGATTCGGGCTCATCTTTTCCAAAGGACTATCCCATGCTGACCTGGGCAAATGAACACCAGGACGAATATCTTGACGAGATGCTGCGACTGGAGGGTTGAGGGTACCCCGCGATCTATTCAACGTGCGGGGGGTGCGGTCGTGTCGACCCCACGTTCCGGTGCGAGCACCAGACGTGCTATGGGCCGTCGTTATTCTGCGAGTCATGCATTGTCTGTCGCCATGCCGTTCTCCCAATGCACTGGATTCAGGTGAGGATCAAGTATGTCGGAACACGGTCAAGAATTGACACAGGGTCTTTAGCAATGGAATGGCAAATTCTTCGTGCGCAGATCCCTGAAGGAGCTGGGTCTCGTCATCCAACTCGGTCATCCTGCGGGCACCAGCTGCCCCAATTCTTCGAAAGCGCCCAAGGACTTCGTGCTGATTGACGTCACTGGTGTCCATTTGATTGCTCTCAATTACTGCTTGTGCGACAGCAACATCAAGGAGAGGCAGCAACTTATGCGGGTGTGCTGGTGGCCGGCAACGGCGCGCGCACCGCAGACTTGTGCGACCTTCGCAGTCGTTTGTTTGTTTCGGACCTTGAATTGTCTCGGGAAGGTCTCGGCGCACGATTTCCTCAGTCGTTGGAGCTATTGACAAATAGCGATGGCCTGAATCCGGTCCCGGTACATCCCAATCGCCTGGAATATCATTATCGCTAACGACACTTTAGGACCGCCGTCGGGCCTTCCGTCATATCGTCCGGCAATACCGGATCACACTCATGATGAAGCGAGCCGGTCGCGGGCACGACCGTTCGGGTGTCTACGGAACTGCCCAGGGCGAACTGGCACTTCAATGTCGAGCGTGTCCTCAAGCAGGGATGAATCTGCCTGACAGATGGGACAATATCACACGGCGGACAATCAGCTGTCATGTAGCCAAAGCGCTGCTACAGTCATTTGATCTGTCATGTAGCGCCATGGTCAAAGCGTCGATTGTCAATATAAATAGAGCAGGATAAGTCGGGGATAACCCTTGTGTGGTTGCATTTAAGTCCAGCTTAAGTACATACAGGGTCCAGGCCAAAATTACTTAGCGAAAGCTGCCAAATCCCGTTTGGGAACTTTAAAGGAACTTTTGCGCAAATATTCGGAATGGCAGATCCATCTCACTTTTTACTCAGACGGCGTGCCCCTTTCTCTTCTGCCTCCTCGCCGACTCGAACAATCTACGTGTTCATCAGTTCAATTTTCGCTATCCGGCCCGGCGTGTCCCAGTGTCACAGCCATGACACCGCCCTTTGGGCGCTACCATGAACAACCTGACGCTACGACCATGAACGAGCCAAAGACCCATTCAAGCTCACCATGGGCAAGCTTAGGGAACACCATCCACTAGTCTGGCACCCTTACAGCTCATTGGACGCACTGCACACACTGTCTTCTTTCCAACATTGTCTGCGCGCGACCACACTTCACTGGCTGCAGCGGTGACTGGCATGTCCGACATGTATAGCATCTCTGTATACTTCGGCACTCAGGCTGTCCAGGATGAACTGATGCTCGAGAATGCGAAGCCAGCGTTGTGGGAGATGAAGGTCAACATCGTCAACGGGAAACCTAATAGCCCCCTTGGGTCTTTGCCGGCTCAGACTATATGGAGAGATGGTGCGTCTTTGCTCTGTTCTTGCCACTGATACCTCTTTAGTTAACCTATTGCAAACAGCCCTCCCCAAGCATCCTCCTTCGTCGACCAACCTCCGACCGCACTGCCAGACTGATACCCCTCGTCCTGCGCGCGTCCCACGCAAATGCCGAATCCAATTCGGATTCAGAAGCAGAGGAGGTTGCCAGCGTCGAAGTCATCAACTCTTCTCAACATTTGTACTGGTGGTCGGAATCATGAATTCAAGTTTACCAATCCCGACGCCCATATCCGAGCTGGTCGTTATTCGTGCAAACTCTGTCGAAAGGAGAAAGATTCAATCACAATCATGAAATCCCTTGAGCAAAACTGCAATTCAATGAAATTTGAGCAGTATCTTGGCTCAAAAACTCTCAAGGCTAGCTTGAAAGTCTTCTTATTCAACGCCCGGGATGCTCTCCGCCTGTCCGCCGCCCCAAACCACCTGTGAGGGCTAGACACAAATATCCTTGATGTTCCTGACGCGGGTTCTAGGCAGCTCAAAGCCGCCATGGGTAGCGATTGGAGGCACAGAGACATTACTAGTACCGTGCGGCGGGCGCGCAGCTTGGCTAGCGAGCGCCAGGCAAGCTCGGCGGGTGTGTCAATACTTAGTAGTAGTAAATCCGGTCCAAGCGTTTTATTCTGTATACATATTCCTCCCGGCGCTTTGAATAATAAAATAATCAATGAACAATGGCGCTACATGACAGATGCCATGACTGCCGAAGTGCTTTGGCTACATGACAGCTGATTGTCCGCCGTGTCAATTGGGATACGATGCCCGAAGATCTACGGTACGTTCGGTTGGGTCGCCTTCGTAACAGCCGTACTGAGAAGAATCAGATACAAATATTTTCTTTTCCTCGCCCAAGATTGCAACTTCCGTCTGATCAACCGAAATGTGTCCTCCGCCGCAAAAGATCCCATCCTGAATGACGGCTGCGGGTACTTTGTCAACAATGCAAAGTATACCGACTTTCTTCGAGCCCATGTCACCGAAGAGGAGATCTCCACCTGTTCCGGCTTCCAAGCGATGTTCCTCGCTAATCGAAAGTGTTTCAAAGGCCTTCGGACGACAGGGGTGGGCGGCGTGACGTGTGCACGGCACAACATGTGGAGACCAAACGGGATTGGGGATTTACAGCTCGGTGAACGGTTTGTGTTTTCCATGGCGATTATCTTCTTGATTGACCCGTCGACAGGCAATGCAACATGGACTTCATCTTGTTCTCGGCCCTCCTCAATACAATCCTTTTCTATCTCATCTTATCCTACAACATCGCCTGCCAGTACGGTAAAAATTTCTGGTCCCGAATGCCCGGCCTGCCCGAGTCGATGCACCTCATGATCGAGCCCGCGCGGGTGTGGTTCAAGGTTCCAAATTTTCACCTCCCCCCACACTTGCCCAGCTGTCATTCGGCGTACTTGTTCCATTACATGTGGGGCGCGGGAAGGACGCACGGGGAGATGGTCGAACAAAACTGGGAATTTACCAACGGAGCAGCGGCATCCACGAAGATGATGGGTGTGGGGAGCCGTGCTTCGACGCTCAAGGATCTCTTCGGTTTCCACAACTGGCGCCGAACAGTAGCTTGGCGCCGGATCTTTGCAAGGAGGATGGCCGAGAACATGAAGGAGGGACAGATTCATCGCGACGCGTTCGAGGCTCTTGATGCTGCCCTCCGGGAAACGGCGCTGGAGATGGTCGAGGGGTGGAAGAAATGGGTGCTACAGTGGGAGTCCCGGCAGCACAAGGACGGGACCGAATCACCTTTCGAGCTAAAGGAGAAAGGTAAGCGTCTTCCTGATTCGAATCGCGATACACTGACACTTGATTGATCAGTCATGACAATGCAAGAGATTCGCAGGAAGCTTCAGAAGGAGGAGCTATTGTGGAGCGGGGAGGGAACAGAAGTTGAGTGGGAGGATACGCCGAGCACCTTTGTGCTCATGGGTTTGGAAATCGAGGATTTGCAGTGAGTGAATGCGTCGCGCCAAGGACAGGTTGTTGATGGACAGCGTAGGCGAAATCTTGCGATCGATGTCAAGGCGGTCGCCAATCCGACGGATGCGCAAACCGTGGATTTCCTCAAACGACGTACAGCATTGCTAAAGCGCATACGGGGGTTCCGCAAGCTGCAGCGGACGTATATGCCAAATCTGCGCTGCTTCCTGACAGCCACACAGTGCGCGGTTTGGGATGCAGAGGCTGAGCGGAATGCCGAGGCGGTTCGGCTATTCATGCCCTCGGATCTATTAGATGCGACAAAGCACGTGAAAGCGTGCGCGGTGGGCTTGCCGGAAGTGGAGGAGAGTCTACGGGTCGGCGACGCACAGGAAGCTTTGGACGCCCTGCGCCAGGGCCTGCGCACTCGGACGATGACCAACCGGTTCCGCCTGCGCAACTGCACTGGGCAGCGCATGCTCACGCGGGGTCAAGGTATCCTCCGGCAAATTAACATCAAGATTCATAAGGCCAAAATACACTACCGCTACGCCAGGAACGCTTTGAAGCGGTTGAAGGGTGATGGGCCATGGGAGAGGGAGTTGGCGGTGCTGGAGGATAGCGACGTGCGTGCGCTGAATGAGCGGGCGCTTACGGAGGAAGAAGCCGAACAACGCAAGGCGGTCCATGACTACGAGGAGATTGCAGAGGAGGGTGGTGTTGCGGCATTTGGGGTGGTGGCGCTCAGCAAAGGGCGGCGGACGTTGTCATGGATTTGGTACTCGGCGAGACCAGAGGAGCCGACGGAGGCGGAACTGGTAGAAGGTACAGTGGAAGCGATTTACGTGAGACAATACTCACCCAAACGCTAGCCCTGCAGGTCGAGTGGTGCAAAGCATTTGCTCGCATGCGCCGCTGGCACAAAGACGTTGTGTTGGTGGAGGAGGAAATGCGCCGTACAATCGAGTACGGCCACTCAGCGGCACGGGTATGGGTGAAACGGACGGACGGACGGGTGGGAACTGTCGACAACGAGCTTCTTGATGGCTTGATGGCGTATGCTCACGAGCAGCAAGACCGCGAGACCACTACGGCCCATAGACTGACCCAGAACTGGGCGGGGATTCGGTTGAAGGGACAGGCGTACCGGGCTCGAGAAACACCGAGCGGTGTGGATGTGGTGGTCCCTCTGGACGACGACGATGCAGGGGAGGAGGGTGAAGACGGAGAGGAAGGCCCGCCGGACTACGAGGATGAGGGGGACGATGAGGTTTTGGATTGAATGGCGTGAATAGGGTGATTTCGGGACCCGGGTAGGCGCATCCGGTGCGGTGGGAATTCTGCCAGCGTGGCAGGCTAGATTAGCCATTTAATTGACCGCTTTGCGAACCAAACGTATAGTTTTGCCAGAAACTGGCCGTAAGAACAAATTGATCGATTTTTGACCGGAGATGGGCGGTTGCCGACGATGCCGAGCCACGCCGAGGCGGTTACAACAGAAATATCTGCCTAATGCATACATGTGCACCGGTCATGGACGCAATGCATTGCAGGTGCCATTGGTCGGACGGCCAAAGGCCGTGGATAATGCATTGTAGTCGGCGATGATAGCCTACCATAATGCATTAAAGCTGTTTTCCTTGGTGAGCCGGAGTTGAATTGAAGTCAATAGCACCACGATTGTCACAGAAGATGGGGATGGGAGAGGATGGAGGTTGGCCGAGTTCTGTAAAGAGGAAACGGAGCTAGAGATTTTCGTGTGCTGCATGTGATAACACGATGTACTCAGCTTCCATCGTTGAGAGTGCAACTGTATCCCGTTTCTTCGAAGACCAGGTGGTAGCCCCCCCTGCAAGGATGGAGACATACCCAGAAATGGACTTGTGATCGTCCTTGTTGTTCGCCCAGTCAGCGTCAGTGTATAGTGCTGGCTCGGAGGGAACGTCCGTGTGGTTGCCGTGCATGGTGACATCCGGGTTGCCGGCGGCAGAGTATGTAATACTGAGGGTGGGAGTGCCGCGTAGGATGTACCAGCCCAGGATTGATGCTGTACTGAGATAGCGTCTGGACGGCATACAAGATGTCCGGTCGGGTGGTAATCACGGCGTACATGAGGCCGCCGACCATAGACTGGTAGACCCGTTGGATTTCGGGATGTGATTCGCCGTCTGGCAGCTTCTCGAGTTTGACGTTCGGATCCATCGGTGTAGCGACGGGGTTTGAGGTCGTCATGCCATGCTGTGCAATGATTTTCTTGAGATACCGAGTCTGGGTGATGGTGATAGTGCCGTGTTCGCGGTCCCGGTGAATTTCCATCCCAAAAAGTTGTTTAGTGTTGCCCAGATGAGTAATGGTGAAGGCGGTCTCGAGTTGATCCTCGGTCTGCATGATGAGCCCGGAAGAACTCGCGTAGATTGACATATCGTCAACGTGTACCGTGACAAGCACAATGTTGTTACCATCTCTGTTATATCCATGCCGACCACATTCCATTCATGCTCCTATCGCCTCCGGTCACGCTCCTGTCACACCGGAGCTTCCGGTCTTCCGGAGCCTCCGGACAGCCATCACCCTTTTTGCCATCTTCTGGTTCCACTCCAATCTCCTTCATACCATTCAACACCGTTACATCTACACACTCCCTTCCTGTGCTGTCCGTTTCAGTCCTCCACCTTGTGGGACACCCTCCGGACTTTCCGGTCCATCAATTGATCGGAACACTCCGGAATCGATCGGAGAGCTCGGACACGATCGGAGAGCTCGGACATCTTATGTCTATCTCCTCGCTCTCTTCCTGTGCTCTCCCGTTCGCCCTCCACCTTCCAGTTCACTTTCCGGAGTTTCCGGACCATCAATCGATCGGATCACTGCGGAACCGATCGGAGAGCTCGGACACCTCATGTCTGTGTTCCCATCTATGTATGCTTCCATTTTCTCTCGCTTCAACACCTCTCCTTATTGTCCTCACTCCTCTATCACTTCTCCATCCACTTCCGGAGTTGTCTTATTGTTAGACCCATCATTCCTTCCCGTCACACAACTTGCATCGTGTTCCCTTCTTATTGTCATTTACATCTGACTTGCAAATCCTTCTCGCCTTATTGTTATCCTGCTTCCTTTCCTTTCTAGTCTTGACAATTAGGATCCCAGTATATAAACCTCTAGCTATCGTCTCTGTACCTTAGCTTGAAAATAAATGTTATCCTATGAATTCCTCTCATGGCTGATGCCTCTCCTCCGTCTCTGTCTTCGCCTCGACTCTGGAAGCTATGCCTCATCTTCCGGATGTCTTTCTGTCTCCCTTTCGACTTGTACTGGCTTCCGGGACCCTTCTGGCAACCAACCTGGAAACCCACCGGACGCCTTCCGGACTCTGTCCTCCATCGTCCGGTTCTGATACGATCACTCCGATGCTGATCCGATCATCCCTGTTTCAATCTGCATCCAGTCCGGCTTGCTCTGCGCATGGTACACTCTTCCTGCATCCCAACTTGCGCTAGCTTCCGATCTTGCCCCGGACTGCTTCCAGGCCCTGTCTTCCATCGTCCGGTTTGATCCCATCATTCCTACTCCTTTCCGGTCCTTCCGGTTTGCCATGCTCCCGTCCGGTCACTATATACCAGCATCTCTTCTCTTGTCCTCGGCTTGGGTTCCAGACAGTCGCACACCCTTCCTGAGTGTGGTGCTTGCGAGAATAGCCGATATGCCACTTCCCTGGTCTCCGGTCCCTTCTCCGGTCTCCGGATTCCGGATTCCGTGATGTCACATCATCCGGTCACCCTTCCGTTCAGAAGTGGTTCCCTCTGCCTGGCTCATGATATAACAATCTGACTGAATATAGACGCAGCGGTCCGAGAGAAGGCGTTCGAAGCCTATGTCCGTGAATCATGCATTAAGCAGCTCATTCCAGATGTGTCCGGCCTGTGGGAGGCCGTAAAGGGATTTGTGCAGTCGTAGTACTTTCCCAGAGCCGTCGCTGAAGCCATCAGGGTGTTTGATGTAAATCTCCTCTTCGAGTTTACCGTTGAGGTAGGCGCCCTTGACGTCTACCGTGCACATCTCGAGGTTGTAACGGGCTGCTAAAGCCATGAGAAGGCGGTTGGTCTCAGCGCGGACAACAGGCAATGAAATTTGATCTGGATTATAATCCGTTCCAGGGATAGCAAGGTTTCCCAGGACGACAAGCCGTGCCTTGATGCGTGCGAGGTTGAGCCATAGTGGTAATATATAGCCTAAATATCCAAGCTGCTGCTCCAGGGGAGCCAGCCTGTGGCACAAGCTGCAGCTTGGCTCAAGCTGTAGCTTGGGCCTTGAGGCTAAAGCTTCTGGCTGTAAATACAGCAGGTGGGAAGCAGGCCTAGACTGGCCCTTGCCTTATTGGGATGTCCCTAATCGGGATATTATATCCTGCATGTTACTTTTGATGGTAACCCACTGATTTGTTTGGCTGTTATTTATTGTTGAGGCTCTTGTCCCAATTTGATGCCCTTCCCCGTGCTCTTCCGTCCCCTGTCCCCTCCGACGCCGCTGCCCTATACCGTTACAATTATTACTCGCGACACGGGAATAATGTTGCCGCGACTCAAGTCGATCAAAATCAAAAATCTCACGTAGCAGCCGAAGATGCTGAGAGAAGTAAAATATTTCATAGTCTACAAATAGGTCAAGGGTATGTTCATATTACACTGAAACGACTTTGCGGTCCGACTCTTGCTTATGGAAAAATTCCATCAACTCCATCAACTCGACTTTGGAGTCAAGTCACCGAGTCAATGGCTTTTTCTCAGGAACCATGCATTGACACCCCAAACCCTTTTGGGATAATGAGCACGCCTAGTGGGACTATAAATGCATCCCAAGAGACTTTGTCTAATGTGCCCCAGTAACGAGCATTTTACGATAAATTGATTTGGGCCGACTTGAGTCGCGGCAACATTACACGGGAACTCCCCTCCCATTTGCTGGATCCCTACGCACAGCTTCAAAATCTGTCGCTCACTGACTCAAATTCTACTAAGTCAAAAGCGGCACGTGATCGTTTTCACTTGGTCTGAATTCTTCCAAGTCTGTCGTTTAACACTTCTGAGCTATCATTCGAAGTTTAAAAAACTAAATTGCACGCGAATGATTCAAGTAACAAGTCCATTTGAATAAAGAAACGAGCCGTAGCTGTAGTATAAATGATATAAATCCTGGCAGCTGCCAGGTGGTCTGATTCCTTTTTGGCTGGGTCTACCCAGCGGCTGGCAAGTCCCACAAGCTCTCCCCCTACTGCTTGGGCGGGTCGGCAGGCCTACCAGGTCCTTGGTTCTGCTAGGCGGGGTGTCCCATCAATTCTTATCCGCCTGTTTCGGCACCGCTTGATGGAGTGACCGGGTAGTTACAGGTCTGCTCTGCCCGCCACTACCCGCCTGGCCGTTACTGCCCGCTGGGCCCACAATCCTCCCTTTGCTCCCGCCTCAACCTCTCGACCTTGCATCCCACCTCGAACTCTCAACGAACACAATCCGGGCGCGCTTTGGCGACGATAGGGCGGTTGGTTTGGTTGGCGGGCTGGTTTGGCTGTTGGCATTGGTGCGGGCTCGTTTTTGGCTGTTGGCGTTGGTGCGGACTTCGCTCCAACCCCCTACCTGTTGTTAATCAGTTTCAGTCGTGCAGCTCCGTCCTCTGCTCATTGGCGTCACCCTTGGCTTTCCCGTCGTCGTCCCTCGTCCATCCTCCGCTTCCTCTACAGCTCCTCCTTCTATTCTGGCACGATTGTCCTCTTCTGCATCTCTGCCCATCACGATATACGCATCTACTCAACGACATATATGGCGGCCGCTTTTTTCTTTTTTCTTGCCTTGTTCACTCAAGTACCAGTCGTACAACTCTGTCCTTAGTCCATACATCTCTGTTTAATACACCTTCCGTCACCATTTTCACCCAGTTTCAATAAGCCACCGTTGCGCTGATGTGTGTGCTTGGCGAACTAACTACAAAACTAAACCTGTGACCGAATAACACTAAACCCAAAACCTCTATACTCTGAATAAGACTTGGAATAGTCAAACTCGTTGTAAGTCGGTGTAAGGGAGTGAAACCGAATAACACAAATCCAATCCAATAGCTAATAGACACTAGCGAGTTCAGAACCCTGGGTACAGGGCCTTTGGTGGGGGTGCAGGGTAGGTAATTCAAGAGTTTGTAACGTGCACGTAAGACGTACTATCGACGAGCCTTGATGGGGTGGCCAAATACGATGTCCTAGTTCTTAATCGGTATTCTTCCTAGTCTTCGGTCTTCTGTCTTCCTTAATCGGTTCAATCCTTGTTCACTAATCGCTAATCACTAATCACTAATCCTTGACAAACACTCTGATATCTTGATGTCCGAATAACTCTTGGCTCAATTCACACAGTTCAAATCCGATTTACAGCTCTTTGCAGAACTTAGGGCGCGACGTGATTTTTCATAGAAAATGTCAGATTTTGTATTTGAACAATTCTGAGCTCAGTTCTCATCATATTACCTAACAAGTGGTATATTCCCAACATGCTCATCGAGGCGCAGGGCCCGTCCCAATTTGGTAATGATTGGATCACATTTGTCCAAATTCAACAATTATACCTGTGTCTGTATTTTTGCTTGTGTGGGCCCAGTTCTTATTCTCTGATGCTGGGATTTTGATAGAATACTCTTGTGAGGTATGCCGAGGGCACCTGTGTGTCCCACATAACTCCCTGTATTAACAGTGCCTACCCGGCGGGTAGGCTCCGATAAGCCACGGCATCATCGATGTTTTGTGGTAAGTGAATATCTATTGGATAGACCAGTGAGTAATTATTGGTTCTAGAGCTTAAGATGAGTCCAAGGCTCCAAGGTGAGTGTTATGTAGCTTGTCAGTGGTGTCTAGGTAGTGAATAACTCTGATAGACTAGTGGTAGTTTATCAGTAAGGCCTGGTAAGCGAGTAAATGTCAGTGTAGTCCATTGTGGTGTGTCGGTGTGGTAGGGGCAGTGAATAATTATGGATTTCAGCTCCTTGTGGCATGTCGGTATGGTAGGGGCAGGGAATAATTATTGACCTCAGCTCCCTAGCTTGTCAGTCCTGCAGGGTTAGCGGGTAATTACACAGGCTAACATTGCAACCATGGATTGTCAATACCGCATGGTCAGTGAGTAATTCTTCCAACGTAGCGTAGGCAGTTGCTTAACGGTGTGCCATAGGGAGTGAATAAAGGTCAATAGTGTTTCTTACTGACTAGTATACCATTAGATTCAAATGAAGGACTCTTACACTTTTGAAGGGTTATAAGTAGTTGGAGCCTGCCTGGCGGGTGCATGGTCATAGATGTCACATAATGTGATACTTGTGACATCCTACCAAAAAAGGAAAATTTCACGGATGGTCAGCAGAAATCATGACAAATGTCACAGAATGTCACAAAACCAAACTTGTAGATCTTGACCAGGGCTACAACTTTCATCAATTGACCTATACTCCAAACTCAACGGTTATCATGTAATCAGCCAATTACCGTCAATTAGCAGATCAGTAGTTCGTATCTCTGGGAATACTGGGCGGATTGAAATAATTCAAGTACTGGAGGGAACCTCATTTCACTCTGGACCCGACAGTGCACCATATCGAGTTATCAGGCACACTTTGTCCTTCCATCATTTCCATCATAGCTAGATATTGAACCCATCCCTCAATGGATAATGAAATTGATGATCCAGCACAGTCTCTGACCACTGCAGGCACCCTCTACATACTTACTTGTTGTAAAAAATGCCTGATCTTATCCAGAAAAACTCGACCTACTGCATGTTTTAGCCGTGTGTACGAGCGTTTGGCTGATATCTGTGTGATCTTTCCACAGATGATTATGATCCAAGTTGGAGGTTGTGTATAGGGCTGTGTAAGTTACATGCTTACAATTTCTTACACTGTAACTTACAATGGCCTCCCTCGAGGTCGACTAACTTGCGAGGTAACTTACAAATAGTCACATGATGTAAGTTACACTGTAAGTACCCACATGTAAGTATTGTAAGTTACAAATTACATGTAAGTTACAGCCCAAGGCCCAATGCGGCCCAATTCCACCCACACCGCTCCAACGACCAAAGCCCCAAGGGTCGACAAGATCGACTCATTGGCTGGTGTATCGTCAGAGACTTGAAGGATGGCCAACAGCCTCACAGAGCTGAGATTAATCGTGGTGGTGTCAACCGTGATAAGTACTGTCAGCAGGTTTGATGATGTGTTGTCTGCCGCTGTGTCGCTGGCACGGGATCCTTGTTGTCGGAGTTCATTTCACACTGCCTGATAGTTCCGAGAGCTTCCGGCAGTGATCTCCGGGTCTTGGCACAAACTTACATACTTACATGCACCCTCCGACGGACCAGTGTAAGTTACGCGGTAAGTTACACGTAACTTACAGACATTACTTACAGGTGTAAGTTTGGGTCCACTAACTTACACAACCCTAGTTGTGTGCTGCGTTTGCGTTCGCCTCGGATATGGTCTTCAATGTGTCGCCTGCAACTCCGACAAGGACAAGGGCAAGTACTGCGACCACACTTTCGCCAGCTCGCACGTCGACAAGATCATGTCGAACATTCGCCCGTTGATCTTGACCTCCAAATATGGTAATTGGTCTTCTCCTTTCTGCGATTAACCTTATTCTGACTCAATCTTCTAGCCGGTCAACGCACTGTCTTCGATATGCAAGAGTCCATCTCCCAGATGAGTGCCATCACTCTCGCCTACTGCGTCGCCGCTCGCAAGACCATGGACTCCCTCGGCGAGTTCTACCGCTACGTCTTGGACGTTCTCGAGACCCACGGCAACGACGGCTTGGAACGCCGCATCGAATGGAACGATGGGACCAACGTCGACCTGATCGACCACCTCGACGAGTTCTTCAAGACACACGAGGGGTTCATCCAAACCTATCCGACTTCGTTGAAGAACCTCCTCGACGTTCGGAAGAATGCCAAGATCGACAAGGACAAGGATGCGGAGGAAGACAAAGATGAGATTGAAGACGATAGCGCCCCCGTTGGCACTAAGGTACATCTATTTGGTTGCTTATTCGTTCTCGACTCAACTATATCCAGCCTGTCGCTTCGACCTCGTAGATCTTTCTTCTGCTTGTTTCGTTGTGTCGTCGAGTTGTCCATAGTCGTGGTACCACCAGCGTCGTTTTGCTTGCCTTTTATATACGCTTGTCGCACCCCACCTGTGTGTCCCACATAACTCCCTGTGTTAACAGTGCCAACGCAGCGGGTTGGCACCGTTAAGCCGCGGCATCATCGATGTTTTGCGGTAAGTGAGTATTTATTGGATAGACCAGTGAGTAATTCTTAGTTCTAAGGCTTGAGAGGTGTTCGAGACCCCAATACCAGTGTAGTGTAGCTTGTCAGTAGTTCATAGGGAGTGAATAACTTTCAATCCATATGCGGTAGCTTACCAGTGATGCCTGGTTAGTGAGTAAACACAGAACGTGTAGTGTAGCTTCTCAGTAGTCCATAGGGAGTGAATAACTTTTGATCTATATGCAGTAGCTTACCACTGATGCCTGGTTAGTGAGTAAACACAGAACGTGTAGCTTCTCAGTAGTCCATGAGGAGTGAATAACTTTCCATCCATATGCGGTAGCTTACCAGTGATGCCTGGTTAGTGAGTAAACACAGAACGTGTAGCTTCTCAGTAGTCCATGGGGAGTGAATAACTTTCCATCCATACGTGGTAGCTTACCAGTGATGCCTGGTTAGTGAGTAAATACTGAACGGCTTTCAGCCAAGGGTAGTCCACCATGGCTTATCAGTGCAGCAGGGTAGTGAATTATACAAGCTGTCAGCACCAGCGGTCTTCCGGGTAGCTGAGCGGGTTGTCGAACGAGAGAACCCGCGAAAGCAGATTGTAACAGGCGACCGACAGGTAAAGCGAGTAGAACGAGTACAAAGACTCTGGGGGAATAGACGATAATAACCTACGGTACAGGAGTGTACCTACGGTATATAAGGCAGTCAGGCAACAGAAAGGGTTCTGATCATACAGTAAGGGTTAATACGATCAGGGCTTGAAAGTCAATCGGTTTCCAACGATCGGGTTGTAAGGTCTCAGCTCTGAAGGACAGGGTAAAGGAAGGGTCGATAGGGACTGTGTCATGACATCACCCCCCCCGTTCGAGGCGAGGTCCTCAATGCCTGTATGCTCGATGACGTATCGGCGGGTTCTGCGATCTTGCGGTCGGGTTCCTCGATTTCTTTGGTTCTCCATCGGGGCCCATTATTCTCCAGCCTCTCGGTGTGAGGATTTCTTTCGGACTTCCCGGATGCGCTGAGTAAAATTTTTCCAGCGCTTCTTCGGCCCCGTCTAGGGCCTCTCGAGGTTCCCAAGTCCATTCTTCCCATGGGTATCCCTTCCACTTGATGTAGTATCAAAGGGTTCGGCCACCTCCAGCCTTCTTGATTTGTAAGATCTCATCGACTTCATAGTGTGCTTCACCGTCGACGATCTCTACCGGAGGTGGTTTATATTGCTTTTGGTGCTCCGCATAGGGAGGAACCCATCGCCGTAAGTAAAGCTCCGCACGAGTGTCCCGCGGGTTTGATGGTATTTGGTCGATAGCCCTTCAAATTCTGAACATAACAAAAAAAAGATTGTCCAAAACGGCGAAGATTTGAGGGAGTTATGCTTGAAACAACATTTGGGCCAAATCAGGCAAGAACTGTGACCGCTAGAGGTGTCACAGATACCAGGGGTGACGGGTTTCAAACCCGCGGGTATTCTGCCATCCGTGACTCCAGTGTGACACTATCACTGGCTCAAATGGAACAAAATTTGGCCAGGCCATAGCTCAGTCAATTCTTGACGGATTCACTTGGTTTTTTTTTTTGTTACGTTCAGAATTTGAAGGGCCATCGATCGAATATCATCAAACCCGTGGGACACTCGTGCGGAGCTTTAGCCGTAAGAGGGAGGTGTGAAAGACCGGATGGATCTTCCATGTTTCCGGTAGTTCCAGTTTGTAAGACAGTTTCCCCACTTTCGCTAGAACCCGAAATGGCCCAAATCGTCGATCGTCGAACTTCTTCGTTGGCCGTAACGTCGATAAATGTTCCCCGGATACAGAGTTTTGCATATGTAACTGCAGCGTCAAATTTTTTTTTTTCGCGTGTGGAGCGACCTGATTTGGTCAGAATTGACCGCATTTGGATGAAGTGTGACAGCTACGGCCGGACGTTGACGGCTCAGCTTGCTCTTCCTCTCTCCACCACCTATATGACCGGCCGCGTTGTCTGCGAGCAGCTACGACAGCGCATTGTTGCCTGGAACCACGTTGAGGGTCTCCGTGCCCCTGACATTGCCATCCTTGCGGGGTGCAGCGAACGCACGGTCTACAATATCCTCGCACTCGAACGCGAGTTCGGGCAGCCAACCAACCCATATTCAAGACGGAACAGCGGACGCATCCGCGCTCTCGACATGGGCGACATCCACTTCCTTCCAGTCTCCTCGATGCCAATCATACCCTCTACCTCGACGAGCTTCGCGACCGCCTATTTGAAGCGCGGGGAGTCGACGTATCCCTCGCGACCATCTCACGGACCATGCACCGCATCGCTTTTAGGAAGAAGAAGGTCGCGTCGCAGTCAGCAGAGCGGGACAAGTGACTACGGGCCACTTGGCAGGCTGCGCACGGCGACATCCGGATGGAATACATGGTGTGGCTCGACGAGTCGAGCGTCGACGACCGAACAAACCATCGGACGACGGGATGGGCGGCGCAGGGGCGGGTTTGCGTGCGGAGAGAGACATGGCTACGAGGGCGGTGTTTCTCAATCCTCCCAGCCCTCACTCACGAGGGAATCATTGCCCTCGACATATTTGAGGGTTCGGTGACGAAGGAGCGCTTCCTACGGTTCTTGGAGAACGACTTGGTGCGCCTTTTTCTCTCATATGCAGCCTCTTTCTGACATCCAGTAGGCACCCACACTCAATCCTTATCCTGGACCACGTAGCGTCGTCGTGCTGGACAACTGTGCGATACACCATGACGAGGAGGTGCGGCAGATCATTGAGCAAGATTGTGGTGCGTTGCTCGTATACCTTTGACTATATCTCACTAACACTTGTGCAGGCGCCAAGGTCATCTATCTCCCTCCCTATTCCCCCGACTTCAACCTCATCGAGCAAGCCTTCTCCACCATCAAGGCCTGGCTCCGGCGACACGAGGCAGAAGCCATTCGACCAGAAGTGCGACCTTGGCTGATCCACCAAGCAACGATGTCGGTGACGGCGGAGGATGCAGAGGGATGGATATTCAATTGCGGGTACTCGTAGATAGTAAAGCATGGCATAGATTGCATATAATGGCATAAGGTGTACATGATAAAGAAAGACTCGACACTATCTGCAGTAAACTACATGGCTACTGTCAAATCAAAGTGGATATGCTGTTTCTTCTCATTAAGACGCACAAGCCACTCGTGACAGAAGGCAATGAGCTTGTATGTATTACCCTCTGATATCCCAGTGAGCGCCATGAGACGCGAGGCGGGCACCTCGACAATAGCGTCCGGGGTCAAGTCGACAGCTGCCAACGCCGGTTCGATGCTGAGAAGGTCGAGGTTCTTTCTGGCACGAAGCGCGATCAAGAACGCATGGAGCTCTTGATCGTGCGCGGGCAGCGGCGACATGGGAACGACGGGGGCCTTCTGCGGCGGCGGTGGGCACTCGACCGGTCCAGGTGCAGCCGGGCGCGGAGGGGTTGTGGTGTTGTTGGAGTGGAGGTTGTGAAGGAGGGGGAGCATGGCAGCGAGAAGGACTGTCGTAGTATCGGAGCTGGAGCCGGCAGCAGCGTTTGCGTGGGGACCGGTGTGACCCCGAGAATGTGTAGATGATCCGTTGCGGAGGCCGTCGAACTCCTCGGTGTTGGGCGGCATGTGAATCGTCGCTTCGCCTGCAACCTGTTCGAGTCAGTGTTATAGAGCTCGAGAAGTGACGAGGAGCAACGTACCACTGCAGAACCCCACATCCTCTTCTTACGCATGTTGAGTCGAAGGTGATTGCCGCCGTCATCAACCCAGCAATGTCCAACGCCGCCGCTCTCGTTGGTATGTTTCTGGCACTCCCACTTGCCCTCAATCTTGCGGATCATCTCGCCATGCAGCTGATCTTGAGCGCTAAAGTCGTCGACGCGAGGAACCTACATTGACAGTTAGAAAAGGTACAAGATCGGTGCAAAACACATACCTTTGTACCCGTCATCAACTCTGCCGTTGCGTCGTCTTCATCAAGCGCAAGTCCCTTTGGGTGGATGGGACAAGGTGAGGAAGGAGGAGAATAAGAACGCTTGAGTCGTCAGCGCATAAGGATGGTGTAAGAAATATACTCACACGTTTCTTGATAAGCTGATAAGGCTCTAACGCGAGGAGCTCAAACTCGATGAGTACGTTGGGCAGTGTGGTCTTCTTTCTCATCGTGTCCATCGTGGTCTTGAAATCGGCATCATTGTCGATGATCAGCGCGCCTGCCCTGCCCCCGCTATATGAGACGGTCAGTATCAGAGCGCGATATATATGACGGCTTACATGGATCCAGTCCAAGACATCTTGAAGGGCGGCCCATTGATAGCGACGGCCTCGTAGTCATCCTGCAAGCCGTGCGTACGCAGCATCTCCTTGATGACGTCGCTTTGAGTTGCTGAATTGAGATCGAGGATGGCCATCTTCGGAGCCTTCAGCATCTTCGGCGCTGACTGGATGCGAGAGCCGAGATGATTCATCTTCGGGCGGTCGGGGTAAATCATGATGTAGTTGATAGCGTGGCCGCTGGTGAGGGGAGTGGCCGAGGCTGACGTGACAGTAGGAGTGGCCGCTGGCGTCGGTGTGTTGTTTGAAGGTCCGGATCCAGCGAACGAAGACATGAACAGATCCCCAAATTGATGATCGTCTCCGCCAAAGGTGCCGAAGGAGAGAGAGTCGTAGGACGGCAAGCCGCCAGCATCATGGGTAATGAATGGGTTCTCGGCGTGGAACGGATCGACGTAGAAGGACGACATAGCAGGAGCGGCGGCTATACGTGTGTGAGCGTGGAACCAAGAACAGAGTAGACATGCACCTGGGCTGCTGGGGATGCTCAGAACGTTGTCATTCCATTTGCCGTGGGCCCAATCCTTCAACTTCGGGTAGTCGGGGCGGTAGTACGCGAGGGTATTGTACTTCTCCTCACACGAGTGGAAGCAAATCGGCGGATTCGACAAGCCATCTGTGCGGGATGAGTATACAAGACGTATCAGTGAGCATGACAGATGAAACACACCCATCCATGCACCCGGATTGTCGAGCCAGTTGTCGGATGGCTTGGGTGGAATCAAATTGGCGTACTCGGGATGCAGAATCGTGTTCTGAATGTGGCTTTGAGCGAGGGGAGCGCGTGTGCGGGACGCAGCGGCTGAAGCGGTGGGATTTGCGAGATGGTGTTTCATTGCGGAGTGGGGATTCTGGTTCCATGGAGGGTAGATATAGGGAGACCGCTGGGCCTGGTGAGGAGGGATCTGTGCCGCTACGCGTAACCGAGGGCCACTCCAACGTGGAAAAGCGCCACCTGCTCCATGATGGTGGAGTGGCCACCTGAGATCACTCCACCCACCCCGCGATGCAACCCTGCAGCGCCAGTGTTCACGGCTTGCAGCGGAGAGCTCAAGTGGCTCGGAGTGGATCGAATGAAAACGGATGTCACCGGTCACATCTCGGCCGAAGCTCTCCAAATGCGGTCAATTCTGACCAAATCAGGTCGCTCCACACACGCAAAAAAAAATTGACGCTGCAGTTACATATGCAAAACTCTGTAATAGGACTTGGTCGCCCACCGCATACCCAGGATCGGGTTGATGCTTCCGATCGTAGTATTTCTTCATCAGCTCCTGTGCCTTGAGCATAGCCGCTGCTGCATCTTCCCGTACCCGATCCATCCTCGACACAAAGCCTTCTGCCGCCTCTGTAGGAACCTCCATCCTCGGCTCTACTGACTTCCGCGGGTGGAAGCCAAGTGTCAAAAAGAATGGCGAATATCCCGTCGTCACGTTGACTTTGTCGTTGTGAGCGAATTCCGCCATGCTCAGCCAGTCCGCCCAATCATCTTGCTGGAAATTCGCAAAAATTCGCAGGAATTGTTCAACGTCTTGGTTCACCCGCTCCGTTTGTCCATCTGTCTGGGGATGATACGCCGTCGATGCATTGGATTGAATTCCTAGAAGCCGGTTTAGATCCCGCATGAAATTCCCAACGACATCAGCAAAAAGTGGGAATCATTGCAAGCGCAGATGAAAGCCAACATCGCTGATGGGCCTTTGCAAGCGCTTGTACATCTCAAAAGTGCTTGTAACTCCTCCAGCACGCTGACAGCAGGTTTGCAAGGACACTATCTGGTTTATAAAGAGTTTATATGTGATTATAAGGTCGCCTCTTGCTTTGCGGACTCAAGCGCCATGTACGTGCACGCGCTGACGTCGACGCGGTGAACCACTCACCCGTCACCGTTTCCCGTGGAACTCCGCACAATTTAGCTATAGCAGCTCAAAGGCATTGTGAAGTTTTGCCATCGCGGGTCACTCCGGAGCCCTGTCGACGTTTGGACGTCGACAGGGCTCCTCACCAGGCTCACCAGCTGCAGGCTCACCCCTGCTGGGTTGCCGGGGGTTGCCCGCCTAAAAGAGCCTAGGTCGTCGCATGGACCATCAAATCAGCAGGCAACGATCACCGGAGGTCCGTGTACGATGTGATGAAACCATCACAAAGTGATGGGGGTCGCTCGCTCTTCTGACTCCAACCACCACGCAGCCCACGCAGCAAGCCGCCGCAAACGCTCAAGCCCTTCGTCGCCGTCGTGGAGTGCCAGCCACGCTGTCTCAAGCACACCTACTTCTTCAAGACTCCAGTTCCTCAAAGCCCTGCGCGGTCGCTGGGGACGCCCAGCGACAGTAGCCTCAAAATTCTCCGAAGCAACGTTGGCCCTCAAGTCTCAAGAGCCCCCAGCTCATATCGCAGCAAGACCATCTCCAGCAAGACCGTTGTCAATGGTTTCTACCCGGCCAAGCTACCCGACACATCGCCCACACACCCTCCCCCTCCCGCATGTCCCTTCCTGTTACTCTTCCTTTTCTTCCACGACGTACTCTCCCTTCCCTTGCCTCCCCTCCTTTCCTTCGCCTCGCCTCCCTCCTTCCCGTACCCTCCTTTGTACTGTCGATCCGCCCTTGTGGCACCTGTGGTCCGAGATTAGTTACCCTCTGTAGATGGGGCTGTTTGAATACATGCAATTCTTCGCCTTCTCTATTGTGCAGTGAGCCAGGAATGGAAGCTGATTGGAATGTACATGGTGAGCTTGGTAGCTGCTCTACATGGACTTGCTAGGCATTACCAGCACTTGTAAGTATCAATCAGCATGGTCAACTTTGGCAGCATTGCAGTGATTTTATAAACTAAGAGCTCTTGTACAAGTGCAGTTGAAGAGTGGTAATGCATTTAGTACTTTACATGGATTATAGCGAATTACGCGGTTTATATGCCCATACCATCGCATGCAATTAGTTCCACTTTTTCCTGATGGAATTGTTGTCCTTGGTCACTTGTTGCGTCCTCCAGGATTCCAAAGTCCTTCCAGACGTTGTCTCGGTACAACCTCGCCACCCCTTCTCCCGATATATCACTTGTGCAGGGCATTAGGCGGATCCCTTTGCCCAACCGATCCACTACCACCATGATCGCGTCGTACCATTGCGAGGGTGGTAGCTGAGTGATGAGATCGACCGAGACGCTTTGCCACATCCGTGTCGGTACAGGATTCGGCGCCAATTCTCCCCTCGGTTTCGCCGGGAACATCTTCGTTCTCTGACAGGTTGGACAAGCCGCCACGTATTTGCGCGCGTCCCGGGTTATCGATGGCCACCAGTAGTTGCGTGATACCAGCTCTGCCGTTTTTGACTGCCCCGGGTGTCCTGCTAACACGGTGTCATGGTGTTGGCGTAGAATCCGGTTCCTGACTTGGTCGTTCCGTGGCACATAGATGAGGCCGTCTTTGAGCAGCAGTCCGTCCCACTTCTCCCAACCCGCTGGTTTCAACCCGTTTTCCCACAAACCCGTGATGGCGGGTTCTGTATCGGGTTCCGATTCCCGGATCCAGTGTAGTATGATGTCGGCCTCGTCACGATCCGGCGCGTTCAGTTCTCGTGCGTGTACCGCTTTCCGCATGAATAAGTCGTCGGGGAGTAGGGTAATATCCATATTGTCGTTCTTTCCCTTTTCGTGCCCGACCCGACGTGACAGGGCATCGGTCTTGCCTTGGGTGCGTCCTGGTTTGTGGATGAGACGGAAATTGTATTCGCTAAGTTCCAGCGACCACCTCGCCTGTCTTCGGTTCAGCTTCTTGCTTGTCATGAAGTATTCCAGATTTTTGTGGTCCGTCCAGATTTCGAAGGGTTGGTCCTGCCCTTTCTGCAGGTAGGGTCTCCATTCGTCCAGTGCCCTCATGATGGCAAGCATTTCTTTGTTGTGAATGTCGTA
Source organism: Mycena amicta (assembly GCA_029282125.1). Taxonomy (NCBI): domain Eukaryota; kingdom Fungi; phylum Basidiomycota; class Agaricomycetes; order Agaricales; family Mycenaceae; genus Mycena; species Mycena amicta. The sequence goes on along the minus strand of JARIHP010000031.1, from coordinate 199,547 downwards.
ATTTCGCTCCGTGTCGTTGAGCGCCTTGGACATGAACGCGATTGGAACCCATTTTCCCTGTTGTTCCTGCGATAAGACCGCCGCTGTTGCAAAGTCTGACGAGTTGGCTTCTACCCTCCACTCCCCTCTGTCCGTGGGGAAATGTAGGACGGGTTCTGATGTCACCAAGTCGATCAGTTTTCTGAAAGCCGCCTCCTCCTCTTCGCCCCATCGCCACTCAGCTTCTTTGTGCATCAACCACGTCAGCGGTTTCGAATACTGCCCGAAGTCCTTGATAAAGCGCCGGTAGAAGTTGAGGAACCCGAGGAAGCTTTGCACCTCCTTCAGGTTGGCCGGCGTCGGCCAGTTTCTGACTCCCTCCACCTTCACAGGGCCATCCGGATTTGTCCGTTGCCGACGATTACCCCCAGGTACTCCACTTCCGGCTTCTCGAATTCGCACTTGTCGGGTTTCAAGAATAATTGGTGTTCTTGCAGGATCCTCAGGACTGCTTTCACTGTAGCACGGTGCTCTTTGAGCGTTCCCGAATAAATGAGAATGTTGTCCAAGTACACGATTACTCGGCCTTCCGCAATCAGGTCGGCGAAGATTTCGTTCACCATGGATTGGAACGTTGCTGGCGAATTCGTCAACCCGAAAAATATCACCAGGGGTTCAAACAAGCCGCGGCTTGTAATGAACGCGGCCTTTGCCTCGTCCCCATCCTTGATTTGGATATTGTTGTATCCCCAATGGACATCCAATTTTGTGAAATAGCGCACGTGTCGCAGCTTGTGCATGATGTCCGAGATGAGGGGGATAGGGTATGCGTTCTTCACGGTCAGGTCGTTCAGCTTGCGATAAGATAATCCTGGACCGGCCTCAGCTTCCCATCCTTCTTTTTTACGAAGAAGAAGGGCGATGCAAACAGCGATTTTGAGGGTCGAATTCGGCCGGGTTCTAGGTGTTCCTTGATGAATGCATCCAGCTCGCCCAGTTCCACCGCGGATAGCGGTATGCAGCGACCCCGTACTGGCTCCACCCCCTCTTTCAACTTGATCGCGTGATCCCATTTGCGCCGCTCGGGTAGTTTGTCGAAGTCCTGCTTCTCGAACACCGATCGGAATTCCTCCAAGTATTCCTTGGGCACCAGCTCTTCCAGGGTTTTCTCGCCTTGTGTCGCATACGCGGCCGCCGCTAGTTTGGTCACAATGTTCTGGGTCGCCCGAATGTCAAAGCAGGTTCTTGGCATCTCAGACCCCACTTCCGTAGGGTATATCCTGGTGACGAAAATACGATCTCCGGCCTCCAGGGGAGCGTTATCTTCCTCCTCCCATACCTCCTCCAATCGCTGACGACGGCAGCTCGTAGGACAACGGGTGAACCGCAACGTTTTCTCTTGCCAGTCGATCTCCGGATTGTGTTTGCGCAGCCAGCTGTAACCAATAATCACATCGCTCTTCCCGGTGTTGGTGACTGCCAGCAGGACTACTTCTGTGTGGTCTCGGATTCTCATGCGCATTCTCGTGATATGGGTGATCGCGCTGAAAGGTGTGCTAGTGAACTAGACTACAAAACTAAACTGAGCGAAGCGAACTAACACAACTAAACCTAGACTCTGAATAGCGGGATGCTTTAAAGAGCTAGACCGAATAGTGCTTTCTGCCCCTCTACAATTCAATCCTATGTCTGAGAACACTCCAAGCGAGTTCAACCCTGGGTACAGGGCCGTTTGTGGTGGGTGCAGGGTAGGTAGTTCGAGAGTTTGTTGTATTGCGCACGATAGACGTACTATTCGACGAAAACCTGGTGAAGGTCGGCCAAATACGATGTCCTCGGATGTTATAGTCTCTGCCCAACTCAATGCCAAGTCCCAAGTATCCTCCAAGTTCTTATTCAGGCTTCCTAACCAATCCCAAGTCCTAATCGGTCCCACTGACAAGTCCAAACTCTTATTCGCATGCTCTGTAATCCCAACCAAAAATAAAGTCAAAGCTTTGCTATTGCTCAGCCACAACCCCAGAACGCTGCTAAACTCTAGCGGGGCAATTCCGTGAGTCCTGGCGGTACAAACTTCCCTACTTATATACTGTGAGACTACATAATCCTGATAGTGTAAAACTAGCCGTCTTGCTAATACGGTGCTTATGAATACGCTAATCCTGATCACCTGAGGCCTATTCCGCCTTAGTCCGTAGGGTACGAGTAGTAAATGCAGTGCAGATATGATAATGACCATGACCAGCCAGCTATTGAGTCTGATCGTCTGTACTGTTTTCGTTGGTCTGTTCCTCCTCTTGGTCCAGGATCGTAGTCGCCGTCCGTAGCTCCCTAGCCGTGTTTAGCTCGTCTCCAGGCTCCAAGCCCTTCCCAAGTTATGGCCTATTCTCTGCCAGGGTGCCGGGCCGCTCGATTGGTCCGGGTCGGTGATTAAGAAGATAGCCGTGATGTCGGTGCCAGGGATTGTTCCGGTAACTCCTGCAGCCTCGGGCGAAGTCGGTCTCGTAGGTCCGGCCAGTGCCGGCGTCACCGTCAATCCAATGCTGTCCCCAAACTGTTGTCCTAGGCTGCCTAAGCCTATATTCGGTGCCGCTCCCTTTGAGTGTTTTATAGAGTGGATAGCTCTATAACGTGGGCTCTGCTAGTAGTAGTGTTCCCGTTGAACCAGTAGCGCTCCGCAGGTCGTCAACCCCATCGCAACTCTGGTTCACCGTCGCAGATATCTCCCAACTAGCTATTCGGGACTCATACTAGTTCTATAGACGGGCGCACCGAATAAGCATGAAAAGTGACCTTTCCACACCTGTTCATAAGAGCGGCTTATCAGCGGTGTACATTTTTTTAATGACATCTTCTGAGTGTTGTGCACTTTTTTCTCCTCAGAAGGGTTATGTCAGAAAAAGAGGTGAAATGTTCAACTTGTGAACATTTCTCCTGGAAACAGGGCAAGTGGTGTCAAAAGACCTTGAATTTGGGCAACCTGTGCCACAAATAATAATGTCCACCCAAACCAACCATACGGCTGGCCATCTTGGTCCGACATCCTAAGGCTTGTGCGGTGTGGCCCGGCTATCCATAGCCCTCACAGCGTTGCGAATGAGTTCGGCTCGTGTGCTATCTGGTTTGATCGTCGATTCTAGGAGCTCATTGTTGTCGTTGACGGGAACCTGCCAAAATAGATAAGAGTGGAACTGAACTCGATGAGTGCGTACAACCTTGCATGCGGAGTGCGTAGTTCGTCTACCCGGATACAGTTGTGCAGCAAAAGCTGACGTTGCGGTCGTGATCACGATGTGGTTAAGCGTGCAGAGCTTGTCGCAAAGCGCAGTCACCATTGCCGTTTTACCGCGGCCCGCCTTCCCATCGACGAAAACACTCAACGGCTCGCCATTGATGACGGCGGAGAAGAGCATGTCGTAAATGGTGCGCTGGTCGCGTTTGAATATACTGATCATGTTATCGGCACGGATGTGGAGTTCATCTGCAACAGATCCCCAGTATTCAAGCTCTTGCATCACTTCTGCCGTATGCATGGTGGCTTCCGGTAGGCCGTAGTCGCCCAGCTCCTTTCCATATTCCTCCAAAAGCTGGCTCAATTCGTCGAGGGCCACATTCAACCCCAACTCCGACACTCCGCCGTGGTGCAACGTGAAATCGTGTGCGAGGTGCAGGTGCTCCTGCATCGTTTCCCAGATAGTGGTCGGAGATAGAACACATTCGTTGACCAAAAGGTGGACGAAGAGGATCCAAAGCTGGCGCAGCATTCGGAGAGACTGAATGGCTTCCGTCATGGCGTACATAGCCTCGTTGATTTCATGGCGAGTATACTCCGAGCAACAACAACACAAAAAAGAGGAGCAACGAAGAGCAGGGGGGTCGTGGCAGGAAGCGGGCTCGAAGGAAGTGATAATAGTGCACCAGTATTATTGTACAGCGGAATCTGGCGATGCCCAAACGATGATGCACTTTGTGATTGAGATGGCGTTGACAGTGTGCATGGCTCCGGCGACGGGAATGTCTCACTTGCAAGCTCAGCTTCTGAAGACCGCTGGTTGTGTATAGATTGACCCGGAGGATCGAAAATGAGCGGGTAGTCGTTGTTGGGAGGAAGAAGAAGAAGTGATGTGTCTCATGCTGCGGCGGATCCGGTTTCCACCGGTCCGAGACGTCAGAATGAATACTTCGGTATTACAGCTCGACGTCTATTGAGGATGTTTGAACGATATCCTCGGTAACCTCAGGACTATCTTGCGATGATATCACTAGTATGTCTGGACGCTGACATACCAGCCGTGTACTCAGGATATCCGAAGGAGATCATCGCAGAACGTCAACCTGATATTAGTCACTAACTTCTACATGATATTCCCTGGGGTTGGGGGTGTACCATCTGTCTTAGGTAAATTCGCAGTTCAGGCTGTGGACCCGCAAGTATAATATTGCAACGACATATCAACCAGATGATTGCATCATCATATATGAGGAATTGGCAACCCGACTGTGACAAAATTGAGCAATTCACTTGTATCAGGAAAACATGGCAGTGTGGCTCAAATCTGTCTGACCTGTGTCTTTATTTTTCTCTTGTTCAACCAGAAAAAACGGACACAGGTTGGACTCAACCTGTGTTGCGACAATCCCAACCTGTGTCAATTTGCCCATAATAATGTCCCAATATTTCAACCATACAACCATATATCAATATTGTAACCATATATCAACCATATGCTTGCGGCTGGGTGTTCCGCCTGGCTTTTTGTTGTTGACAGAGGTACTCACACCGCTAGTTAGTCACTGGGATTAACGGCTGTGCTGATTGCTAGGGATGACTGAGGAATGCCGATTGCCTGAGGGACTCAACGGAGGTGAGCGACACATTCATAGATTCAGATGTTACAATTTCATGAGTAAAGGCTAAAAGCTGTATGTTGACCTGTGAAAGAATCCAACCGTGATGAGGAAATCAACACCGGCAACAACTGGACTTCCTAAAACCAGTGGACAACCTTGGAATGCTTCTGCAGACTGAGATTTGTTAAGGTAGATGCCATCCACGCTCGGGGAACATCACATGATGCTCCGACTTTGGCAACTTCACAACTACTACACTCTAGGGAAATCACTCGCGTCAGATTGTACATTAGTATCTGATGTATGTATGTACAAAAAATTATAATGATCCGATGACCACAAGGCAACTTAGTTAGTTTGCGAAAATTACAGCAGATCAGCTAAAAACGGACAGATCATTGAATAACTTGGTCCAGACTACATGCTACCGCCAAAATGGCTACATCTGGTATTGTATAGGACCAATATCTCAAATCTGACTGGACAGTTCGGCCGGAGGTCGACGGGAAGGCTCATCTCGCCAAAAAAAAAAGTCACAGCAGATCACGTGATGTTCCCGAGCGTGGATGGCAGCTATGAAGTTAAGCCGACCTGTGGCGGAGCAAACAGAACGACAATGATTTGGCAAATTCAGTACATTTATTGATACTAAGGTCTTGGGAACAAATTTATTGTCTTGCCAAAGACGGAGTTTCTGCTCGGCTCGTTCTAGCAAAGGAGAACCCAAAATTGAGCCAATTCATGCCTTCTACTGGCAATCCCATCCATCTTGGTATTCTCTGGTTGGGGCATTGGTGGTTCTCAGGCTGGGGATGATCGTTCAGGTAAATGGATTTTGAACAGACAGATTGACCTACGAGGATCAAGAGAGTGGTCCCGCTGGAGAAGAATTTCTGGCTGCCGTTTGTTTGCAAAGATGGTCAAGATTCTGTGTGATCGGTCATTACCAGTGCTCATGGAAACAGACTCAGGAGATCTTCTTGCTGCAAGAGGACATGGATGCATTGCAAATGCCGGGGGAATTCGAAGGTCTGAGCTATCATACAAGCTAGGGGATTGAAAGCAAGCAGAGCAACATGAGGTGCAGAGACAAGTGGAGTAGCAAGACCAGACCGTTGTAGCATATCACAGTAAGTTAGGGTGCTTTCTCGTCCAAGTCGGCAGAGACGCTGCTTGTTGGATCCTTGTTTCGTGGGCATAAGGTGCGGCATTCATCAGGTGAGACATGCACGCAGATGAAAGGATTAGGGTGGTAAGTCGAGTCCAAGGTGGTTTGTGATTTTCCGATTCCTGGACAAATTTGTGAAGGAATCGGTAATCTGGGAAGGGTAGAGCTTTGAGTTTGTCACAACTTCCATGCTTTTTGCTATTTCCATATATTTTCCGTTTTATTTTACTTTCTCAAGATTTGCGCTATCCTGCGCTTCTCTTGATGTGACAAGCACACTATGTCACCTCACACTACTCCGGACCTGTCCTGGACCCTCCTAGGCCAGCTCTAGACTCTCTGAGTCAAAGCACAAGTCAATTGGAGTCATGGACAAGTCACTGTCACTTGACTTGACTTGACTCAACCCTATTGTTCTTCTGATCATAGCACAACCACATGGCTCCGAAGCGGACCCAGGACTACTCCCTAGCATAGCCATGACCAGTATATAAGAAGTAGCTAGAGCGCTGTAGCCGGCAGTCCTTTTATGCCATCGCGCTCCCCTTTTTACTTGGCTCCCTACCTGGCTATTGTGTTGCTGTTGCCTGGGTACCCCATCGTCACATCTTACCGTGACCTCTGGCGTACTGTGTGACAGTGACACGTGACTAGTCACCGCCTTGTTCGTGACAGAGTTGGTTGGAAGGCTCTAGAGAAGGTTTGAGTATGTCGAGTCCCAGGCAGTGAGTTTAGCAACAGGTTATTTGCTTGAATGGTCAAGAGCAAGCCTGCGGGACACCGGATCGTCTCGGGTCAACAATCAAAAGACAGCTTGGCACTTTGATAATGTGATAGCGTTTGAGGCGCTCTGGAAGGACCTCGAACGATGCTGACTACATGTATTTTATGTCATAGGTCATGTCAATTCCTGGTCACCCAATACACAAACTCACTATGTTCTGTTTGTGAAGCTTATTCAACACTCCAAAAAAGAAAAAGAAATTGACACTTGGATCAAACTGGTGTTCGGTATTTAATGGATCAGATAATGCAACCCCTTTTTGCTTCTCCCACTCATCATCCACACACGATGGCTCTCATCAACTTAAAGCATTGCTGTATTCTCCACCCTGAACATTGACAATGGCACCGTTCTCAAGCAGAAGCTGCACAAGCTCGGTGTGGCCGCGGTTAGACGCCGCCTGCAAGGCATTGCCATAGGATCCACCCTGAGCATTGACGTCGGCACCTTTCTCAAGCAGAAGCCGCACAAGCTCGGTGTGGCCGCGGTGAGACGCCGCCTGCAAGGCATTGCCGTATTCTCCACCCTGAGCATTGACGTCGGCACCTTTCTCAAGCAGAAGCCCCACAAGCTCGGTGTGGCCGTAGACAGAAGCCGCCTGCAAGGCATTGCTGTAGCCTCCACCCTGAGCATTGATGTCGGCACCTTTCTCAAGCAGAAGCCCCACAAGCTCGGTGGGGCCGCTGTGAGACGCCGCCTGCCAGGCATTGCCGTATTCTCCACCCTGAGCATTGACGTCGGCACCTTTCTCAAGCAGAAGCCCCACAAGCTCGGTGTGGCCGTAGACAGAAGCCGCCTGCAAGGCATTGCCGTATTCTCCACCCTGAGCATTGACGTCGGCACCTTTCTCAAGCAGAAGCCCCACAAGCTCGGTGTGGCCGCCGTGAGACGCCGCCTGCAAGGCATTGCCGTATTCTCCACCCTGAGCATTGACGTCGGCACCTTTCTCAAGCAGAAGCCCCACAAGCTCGGTGTGGCCGCCGTGAGACGCCGCCTGCAAGGCATTGCCGTAGCGTCCACCCTGAGCATTGATGTCGGCACCTTTCTCAAGCAGAAGCCCCACAAGCTCGGTGTGGCCGCCGTGAGACGCCGCCTGCAAGGCATTGCCGTAGCGTCCACCCTGAGCATTGATGTCGGCACCTTTCTCAAGCAGAAGCCCCACAAGCTCGGTGTGGCCGTAGACAGAAGCCGCCTGCAAGGCATTGCTGTAGCCTCCACCCTGAGCATTGATGTCGGCACCTTTCTCAAGCAGAAGCCCCACAAGCTCGGTGTGGCCGTAGACAGAAGCCGCCTGCAAGGCATTGCCGTAGCCTCCACCCTGAGCATTGACGTCGGCACCTTTCTCAAGCAGAAGCCCCACAAGCTCGGTGCGGCCGTCGACAGAAGCCGCCTGCAAGGCATTGCCGTAGCCTCCACCCTGAGCATTGACGTCGGCACCTTTCTCAAGCAGAAGCTGCACAAGCTTGGTGTGGCCGCGGTTAGACGCCGCCTGCAAGGCATTGCCATAGGATCCACCCTGAGCATTGATGTCGGCACCTTTCTCAAGCAGAAGCCCCACAAGCTCGGTGTGGCCGTAGACAGAAGCCGCCTGCAAGGCATTGCCGTAGCCTCCACCCTGAGCATTGACGTCGGCACCTTTCTCAAGCAGAAGCCCCACAAGCTCGGTGCGGCCGTCGACAGAAGCCGCCTGCAAGGCATTGCCGTAGCCTCCACCCTGAGCATTGACGTCGGCACCTTTCTCAAGCAGAAGCTGCACAAGCTTGGTGTGGCCACGGTCAGATGCCGCCCGCAAGGCATTGCCGTAGCGTCCACCCTGAGCATTGACGTCGGCACCTTTCTCAAGCAGAAGCCCCACAAGCTCGGTGTGGCCACCGTGAGACGCTGCCTGCAAGGCATTGCCGTAGCGTCCACCCTGAGCATTGACGTCGGCACCTTTCTCAAGCAGAAGCCCCACAAGCTCGGTGTGGCCGCCGTGAGACGCTGCCTGCAAGGCATTGCCGTATTCTCCACCCTGAGCATTGACGTCGGCACCTTTCTCAAGCAGAAGCCCCACAAGTTCCGTGTGGCCACCCTTGGATGCTGCCTGCAAGGCATTGCCATATTCTCCACCCTGAGCATTGATGCCGGCACCTTTCTCAAGCAGAAGTTGCACTCCCTCAGTATATCCCAAGTAAGAACAGACATATAGGGGCCACAATGCTTGCCGTGACCAATTTATCCAAGAGAAATAATGATCGACTTGGTGCAGATGATTCAAGGAAATGTATTGGCTGCTCCCAGGCTCCAATAGTTGCATTGCTGAGGCAGACAGGATGGCTTGGTCATGGCAGTGCAACAGATGGTTGCACCAATACTTGGCTGCATAGACAGCCAGTGGATAGTCCGGCAGTGTTTTCTGGTTGAGAGGATTCTCACTGAAGTGTAGAAGGTAGCCTATGCACGTTTGTGCAATCATGGTATGTGAGAGATCCTCTGTGACCTCTCGGTTGAATGTACTTGACAGTCGTCCTGACACGATATAATCCTTCACTGATGCATGAGCCAACCTTACAAAGGATGGTTCAGTCTCATCACGAGTATATGTGACCAGTCCCTCCAACCATTCAAGAATCCCCGTTGCACTACCACGTAGATTGGGGTCATATTTGTATGTGTCCAGGTTAGAGAAATCAGATGCCAGAGCATCATTCAGCTCATCTAGAGTAACTGGTTGGCCAGCAAAGGCAAGCCATGCGAGAAGTCTCTCAACATAGGCAAGGTCCTCCACACTGACTTGTTGCAGAAAACGATCATAAATCCCATAAAGGTCACCTGGAAGATTGGTGAGTGTCCTGTCTAGTCTGCTTGGCAATTTGCAGTGGGAAAGTTCAACAAGAAGACAAGCTGCCAGGCGAAACCTAGAAGGAGAGTTAGAATGAACATAATATTCAAGGAGAAGGAAGACACTTGCATTCCGTTACTCCTATGTACAACTTTCTCTGCAATATATTCTGCACGATGCGCCCACTGTTTCAAAGTGTGCTTGGTCCGGAGTTCACTGTCAACAAAGAGGCTGATGTCCTTCTGTATTGTATCAACCTCAAGGGCAATACATTCTATGCCCTTAAAGTGCCTTGTGAATATATCTCGGGATTGACTGGTGAAGAGTAGGTGCAATGGACTTTTGGCCCAGACTCGGAGCCAAGAGATAAGCTCGACCAGGGATTGATGTTCAGCATCTTCACACTCATCCAGTGCATCAAGAACAACATAAGTACGGCCAAGCTCTGAGAGTAGCATTTCAAGAGTGTTTTGGAGATCTTGATAGGTTGGTAGTACCTGGCCCATCGACTTGCTGTACAGATCATTGAGAGCCTTATAGGGATGTGGATGGAGGGATTGAGCAGAGAGCTGCAAAAGGATGCACCGAAGTGCAACTTCCACAGATTGCCTTTTCTTGTCTCCGACATCAAAGTAAAAATATGCAACAGCAGGAGTGTTTGGTTTGGGAATTAGATGGTTATCCCTGAAGAGTTTGTCGATTATTGTAGAGCTATAATTCAAAGAATTATCAAGCCCAAAGCCCAGTAGTGATAGTAGACATTACCTGAGTACACTCTTCCCACTACCAGCTGCCATCAAATTAGAGTCTTCACTGCTGGTGCTAGGAGAGTCTTACATTGTCCCTGAATCCATAAAGATCCTGGATTGTCTTGCCAGTGGATGAACTGGTCACCATCCAAGAGCCAACACCCAGTGCCTTCATGATGCAACTTTAGGGTTGCATTTTGCTTCTCTCTCATGTCAGGAGGTAATTGCAGCCATTTCTGAAGCTTGTCTTCAAGGCTAAAGTCATATCAGCTTTAAGTAAATATGCTAATGAGCTGCAACTGACACTGCATCATAAACCTTGTCTAATGTTGCTGTGGTCTTGTTGTGCATAATGGCAAGGTCCAACAAGCGGTTGGTCTATATATAAGGTGGGTGCCACGTAGTGCTTGTGTATATGGTACCTGCCTTGAACCTGTCCACAAATAAAGTGAGCTCTTGACTGAGCACACTCAATTCACTTTCTAGATCATTGCGGGCCCAGATTCGGAAAACTCGCTTGGCGCCATCAAGGACAGTGATACTCGCATAAACCTTCTGGACCAGTCTGTAGGTTATTCAATGAGGCAGCAAAACAACACAAGGAATAAGGTTACCCAGTGTATGTCTCAACATCTGCCTTGAGACGCCCAATGAGGTCAACATGATTCATCTCCTCAAGACACAAGATGGTGCCGCAGAGATCCGTTGTGACATCAGTTATACAAGTAAGCAGTATGTCCCTTTTCTTGTGTATGCTCTTTGTTTCCTACAACGATAACATTTAATTAATGAGTGGAAAACCAAAAACTATCCAATGTACCTTGTATGCTTGCAGAATCTCGGACAGAAGTGAAGCAACGGGCACAGTAAGGTGGACCTTCTGAGCAACATTTGCAACCTTCTCAACAAGGTGGAGCGCAGAGGTGAGGTTGCTGATTACTGAGTCCTTTGATCTTGTGGCACCAATGGATAGATTATTTGCTGATGGGATTTTCCTACCCTCTTGTCTCATCTGTTGATCAATGGCTAGAGCTGTGAAGGTGGAGTGATGTTGGATATGATTTATCAAGACAACATACCATCTTGTCTCAGTTTTGCCCGGGCTAGCAACATATAAATTTTTAAGCAGAAGGGATGAGTTGTATGGATAACATACAGAGCTGGTGGATGTCTCCAACATCAAGCTCCCCATTGAGCACATGGTCCACATTGTGCTTTAACACAGCCTGCTGAAAGGCCCGGACAAGCTCGATATTTCCTCGATGTGCCTCAAGATGGTCAAGCAGTTTTCCGGCCTTGTCGAAATCATTGTTGTCGTAAAGGAGATGCCCACGGATAGAATGACTCAGAAGATCATACATGTCTTGGATTATGTCGCTGATGCTTTCAGCTAGGGCTAGTTGGATCTCGGATCGTGAGTATGACTGGTCAAAAGTGTCCCCAAACCAGCTGTGAGGCATCAATAGCCATACGTGCAAGTTTGATAGGAAGTGCACCTTTCCGTCGAGTCCATGTGTTGCAAACCCAGCTGCGAGGCTTGGGACATGGTGGTGCGAAGGAGACGAGCGAGGGAAGATCGCACAGCTGTCCGCCTCGTGTGCTCCATGAGGCGTCAATTTAGCACTGCCTTCCTCCCGAGATGATCGCCTTCAAGTTCCGATATCCTCCGTGCATTCTTGATGTAGCTGACGACTGGCCGTGGGGCAGCATGGAGTCGGGACACCTCGGATGATACACTGAATAATTCCCTTGTATCATCCAAGCAGTGCACTGGCAACTTCAAGTTCTTGCTTCTGACTTTCAAGTTCATTCTGACCATAACAACAGCCCTGTCGTTTGGAAGGTTCTTGAAACAGTCCGTGCTCTCTGAACGATCTTCTGGAAGACTCGCATCTGTTACAGCGGGTCGAGGGGATGGTGGTGCTGGCCATGTCCCCGCCGGAGGGATGTACAGGGCCCAAGGCGGAGGGAAATCTCGTGCTGGGGTTCATTTCGGATTCGGACGGGGGTACTAAAGGGGAAGGGGAAGAAGGCCTCATTCGTGCTGTGAACGAGACTGTTCTCTGGCGCAAAACACAGGACAAGCCGACGATTATGGAGGGCGCGGTGGGCGCGTGGCTGCACGTACTCATGGTCTCGTGGATGGTCGTACGCGGTGTCGAGGCGGTCACCGTGCGGTCAAAGTGAACGAGTGCGATAGCAAAGATCTAGCATAAATCATAGTCTACTTGAAGCTTCCAAACTCCCAATTATAACAATCCTATTTCACGAAAACTCAGTTTCCTCCCTCTCTCTCAAATTAAAAGAAAAACTCACCACACAATCATCCTGCACATCCACCTCGGGCACCTCCCTCCCGCCCCTTCGTACACCATCCAGCCCGACCTCGCCCATCTCCCAGTCCTCATTCAACACATTATCGATGACGAACTGGATTGTATGCTGCCGCGAGTCGACGCTCCACTTGCGTTTGGTGACCGTGTCGTACAGGATGCGTTGCCCGAGATGGCATTTCGTCTCGAGCGCGTAGCCGCCGAGGGCGCAGGTGGAGGTGACTCCGGTGCATGTGCCCATTGGGATTGGCTTTTAGCGGGGTGAGAAGTTAACGTGAAGCGGCAGGCAAACGAAGGGACGTACGTCGCCGGTATGGTACACGTGGGTGATATGGTGGGTGGATGGCTGAGACGCGGCATCCGAACGCGTCAGCTGGCTCGAGTGAACAACGTAAAGACGTACGGGAGAGGGCAGGTGCAAGCGTGTTGCGGCAAGTTTCTCACCCAGTGTCTCCGAGTCGAATGCTACGACAGGCACACCAAACGTCGCCCCGAGAAGCGCTGCGAGGGAGCCTCCGAGACTGTGGCCTGCACCCAACGTAGGTTTGGATATCTTTCGGATAGCTGGTGGATATCACGCACCTGTGAGCCAGATATTTGGCGTTAGGATACATATACGCGACGTCGTTGTACAAACTCTACCACAAACAATCAGTTGCGAACGAGCAAAAAACAGAAGAAAAAACGCACGATTCCGACATGATAAAACAAACTCTCCTCGATCAGTGCTTCCTCGACGCAATTCTCATCGCACTTGTCCCCTCCCGCATAACACCCACAGACAGTCGACCACGTCGGGCCCACGCGTGCACAGCAGCACGAGAAGAGCAGGTTGTCGTTCAGCTTGTCCTTCTTCTTCGTAGGGCCTTCTCCGCCGGCGATCCATGGTGCGGATGTTCCTTTGACGGAGATGACGATGGTGCTGTTGTCGTCGCTCGCGAAGACGTGGCCGCGGAAACCGTCAGCGTCGGGTTCCCAGCCAAAAGGTACGCTCTATTGTATAGTAAGTTAGGTAAAAGTATAAGGATTTCATTTGAGCAGTGGCCATGGACGCACTGTATTCTACCCATTCAAAGGGTACCACGACTTGTGTCCCGGGTCGCCGTAGTAGGAATTGGACGTCATCTGCGCGAGTTGGAGCAGCGTCCCGCGCTTCGAGACATCTGGCCCTTGGACGCTCGTGCTCTCCCACTCCCAGGGGAGCACTGGGCTCTGTCCGTGCCACTGTCGCCCTAATCGCCGCGCGTCGGAATACGCTGCAAAGGACGGCGGGCGGTGCGTCTGGAGCTCCGTGGTCGGTATATAGAACCTCGTGGCCGTAGATTCCGCCGAGAAGGCGAAGGAGGAAGGAGGGATATCCATGAAGAGGCTCCGCGACCCGTTGGCCAGTGCGTGTGCGTGCCGCAGGGTGAATCGGAGACTCGGAGATGGGGAGGGGTGGCATTCTGAACGGTGGATCCGAGCAGCACGTTGAGCACGGCCCATAGGGTGTTTGGGAACATGGTGGTTGTCGAGAGCGGAAAGCGCGTGGACTGCGTAATCCGCCAAATCGGGTAATGTCACATCATGATGGGGCTGTGCGAGGTGACGGCTTGTTTATGTAACCAATTTCCTCTGTTTTATCGGCTTTTTTCACGTTTATCGAGTAATCTTACGATGTAAACAGGGGTTTCAACCATCCACACCGCGCTGACACGTTAAATGTACTCGTGGAGGGTAGCATGTTTACCACGGGATCGCGTCGTGGAGCCGGCCGCTAAAAAATGATGGACCCTCTGTGTGACTGTCTTCATCTTCTTCCTTGACCTTCTTTCAAGTTCCTCCGGCTGCGCTCGTCGTCATCGACTGTGAGCTCGCTGCTCAATGTGTTGATGCCCGTCCCCGCCTTCCTGCTGCTTCTCTGCAGCTGTCTACGACCAGCCCCGGACGACGACCACGATGCTTCTGACGCTGTATGTCGTCAGAAGTCCTCCGTGCAGAGTTAATGTTTGGAACATGCTGCCCGGAGGTTAGCTCGACTTTTGTCTTTCGTGCTATTCTCTGACGCCCAGCAGATGGATATCTGGGAGGGTTGGTTCAATATCCAGATCTCCCGTGCTATTTTCTGATGCCCTATAGCAAACTCGAATGCGGCCGCCTACACTCCCCACACCTGCACCGTCACAGAACAAACCCAGTGCAGCGGCGTCGATTGCGGTGCGGGAGCAGACCGGTACAACGGCGTCTGTGACAAAGACGGGTGCGACTTTAACTCGTGGCGCATGGGCGACCGCACATTCTTCGGGCCGGGCTCAAGCTTCCTCGTCGACACCACGCAGCCCTTCACTGTCGTCACCCAATTCGTTACGAACAACAACTCCATCTCGGGCACCCTCAGCAGCATCAAGCGCATTTACGTCCAAAACGGAAATGTTATCCAGAATTCGAACACCGACCTCACAGGCGTGACTACAACGAATGCGATTTCGGATACGTTCTGCAACCAGCAGAAAACAGCCGTCGGTGACACGAACAGCTTCGAGGCGCGCGGCGGCTTGACGTCGATGGGGAGTGCGCTTGGGAAGGGTATGGTGTTGGCACTCTCGCTGTGGGACGACCACGAGGCGGACATGCTGTGGCTCGACTCCAACTACCCGCTCAATGCGAGCGTCACCGCACCGGGTGTCAGCCGTGGACTGTGCTCGGCGACTTCCGGCGATCCCAACGTATGTTTTTTCGATTGCCTTCCTTTAAATTGGGCTCATGTGTTGTAGACCGTGCAATCGCAACAGCCCAACGCCGTCGTCGCTTTCTCCAACATCAAAGTCGGCCCTATCGGCTCGACCTTCAGTGCGACCGGTGGCAGCACCGACACCGGCACCGGCACTGGCACCGGCACTGGAAGTGGCACAACCGGCGCGTCCGCCCCGACTGGCACCCAAGGTATGTCAACTTTTGACCAACTCTTGCATTTTTCTGACACATTCGACCCAAGTTGCCGAGTTTGGACAATGCGGTAGGGAGACGTATACGGGCTCGACGACCTGTGCTACCGGTACCACTTGTGTGTTCATGAACCCCTGTGAGTTCCCTCGATTTGAATTTTGATCGGAATGCTGACGTTTTGTATTAGTCTACTCTCAATGCCTGGTGCAGTGAACAAGCGGCGTAGGCGCGTATGAATAAGAATTGTACATTGGAGCTATACAAGATGAGATGAAATATTTCGAGTTCAATCTCTCGTGTTATAGCCTCGCTGTTTCGTTCCGGGAACCTGAACTGCATTCATCTCGAGCTGTTTTCATCGCTAATTAATTGGGCAAACGGCCCGCCTACTTCTGCCCGACAACCCCGTCAATCGGAAGGGTGATCGGAACACCCCTACCATCGACAATACCTCCAAGTACATGCATCACTGCCGCAGTCGAGCTGGCATTGCTCTCTGCTCGCGCTCCTTGCTGTATGCCTCGATGAACTTCTGCACTTGAACTGAAAGACAGAAACTTACGTCCTGTCGCATCGTCTCCATCCTCAGAATCGCAAGAAGAGCCACCATGCGCTCACGTTCGTCGGATATCTGCGACGGAAATGTGATCGTCGCTGGTGGGTTGCTTTTGGCGCCGGCCCTGGTGAATTTGATTCCGGGGATGCTGCTGGTGTCCTCCGAGTCTGGATTGACTTTGGTCGCGCGTGTAGCCTGTTCAATCCAGTGAGCTTTCTGAGTCCCAAGTAGAAGAAACCCCTGCTTACCACTAGTTCCGTGAGGGCATTGCGATATCTGAGCACAAACGCAAACTCTTCACCCCAAGTACACTCCTGCGGCTGGGAGCTCCACGCTTGCTGAACGCCCTCAATGGTGAATGTGCGCTCGCGCCAATTGATCGATCCAACAACTCTGGAGCCCGTAGACGAAGTCGCTGTGGTGACCTTCCGCCCACGCAGCCCTCGCGTTGTCTTGATGGAATAGTGAATAACGCCGTCTGAGCCGATGAGCGAGGATTCCAGAAGTTTGGACGCGGTGAAGGTGAGAAGGAGAGCCATCGGATGAAAGACTACCAGTGCAGGCTCGCAATGGCTCGAACTTTATAAGGTTGAGGCTCTACAGCTTTGTGCCAAAGTCAATGCATGGTATCCGGTAGGAAGTCTCACACACCTGTCGCCTCTCTGCAGCACCGATACTGCTAGAGATTGAACCCTGTGTGAGTGAGCTTCGCCGGCGGCGGCGTGAGCAGTGAGCGGCTCCCTTCGCCAGACATCATAATGTCCGCCGCGCGGTCAAAGAATCCAGTACGATCGGCGATGCCAAGAAGGATGTCCTAGAGCTCTTCGCATGAGTCACAGTACTAGTAGAAAGCCTGGGTTTGAAGAATTGGCACTAAACAGGCCGAAAGTGTGCCAGTGATCAGAGTGAGAAAAGTGCACATCACGCGTCACACCTTTTGCCTCCTGCCACCATGAGCTCTGATGATGAACCTCGCTTTCCTCCCGAAATGGAGCGGGAAATCTTCCTAACCACCGCGCTGCTCTATCCCTCGACGATTCCGCCGCTTTTGAGGGTTGCTCGCCGCGTTCTAATCTGGTGAACAAGATTTTCCCTGCGGAATCGTATAAGGGCTCACGCACGGATGGTAGGGTTGAACCGGTGCTATATCGAATATTGAACATGACCCACTTGATGTCGCGCAGCTCACCGCCGCATCATCCAAGCCGCCGGCGTTTCTCGCTCAAGCTGTTCGATGTGTTGTTTTTCATGATCATAACAGCCGCAAGAACAACGACGCAGCCCACAGCACCTTGAGACTGTGCACAGGTGTCACCAGCCTGGCTGTCCCCTGGACCATCCATGCACCCGAACTGCTCCCAATACTCTCTGCCATGCCCGTTCAACGCCTTACGGGTTTGATGACCACAATCATCGATGGGGAGATTGCAGCCCACTCCATATTTTGTGCCCTCACTCACCTGGAAATCTTCGAAGGCCTGGAAACTCCCAGCGGACTTATCATCGTTGGCATCCTTCCCTCCCTCCCTTGCCTCACACATCTTGCGCTAAACCTTATCGGGCGACTGGATGATATCGGCGAGCGGATGGAGATCATTCCGAAGAACTGTCATCATCTCAGACATCTGAACGTCGTGGTTGTGGTTGTCTACTATCCTGTGGCCATCGAGGAAATTTTAGCTGCGCGCCGGGCGGCAATCGGTGAGATCCCCGAATGTTTGCGCGACCCGCGGTTTGTGGTGAGGTCGGCCAAGCATCGGTGGTATGAAGGCGTCTTGGATCAGCCGAACTTCTGGACTGTGGCAGAAGATTTTGTAGCTCGCAAGCAGCGTGGGGAGGTGGACGGTACGTGGAAGTTCTCCATTGATGTATCTGGAAAGCTGAAATCGGCATGCAGCGAATACTTTTGCATGTGGGTCAGCGATATAGTAGGTTCAGATTCCAATGGCTTGTACATTGTACCTACATGTTCAAAGTTGAATACATTTACACAACATTTACACTAGATTTTGGGTACGGCGGATACGGCAAACACATTATCCTTGAATTTTTTATCCATACAAAAAGTGGAGGCGCAGACGACAGGGTGGTAAGGGTGATAAGTTGGACGGAGGAGGTGTTGGCTGGCATTTAACTCGGCTTACGAAGACACTGCTCCCCAGAGTTTTAATTTAGCTTGACTGTTGAAGGATCTTCAACTCGGGCATCTCGGCGCTCGTTCGGAGTAAAATCGCCATACAAAGAAAAGAACCTGACAGACTCGATGGATTCAATGCGCACACATTCATTTCGCCTGTCTACACCAAACCGCTCCATCGCTGACAGGTTGAACGCAGCTGGCTGGCATCTATCCTCGCGCTAGCATATTTATACCCAGGAGCCCCTCAGTTCCCATCTACTTCAGAATCAGAAACGAATGTCCTCCCTCCGCATCATCACCTTCAACATCGCGTGCTCACCCTACTCGGACGGCATCTCTGTCAAGAAATCCCTCGATTCCATCCCGGATCCGCTCGTCCAGCCACCGTACCTCGGTCTTGCCGGACGCAGCGAGCAGCCATGGAGCACGCGGCGGCTGTATATCGCGGAACAGCTGTTGAGTGCTGGAATTAGTTTGGCTGGTACGTGGAGTTCCGGTTCAATTTGTGAGCCGAGGTTAACTGAGGCTATGCTCAGGATTCCAAGAGCCTGTTAAGCAGCAAGTGGATGACCTGGCAGAGCTTCTTGGGGACGATTGGGCCTGGGTATGCCGTTCCACTTGAGTGTGTAGCTGTCTGTTTTATCCCAGGTCCACAGGTCGGCGATGCGCGAGAAGGCGGCTCAGGAGCGTACGACGACGAGTTCAATCCGATCTTCTACAAGAAATCAAAGCTCAGCCTCATCTCAACGGACACGTTCTGGACCTCGTTAGTAGTATCTCCTCAACGTAAATCGTCATTGCTCTTACTGTCGGCGGAAAGACTCCGTTCAAAGTCTCGAAATACCCAGGGGCAGGGTACTACCGCATCTGCAACGTCGCGTGGTTCCAGCATACCGACGGAGGAGCGACGTTCACGTTGATGAACACACACACGGATGATGGGTTCGACGAACAGCGCACGTTTGCCGCGTCGCTGATTCTGTATCGTGCGCGGTACGAGCTCTATACGACGGGTGCACCTGTTTTTGGCACGGGCGATTTCAACAGGTTTGGTATCACCTCTCACGAAAAAAAAAAAAGCCACTGATTAATTGCTTTCCTTATTCTACAGCACCCCGAACGGCAGCGACTCTTCCGCGTACAACATCATGACCGCACTCGCCCCGCCGCTGCCCGATAACAGTCTCCCAAGCGACTTTGTGCAAAAGTACAGCGTGTCTGCGTTCAAGAGCAAGCAGTTCATCATGTACGACTTGATGGGCGCTGCCCCGCGCCGCGCCGCGAGACGCAACTTTGCAACCTACACCGGATTCGTGCAGCCGGGGGATACGAGCCAGTGGATGCGCATTGATTATATCTTTGGCTCGGAGCTCGATGGGAAGAGACAGTGGTGAGTTTCTTTTTTTGTTCTTTCGCGGAGGAAGGACTTGGAACTAAAGTTCCTGTTCGTTTTCAGGACGGCAGACGAGTACAAGGTCGAAACTTCGCGCACAGATGACGGGTTGTTGTCGAGTGACCACCGTCCGGTCTTTTGCGATGTTACTATTTCATGAGTAAAGGAGTGTGTAGGTCGAAAACTTGAATGGTTATGTGCTATATGTTGAACTTTGAATTTCTAAAAAAGAAATTCGGGGAATCGACACTCGGATCAAACCGACGTCCGGTATTTAACGGATCACAGAATGCGACCCCTTTTTGCTTCTCCCACTCGTCGTCAGCGCGATGGCTCTACCGGGCACCACCAACTTCAAGCTGCTGCCGATTCTCCTCACCATCGGCGCCGACGCTATACCAGCCCTAGGTCTCTACCTCACCTATCTCAAGCGGAGCTTTGGACGCCATGTCGTCGAGAGCAAAAGTATCAGCCCGCCCGACGCCGCGCTCCCGCTTTCCGCGTCGGCACCTGCAGGCATCAAGCCACTCCCAGCCGCCGTGCTCAACAACCCGTCTGCCTACGTCGTTGCACGAGAGCGCATAACGTCGCACCCCTTCCCTCGGTCGTCTCCCCGCCGCGAGCTAAAGACCCTCGCCTCTGCTACGATGGCTTACCTCCGTACAACACTGTTGTTGTTCGCCGGGACACCCCAAGCCCGCATTATGCAGCGAATGATGCCGTCCGACTCCCGCCCCACCTTCGGCCGGGAATTCATTACGAGCTGTGACTTCCAGCCGGGCGACCGCGTATGTGGGGTCTACGTCGTGGCACAACGGGTCGAGGGGATGGTGGTGTTGGCCATGTCCCCGCCGGAGGGATGGACTGGGCCCAAGGCGGAGGGAAATCTCGTGCTGGGGTTCATCCCGGATTCGGACGGGGTTAAAGGGGAAGAAGGCCTCATTCATGCTGTGAATGAGACTGTTCTCTGGCGCAAAACACAGGACAAGCCGACGATTATGGAGGGCGCGGTTGGCGCGTGGCTGCACGTACTCATGGTCTCGTGGATGGTCGTACGCGGTGTCGAGGCGGTCACCGTGCGGTCAAAGTGAAACGAGTATCAAAGATAAATCATAGTCTACTTGAAGCTTCCAATGGTCGGGTATCGCGGACACGGATTGGTGCTCGTGGTGAGAAGAGGCAAGGTAAACGTGACGTGACTTACATTGTCTCCCGACATCATGCACCCAGTAAAACCGCTGTTCAGGCATTTGGACCTGCGAGTATAATTTAACCCCCCCCCCCCCCCCCCCCCAGCCTTTGATCTCAAAAGGCTTGAGAACCTTCCGCTCCACCTTGGTGTATGCGTCATCTACACCTTTTCTTCTCATTCGGGACTAACCCACCGCAGAAACGCGCCAAGTTGCTCGCACAGGTCGATTTTGGTAAACCGAAACCGGGCCTGTGCTTCTCAGAGTTTGCTATCCTTGCAGAAGTTGCAAGCGGATATCAAAGCTCTATGCTGCCGCTCTACTGGATAATCTTGTACCCATCTCGCATCCCTTCCGCCGCTGAACTCGACGACCCATCGCCATTCTCAGGCCATACTATTCTACTCCAAGCAGTGATTTTTGCTCTGCTGGGAGTCCACCAAGGCTCGCTGGGAAATCCCGATCGAGAGCAATATCGCGATATTTGGAGCCGTCTCTATCCCTGGATTCAGTTCCTCCAGGCTCACTACGATCTCTTGCCTCGGGCATGCCACGAGCACAGCGAGAAAACCCTCCTTATGTCTTTCCTAAACATCTCGGCCTATGTCTTCCGCGAAGAACTGGACATGCTGCACAAGGTCCCTGGCATCATGCATCTTGTATTCCGGGCCTGGGGACTGGCGCTTGGCCCAAACGGCGATGCACTGCGTCTCTCTGACCTCACCAGTCTCGGTGTTCAGCTTCCCACGGGCGAGCCAAAACTCGGGCGCGCGGGGCTCGACGACGTCATCTCTGGATCGGGAGGAACGCTCGATGCCGTCGCCGCTATTATGGCCACCCATGTCCAGTGTTTGGTACAAAAGCTCAACGGCCCTGCGTCATCCGCGGACCGTGAAAACTATCTCAAGATCCTCGGTTATATGCGCTCACCCATGCACTCGAAAGGTCCCTTCTCTGACGCTTACTTGACTACGACGATCATCAGCGGGCCCAGTCGCCGCGTCAACCTCGTCTTTACGATCGACTTCTCGGAGTGGGTTCTGGAGAACGAGCAACTCCCGGAACGCGGACCCAAGCTGCGCTCGATCAGCCCGGCCGACGCAAAAAAGATGCACGACAGTATTCGGGCCGCTGTCCCGACATGGGACGACTGGACGGCGCGTGCGGAAAGGAGCCATGGGCGGATGGCACTGCATGTTGTGCGGTTCTTTCTGGGGAAGCACCAGCGTATTCTGGTCATGCCTATGCGCGCGAATTCGGCTTTCGTTCGGGATGCGGGGAGGAGAATTTGGAGGAAACTCGAGGTTGAGCGACCGGTTTTTCTGGGTGAACTGCGGGAGATGAGGTTTGCGAGGGAATGGGAGAAAGTAGAGCTGCCGAAGGATCTCATTCAGGTTTATTGTTGATGATGTTTTTGCATATCCAAGTGTGGTGGTCAATGAAGCAAGATTGTGATGCTTGTATGGTTATATGTTTGGTTTGGGTGGACATTATTATTTGTGGCACCAGTTGCCCACATTCAACATTTTTTGACACCACTCACCCTGTTTCCAGGAGAAATGTGCACAAGTTGAACATTTCACCTCTTTTCTGACACAACCCGCTCTGAGGAGAAAAAAAGGGCACAACAATCAGAAGATGATTCAAGAAAAAAGTACACCACTGCCTAGTTGAGAAAAGGATAACTTCTAGAAGGTGAAAATTTGACACAACCTGACAAACATCCGTGAAAATGAATTGACACAATCCGGAGACTTTGAGTTTCACGCAAACACGAGTCGTGACACTCTCAGATGATGAACATCAATGGATCAATCGGCTTAATAATCCGAGCTCGGTGGGTTTCAGCCGGCGGTTCAGTTGCGTTCCAAATACTGGACATGTGTGTGTAGTTGCCGACCGAATTCATGCAGCAACTCTGAGGAGTGCATAATGTAGAAGATTGTTATCTCCATTGATGAGATGTACGATTAGTATATCGACCGGAGGTAATTGGCCAATTACAAGATAACAATTGAGTTGGGAGTATAGGTGAATTGATGAAAGTTGGAGCCCTTATCGAAATCTATAACTTTGGTTTGGTGACATTCTGTGATATTTGTCATGATTTCTGCTGATTATCCGTGAAAATTTCCTTATTGGTAGTGTATCACAGGTGTCACATACTGTGACATCTATGACCATGGACACGCCTGGCGGTCGAGCATAGGCTCAAAGTCACTAATTTGTATTCAAACTGCTTACAACCCTTCAAAACTGTTTACAACCCTTCAAAACTGTTTACAACCCTTCAAAACTGTTTACAACCCTTCAAAACTGTAATAGCCCTTCATTTGAATCTAATGGTATACTAGTCAGTAAAGAACACTGTTCACTTTTATTCACTTCCTATAGCGCACCGTTAAGCACTGTTAGGCTGCTAACTTAGGCAGCGAACACCTCCAAACAACACTTTATTCACTTCCCTCCTTACTAATTATTCACTTACCGCGATGTTATGCGAACACCGTTAGTTAACGGTGCTACCCCCGCGCGTTGTAACTGTTAATAAACAGTGTACTGTGGGCTTTACAGGTGAAACGCTCAAGAAGAGTCGTCCTTGGCCGACGACCCTCTCTTCCCCCGTGTCTACCACTGCGTTGATAAGCCGCTCTTATGAACAGGTGTGGAAAGGTCACTTTTCATGCTTATTCGGTGCGCCCGTCTATAGAACTAGTATGAGTCCCGAATAGCTAGTTGGGAGATATCTGCGGCGGTGAACAAGAGTTGCGATGGGGTTGACGACCCGCGGAGCACTGCTGGTTCATTGGGAACACTACTACTAGCAGAGCCCACGTTATAGAACTATCCACTCTATAAAAACACTCAAAGGGAGCGGCACCGAATATAGGCTTAGGCAGCCTAGGACAACAGTTTGGGACAGCATTGGATTGACGGTGACGCCGGCACTGGCCGGACCTACGAGACCGACTTCGCCCGAGGCTGCAGGAGTTACCGGAACAAACCCTGGCACCGACATCACGGCTATCTTCTTAATCACCGACCCGGACCAATCGAGCGGCCCGGCACCCTGGCAGAGAATAGGCCATAACTTGGGAAGGGCTTGGAGCCTGGGGACGAGCTAAACACGGCTAGGGAGCTACGGACGGCGACTACAATCCTGGGCCAAGAGGGGGAACAGACCAACGAAAACAGTACCGACGATCGGACTCAATAGCTGGCTGGTCATAGCCATTATCACATCTACACTGCATTTACTACTCGGACTAAGGCGGAATAGGCCTCAGGTGATCAGGATTAGTGTATTCATAAGCACAGTATTATCAAGACTACTCGTTTTACACTATCAGGATTATGTAGTCTCACAGTATATAAGTAGGAAAGTTTGTACCGCCAGGACTCAGGGAATTGCCCCGCTAGAGTTTAGCAGCGTTCTGGGGTTGTGGCTGAGCAATAGCAAAGCTTTGACTTTATATTTTGGTTGGGTTTTCGGAGCGTGCGAATAAGAGTTTGGACTTGTCAGTGGGACCGAGTAGGATTTGGGATTGGATTGGAAGCTTGAATAGGAACTTGGAGGATATTTGGGACTTGGCATTGAGTCGGGCAGCGACTATAACATCCGAGGACATCGTATTTGGCCGACCTTCACCGGGTTTTCGTCGAATAGTACGTCTATCGTGCGCAATACAACAAACTCTCGAACTACCTACCCTGCACCCACCACAAACGGCCCTGTACCCAGGGTTGAACTCGCTTGGAGTGTTCTCAGACATAGGATTGGATTGTAGAGGGGCAGAAAGCACTATTCGGTCTAGCTCTTTAAAGCATCCCGCTATTCAGAGTCTAGGTTTAGTTGTGTTAGTTCGCTTCGCTCAGTCTGGTTTTATAGTCTAGTTCTCTAGCACACCTTTCATCTGGAGCCCACCGCGAGGGGTGGTAAATCGAGAACGATTTAGGAGGATTAAAAACCCTTCGCGCGACAAAAGCAGCGTTGAACAAGGAGGTTCAGCATTGCCTCGGACAGGGATTTCGAGGGAGTTTTACGAGGGTCAGGAGAGCTTAGGACGTTCCACACGAGCGGACCAACCACGTCGGCCTCAGCGAGCGCAAGGTCTACCTTGAACTCAAGAAGAGCAGCGAGCAGTTCGGTTCCACCGTTGGGGGCTAGTAAGATCTCAAAACCGTCGAAGTCGAAGAAGAAACCGGAGGCGCAACAAGCAGGACCGTCAAGGAGAAGGACGAGTCCCGAACACCAGCAATCACAACAGCAACAGCAACAACATCGAAGGAGAGACAGTATGCCCGACGGAGAACAACAACAACCGAATAGAGCGGCGACGGGGGCGCAGAAGTTTAGGATGCCAGAGACGTGGGAGGCAGGGAGACCGCAGTTCGATGGGAAAACGTACAACAAATTGGACAAGTACCTCGAACAGGTCGGCCGGATAATCAAGCAAGGAGGCATTGAGGAGGACGATGACAAGAAGGAGAAATACCTCTACTATCTCGACGACAACCACGTTATCGAGGGATGGCAGATGCTGAAAGAGTACAAGGATGGGACGTGTGAGGAGTGGATCAAGGCAGTGAAAGGGTTGTACCCGGAGTTGGAGGAGAAAGTGCAAGGGTCGTTGACTCGGCTCAAGGAAATCTGTGAAGAAGCTCAGGGATGTACCAGGGCGGAGCTGGGCAAAATTAGGCGCTTTCAGATGTTCTTTGAGGCGGAGGCGGCTAAGCTAATGAAACCCCCGGCGCAAGTGACGAACGTGAACTTGGTGGGTACAATCTTGAAGGTCTTGGATCCTGGGTTCTCGAGGCAGATAGAGGACGCCATGAACCTTCCCGGAGTATCTCAGATTATTCAGCAAGCAGGAGGGCAGGCGCCAGCGCCAGCAGCAGCGGCAGCGGCAGCGGCAGCGGCAGCGGCAGCGGTGGCGGCGGTAGGAACGATGGAAAGACGGGGCGACCAAATGACCTACACGGACGTGCTCAAAGTGGCGGTGTATCTAGCTACGAATTGGACGGGAAGAGAGGCCTTGTTCGAGATAAGTGGAGGGCGGCACGATGAAAGGTCGCTCATAGACACCACTCCTCCGATAAAAGGATCTTCAGCAACCCCGTACGCGGTAAAGAAGGAGTTCACCGACCAGATCGAGGGCTTCGCGTTAGAGATCGCCGCAATGAAAGATACCTTCAGCGTAAGGGATCGGCAGATGCAGGAGACTCTAAAGAAGTTCGAGACTGTCGCCGAACAAGCTCGAGTACTTAGCCAAGGAGTAGCGAAGGCGCCGGTACAACAGCCGAATAGTGGAGATTATAGGCCGACGCCGAATGGACAGTTCCACCGTGAGCCGAACAGCTATCGGATGGTACCTCCGCCCCACCTAGCCATCGAGGACATTAGCTGTCATTGGTGTGGAGAGAAGGGGCATATGATGGCGAATTGCGGAAGAAAGAACGAGAAAATCGACAGGGGTCAGATAATCATTGAGAACGGTCAAGCGAGGCTGCCGGGGAACTTGTTCATTCCGCGGTATCCAGAGCACTTGACAAGGGATCAGAGAGTGGAGGAATGGCACAGGAAGAATGCGACGGGGACAAGTCCGGCGGCGGTGAATATGTACCAAACATCGTTCATGAATGAAGCGGCGTATCCGGACCAGTTCGACCAGCACTACGACACGACACAGGACGAGTTGCGGTCGGCGAGGGCGCAGCAGGCTTTAATGGCAAGGGAACTTCAACAATTCCAGCAAAACAGGGCCGCCGAAAACGCGCGCAATCGAGGGACTGGCTTGGCGGGTGGAATGTATGGGCAAGGAAGAGAGGTGCCGCCGCATATGGGAACCGGGCAGTACTATCCGGGCCAAAATATTGGGCAGCAAGGGCAGTCCGGGAATATGAACGCACAGTTCGTTCAGACCCCCCAGGCGCCGGCTAGCACAAACCAGTTGGACTTGGCTCAGTTACTCTCGCTTTTAAATGTGGCTGGTGTATCCGGGAGCAGCGACGGAAATGGGGGAGTCCTCGACCAGTTGGTAGCCACGCGCGAACAACTGAAGAAGTCGGGACAGACCCCGAATACAAATTTCTAGACAGTTCGAGGAAGGAGGGCCAGAGGAAGGGCGAAAGTAAACCTTCCCGGGTAGCCAAACCTCCGGAGAACCATATGTCGGCCGCAGACAGAGATGAGAATTGGAGGAAGAAGAGCAAGAGAGCGAGTGTTGAGGCAGTCGCTTCGGGTGACGAAGACGACAGCGAGATAGAAGAAGTAGAGGTCGAAATTCCGAAAGAGAATCGAAGGGCAAGATTTCGGGGAGAGGATTCAGACATCGAGGAACCGCCAGTGGAGTATGAGAAGAGAAAGCTGCCTAGTTCGGAGTCACCGAAAAGAGAGGTACCGAAGAAGGATCTTCTGCCGAGAACGGGAGAACGGGCTTATAAATTGGTAACCAAGTTCGACGACGAGAAGACAGTCAAGAAACTGGTAGACCGGACAGAAAAGACCATGGTCAACGACATCACAGTCGGCGATTTAGTCTCGATGTCACCGGGCTATGCCAGGGAATTGAGAAAGTCAATGGGTCGGATAAGGCAGCCGATTAAGCCGGTGCTTCTGAACGGGGCGTTGGATCAAGAATCGGCCTTTCCGTTCATGGAGGACGAGGATGTAGAAGTGAAGCTGCAAGGAGATGCAATAGATCTCGCAGACCTTCCGGAGGTCGACTCATTCTACATCTCGACCGAAGAGGATGTCGGGACGATTCCTGGTAGTCTAATAGCCACGGATCCATTCCTTCAGTACATGGCGAACCTTGGCGATCAAGAAGCACCAAAACAAGTGTATTCGGGGACAGGGTCGGCGTCGCTCAGAGTAGTACATCCGTTAGTCGCAGGGAGGCAACATGTGGAAAGCGTGGTAGATAGCGGCTCTCAGATTGTATCCATGGCGCTCACATTAGCTGAAGAGCTGGGGATTCCTTGGGATCCCGACGCTCAGATATATATGCAGAGCGCCAATGGTACACTGAAGAAGTCGGCGGGACTGGCTAGGAACGTTTGTTTCTTGTTCGGGGATATTCCGGTCTACCTGCAAGTACATGTGATCGACCAACCAGCGTACAAGATTCTGTTGGGAAGGCCGTTCGACATCCTGACTGAATCAAGGGTCGAAAATCGCAGCAACGGGACACAAACCATCACAATCACCGACCCGAATAGTAAACGGCGATGCGTTATCCCTACACAAGCCAGGGGCGCGTATTCGGCCACGACGAACATCAAGAAGGTGCACGATGAGGTCAAGGCGCCGAAGGAGCAGAAGGTTCCGAAGGAACAGCTCATGAAGACTGAGCGAGAGGCGGATTTTCACAACTCGTCCAGGAACTGGTCAGGGACTGGGGAGGCGAGGAAATGTGTGTGAAATTCGGGCTAGACAGTGACGGTGAAGTACAAGTTGAGGGATATTCGCTGCCGGCGAATGGGATGGAATTCACGGAGGAGGAAGTGCGCGTGTCGTATTTAATGGCGAGTCAAGGGTCGGAAGCGTTCCAGCGGGATGAAAAGGCTCTGGCTCTGTTAAATATGTATGCTGAAGAGATGCCGTTGGAGATGCAAGAAGATGGAGAGGTCATACCGGTTTTGACATGGAGTAAGCGAGTGATTGACGGGGTCGAGGATGAAGAAGGAAATAGATACCCGTTGAAGGATTTCGGTCAGGAAGATGCCCACGGGGATAACGGGGGCGGAGCGTGTTACAGGTGTGCCGAGGAAGGCTTTGACCGTGAGAAAAATGGTTCGAGGACGGGCAACGATGGTCCGACGCTGAGTTCATTCGCGGGGAAGAAATACAAACCAGTGGCTTTAAAGGTCAGACCAGTCTATGGGGAATTACCAGAAAGATACCGAATAAAAAGGGAAATTCTGGGAGATCCTCTGGACGGCATGCCCGAATTGCCGGTTCACCCAAGGGATTATGTGCCGGTCGAGCGGTATGAACAAGAGAGAAAGGATTTTATCGACCAAGCACACCCAGGGACGTTTATGTTACCACAAGAAAGGCTCTTAATGCATAACATGCTTGTAATGCAGAAGGAGGCGTTGGCGTGGAACGATAACGAGCGGGGGTCGCTAAGGCATGATTTCTTCCCTCCCATTGAGATACCGACGGTGGAGCATAAGGTCTGGGTGGAAAAGAGTATTCCGATTCCGAGGGGCCAGTTGGAGGAGTTCTGCAAAATTATCAAGCAGAAAATCGACGCCGGAGTGTACGAACCGTCTAATGCCTCTTACCGATCGAAGTTCTTTGGAGTAATTAAGAAGGATGGAAAGAGCATACGGCTAGTACACGCCTTGGAGTCTCTCAACGCGGTCACCATAGCTCATTCGGGCATACCGCCAGCGACGGAGGAATTAGCGGATCACTTTTCGGGAAGGGCGTGCGGAGGCGTTTTGGATCTGTACTCTGGATATGATCACAGGGATCTTGCGGAGAGCTCGCGGGACTTTACTACATTCCAAACTCCTTTTGGAGCACTGAGGCTGGTAAAACTTCCGCAAGGATGGACCAACTCGGTGCCAATCTTCCACGACGACGTGAATTACACGTTGAGGGAAGAGATTTCACACGTTACCATGCCATATATCGACGATGTTCCCCTAAGAGGACCGGCGTCGAGGTATATTTTGGAAAACGGGGAAGAGGAGAGGATAATCGGTAACCCCGGCATTCGGAGATTCGTATGGGAACATATGCAGAATGTGAACAGAGTCCTACAGCGACTAAAACACGCGGGCCTGACGGTTTCGGGGAAGAAAGCCATAATCTGTGCCGAAGAATTCGTGGTTGTTGGGCATACTTGTTCGACAGAGGGCCGACGGCCGTCGACAGATCGAGTAGGAGTTATTCAGCGGTGGCCACCGTTGAAGAACGTGTCCGAAGTTCGTCAGTTTTTGGGGGTCTTGACCTACATTCGGCATTTTATTAAAGATTTCGCTATTCTTGCGGGGCCTATAAACGAATTGTTGAAGGCGGGGAGAGAATTTGAATGGGGCGAACGGCAACAGGCGTCAATGGATAAAATAAAGCAGGCTGTGGTGGATTGTCCGTCGATAAGACCAATTTCGGACGACCCGGCGGTCGAAACGGTGCTCCAAGTTGATAGCTCTTACAAGGGATGTGGCCTGACTTGTTATCAAGTCGACCCACAAGATCCTAAGAAGCGTTATTACGCCCGTTTCGCGTCTCTACCTTTCGACGAGCGGCAGGCAAGGTTCTCGCAGGCAAAACGGGAGCTGTACGGGATAAAGAGGGCTCTCGAATATATGCAGTACTGGTTATTGGGGCATAGGAATCTAGTTCTTGAGACCGACGCGATGTACATTAAAGGCATGCTGGATAATCCTGGCATGGGCCCTAATGCAACTATCAATCGATGGATAGAACAGATTTTAATGTTCCATTTCCGTATAAGGCACGTAAAAGGGAAGACCTTCACCCCGGATGGCTTGTCAAGACGCGATGTTCAACCTGGGGACGAGGAGTATCCAAACACGGATGAAGTCCCGGAAATGAACTTACCAGGGATGGACGCCGGGTGGGATTACTCTATCCCCCAGCCATACGAGTTCGACGACTTCAAGGATAAGATAGACACCAGAGGTGGATACCTTAATGCTATCTTTACCGAGGAAGGACGTGAGAGCTATGAACGCGTTTTAGATTCGTTCGCCGAAGACTGCATAAAAGCTCATAGGGATGACGCCGAGGAGGCCGAAATGGTGAACAGGGCGTATTCGGTGGAAGGGACAGAGATGCCGCAGTACTTGGCTGAGATCAAGGAGGGCGAAAAACTCTTGCCCGACGAAGCATTCAAGTGGGACCCGAAGAAGCGAGAACCTTATCCGGAGGAGAAGAGAAGTGACATGGGGAGGAAGTTGGATGACCGGATACGAATTCTGCAGAGGTGGTTGAAAAATCCATTGAAGCGCCCGGGAGGATTTTCAGATAGCGCCTATTCGGCGTTGATAAAATACTCACGGCAGTTCTTCCTAGGGAAAGACGGGCGACTGTTCAGGAAGGATAGAGAAGGGATGAATAAGCTGGTCGTTCAACCTGAACATCGGATGTATGCGATGAGAGCGGCGCATGATAGTCTGGGACACCGGGGTGTGTTCGCAACGAAATCACTCATAGAGGTCCGCTTGTGGTGGCCAGAGATGGAAAGGGACGTGTCTTGGTATGTTAAGACATGCCACATGTGCCAAGTACGTCAGAGTAAGTTGTTGTGAATACCGCCGGTGCCGACAAAAACGCCGAGTCTCTTCCAAAAGATACATACCGATGTGATGGTTATGGGGGCGACGTCGAACGGACACAAGCTCGTCATCGCGGCCAGGGACTCGCTCAGTCGATGGTTAGAAGCAAAGGGCTTGAGGGCCGACAATGCAGCGGCTGTGGGACAGTTTCTACTCGAGAACGTTATCTGTCGGTGGGGGTGTCCAGCTGAGTTGGTAACGGATAACGCTCCGCAATTCAGAGCTGCGCTAGATTGGCTTGAGCAGAAGTACGGAATAACGGGAATAACGATCTCGCCATATAACTCTCAAGCGAATGGGCCAGTGGAGAGCGGACACCGGGATGTCAGGCAGTCAATCGTTAAAGCCTGCTCAGGGAATGCGAACAAATGGTTCTGGTTCCTTCCGCAGGTAGTATGGGCAGACCGAATAACGGTTCGCCGTGGTTTGGGATGTTCGCCTTATTACGCGGTGACTGGCTGCCATCCTATACTTCCTTTAGATATCGTGGAGGCGACCTGGTTGGTTGAATACCCAGGCAGGATCATATCTACGGCGGAGTTGGTGGGACTCAGGGCGAAGGCCTTGGCGAAACACCGGCAACACATAGAAGAGATGCGCCTGAGGGTCGATAAAGAGAAGCTAGAAGCAGTGCGGCGGTATGAGAGGATCCACAAGTACACGATCAAGGACTACGACTTCAAACCGGGCGAGTTGATACTTATTCGGAACACCCGAATAGAAAAGAGCTTGGATAAGAAGGCCAAGTTGAAGTACCTAGGACCGATGGTGGTAGTCAGGCGAACGAAGGGAGGCGCCTACCTCGTCTGCGAGTTGAACGGAGCAATGTACCCAGGAAAAGTGGGCCAATTTAGGGTAATCCCCTACGAGGCGCGCCGGCGGATCACTCTTTCCGAGGATGTCGAGAAGCTTATCGACATGAGCAAGGAAGAGTTGGACAAATTGGCCGCGGAAGACGACGAGGTGGACGACTGGAAGGGGAAGGACTTGCAATTCGGAGATATGCGCCTAGACTCTGACGAAGACGAAGACACTGGCTCTGAACACGAAACCGAAAATTAAAAGGACCAAATAACGTCGATTAATAACGAAGTCGGATAGGACTACTGACTACAAATGGACTACATCCAGGAAGAGTCATCGTCGCTCCAAACGACTTCAAAATAATCGCTGTCATGGTATACAAACAATTTAACGGAATCGGGAGATAAAGGAGTGTCGGGCTCGGTGGGAGCAGTAGCCTGGGGATAGCCGATACGAATTGCCGGGACGGGTGAATGGGCCGGGGATAGGCAAATAATGAGCCTAGGTGCGACGACGAGGAGCAGAAGGGGCGACCTTGGTGGATCCATCGATGATGCGGATGTACTGGTCAAGCGACCTGGGATGAGAAGTCAGATCGACACTATTCGGTGGGACCGAATATACGCACGGAAGACGATCCTGGTACGCGATGTTGCGCGCTTGAAGGGTCTCATACACGTGGATGAGATTGGTCTCGAGACGACGATAGTTCGCCATGCCGTGCGCAAGGTGCTGGACTTGGAGGATCATCTGGACCTGGAAGGTGTCCGCAACGAGAAGGAGCTGATTCTCGCTGACAACGGGGTCCAGCGCTCCATCGTGGGCCTTGATGACGGACATAATGCCGTTAATGCGCGCGGTGGTCTCGCTGGGCAGGCTGGGCCAAAGGGGATCGTTGTTGGCCTAACCGCGGGAAGATGGGTTCATCAGATCGTAATCACTAACGCTGAATAGCACGTACGATGTTGGGGAAGAAGGTATCGGGCAGCTGTAAGCGGAGCGTGAGGAACGAGAGTCGGAGGGAACGGACAATCCACGTACAACGGCGAAGTCATTCGCAAGGCGGCTGGGTGGAACAGGAGCCGCGACGACAGGCTCAGGGTCGACGACCATAACCTCGTCTTGGGCAGAGGTCTGACTAGTCGAACCGGAGTTGGCACTGGAAGTCGCGACGGACTTGCCCTGGGGTTGGTGGTTATAACGCTGGAAGTGAAGGTCGCGGAGAGTCACCTTCTTCGCTTTCTTCTTCGGGCCGGCCTTGACCTTGTATGGGCAGTCGTTAATGACGTGCTCTCCGGTGTGGTGACAGTGATAGAGATGGCCCACCTCGCCGTCATCGTCGATGTCGATGACCTGTCGCTGAAAGTCAGCATGAGGGGGAGCGGACGCGGGTTGAGGGCGTAACGGACCTTGTTGTTGGCGCTGACGGCCTGACCGAACAAGGAAAGTTAGCTCGAAGTAGTCAGGGATTAAGGGATGTCGCACCGCAGCCTCGGCTTCCGCAGTGACCTGGAGTGGGTTGAAGAAATTGCGAAAGGCGGGGAACCAGGAAAATACCTGGAGAAGGAGCTCAGCTTCTTGCTGTAAAGAGCGGGGGTGAACAAGGGAAAAAGAGGCGACGAAGGGCGCACCTGCTTCTTGTCGGCCTGCATGGCGGCGAGCTAAGGGAGGCGTGAGGGTTGATAACCAATGAAGATGGAACGGACCTTGTCAGAAGCGATCTTTTGGCGAGCCTCTTGTTCTTCAGCCTGGAAGATCGACTCAGAGGGAGGAAGAGTCCGTGAAGGAGGACATACATGTGCTTTCTGCTTGGCGAAGACTTTGGCCATGTCCCCGATGGACACCAAGACGCCGAAGAGATCGTTGGCCTTCTGGATGGCGGGCTTGATGGTCGGATTGGCGCTCTTGGGGATCTGTTCGGCGCGAAGGATGACCTTGAGGACGACGTCGGCGGCAGTACCTGAGAGGTCGACGAGGTCCTGGGCTTGGGCGATGCGGTTGAGGGTATTCGGGTTCGAAATGACGGTGTCCTGGAGAGAGGGGAAGTCAAGACGAGAAAGTCGGTGGGACTGAATATGAAACGCACCAGCTCATGGTAGGTATTACCAACGGCCCGAATGGTGGTTACAGCAACGCGTTCGGCGCAGCTGTCCTTGAAACCACCGAAGAGGTCGATGATGCCAGTGAGGACGGCCTCGAAGGTGCCACGATTGACGTCGGAGAGACGACCATTGATGGGGGTCGGCGCGTGCTTGGATTGGGAAGTCATGGCGCCGGAGTCGAGGTAGAACGCTGGAAGAGGCATATAAGCGACGTCGGTGGTGGGGATTCGCGGTGGGCCCAGACTGAACAGCGACGAACGGGTATGTTCGGTGGGAAAGAATGTGGTAGGGAGCCGAGAGAATAGCAGGGGATATTGCTCGGAGAGTAAGGGCGAAAGTGGGCGGTTCATATAGGCGTCGCTGGGACAGCGAAGATCTAAAAATGGGGGAGAGAGCACTGCTTGAAATCAAGTCGGCGTGCCAACGAGTTTCATGAATTTCGCTATTCATGCGGACCGGATAGTAAAGCAACTCTCCTGGTTGGCTACAACGAGACGATCGACTGGGTCGTTGGTCTCATGGCTATACATTTGGACGATCTCCGGCTTAGGCCGACATGGGCAATGTTTGATGGTATTCAGTGGGCGCTTGATTGACACCTTCATGATATCTACCATCATCAATCCCTTGTTCAGTCAAGTGGGCGCATAATCAGCAACACCGAATAGCGAAGGGACTCAGTCGGAGGCAGTCAGTTGGTCGGAACTCTTAGTCGGTCGCAGGGAACAGGCAGAATTCGTGTATATTACGGGTCTACAACAAAGCAAGTTGTAGCCCGGCGGCAGCGGTACGAGCGATATACGAAATATGTAAAACGACGGCAAAACATTACGACGACCAAAACACCCGAACGACACAGCACCCGGACGAACCGACGGAACGGGAAGAGCAGCTAGCCGGTCGAGGCGCTTAGGGAGAATTAGCGCGGAAGTGGGAGAGGGAATGAGATAACACGAACCTGGCGACTTGGGAGTCTCCAACGGGGGAGGAATCCTTGACAGCGTCCTCGTCGTCGTCGACGTTCGGTTCGACTCCGGGCATATCCTCGTCTCCGTCCGCGTCCAGCTGGTCAGCTTCACCGACGATGGCTTCGTTGTGTTTCCCAAAGAACTTGTTGAGAAAATCGATAACGGCCGGAGCGTCCTCGCCGAGTACAAACCGACGTTCGAGCTCCTCCTGGCCATGGACGTTCAAGACCTCCTGGAGGTGGAGGCGGAGCAGGTTGATGCACTCAAAGGCGTTTTTGGCGGCGGCTTCATGGGCAGATGCGATGGCGTTGAGAGTTTCCATCGCGCTCTGGGCAGACTTGAGCAGGCGGTGGGACTCTGTAACTAGTTAGAAGGGAAGCTGGGTCGGAGAGAGTGGGACGTACCAATCTCGGAGACGGCGGTGAGCGGAGACATGTTGAGGAGGATGCGTTCGATGTGCTGCGACTCGAATGTGTGGTCGCAGAAACGACCCTTCGCGTGTCCGGTATTGCAGGGCTGGCAGGTCACACCGTATCCGTTCTTGAGGCAATCGCGACCACGGAGTCCGCACTCGAGGCAGGACCAGGTGGGCTGGAACGAAGTCAGTAGGATGGACGGGCAGAGGGTGCGAGACGTACGAAGCAGGCGTCTCCCGGCTCGGCCTTGCGGAACTCGTCGATGGTAAGCGGTTCGAGAGGCTCGAAGGCAAAGTGAAGGGTTTCGAGCGGAGGGTCCTTGCGGTAGGTCTTGTGCGAGACGAGGTGTGGGAGACGGGTGTGCGGGCGCGAGTTGAATCGAGTAGCCGCCACAATAACCGTCGAGTCCTTCGTCTGTGGGATATGGACGACGGCTAGGGCAAAAATCAACAAGGAATCGAGTAGATTGACAAGGAAACGCACGAGAGCCCGTCGAACTCATCGTACCGGCGATACCGACGTCGACCTGCTCCAACCACGACTTGTGGGCTTCGGCAGCCTTTGCGATTTTCTTGTTCTTCTGCGCCAGTTTCTCGGCGGCCTGAACGATGGGTGAGCAACGAAGGACAGAGCAGGGTGAGGAAAGATGGGAATACCTTTTCTTTCTCCTCTTCGTCTTCCTCGTCGCTCTCGGCATGGATGGGCTGGGCAAGCGATTGGCGGCGCGGAACTGGTTTGGGACGCGAGGATGACGAAGGCGTCTGGGCTGCGGGTTTCTTGACGCTCGACGTATTCGAAGTACGAGCTGGACGGCGGGGCTGAATGAAACATGAGTAGCTGGAAAAACGGAAGGAGGGAACAAGGGACATACCGTGTTGTCTTCTTCGACAGTCACAGCAGGCGAGACGAGGCGCCTAGGATAAGTTAGGGAGGGCAATGAGGAAAAGGAAGAGGGACATACGTTCTCTTCTTCTTCGGCGCTTCGGTGGGCTTGTCGTCGACTGGGTCTTCGTCATAGTCCTCGTCGTTGGCGTCGTCCTCGTCGTCCTCAGAGGAAGACTGGCTTTTGAGGCGAGGGCGTTTGCCCAAAACCTTGGTTGCTGGGCCTCTAAGAGAAATTAAATAACCCAGGAAGGAGGAGAAGGGCCGAGTGGAAGTGAGCTCACACAGCGCGTAGAGCCTTGCGAGCTTCGAGAGTACCGGCGGTGTCGAGTTCGGTAGCCAAGGGGAATTTGCGGGCAGTGCGATGGAACGAGGAAACGGGCTGAGGGATAGAGGCGATGACTTTGGCTGGAAGCTCGATGGGAATGGGAATCTTGATGTCGAGAGGCACGCGCTATGAATTCGTCAGTAAGGGATGACTGGGATAGAGGGTACACCGACCCCATTGCCGTCCCAAGCCACGAAGGAAAAGTACTTGAAGTCGGGGTCGAGGGTCTCGGAATCGGCGGTCTTAATGAAGTATTCGATGTAGGAGAAGATTCCAATAAGCGCGTCGGGGGTGGAGGAAGCCGAGAAGCGCTCAAACTGCCAAAAGACAGTGCGCTGGAGATGGTCAGAAAAGGGGAGCGGGCAGAAAAAGGGAGAAGAGACGTACCAGGAAGTCGATGCCACCGTTCAGCAACTCAGCGAGCCGCTCAGGAGGATACTCCGTTTGGAATTTCTTCGCGGTATTGGTGTGGTAGTGCTGGATAGCGTCGAGGATGAGGCCGGCCTCGGCGCGCTTGAAGTAGCGCCAGACGTGGTGGGTTTCGAAGGAGCAGGTGGGGGTGTACTTGGATTTGGCCATGGGGGGGGGAAGTAAAGAACGGAATAACTCGGGAGGGCTGATATATGTGGCCGGCTGCGAGCCTGGAATCAGGTTCTGTGAAGAACCCATGCTGCGGCGAAAGGGTCAGTCACAAAATAAGCTCGCTATTCAGCGGCGGGAAGCACACCTTGAACCGTGGGAAGCACAAGCACTGGGCGGCGGGACCGAACAAGAGATGGGCAAAAGGAAACCGGGGAAAATTGGGTACCAATCGAGAGCAAATGGCGAGGAGATAAAGATGGGCTAGGAGTTGGACAGGGGACGGGACAAATGAAGCCTTAAACAGGGAGAGCTCGGAGGACGTCCGAATAAGGAAAGGGCTGTGCACAATGGCGATCCAATTGATTTCCCAAAAGGGAGCAATTGCCCAAAGACGGTATCTGTCATATTTCGGTAACGAAATCTGTGATGGCCGCTGTTTTGGACGTTGGATGAAGTCGCTAAGTCAACATGTTGGAGACCCAAACACCGAATAAGCCTAAGAGGTCGACTGGGGACAGTCGAGAAATAAAAATGGGGGAGATGATAAGCCGCTCTTATGAACAGGTGTGGAAAGGTCACTTTTCATGCTTATTCGGTGCGCCCGTCTATAGAACTAGTATGAGTCCCGAATAGCTAGTTGGGAGATATCTGCGGCGGTGAACAAGAGTTGCGATGGGGTTGACGACCCGCGGAGCACTACTGGTTCATTGGGAACACTACTACTAGCAGAGCCCACGTTATAGAACTATCCACTCTATAAAAACACTCAAAGGGAGCGGCACCGAATATAGGCTTAGGCAGCCTAGGACAACAGTTTGGGACAGCATTGGATTGACGGTGACGCCGGCACTGGCCGGACCTACGAGACCGACTTCGCCCGAGGCTGCAGGAGTTACCGGAACAAACCCTGGCACCGACATCACGGCTATCTTCTTAATTACCGACCCGGACCAATCGAGCGGCCCGGCACCCTGGCAGAGAATAGGCCATAACTTGGGAAGGGCTTGGAGCCTGGGGACGAGCTAAACACGGCTAGGGAGCTACGGACGGCGACTACAATCCTGGGCCAAGAGGGGGAACAGACCAACGAAAACAGTACCGACGATCGGACTCAATAGCTGGCTGGTCATAGCCATTATCACATCTACACTGCATTTACTACTCGGACTAAGGCGGAATAGGCCTCAGGTGATCAGGATTAGCGTATTCATAAGCACAGTATTATCAAGACTACTCGTTTTACACTATCAGGATTATGTAGTCTCACAGTATATAAGTAGGAAAGTTTGTACCGCCAGGACTCAGGGAATTGCCCCGCTAGAGTTTAGCAGCGTTCTGGGGTTGTGGCTGAGCAATAGCAAAGCTTTGACTTTATATTTTGGTTGGGTTTTCGGAGCGTGCGAATAAGAGTTTGGACTTGTCAGTGGGACCGAGTAGGATTTGGGATTGGATTGGAAGCTTGAATAGGAACTTGGAGGATATTTGGGACTTGGCATTGAGTCGGGCAGCGACTATAACATCCGAGGACATCGTATTTGGCCGACCTTCACCGGGTTTTCGTCGAATAGTACGTCTATCGTGCGCAATACAACAAACTCTCGAACTACCTACCCTGCACCCACCACAAACGGCCCTGTACCCAGGGTTGAACTCGCTTGGAGTGTTCTCAGACATAGGATTGGATTGTAGAGGGGCAGAAAGCACTATTCGGTCTAGCTCTTTAAAGCATCCCGCTATTCAGAGTCTAGGTTTAGTTGTGTTAGTTCGCTTCGCTCAGTCTGGTTTTATAGTCTAGTTCTCTAGCACACCTTTCAGCGTCATCATCAAAGGCCACTTCGTCCTCGTCAAGTACGTCTCGCTCGGTGAATAAACCTTGTACGTCTTGACTTCAGGCATATCTACCCACCTGTTAATACTTTCACAGATTCTTCGCAGCGCCGACCGAACCAGCAGGGAGCTGCAAATACTTCCGGAGCGAAACACTCACCGAAGAAAAAGTGTACGTGTAATCACTTATCTCCTGGCAATTCACATGACTACTCACAGATTCTGCAGCAAACGAGAAGGGAGGCAAAAGCATGGATGGTGCGCCGACCGAGCGAGACAAGTTTCAACGGCTAGATTCTTTGCTGATGCCTGCGTCGATAATGTCGTGGCAAAGGGCGCTCGCCTCCGTGCATCAGGATGTGACTCCGCTCAGCACCAATCTGGACGACAGGTGATACGTTTTCCCCGAGCCCGCCCTATTTGCCAATACGAGGTCGGAAGGGCAGCGTCGGCGTCTCCACCACTGGAACCTCCTCCGCGATGCCTTTGTCTTTGTGTTATCTGATCAGGAGAATGAGACGGCGCCATCCTACAGCGGGCAACAGTGGAGGGACATATTAGACGGTTTGTTGACCAAACGCGGAGATGCGGAGGGAACAATGCACCAGCGGAAACGGAACCGGCGGACAGACCAGCTCCAGGAACTCATACGCCCAGCACTTGATGCATGCAACGTTGAGACTGTTGAGGGCATTCCCGTCCCCTCGGATTCTCTGCCCGAGTTCACTGAGGAGTGTGCCCGCGAAATCATTTGGGAGGTTGCTGAGACCAGGTTTCGTTACGAATTTTGCGCGTTAGACCATCGCGCATCACTGAAGGCACGCGAAGACATGGTCAAGCACTGTTTTGCGGGCGGGATGTTGATTGGGGCGCCGCTCGAGAAAAGCCAGCGAGGGTTTGCAGCAGCCACGCTGGAACAACGCCATCCATATTTTCGGCGGGCAGCTTCTCTCATGCTCGATTGGACTTCGATCTCCCCTCGGCCAACAATTATCTTGCCGCTCACGTCCTCAAGCATTGCAACAGTCAGGGTTGGAACCCGGACCAGCAGGAGTCTCTCGAGACGGCGATCTGCGACTTCTACATGCAAAGTTTCTGGGAGCATTTTGGTCGGGCGGCTATCATTCCCATGCGCCTGGAGCACATTGTATCAATGTAGGAGCGAGTGCTTTTTTTTTTTTCAATGCTTGCTGCCGGGAAAATCATACGTGCATACTCTGTGACGGACGCGACTACTCTGTGTATTGTAAATCGATAAATGTACTTGACGCTCTGTGTATTGTAAATAGATAAATGCATTTCACGCAATTGTAGACATAATTTTCGTTTTAGTAGCATATCTCAACGGGGCTTTCACCCTATGCTCTGATATTTTGTTGAAGGGAAGCATTTCATAGTCTTTAAACTTCTACCTCTTCAGAAAATTACTTACATCTCTACTTGGGACACAATTTGCACAATCTTCTATCTCTTGATCTTTGATTTTGACCGAATCGGGGTGCTGACATGAGCGTGACAGGCTTGCCTCGTACCACCATCCACGACGAAACAACAACGGCCAAGCCGAGCTGAACTACCAGCTCGCACGCGCATCAAACGCGCATAGGCCTCGAAGATTCCATAACGCCTGCTTGACTTCGTGTCAGCCGGCTACTTGAGGCTTGACTCCGTGTCAGCCTCGGCTTGACTCTGTGTCGGCCCCACACTCTGTGTTCGTGCTGGCGGGTTACCCTGGCATCGAGGAAGGGCATGGAAGCGTTGGACGGACGGACTTTTTTAGTAGCACCACGGCCATTTTACCTATTGAATCATGTACTACGGTGCCATTCCCCGACAAGCAATTTCGATGGCACTTGTATACCCCTCGCGCACCCTCATCATCCCCATCCTCGCACTCGCGCTTTGCATTCGTGCCATTACAGCCCTCCATCTTTGTCGCCAGCAGCGCAGACCCTCGCGCAACTTCTACCTTGGTTTCACGCGTCGAGACACTGGTGTTCGGCGTGGGGAATCGACCTTGGGACCCTCACGAGTAATCCTCGGCGTTGTCCCGACGTGTGAGCAGCCTTTCATTGTCTCGAGCTTGCTTAACGGGGAGTCGCAGAGGTTAAAGGTGGGTTTTCCGTCATGAAGAAGATCTCCAGATAACTCGTTACAGTATAGATGGCTATATACAATCTTTGAAGGACGCTACACAATCAACGTGTCAAGTCGATAACACCAGAGCGACCCTTCTTCATGGTCCTCGTCAAGTCGATAACCTCGCCTGCGCGGCGCTTCTTGCTTCCGCGATCCTCGCCCGTCAAGTCGATGACATCGCGACGAACAGGCTGATGAACAGGCTGGGTGCGAACACGTCGCATTCCCGGGAGCGGCTCCAAAGCCCAAGATGGACGAACTCGCCCTCGAGCAGCAAGCCAAGGAACGATGAAGTCGTGCCAAGCCTGCTCCCCTGCCTGGAAAATGGTGCGTGCGCTGCGGTCTTGCACGACGCGCTCGCTACCACGCTTCTTGAAGTACGCGTCGCGGCTCTTGCAATATGCGATTAAGGTGTTCTGGACGGCGGGTTCGAGAGGCGGTGATTCTAGACGAACAAGGATGCCATTGGATTTCTATGGGCGGTCAGCTGTGGAGGTACGGGTGGGTGGCAGCCGACGCACATAGGTCTTGTCGATGATTCCCAGATTGGTGGCCCTGGAGGCCAACCCCATCCGCATTCGCAGACTGTTTGGGTTGCCGAACATGTGGAGCAGCTCCTGGAACAAATAAATCTCGACAACCTTCCGAAGAAAGTCGAGGTGACAGTAGTTGAGGTTTTTGCGCGGTTGGATAACCAGACCAAAGAGGCGGGGAGTTCTTCAGGCGACATATTGGGGGAGACGAGGGAGACTTTGTCGCGTCACAAGCAAGTTCGGGGCTTTATACTGCGGGGGCTCTATTGTCCTTACGCTTTGAAGCTCGAAAAAAAAAAAAAAAAAACGACAAGTCCGTGACCCCGCCTGGTGGCATTGACTCTTGACTTCTTCGCTCATCCTCTGCAATCTCCCTACCCACATTCATCATGGCGCGAACGAAGCAATGAGTCGCAGACCAACCTAAGAAGCCCAAGGAGATGTTCAAGCCGTATATTGAGGCCGACGTCCCTGACTCCATGCCCTTCCCGAGTGTCTCCCGCGTTTTAATCTGGAAGGTTGGCGATATCGCCATACCCAACCTGAATCGCGTTCAACGCAACTGGATTCACAACGTCGGTCTTCGCGACTCTGGCCTCGCAGCGATGGTGAACGAGGAGTACGACAATTTCTGTATCAAACTCAAAGACAACGCGTTCAACGTGAAAGCCTTCCAGCATGTCCAGGGGACGGAGATGCTGCCGATGAGAGCCAGGTCCCGATGCTCATTGCCACCTGGAAACTCGAACATCCCACCGACGTTCAAGCACAACAGGCTAAGTTGGGAAAGGAGCACAAGAAGGCGTCGGATGGGGACTTGGACTTGGATGCAGATGCGCTCCGAACATTCCTCCGTGGCTACTCCAAAGCTGGCTGGCGGAAAGTGTGTAGATTCGAGTCCAAGAAGATTTTCACGCTAACAGCTACCACAGGCTATCCAAAAAGTCATCAGCAACAAACACACCGCGCAGAGATCTGC
The DNA here is from genome assembly GCA_029282125.1 of Mycena amicta. Taxonomy (NCBI): domain Eukaryota; kingdom Fungi; phylum Basidiomycota; class Agaricomycetes; order Agaricales; family Mycenaceae; genus Mycena; species Mycena amicta. The sequence goes on along the minus strand of JARIHP010000031.1, from coordinate 156,781 downwards.
CAAGTCGAAGACTGAGCGTGCTCCAGCCACCTCGGATGTGGATGCCACTGCCTTGACCCAGTTGACGGGCCTAGCGGCGATGACGGGTCGTGATAAATTTCGCGCTGATTGTCACAACGAGATCCTCGAACGCGTGCAAACTCTTGACGGCGACAGTAATGTTGGTGGCAAGTTTCGGAAGGCGGAGGCGCAGATGTGGGCGGAGGAGAACCACAACCACTGGGAGGAGGAGGCTGCGTTGGAGGAGGACGTCGACTGGGAAGAGTACGTGATTGCCTTTGTGTTCTTCTGTCCGATGGCTGATTCAAGTCCAGGCGCCAGCAACTGGTTGGATCTGGGACACGGGAGATGGTTCAGAAGCTCCACGACAGCAGGAAGTTTCACCCGTTCGTAACGCTGCAGGCCCAGGCGTGGATTAACGAAGATAACAAAGTTCGATTTGACTGGTGCGTTCGGATTGCTCATCGTCTCTGAAACACTATCTAATCTTGCATAGGACCGAGGCTGTTCCGAAGCAAATAAAAACTGGGGAGTCGTTCAAAGCCAGGTTCCCCGCCGTCATCACAGCAACTGTGAATGCGATGCATGAATGGGCGGGGCCTCCGCTGAAAGGTGTGTATGTACAGTTGACTGTGCGACAGAATTAACGAATGATTTTATGATTTTAGAATATCTCACTGCTCGTGGGGGTAGCGGTCCAGGTGCTCTCGTCCGGTTCCCCGTTGCCCTAGACAACGTGGACAACATCAGCCCCAACGAGCTTGCTGCCAAGGTCAAGGCTTTCTTGATTGAATCTCACAGTGAGTCGTTCTTCTGGCCAACATCCCGCGATTACTTACATACCGCAGAAGCGGCATTCGACACTCCAGATATACAGTGGGCTGATGTGTGCGAGCATCCCGGCCATTACTACGACACTGCGAAGTTCTCGGTCAAGTTTGGGGATGAAGGGCTTCGTGCGCGTGTTGCTGAGCTGTACGTGTTTGCACACGAGCTTGTGAGCGCAGGATCCTCGGGGTTCTTCCGGAAGCTCCGTCCATCCCATGAAGAACCACCTCCGCCACCAAAGTCACCATCGCCTCCGCCGAAATTGCCATCGCCTCCGCCAAAGTCGCTGTCGCCTCCGCCAAAGTCGCCGTCACCTCCGCCAAAGTCGCCATCACCTCCGCCCAAATCACCATTGCCTCCGCCAAAGTCGCCCTCACCGCCACCCAAATCGCCCTCGCCGCCACCCAAATCTCCCAGCCCACCGCCAAAGCCAAAGCCAAAGCCTGGTCGCAAGAAGGTGGCAGCTGCACCTGGTCCCCCGGCAGATGAGCCCGCTCCTGGCCCAGTCGGCCGCGAAACATGCGCGAAGCGTAAACTTGCTGAAGAGGAGGCTCGACGTACTGAAGAGGAGGCTCGTTGATGTGTGTGCTTGGCGAACCAACTACAAAACCAAACCTGTGAAAACCGAATAACACTATATCCAAAACCTCTATGCTTTGAATAAGACTTGCAATAGTCTAACTTGTCGTAAATCGGTGTAAGGGAGTGAAAACCGAATAAACACAAATCCAATCAAATAGCTAATAGACACTAGCGAGTTCAGAACCCTGGGTACAGGGCCTTTGGTGGGGGTGCAGGGTAGGTAGTTCGAGAGTTTGTAACGCGCACGTAAGACGTAGTATCGACGAGCCTTGATGGGGGCGGCCAAATACAATGTCCTAGTTCTTTAATCGGTATTCTTCCAAGTCCTTGTTCTTCTGTCTTCCTTATTCTGTCCTAGTTCCTAAATCCTAAATCACTATTCACTAATTCCTTGTCAAACACTTTGATATCTTGATGTCCGAATAACAGTTGCTCAGTTCACACAATCCAATTCCGATTTAAAAGTTGTAGCCTTTGCAGTTTGTAGCTTAGCTAAACCCCAGATCGCGGCCTCAATAGGTGGGCGATTCGTGGCTACAGTATACCAAAATCCTACTTATATACCCTTGTCTGTGTCATATCCGAGTAGTAAATATTATGATGGATCGTCCCTCGAGTCATATTCGTACGCAGATCCCTGATCCGAATTGTGATTGTCGTTATTCGGTATGATGTTTCTTCAGTTGTTCGATTAGCGGCTCTGCCCTTGGTGCCAGTGGATAGCCCTCGTTCGTAGCTTTCCGTGCATATGCGATTCGTCCCAAAACATCCAGTAGTTCCGAAGTTATTGCCTTTACTTGTTTTCCGGATAAGGTCACCAGGATCATTTTGTAGTCACTTGGGTCTTGTAATCTTTGGCATCCGACGGCTTGTCCCTCTTGGCTCTGATTCGGGTTTCCTTGGTCCGATTAGGTCCGGTCCGTGTCTCTCCGCCATCTTATCGCAAGTCCGAATAGCAAACGGTTATTCCGAGACTGCCAGGTCTTATTCGGTGTTTATCCCTTTGAGTGTTTTGCACCGGATTGGATAGGTCCAGGCTTGTGGGCTCTGCTGGTATGTGTAGACAGTGAACTTGGAATGCGCCGCGGGTCGTCAACCCCATTGCAGACCTTATTCACTGTTGCAGATATCTCCCAACTAGCTATTCGGGCTCATACTAGTTCTATGATGTGCGCACCGAATAAGCGCAAAAAGGTTGCCCTTCCACAACTGGCAACCCAGTAATTACTCACTAACCATGGTGCACTGTTAAGCTAATGATAAGGCACAGACGGACCTTTATTCACTACCCATGTACCACTGATAAGCTACGGTGAACAACCCTTGGCCACACAAAATGTACGCTATAGTTACTCACTGACTAGGGCATACTGATAAGCTACCAATAAGGTTCTGACCATTATTCACTATCCATATACCACTGTCAAGCCACAGTGCACTGGCCTTGGCCATACAAAATGTTACTCACTGACTAGGGCACACTGTTAAGCTACCAATAAGGCACCGACCTTTATTCACTGCCCATACACTACTGACAAGCCACAGCCAAATGTACCCAGACGCTACTTATAGTTACTCACTGACTAGGGCACACTGTTAAGCTAACAATAAGGTACCGACCTTTATTCACTGTCCATACACTACTGACAAGCTGCAGTGCACCAGCCTTGGCTGTACGAGATACCCAGACACTACCTATAGTTACTCACTGACTGGGGCACACTGTTAAGCTAACAATAAGGTACCGACCTTTATTCACTGCCCATACACCACTGACAAGCCACAGCGCACTGGCCTTGGTGCCTTTTACCACTTGGGTACCCTAAAACTCAAAATTACTCACTGCTCTATTCAATAGATACTCACTTACCACGAAACTCTGATGATGCTGCGGGTTATCAGTGACTACCCGGCGGGTAGGCACTGATAATTCACAGTGTTATGTGGGCTACACAGGTGGCTATACATTTTTTTTTTCATCCCCACTGGCAGTCCCAAATTGTCATGCGCGACTGTCTGCTGATTCCGAGCGTACGGCAAGCTCCTCACGTCGTTCATAGGATTGTTTGCCATTGGTTGAGGCACTTGTTGGAACGTAGTTGGATGCGGAGGATACTCTCTAAAATCCGAATAACCCCAAAACCCATTGTTACTGGAATAACCTTGAGGTCCGTTCTTATACTGGTTTTTACCCATTCTTAGATTAAGGCTTCTCTGAACATTAGCGGACAAAATCTCATCTGCCGAACTTTCGTAGAATTGCTTTATTATATCCCTATAAATCACATCCTGTTCGACTTGACTCGAGTACATTTGAGACTTCGGTTTCCCCAGCGACGTATCCACTCCTTGGCGTTTGTAGAACTCATCCACTCGGTCGTTTCGTGTCTTCGCTCCCGGAAGAATGGAATATCCATTCCTCCAGGTAACTTCAAGAAACGATCCTCTACAATGATGTATCCCAACAGAATATACTGGTCCTTCACAGTGCATTTCGCAATGACATGAGATCCTCCACAGAAGTGGCAGCCCATCATTGCCCCCGATTGCAATTCACCAGAAGGTCCGACCTCTCTCTGACGAGGCTGTAATTCCTGTTTCATCACCCGCATAGAGTTCTCGAGTGACACAGCGGGCATTAATTGCGGAAGGATCCAAATGGCAGTGCAACGGAAGTGCAGCGCCATGTCAACGGAAGTGCACATGGCATCCCTCCAGAAGTTACAAAGGGACATCAATGGGCAGGCAAAAGCTCTTTGTGCGGCTCAAGCATGAGGTGCCACAGTGTCGGCTCATATTCACCACTGTTGGCCGATCAAATTCTTTCACAATAATAAAAATCTTCTGCGCAACGTCACCGCAATCATCAAAATTCTTCATCAGCCATCAGACTCGTGCACGCGAGGACTTCTGTTTACCGTTTCATCGGGCAACAAAGACGATTGCCTCCGGCCAAAGACATGCCATGTGCACTTTCATTGACATGCCGTTTGCACTTCCGCTGCACTGCCCTTTGTATCCTTCCGCAATTAATGCCCGCTGTGTGAGGTTTCCCATTTCGAAAGAGTCTGTTCCATCTTATTCCCTTGAACAGTAATCATGTCCTTCACACCAGCGATCTCGGCTGAGAATTGATTAAGTCGGTCATCTACTTCTCGTTTGAAGCGAGGTTTGACTTCTCTTGACTCCTCTCTTCGAGTACTGGCAGGTGGAGAATGCAAATTACTGTCTACTCCTGAAAACTGATCCGTGAGGTATTCTGCAACCTTGATGACTTCCTTGTAAGTCAGTCGATCCCCTCTTTGCATCGTCCTTCCAGGTTCAAGATCGCCTATTATTCTAGTCAGGTCAGGTCCGTCCATCGCGGATCTGACTGCTGCTTCGAAACTTGCATCCAGGGTCCCAAGGTAGTGGCTAACCAATTCTCTATTCGTGATAACGGCAGGCTTGATCAATAACTTGTCTGCCTCCCATATAAACGAATAGCCAAGGCGTCGGAGCGGCCCGAGATCGGAGTGCCGCGTTCCATCATACTCCCAAATAATGTTGAGTAAGCGCTTCATGGTTCCCTTTTCCACATCCTCTAATTCTGGATACAAGGCGATAATGGCCTTTTCCCATTCCGCAAATGTTCCTCCAACATAAGACTCCAAACTCTCCCACTGATCGTAGACAGCATCGTTGTCCAGGTACTCCATCACAAGTCTCTTCTTCTCGTTGTCATCTTCTACCTTCCCGTTCTCGAATATGCCCTTGCAATGATGAATGAACAACTTCAAATTCTTCTCGAATATGCCCTTGCAATGATGAATGAACAACTTCAAATTCTTCTCGGGGTGTTGCCCATCGAACCTTGGATGATGGACATCGTACCCTTCTGGAATTCTGAACTTTGCCGCTGCATCGTTTCTTGCATTTCCCGCCGGTTGGCCTTGTCGTTGTACACCCGCTTGTCCTGCAGCCCCTTGTGCTGCCCCTGCTCCAGCTGCTACTCCAGCTCCACCCGCTCCTACTGCTGGTCCTGCTACTCCTGCACCCCCTTGAATTGGTTGGCCTCTTCCACCCATTTGATTTGGTTGCTCTAGTAATTCCTCTTGTTGGATAAGGAAGTCGACGATCTCTTCGTCAACTAAATCAGGTTCTGAATCCGAGTCCTCACGAACATGTTGTACTTCTGGAGCGTTTCTGAAGCGTTTCTGATAACCAGTAGGGCGGCCGCTATCTCCGCTATCCGTTCTGTTTGGCTCCAGTGCGGTGGTATCCGCGCAGATCTATTGCCCGCGTGCTGGTCACCTATGTAGATCCCCGCTCCTACACGGGTCGCCTTCTTCTTTGGCGTCTTTGTCGTGACTGCAATGTGCGCCCTCACTACGCCATCATGTACGGGTGGATTGTGTCTCCTTCTGCGGGTTTCTGGGGCTGCCTCCCCTCGCTGGTCTTTTGTGAGGACCCGGAAGCCATCTCTCAGGTGCGTTATCGGCGGCGGAGGTTTAAATGGCTGTATCTCGTCAGGGTCTTCCTCGAGAATTTCCTTGTCATGGTTTACTTGGCGGGCGTTACGCGGGTCCCATTTGGGAAGGATCTGTGAGAGGCGCCCCTCCACCGTCTTTGCACATGCATGTGGGTTTTGCCATCTGTGCAAGTCCCGATCTTGTGTGCATAGGTCGCACTGGCGGTGCCGTTGTGGTGAGTGTTCAATCGTCTGCAGCGTTTCTACTACTGCCAGTCCATCGTTGACTGTCTGAACCCCGTGGTATTGTCGCAGACATCTCTGTGTCTCGCCGTTGTTTATCTGGTTCTTGTCCGGTCTGTGTCCGTGGTGGTGCCACAGGGGTAGCACGCCCATTATCTCGCCGGGGGGTTCTATCGCCTCAAATTCTAGGCCGTATTTCTGGACAACCTTCATAATCGGGCGGAGGTGCCCGGTGTTTTTTATCTGGTTCGGGTGCCAGGTCTGAAGTCCAAGCTCTTTTTCTGTATCGTCTCTCACGTCCGCTCCTACAGGGTTCTGGGATAGTCTGTATCTCGCGATGATCGCCCAGGGCAGCAGTCTCTTCGGGTCTCTTTCCATTATTATTCCGAATTTTACTAGCTGGATTGCTTCATTCCTCGCTTCCAGGTCTATGAGGTCTAGTCCACCCTCTTCTTTCGGGGCCATGAGTATATCTATGTTTACTGGTAGGCGTTTCTTTCCTCCGTTCAGGTATTCTCTCATGATTTTCAGTAGTTGTTTGAGGATTGTGGGGGGCATATCATTCATCTGTGCAAAGTATTGTGTTTTCGACCCGACTATCATGTGCGCTATTCTGCATCGTTCCTCAATGGGTGAGTTCAGGGTGCTGCAATGCTCAAGGGCGCTCTTGATGTCGCTAACGATCGGTTCCCAGATTACAAAGGGGTCGATGTGGTTTCCGATTTGGGCTCCGAGTAGTCTCGTGGAGTCTCCTTCTATCGCAATGCGGACTCCTAGCAGGAACTCTTTGCTATTAGGGTTCAGTTTTCTGGTTTCTATCAGACGGCTGCGGTATTCTTCGGATCCGAACGGGATTATCTCCATCTTTGCAACTCCTCTAGTATCTTTTGGAGGATCGCAAAATCGTCTCCTTCGCTCAGGTAGACTGTGGTGTCATCTGCGAAGAGTTGTACAGTGACTTTTTCTGCAGTTCCTGGGAGGGAGTATCCTCTTAGCCCGGATTTGCGTAACATCTCTGCTAGCGGCTCAATTGCGAGGTTGAAAAGTAGGCAGGAGAGTGGGTCTCCTTGTCGAACCCCTCTCCGGATGCGAAAGTTGGTGCTGAGTTCCCCGTTGATGATAACACAGGTGTCTGCGTATGCGTATAGCACCTTGACTGTGTTGATGAAGTGTTCGGGGATGCGGAGGTGGTGAAGCGTCTGCCAGAGGTAGTTGTGTCTTGTCTTATCATAGGCCTTCTCTTGGTCAAGTGCAATTATTGCTCCGTTCTGTATCTCTTCTTCTGAGAATTCTATGACTTCCATCGTGAGGAAGATTGGGTCCATGATTCTCCTCCCTTTAACGAAACCTGTCTGGTCCCGGTGGATTAGTTTGCCAGCGACTTGCCCGAGTCTATTATTCAACGCTTTGGTGAAGATCTTGTAGTCGGCGTTCAGTACTGTGGTTGGGCGGTAATTCGCGATGTCGCTTATGTCTTTCTTCTTGTATATTGGGCACATCCAGCCCGCTGCGAATTCGGTTCCTTCGGCCATGCCGTGTTCTTCGATGTCATTGTAGACATGTGTCAGGATCTTGACAATGTCACACGTTTCCTGTTCTTCCGGACCACCATCCCCTTTCTCGGTCTCGCGGTATATGTTCCTCATCCGCAGCCAGAATTCGGTGGGTATGCCATCCATGCCGGAGGCTTTACCCTGTGCTGCCTCGTTCAGCGCCTTATGCACGTCTGCCTCGCCCAAGTTCGTCTCTAGTTCTGTCATGTCGGGAGGTTCCGTCTCGTTGTCTAGAGTGCGTAGTACCCTCTGCATTGCCGCGTCACGGTATGCGGTTGTAATCTCATTGCCGTCCCCTTGTAGGTCGTCATGGTAGTTTCTTGCCAGCTCAGCCATTTCGTTCGACCTCCTGCTCTTTACTTCTGGTGTTACGTCTGTTCGTCTGAGGAAGACAATGTTGTCTCTCGGCCTGGGAGTCTTGCATAGGTTCGCGGTATGTTTCGTTATCGTGTTGCATTGAGTGAAGTCCTTGACCCTCGTATTTAGTCTGCCACGATCTCACACTAGCTGTGTTAACTCTCGGATTCGTCTCTCGATTTGGGCCAGCTTGGTGGCTACTCGTTCCTCTGGTATCAACCCTTTGTCATTGTCGTCTTGGCTATCATCTTCGTCTGAGTCGACATCTGGTTCTTCTTCGCTGTCTGGTTCTTCTTCGCCTGAGGTGGGTTCTTCCGACGCATTCGTCCTCACTGACTGGCTTGTGTAGGTGGTGTTCGTCTGCCGGGGTTGGGTAATCCCAGCCCTGCCTTCTGTCTCTCGTTCTGGGTGCGGGTGCGGGTGCGGGTGTGGGTGTGGAGTTGGTGGGCCCCCCTGGGGATTGCTTCCCCGCCTTGCTCGTTTGCATTCAGCAGTGCGTCTCTTTCCATTTGTAGTTTCCTCTTCTTTTGCTCTGTGGCACCTATGGTGACCTTCGCTCTTTCTCTAGCACAGTCTAGGACATCTATTATTTTGTAATTATGAAACAACCTTTGCGGATTTCTCTCCTCCGTCCTTTCTTCTTCTAGTGCGGCTTCTAGCTTGGCCCCCTTATAGATGGCATAGTCTCGGAATTCCCGATCGTGCAGGATCTGCAGCGGGATTGTATATCTCCCCTTTCCAATATACGGTGGTGAGCCAGGGGTGGTGAGGGTGACCGACACCATTCGATGGTCGGACAGATGTCCTCCCGCATCATCTATGCTCCATCCTCGGTATCTTTTAAAATGGTTCTTCGGTACGTAACACCTGTGTAGCCCACTATATACCGTATACTATCGGTGTTAACCTGGCGGGTTAGCACCGATAAGCCACGGTCCTCCCGTTACCTGCCATGGAGCGAATAATTAATGAATAGGGCAGTGAATAAAAGTGAACATACCTACCATCTGGAGTACCCCAAGTGAACACTACCGTGGTGGTATGGTAGTGCATAGGGAGCCAATAATTATGAGATGTTTCACGGTGTCTTGTCGGTGCCCGCATAGGGAGCCAATAATTATGAGATGTTTCACGGTGTCTTGTCGGTGCCCGCATAGGGAGCCAATAATTATGAGATGTTTTCACCGTGTCTTATCGATGCCTGCATAGGGAGCCAATAATTATGGGATGTTTTCACCGTGTCTTATCGATGCGCGCATAAGGAGCGAATAATTCTGAACATTTTCTACTACTGACTACTAATAAGTATACTACAAAAAGCTGAAGAAGGCATTCTCATCAGTAAATTGGCTACTATTGGATGGTATTTGCTATTGTCAAGAGTAAGTAAAGAAGCTGAGGTTTACCGTACACCAGGAGGCCCACCACCCTTCTTGCCGACTATAACATTCTTCTTCCTAACAACAGCCGGCCGGGATGTTGGCTGGGATGTCGCAGCACCAGCCGTAGGTGCTTTTGCGGAGGGTGCTCCTGCGGTGGCCGACTGCGGGGTAGGCGTGGTATGGATCGACATGGTCTGGATTGCCGACTGGCCTGTAGCGGTTTGCCGGGCCACCGAGGTTATGGTCTGGGTCGTCGGCTCGGCTGTGGCGGCGGTTGCTTGGGTTGTTGTCGGGGTTGTTGTCGAGGTCGCGGTAGAGGTCTGAGTCGCCGGCCGAACCGTGGTGATTGGCGGCAGCGATGTCTCTGGGGTCGTCGTCGCCGCTCCTCCTTCAGCTGGTGCAGGTGTAAACCCGGGCCACCGTGTTTCCTTTGTTATGGATTGATGGATGTGACATCACGCTTCAAGCTTAGCTCTAGCTTCTCATCTTGTACGCGTATCTCTTTCGAATCACCCACAGAAGGGTCTTGTTGCATCTGGTGCCCTTCTTGTCTCTCTGCTAGTGTTTCCGGCTCTTAGTGAGTGCCGGTTTCCACTTTTTTTGCAACATCAACTCTTTCTGCACCACCCCACCGTCCCCTTCCTTCCACTCTCCTTCCCGAGGCCTCGCCGTACCTCGCCGGGCCTCGCCGCATCTCTCGGACCTCGGAGGACCATCCCCGAGCCCTCGGAGATCAGTATCACCCACCGACATCCGTCGGAACACCCCAACGCCCCGGCGTACCAGCGCTTGGCGCACCAGAACCCTCCAGCGCTTAGCGCACCACCACCCAGCGCTTAGCGCACTTAGAAGCTTCCAGAATCCTCGGATTCACGCTAACTCCGCTCCGATATCACCCGATATCGCCCCACTTTAAACGAATTCCTCATCGAGGAATTTCTTCCCACCCTTCTTGGCTTTTCCCCCCATCTGCCAGGCGCAAATTGCCCCCGCGGAACCTTTTTCAACGACCCAAACGCGACGCGAGCCGTCGCAATTGAGTGCGTCGTAACAACACACACACCTCCCTCACGCTTAGCCTCGGACAGCTGCCTCTAGCCGCACGACGCAAGATGCCTCCCTCCTTTTCCAAACCCATTGACGAAGACGCCGCGAGAGTCGAGCGCCAACGCAAAGAGCCCCCCATCCTCACTCAAGGCCACCCCTCGCTCGAGACCCTCCGCGACTACCACGACGCTATCCTTGAATTCAAGGAGTCGAACGGCATAGCGGACAACAAGGTCGTCGGCAAGTGCCTGCCGTACCTGCGCGACCCGACGGCGAAGGAACACGTTGCCGCCAACAAGGACGACGTGAAACTGCTGAAATTGTCGGACTTCATCGAGTTACTCCGCAAGATCTATCACACCTCCGCATGGGAGGTCAAGTTCACGCGTCAGCTCCACTCGATGTCCCAATCCTCCAACGAAACTTTCCATCGCTACTCCAACCGCGTCCGCAACGCAAATGCTATTCTACTCGAGCGCGACACCCATATGTCTGATACCGACCTTCGCACGCACCTCCAATCCCATTGCATCCGTCCTCTCCAAGACCTCTATGACGAGAACGCCACGCGCCTCAACGACATCGAGTCGTTCAACGACTGGATCAACGCGCTGGTGGAGCTCGACGAGAAGCGTGTCAAGGACGAGGAGCGCGACCACAAGCGCATGATGGAGCTCATCACCAAGCACAACGTCGAGAAACGCTCGTCATCGTCCACCTTCGGTGACCGTGCCGACAACGCCAAACGTGCTCGTCGCAATGACGAGAACCGCGCTCCTTCCTCTTCCTCTTCCAACTCGACATTCCCTTACGCAGGCCGCAAGCGCGTAGGCACTCTCGAGGAAGACGAGAAGGCGCTGCTGCTCGACAACGCGGGGTGCACGAAGTGCCGACGCCCATTCGTATTCCACACGCAGGGCGATTGCGACAACGGGTGGCCCGACCCAGAAAAGTACAAGAAAATCACCTCCGCCCTCATCGCCGACGCCGCATCCCGCCTCTCTACCGCCGATCGCTCGAAGCTCGAGGGGTGGAAGAAGGACGGTGCTCGTGCAAAAGGGAAAGCGAAGGCGCCGGTCGCGGTGGTCATGCACCGCTACGACGACCCGTTCGACTCCTCGGATTCGGATTCGGATTACGTTGACCGCGTGAGTAGCCAGCCCCACCCTACCCCCACCGTCGCTGCTGTAATCGAGGAGGTCGTTGACGATCCCACAGCGCGACAGGACTCCACGTGCCCCTCCATCCGTTCACAACGACATTTCTACTGGCCAAGCCTAGTCAGCGGGCCGGCGATCGAGTCGCTCATCAAGATTGTAGCGCTCATCGACAACGGCTCCGACCTCGACCTCATAAACGCTTCGCTTGCAGATAAACTCGGCCTGGAACGCCGTAAATTACGATCACCAGTTTCTTTTTCACTCGCTGTTTCTCCCTCATCGTCTCCTTCGGTCAATGAATACACCGAATACGTAAAGCTTCCTCTCCATTCCCTTGACCAATCGTACACAACACGTACCACCCGCGCTATCGTAGTTCCGAACCTATGTGTGGATATCATACTCGGACTACCTTTCTTATCCCGTAACAACATAATAGTAAACCATCGCGAACGTACAGCGGTCGATGCAGATAACGACTACGACTTGCTCAACCCCAGGCCACCTAAACCTAAGCCAAAGCCCATTAAGAAACTCCGTGAGAGGTTCAAGGAAGTGCAAGCAAACCGTAAACTACTTGCGGCCGAACTACGCGGAGTATGCGAGGCACGCCGAACGCGCATGGAGAGTGAAGGGCTCTTCGAAGAAGTGAAGCCCGTGAACCTTGTCGCGGCGGTGCATAATCGCATACAAACGCTTGCAGAGTGGGAACGACTCAAATTGAAGGGAGACTCGATAAAGAATGAGTTTCGTACTATCTTCGATGAGATTCCACACGTGAATGACCTTCCAACGGATGTCTACTGCGAAATCTCAATCAAGGACGCGTCAAAGACATTGACCCGCCGCAGCTACCAGACCCCGCGGAAATATCGTGAGGCCTGGAGTGTTCTGATACAGAAGCACCTCGATGCGGGACGCATACGCCCTTCGAATTCATCCTTCGCCTCACCGGCAATGCTCATTCCTAAGGCTGACAAAACGGTGCTACCACGCTGGGTGAATGATTTCCGCGACTTGAATTCGAACACCGTCCAAGACGTCTTCCCACTGCCTAGAGTCGATGACATCCTCACGGATTGCGCGAAGGGCAAGATCTGGTCCAAGATCGATTTCACAGACTCGTTCTTTCAAACACGAGTACATCCGGACTCTGTAAAATACACAGCGGTATCGACCCCGCTCGGTCTCTACGAATGGCTGGTCATGCCTCAGGGCCTTCGCAACGCTCCCTCCATCCAACAACGCCGTGTTACCGCGGCCCTACGAGAATACATAGGCAAATTCTGCCATGTGTACCTCGACGACGTGATCATCTGGTCCGACAACGAGGAACAACATGCGGAACACATCCGCCTCATCTTCGCGGCGCTCGAGAAGGCCAGCCTGTATTGCAACGAGAAGAAGACTCAGCTTTTCTGCTACGAGATCGACTTCCTCGGCCACCATATTTCCCAAAGGGGCATTGAACCGGACAAATCTAAAGTCGAGCGCATCGTGAACTGGCCGACCCCAAAGTCCTCAACGAACGTGCGCGCCTTCCTGGGCTTGGTCCGCTTTGTGGCTCAGTTCCTGCCCGACTTGGCGCGACACACGGAGGTGCTATCGAAGCTAACACACAAGTCCGCGGACCTGGCGTGGCCGGGTTGGAACGATTCGCACCAGGCTGCCTTTGACGCGATAAAGAAGCTGGTTGTAAGCGCAGATTGCCTAACGACTATCGACCACCACAACATGGGCGACAACAAGATTTTCGTGACCACGGACGCGAGTGACACTCGTTCTGGCGGTATACTCTCATACGGCAAATCTTGGGAAACGGCTCGCCCGGTGGCTTTCGAATCCGCAACGTTCAAAGGAGCGGAACTAAACTACCCAGTACACGAAAAGGAACTGCTCGCAATTATCCGCGCCTTCAAGAAGTGGCGCACCGACCTGTTAGGTTCACCAATCCACGTATATACGGATCACCGTACACTCGAAAACTTTGGCACCCAAAAGGACCTCTCCAGGAGACAAGCACGTTGGATGGAGATATTGTCTCAGTTCGACATGAAAATCATCTACGTCCCAGGCGAGGACAATGCTGCCGCGGATGCACTGTCTCGGACAGACTTCGACGACAACCAGCCTGTCGCAAGCATTCTCCCGCCCTTATTCGACGCTGCACAATCTCTCTCGCACACCCGCATCCGCGGAATAGAAGACGCTCCACCAATTGGCGTCATTATGGACATCTCCACCGACGAAGACCTATTGGAATCAATCCGATCGGGTTACCCTTTAGATCCATGGACCACAAAACTCCCCTCCCTTTCGGAATCGCTACCGGGACTACGCCAGGACAACGGGCTCTGGTTCATCGGAAATCGCCTAATCATCCCGCGCGCGAATAACCTTCGCGAGACATTCTTCCGCCTTGCACATGACGCTATGGGACACTTCGGCTTCGATAAATGCTACGCTTCGCTGAGGGACAGCTACTACTGGCCAAAGATGCGGGACGAACTCGAATCCGCTTACATCCCTTCATGTGCTGATTGCCAACGGAACAAATCCTCCACGAAGCGAAAGGCAGGCCCACTCCACCCGCTACCCATACCGGACGAACGTGGCGACTCGGTAGCAATCGACTTCATCGGCCCTTTACCTGAAGACGAAGGGTTTAACTGCTGCGCGACGTTCACGGATCGACTCGGGTCCGACTTCAGATTCACTCCCACTCGCACAGACATCTCGGCCGAGGATTTCGCATTGCTCTTTTTCAATGACTGGTACTGCGAGAACGGACTACCACTAGAAATCATCTCCGACCGCGACAAGCTATTCATATCCAAGTTCTGGTCCGCCCTTCACAAACTAACAGGCGTCAAACTCAAGATGTCGACTTCGTACCACCCCGAGACGGACGGCGCGAGCGAACGAACGAACAAGACGCTAATTCAATGCCTGCGCTTCCATGTCTCGGCGGCACAACGCGGCTGGGTTCGCGCACTACCCCGGATTCGTTTCAACATCATGAACTCGGTCAATGCTTCGACGGGATACACTCCTTTCCAACTCCGCTTTGGCCGCTCTCCACGCGTTATCCCTCCACTCGCTACTCTTCCGAAACCAGACGGCTCTCCCGAATCCTTCGACGCGGAAGCTCTAATAGCTCGACTGGAGGACGACGTTGCTGAGGCTCGCGACAACCTGCTGGCAGCAAAAGCGGTACAGGCGGTACAGGCTAACAAGACGCGGCTACCGACACCGGACTACAAAATCGGCGACCGCGTCCTGATCAGCACCGGCAAACGAAGAAAGCACTTCATAGGCACCGGTACTGGCAGAGTCGCGAAGTTCATGGTTCGCAGCGATGGTCCATACAAGATCGTCGCGATACACAAGGAATGCTCGACGGTGACACTGGACATGCCGAAACAACGCTCCCTATACCCGGTCTTCCACACCTCTGAAGTGGAACCCTTTCACGAAAACAATGCTAATTTATTCCCAGGTCGTGAGCTCCCACAACCCGGCCCGGTCATGTCCTCCAACGGCGACGAAGAATTCCTAATCGACCATATCGTTGACGAACGGGTCCGGTACAAGAAACGACAATTCAAAGTCCGATGGTACGGATACGGCCCCGAGGACGACGACTGGTTGGACGAATCTGAGCTGGCGGATCTGGAACACCTCGACGCCTGGGAAGCGGGTCTATCACAGGACGGAATAACGGCTCGATATCTCCAACGACAGGACGAGTCAATAGACCTTCCGAGCGACACACTTCACACAACGCCGACTACCGATCCGACACCGACATTGGCCATGACGAACAACACCGACACGACGATACAACCCGAAACGGATGTCTTGCCAACGACTACACGCGCAAGGCAGCTGCGACCGCGGAAGGATGGAAAGGTTGTACCACGTCTGCCGCCTACCCGCCTCGGCGGTATGTGAACGAGCCCGCAGTTGGTACTGGTGGAGGGGTGTCTTTTCTCTAAGACGGGGAGGGTGTAAACCCGGGCCACCGTGTTTCCTTTGTTATGGATTGATGGATGTGACATCACGCTTCAAGCTTAGCTCTAGCTTCTCATCTTGTACGCGTATCTCTTTCGAATCACCCACAGAAGGGTCTTGTTGCATCTGGTGCCCTTCTTGTCTCTCTGCTAGTGTTTCCGGCTCTTAGTGAGTGCCGGTTTCCAGCAGGAGCCTTTGTCCGTGGCTTAGGTGTGGGCCTGGCGGTCGTTGGTCCTGTCGCTGCTGCGGCCTGGGCTGTAGGCTTCTTCAGCTTCGGCTTCGGCTTATGAACCTGCTTGCGCAGGCGGCGATACGCCTCCGAGGTAGCGGCCGGCATCCCGGGCAGTCTGCTGGCCCTGTCATCCATGCCCTTTGCCTTCTTCCCCTTCCGCTTCCCGTCGTTGTCGCTGCTCGACTTCTTGCTGCGCTTTTTCTTAGGCGGGCTGTCGTCGTTGGAGCCGTCCGTCTGGTGGCCGTCGGAGTCATTGGCGTCGTCATGTGTCCGCTTGCGCTGCGAGGTGGTTTTCGTGGTTGGCGGCTTGGTCTTCTGCGAGCTCATCGTAGCGCTGCGTCGGCCGCGATTTTTGGCAACGCTGTCTGCTGCGTCCACCTCTCCGCTGTCCGACTCATCCTCAACCACCTGCTTCTCTCTTCTCATCCGCTTCCCTCGCACCGAGCCCTTGTCTGAGCGCCTCTTGTGCTCCGTTGGCTCAGGCTGCAGCTTTTTCGACACCAGGTCCGCGTATTCCTTCTCGATCTCAGCCAACTTGTCGTCCGACTCGACTACCTTCCAGTAGCACTCGTGCTTCTCGATCGCCCGGGCCAGGGATCGAAGGGGGACAGGCTTCTTGATTTCTGCAGGCGAAGACCACGGACAGTCGTTGGGCCAGCCAACGAGGTGAACGCCGTGGGTGTTGAGGATTTTGCTGCAGTAGTTGTCGTAGTTCATACGCATCGGCTTTTGGGCCGCTTTGGCTGCAGGAAGTAAGCAACAGGTATATTAATGTTACTGAGACGCACCAAGCCCCCGCGTAACGAAGATCCTGCAGTAGTTCTGAAGCTCCTTCAGGCTCATATTCAAGATTCCTGAAAGGCACATTTTAGGCAGGATTTTTGACGAATGGAAAGCGAGAACAGCTCACCCTTAGTCGACATCGAAGCCCATTTCCCGTAGTCACTCACCACTTCTGTCTCCGTCATGCCATGCCTCTCAAACATATACCGAGCGCCGCCAGCGTCTAGCACAGTGGGAACGGAGAGGCTGTTGTTGGGGTCGACCGGAGCGACGATGCTGAAGGAGACGGTGTTGGTGCGCTTGCGCAGGTTAGAAAACTGCCAACACATCAGCTTCGTTCCTGGAAAAAAAAAAGACAGAAAGAAAGAAAGAAAACTCACATCCTCCGCAAGTCTTTTTGTGGTGACGGTGACGTCCTTGGCTGCGCCGAGCGCAGTGCCCCGTTTACCCGTTATTTTGACCTTCTGGCGTGCTGCGTACTCTTCCATGATCTTCGCCTTGACCTCCGGAGAGAACTGTATAAGTTCGGGCTTCTTGGCGACGCGGGCTTGGGCGGTGAAGAAGGAAATGGCCAGTTTCCCGTTGGCTGTTCGTTCTAAAGGCCGTCAGTCATCTACCGCGAGCCTTGCACAAAGAAACTCACCTTCGTTGACCTTCCGACAATAGTAGCCCGTCAGCACCTTGTGCTCAGACGCTGCTCGCTTCGTCTTCCATTGCCTGGCCCCAACCAGTTTCGTCTCGACCGCCCCAACCCGCACGTTGTACTTCTTGGCAAGGTACTGCACCATCCTCCCTTCCTTCTTCTTCTGCTTCAGCTGGAAGGCCGCAAGCTCAGCGTTCATGCTCTTGACACGATCCCTTCGCGCGCGCTGCTCGCCACGCCACCCAGCACGCCATCCCATGGGTTTCTTGGTCTTGGGTTTGGCGAAGGAAGCAGATGGAACGGATTGAGAGTCGACATTGAGGCCCAAGTCGTCCTCATCGTCGCTGTCGGGATGAATTGTAACAGCTCGTTTGCGGATGGGAGACAGATCTAGGTCCTCGGCCTGGGAATCCAGCTCATCCCTTTCTGAGGGAGTACCACAACCTCCGCCCATGCTCTCATCATCGCTGACCGGAGGAGGTCCATGGCCGTCGTCGTCGTCGTCGCCGTCAACCCCGTCAATCCTTCCCTCTTCGTCACTATCGGGTGGTGGTGGCTTGGGAGGTCCATGACCGCTGTGAGCGTCATCATCCCCACTGTCCAAGTCGTCGTCGAGGTAGCTGAGGGTGTCGAGAGGGTTGTCGAGCATGGGAGAGGATGTGCTGCGAGCAGCGGGGGGACTAGGAGAGACGTGTGTGTCGAGTTCAGGCGGACACGGGGCTCCGGGAAACGAGAGGGCGCTCACTCGAGCGGAGAGCGGCCTAGTCGCCATCAGTGGATGTTAAGGAGAAAAATATGGAGACGCACTTTGTGATATGCTGGGCACGCTCCTTAGCAAGGGTGACCTTGATGGGCATGGTTGAGCACCGGATGGACGGACTGGGCGGCGTAGACACGTCGAGTGGGTTGTTGATACGAAAAGAAACCAGAGTCAGAATCACTCACGTGCACGGGAATCACTGGCAGTCACAGCGAGGCAGAAAAAAGCACAAGTCAATTCTATACGTGCTTACAGGTCGTCAATAGTGCTAATAGAACGAATAAAACGTGTCGTCAATAGTATGGCATGTACGTAAACAGCGCCCAAGAAAACGATACAATACTTCAAAAAAGCGACATAATATTCAAAGCTGGGAGACCTCACCCGCTCCGTCAATCTCGACTTGGACACGAATGCGAGTGCGTAGAACTCGCTGCGGCGCGTGGTAACTCGGAGGCGGAGGTGAAGGCGGAGGTGAAGGCGGAGGTGAAGGCAAGGGTGAAGGCAAGGGTGAAGGCAAAGGTGGTGGAGGGGCAGGCTGAAAGGGAAGCGCTGCAGCTGGTGCAGAGGTCGGAGGGCAATTGGTCTCGACACCGCTGAAAATTCCGTTAGCTAGAGAAACACCTGAATGGGAACAACTTACAGGGTTGCTCCAGCTTGAAGCTCGCGATCTCTGTGGGCCCTTGTTGCCTGCTCCACACCCTCCGCTTCCTCGCGTGTGAGGGCCCGACCGAGACGTCGGCGCACATCCTCCTTGGCCCGATGTACCCTGGCCTCAATGACCCCGTACTCGGCACGTTCTGGCGCATACAGCCGACGCAAGAATGGCAGCATCTCGCGGTTGTTCTGCTCAATCGTCTCTGGTGTCTCCAGATCGTTGGGGTCCCAAACTTCGGACGAGCTGAGGGACGATGGAGAGGAAGGAGTCGACGGGGTGGGTGGAGCGGATATAGGGCCCGTGCCGGTTGGAGGAGAGTCAGGAATGGAGATGGGCGATTCAGAGCGAGCGTGAGTGGTGGTAGCTGGGTTGTGGAGGGCAGGGGACGCGCAAGTCGGGGCCGCTCGACTGGGGGTTTTGGGAGCGCCTCGACCGGGGAAGGGTTGGCTTGAGATTGGTGCTGTGGTGGGCGGGGCAATAATAGGGGAAGTGCCGCAGGGGTGTTGAGGCGTGCAGTGCCTGCGGCACCACTCGTTACTGGCTGCGATTGCGTCGGCTTTGGTGTGGAAGCGCTCATAGTACCGCGTATTTAGCGTGTCGATGTCAGACCTGCGTTCAATGAGATACGGTACGGAGGGATGGAAACTAGATAGACGCACTTTCGAGTGAAAATTTTATAGCCTAAACCACGTACCAATACCCATCCTGCTTCCGATCATGCTTTGCGTCGCGGGCCTCAAGGTTACTTGTATCCCAATGAGGGGAGCGTTCTATGATTGGGCTGCAGAGAGGTCCTGAAGAACGATTCAGATATGGAGCTGGACAGGAAAAAACAAAAACTCACGCGAGGAAACAGAATTGGGCGTGGGTGACGGAGCGGCTGCCTCCGTCACCGGCATGCTCAATGCCTAGCCACTATGAGCAACGGTATGCAGGTAGATGGACGGCAACATACCTTCAGGTGTTGTATGAAGGCAAGAAGCAACCACTGTGACAGTGTGACTCGGTGACAATCAGAGCTAGATGCCCATTAAGCGCCCATCAAGCGCTGGACAGATAGGGAAATCTTCAGAAAGATAAGGAGATTTATGAGGATCGAAGCTTCATAAAATTGTCAAAAAATGGTCAAACTGTCAAGAATGTGGTACCGCATCTTTATGATCATTTACAGGCTCCAGAAATTTTTTTGGACCATGATTAATGCAGAATACAACGTCTCCAGTAAAGGCTCTGTACCGTTCCAAATTTTGGCCCGAGGGCATTAAAGACAAGGTCTGAAGGGAACACTTACTATGCTAAATCACTTGACAGGGCTCAGGACTCTTGTGTCTAGTGCAAGATAATAAAAATGAGCTTGAGATCAGCCCTTCCACACACCTCCTCAAGGGCTTCCAGAAGCCCCGATCTCGAGAGTTGCATCGAGGAGCTATTGTAGAGGCAGTAACCAACCTAGAATCTCTCACAATTTGAGGTAGGTGAGGCTGCGTCGACAGTACCCATTGACAAGATGTTTGTCAAGATGTTTGTCAAGTGTGGATTGTTGAGAGCTTCGACTAAAACCTTTTGACTACAACTTTCAAAAAAAAGTAAGGCTGCTCTCTTCCATGAATAGCCGACTCAAGAAAGCGACTGTACTTGAAGAGCACACCATTGAAGGAATAAAAAATAATATGGCATTGCACTACGCTAACGAAAAAGTATCCCCAGCTATACTAAAGTGCTTCAGACCTTCCTCCCAACGCCTGCCCTTCCGCTCGAGTGCCGCCGCCAACTCTTCATCTGAAGCATTCTCCTCGAATTCCTCCTGTGTCTGGCAGCCCTGGTCGATCCACCGGAATAATCCGCCTGCGCTGTATTGGACGAAGGAGCTCCTCGTTTCGCCAGCTTGGATGGGTGAGTTAGAGTGAAGGAGGAGGGCAGAGGGAATGAAGATGGTGGAGCCCGGTGGAAAACGTATGACGAGGCGGAGATCCCAGAGAATGAGATGTCCGCCTCGATTTGGATTGAACCTGCCTAGAGCGGTGATTGCGCACCAACCCCAGGCGAGGTTACCGAAGTCGACGTGGGGGGCGCAAACCGTGGTTACAAAATTCCAGGTACAGGCGGCGAAGACGCTGCCAGCAAATGGGAGGCGGAGGCCGGGCGCCCACTCGGCTAGGGCGAGATTCATCAGGTGGTAGGCGCCAAAGAGGAGCGGCATCCAGAGCTGAAATATATCTACAGCCGTTAGTTGATAGAAGCTAAACAAACGCAGGCGACGTACAGCTCGTGAAACCAACAATGCTCTTGAACGCGTCGTTCTTGAGCAGTTCATTGGTCACCCGTTTGTTCGCGCCCGTCACCAACAGCTCGCCCGGCTCCTGCGCATGCACCTTTATTAGTCAATGAAACGGCGGAAGCAAGACCGACGCACCGTCTGTCCGCCTCCGTGTGAGATTCCCCGGGCGAGGGCCGGGAATTCGTCTGCCGCCCGGCGATGGGCACGCTTGGCAGCGCTGAGCTTGATTCGAGGTGCGGCCTTCTCGACGGCGTCATTTGCTGCTGCAACAATCTCTGGCCAGTTGTCTCCGCACGGATGTCCAGCGAGAAGAGCGAGGAGACGTCGGTGGGCGTCGTATATCGGAACGCTGTCGCTGCGAAGGCATGAGAGAGTAGAGATACGACGAGAGATTACTCACCCGCACTGCCAATCAACATATCGCATCCCAAGGGTAGCGAGGGCATCTTTGAGATGGTCTTGAGCCCAGTCGAAGCCGTCGAGAGCTGCAGCAAGGTTGACGTCGGGACCCGGTGCGTTTGAGTGGCCCGTCCATGCCGGTTTTGAGTGGGGAAGGTCGGTCGTGTCCGTCTCGACGTGGATAGCGCGTTTCTTGGCCTCGTGAACCCGCTGGACGCCAACACCTTTTATGTAGGGCGCTGCGGTGGCCCGTTTCTGATGACGCTTCTCCTCCTTCTTCCGGCGCGCGCGGGTCTTGACGTTGGGCAGGGTTGGGTCGAGGGAGGCCGTGGGTCGAGGGAGGAGGTTGGGAGTGGGCAGGGGAACGGGCGGGGGGATGATGTGGTCATCCGCTACATCGTCGTCTGGGAGTGGGTGACCGGGCAGGACCTCTACGTCCGGGTCGTCATGCCCGGAGACGTCTTGCTCGTCGAGCCGCGTGGCGAGCAGGGTGGCGACGTCCACTTGATCCAGCACCACCTCAGAAAAGGTGGTGCCTGCGCGGGTTCGTCGCTGGAGCACTACAGGATCTGTATTGAGGCGGTCAGTAACTGTGCAGACGGCAAGGAAACGGAGGGCGGGGTAAAGGTGGAGCGCAGCGATGGCCAAGTGCGGCTTTCGTAGCGCAGGAACTCAAAGGCGACGCGGATGGCCAAGTGCGGCTTTCCGCGTCGGGAAGAAGAAGAATGCAAGGCAAAGAGGAGTCAACTTACTCGCTCGGGTGCCGGCTGCAGCTGCAGCTTTCGTCGAGGCGCGTGGCATGGCGGGGTAAACAGACAAGTGACCGTGCTTGTGACGATCACATGACGACGGACTTGGAACTTTTTCAACCAACTCTCCCAATGGGTGGAAAACGAAAACGTGTGAGAATCCTCCGAGATACCGACACTCATGGAGTCAACAATATACAATCGGTCATTCTTGGCCCTGTGGCTCAGATTGCGCAATCTGGACGCATTCATGAAGCGCACAGAGCCCGCTTGCTCAGTGAGTCGCCTTGCATTATTGATTCATTGAATATTGAGCCCGTTTAGCCTTGCCGCGCCGCGAACGCGAAAGACTCGAAACCATTCAAATGGGTGGGGACGATGGGAGTGAGGATGCGGACTACATCGACGTCAATGAGGTCCTGGACGGTACGCAACAGGTCGAGCTCAGCCATGCAGGAGGGGAGCTTCTGGCGGTGCTTGAGCACGAAATTGCAGAGGAGGTGTACTCTCGGTGTGTTGTCGTCTAAACCCTGCTATTAATTCCTAACTCGTTCCAAGTCCACGCCGATTTGACCACAGAACGCGTCAAGACCGAACTCAGCGTCTCGCGGATGCATTCGTAGCTCAGATGGGCCCCATGCTGCGCTCGTACATGGACTGGTGCGCACTGGAGGAAGATAATAGGCACGGAGTCCGTTGGGGCAGTGTGGATGGGGGTTCCTTGGCCACTTTTACGGCGGTGGATTTATTCAGTACGTCCTCATCCTCCGTTGAGTGTAACTAATTGGCAACCCAGAGAGTACAAAGGTTTCTGTTGTGCTAGACCTACGCAATGGCATCTGCGCCTCGCTCCTCGCAAGAGGCTTCGTTCCCTGCTCGCCAATGTCACCTTCTGTCGTCATCTCAGTTGAGGCTTTGGAGCATTATCGAGTCGCCCACGCACGCTGCCCACGTTTTGTCATCCAAGCCTTTGTCAAGACACTTTGCGACATTCACAAAGTTCCCTACCGCCAATACCTTCGAGCCCAATTCTCAATTGCCTACGACCTCTATCTCGACCTTCGCCGTCAGGCTGAGAAGCGTGTGCTTGGGCTGCTTGGCCGCGACGGCCTCAGCTGGCGTATCAAGAACGACTGCCCTGCATGTGGCTACAAGCTCGAGGGCGAGGAGAAACTCCTCTACGACCGCCTAGTGACCATCGACGGCAACAACTCTTTGAAGTGGGTTAATGGTAATCTTTTGGGGAGCCAGCTCGTCGATAACCGTGATGGAGGGGAAACATACTTCCTCTCACGCGAGAAGGTCGACGCTTGGGCTCGTGATCGACTGGCAGAGGTCGTCCCTGAGGCGGTGAAGCAAAGTCCCTGCGAGGACCGCTGGGCCAATATGTCGGAGGCTGTTACATCCAAGATGTGGGCGGTCTTTGACCAGACCGGCATATTCCTATGCCTTTGTCGACATAGCTTCGCCCTACTCATTGTGGAGATGATCAGGAGTGGCGAACTGTAAGTTCCTTGTGCATTTATTACACCCGCTGATGTAGCCCAGGTCCAAATACCCACTCGCCGTTGTCGAGGCGCTTCTCGACCACTTTGGTCCCAATACTGCACTGGGGTACGACGTCGGCTGTAAGATCGAGACCACCATTGCACAGAGTGAGCTTGGTGAAAAAGCGCAACGTCTGGGCTTACGCTGCCTCGTCAGGTCCTTTCACGGTCATGCTCACAATCGCCGTTGCCAGCTGGAGCACCTCGCCACATACTTGAAGGGAATGGGTCTAGAGGACTTTGAGGGATGCGAGCGGTGTTTTTCCCGCTCCAATGGGCTCTCAAACTCATGTCGATATGCAACCCCATTCCACTGGAAGCAGGAGATCGCATCCTACTTCAAACAGACCGACAGTGCGGACACCTATGCAAACCTGAGTATGTCTCCCTCCAAATTTATTAGGCATCTTACCTGCTCTCTATAGGCGTCTTTCTGTGCAATAACTACAAGCAGGCTCTCAACCTATTGGAGGGGGAGGCTGACCTCAAAGAGGCAATGGCGCTCAATGGCATTGCGAGCACTGAGGAGTTCGAAGCAGCGTTCGTGCAAGAGGGTGCCTTTCTACGGCGGCTGCAAGCAGGGGCAAAGTCGAAGGAGGAAACCGGTGCAATGGAGTATCTGCGAAAGCTTCAAACACTTCTTGATAACCGGTATGTCCTCTTCTCATCCCAAACTCCAGCGTTGATGAGTCATATAGAAGCAAACTTCAAGAGCTCAATCGGCAGAAGACAGCTTTGCATGCTCCCGACGCTGCTTATAGCCCAGGGTTAGCCAAGATCAACATCAAGATTTGGCATGCTCGAGAGAGAGTGAATCGAGACCTGGAGCTGGTTCAAGAGATGGAGAGCGAGTTGGAGATTGAGACTCGTTGGACGCCATTGTCTCCAGAGTGGGCTGCAGCAGAACAGCAGATTCGAACGCATGCATATCGCAAGGCTGTTGATGGGCTTGAGCTTCTGGTTGTCCAGCGGCTGTTGGAGCTGATGAAGATGAATCAGTCGGGGACAGGTATGTGTTCTCCTTGGAATGTATTGGAGGCGCTAAGCTGGCAATAGGTTACAAGCACCGGAAACATATTTCAAAGTCCCTGCAAACCCGCTCGACCGTAGTCAAAAATGCTATTGAGCACTACAACAAGGCTGCAGAGGTGATGACTCCCCCTCGCACACACCTCTCTTGGGACATGGTTGTCGAATACGCATTCCTCTCCGATTTCGACCTTCTCCGCGATGACACCAACTCCCTTGCAAACGAGAAGTGGGCAGCCCCAACATTTCGCCTGCTTATGGATCGCTACTTCAAGCTACAGCGGGCACGAGAGGAGATCCAACGGCTCAACATTGAAATTCGACGGCTTATCACATGGATCAGGGACGAGAATCAACGACTCCGACGACTGGAAGCAGAGCTACGTGAGGCTGGGGATATACCACTTGCAGTGCAAGTAGAGGCCTATCGTCAGCGGCGCAGTATCTTTGACAGCGTACATCTCCAGCGATTTCAAGAACTAGCAAGAAAACATGGTTCTGCATTCACGGGAACGCTTCAGCCTGGTGTCGCTCTCAATGCACAGACAGATGGGTCAGGAATGGAGGTGGACGGTCTAGATGAGGCGGTGGACTTGGAAGAGGGAGTGACTGACCAGGAGGTTGCAGAGATCGAGGAGCAGGAGGACTTGGAGGCTGCTGCTAGCCTGGCATACCAGATCTCCATGTTGGGACTTGATCACAGAGAACGCGGTGACCTTGCGAATCATATGGATGGGTAGGTAGTTGAAAGAAATGTTCATAATTATTCGCTCCCTATGCGCGCATCGATAAGACACGGTGAAAATATCTCATAATTATTGGCTCCCTATGCGGGCACCGACAAGACACCGTGAAACATCTCATAATTATTCGCTCCCTATGCGGGCACCGACAAGACACCGTGAAACATCTCATAATTATTGGCTCCCTATGCGGGCACCGACAAGATACCGTGAAACATCTCATAATGAGCCCAAGCCACTATAATTTTCCAAATGTACCTAGATGTACTGAGGGAAACGGTTGCTAAATGTGCTAGGCTCCTCAGGGCTGTATACACTGAGTGCATTTTGAAACTGTCTTGACCTAGAGAAGCCGGCCATTTGGGGGGAAAAGGCTGGGCCATTACCATTTTGGGACAATATCTGTACACCTGCTGATAGGATCATTATATATCATATAAACCAGTACCCCCTTTTGGGACATGGGTAGCTGATGTCACATGGTGTGACATTTGACCAAAAAGGGAAATACTCCTGGCCGCCTTCTGCCCGGGTATCACATATGTCACATATGTCACACAAAACATTAAAGATGCAGAACATATAGACAATGCTTCCTCTGCGAGGGGCAGGGTCTGAAACTCAATATTGATGGAGATAATCAATAAAAGGCACTAACTCATCTGGCAAAAGATTTCTGTAAATAATCACAAAAATTCAGTAGATACAGAGTACCCTAGGAACATGTTTAATACAAGTAACACCTTGTATGCTTCAATATTGATGGAGTTAGCGCAATAAGAGACCCTAACTCAACTGGGAACTAACTAAATTATGGTGGATCCCTTCTGCATAGCTTACTGAGAGGACTATGGTCCTCAGAGTTGCAAGGACATCTATATAGTCACTATGAAAGCTGGACTGAGCATTGAAAGGTGCTTGAGTTAGAGGCCAAAAAAAGGTGGCACCTCCTCTACAAAAAGAGCATTAACTCAACCCAATTGACCTTCACATAGTATAAGGATTGTACTGTTAAGTGTCTGGGAAGGTTGGTCTGAGTCTTATTTACTCTCCTGCCATGAGTATGCCCCTCTCTCTGATGCTGGAGAGTTTGCCTGATTAAAGAGCATTAACTCAATCAAGCAAGAGACATGTCTTGCACCATTGATATTGAGCCTCCAAGTGTTCAATGCACTGGGAAAGGTTGGTCTGAGTCTTATTTACTCTCCTGCTGCAACTATGCCCCTCTCCCTGATGCTAGAGAGCATGCCTGATTAAAGAGCATTAACTCAATCAAGCATCATCCTAATTATAACTATGTGGAACTTGAACCAATGCTTGGCTCTAGCTAGAAATTGGCACCAAGGCTCTAATTGATCCTTCAAACACTCTAACCTGACATGGGACCCACAACTAGCAGGGATGCAAGGTAAAATCATTAAAGAGCTTTAACTCAATGAGGTCATCTACATTGTACCACAACCGTTGCTGCCTTCAACTTGATCTTTTGTAGGAATGGAGTGCAATGTCTTATCAACTATCTAAGTAATTTTCTTACCTGTCACTTGCTTCTAAGACAACATATGGCTGCACCTTTACCCCAGATGTACTGCTGCTGCGAGCCTTATCCAGTAGCTCTATTGCTCAGTGAATTGGTCAAAGAGGAGAGAATACCTGGCCCTTGAGTCCCACCAATACTCAGAGGCCTACAGCATGAAACCAATGCTCCCTGAGGAACTTAGATTCGAGGACATCATGCAGTATTGTAGCATCTGTCTGGCCGATAAGCTGGATCTAAGTCAGATTCAGTAGAGGACCAATTCACCCACTGTTCTGTACAGTAGCAGATCCTAAGTATTTTTTACCAGGACGATATAGACATCTAAGAACTCAGTATTGCAGCAGTCATATCACCAGCTGTGTTGTAGGGAGAGATTAACTTGAGATATTCTCTGGAAGATGTAAATACCCTCTCATTATCCCCTGGAGGATCCGACTTGAATTTGAATAGATCTGAAAGAGGAAATAGATCTATGTTTGCATAGATAACACTGATTAGGGTTTTCCAAGAGATCCATTGAGGCTAGGAGGCTGATTTAAACACTCATGAGGACCCTCTGCACATGTCTACAAACCTATCCTGCTGTTGTGGGTCATAGGTGAAATAAAGTTCTGACCATGGTTCTAGCTGAGACATGAATATTTCATTGTAAACACCAAAGTGTGTCTTTGGTTTATTGCACTACTCATCAAAGGCTCTTGCCAAAAACTGTGGTTGGAAAGGTTATGGAGACCAGTAGTGATATTCCCAAGCAGCCCAGAGACCTACAGTGTTAATAGACATGACGCTAGGCATTCTGCTGTTTGTTTGTTGAGTTAGAGACACTTAATCAAACTCAATCTCCAGTTCATAGGGATCTCTGAGACAGGAAACTTATATTTTGTAGAAGTACTCAGATGCTCCCTTCTAGCCTTTGAATCAGCCTCCTAGCTATTCCGGATCTCACAGAAAATGCCAATCAGTGTTATCTATGAAAACATAGATCTTACCACCAGCTGCCAGGTACTAAGAATAAACTCTGATCCTTGGGTCTGTTGGGAGAGGGGAATAACCCAATCTAAAAATGACAGAGTTTAGACTCATAGGTGTACTATAGCCTACGATATAGACACCATATTATGGAGTATCTCTCTGGCCATATTATGGAGTATCTCTCTGGCCATAGCACCCTGTAGTATTATGCTATAAATTCACAAATCGATGGGATAATAGAGGATTATGACCTCTACACACTGGTACCCAATTCGCTTTTATTCACTGAGTGGATAAGACATTATTGGGTGTTCTTTCTGACTCTGATGAGCTGTGCACCGGGCCATACAGAAGGCCTGTTGAGCCAGGGTTGCATAGGATAGTTGGGTGCCAGGAGACCTCTACTCCTGCCAAATCTCATGGGCAACGGCTCACTAGTGGGGGTACAATGGACAATGTTCACTGATTGAGTTAAAGCTGTTATTTATTTAGCTTTCGAGCTACAGTTTGCAGCCATCCACACACACCACAGGTTTAATTCTCTCCCAGAGGGTTGGGAGTATACAGGTATCTCTTAGGACCAAATTCCAGGCTAAACAAAGCAGTGGTTGTCATATAAATTGTGGTATAACAGTGATGTTGAGTTAGAGGTCATTTATTTCTTGATGTATCTGTATGTATACAAATCACTGAGTTAAAGTTGACCAGGAGGGCAAAACTGAGAAGGGTGGTCAAGCTAGAGTCAGGGATCCATGTTGTACATGAATCTGCTGGGGAGCAATTAAGTTAAAGACCTTTAATGACTTGCGTGACATCTAGTTCAGTGGTTGAGTTAGAGACACTTATTCATATTTTCGCCAACACTGGAGCTATTGATGTGCATCTTTTACCAGCGGTTTTTACAAGTGTGTGGCTACCTTTTATTCTTCAGATTGAGTTAAAGTCATTTAATTGATTATCTCGATAGATACTGCACCTACTGCAATGCAGGTTGTACAGGGTGTATTTACCAGGTGTTTGGCAACTTTTCCATTTTCGATGGCAGCAGTGACATGTGTGACATCAGGGACATGAGCTGGTTGACATGAGCTGGATGTGGAGAGCTTGTCCTAGGATTTTGAGTTAGCACTGCTATAAGGCTGGTGATTTAGTGTCTTTATTGAAGGCTTGTGATGCAGTTAGTGCCTTATTTGATAACTGTGTGAGATCGAGTTAGCGGCTCTAGAAGAACATCTATGATTGAGTTAGGGTTTGTTATTGGAATTTCTCCTTCAATATTGAGGCTCGGAAGCTAAGATTTGAACAGAATATGATCCTTGGGTGCTCTGTGTCTTCTGTATTTTATTTATGATTTTTATAGGTTCTTTACCATTTGAGTTAGCACTTTCTATTAAGTATCTCCATTGATATTAGGCTGTATGGAACACAGTTTGTACAGGCATACTTTTCAGGCCATTGTGCATCTTTTATGTTTATGTGACATATGTGACATCAGGGCTTTTGTCAGTTGAGTTAGCGCTTTCTATTGAATATCTCCTTCAATATTAGGCTGTATAGAACATGGTTTGTACAGGCATGCTTTTCAGGCCATTGTACCTCTTTTATATTTTGTGTCACATATGTGACATCAGGGCAGCCCGCCAAGGCGGGGAGGCGTGCTGATCAATAATTTTAAACTTAGGTCACAATGTCACACATTGTGACACTGTTAAACAGCTTACCAACATCAATGAAGGTGCGACAACTTGTGATGATATGTGACATTAGTGACATTTTGGGCCCAGATTGGGAATTGGCCAAGCCGGGTATCCCATTTTATAGGGCCTGCAGAAGGCAAATGCACTCAGCATATAGAGCCCTGAGGAGTTGAGCGTATTTACCAACCGTATGCCTCAGTGTACTGAGTGCAGTTGGCAAATGCTGCTCCCTACAGGTGCCATAATTATTGGCTCCCTATGCACTACCGATAACACCACGATAGTGTTCACTTGGGGTACTCCAGACGGTCGGTATGTTCACTTTTAACCACCGCCCTATTCATTAATTATTCGCTCCATGGCAGGTAACGGGAGAACCGTGGCTTATCGGTGCTAACCCGCCGGGTTAACACCGATAGTATACGGTATATAGTGGGCTACACAGGTGGCAGAAGGAGGTTTCCAGGCACGGGATTTCCTCCGCTCCACAGGTCTCCTGCCCATGCCTCGGAGCCGTCAATTGGCCGCAACGGAAGCATTCCCCGGTACCCGGCACTGCTGTACCCGGGCTGAGCGGGTAACCCACTTCTTCCAACAACACCCGCGGGTTCCGCTGATGTGTGTGCTTGGCGAACTAACTACAAAACCAAACCTGTGAAAACCGAATAACACTATATCCAAAACCTCTATACTCTGAATAAGACTTGTAATAGTCAAACTCGTCGTAAATCGGTGTAAGGGAGTGAAACCGAATAAACACAAATCCAATCAAATAGCTAATAGACACTAGCGAGTTCAGAACCCTGGGTACAGGGCCTTTGGTGGGGGTGCAGGGTAGGTAGTTCGAGAGTTTGTAATGCGCACGTAAGACGTACTATCGACGAGCCTTGATGGGGGCGGCCAAATACGATGTCCTAGTTCTTTAATCGGTATTCTTCCAAGTCCTTGTTCTTCTGTCTTCCTTATTCTGTCCTGGTTCCTAAATCCTAAATCACTATTCATTAATTCCTTGTCAAACACTTTGATATCTTGATGTCCGAATAACAGTTGCTCACTTCACACAATCCAATTCCGATTTAAAAGTTGTAGCCTTTGCAGTTTGTAGCTTAGCTAAACCCCAGATCGCGGCCTCAATAGGTGGGCGATTCGTGGCTACAGTATACCAAAATCCTACTTATATACCCTTGTCTGTGTCATATCCGAGTAGTAAATATTATGATGGATCGTCCCTCGAGTCATATTCGTACGCAGATCCCTGATCCGAATTGTGATTGTCGTTATTCGGTATGATGTTTCTTCAGTTGTTCGATTAGCGGCTCTGCCCTTGGTGCCAGTGGATAGCCCTCGTTCGTAGCTTTCCGTGCATATGCGATTCGTCCCAAAACATCCAGTAGTTCCGAAGTTATTGCCTTTACTTGTTTTCCGGATAAGGTCACCAGGATCATTTTGTAGTCACTTGGGTCTTGTAATCTTTGGCATCCGACGGCTTGTCCCTCTTGGCTCTGATTCGGGTTTCCTTGGTCCGATTAGGTCCGGTCCGTGTCTCTCCGCCATCTTATCACAAGCCCAAATAGCAAACGGTTATTCCGAGACTGCCAGGTCTTATTCGGTGTTTATCCCTTTGAGTGTTTTGCACCGGATTGGATAGGTCCAGGCTTGTGGGCTCTGCTGGTATGTGTAGACAGTGAACTTGGAATGCGCCGCGGGTCGTCAACCCCATTGCAGACCTTATTCACTGTTGCAGATATCTCCCAACTAGCTATTCGGGCTCATACTAGTTCTATGATGTGCGCACCAAATAAGCACGAAAAGGTTGCCCTTCCACGCCTACTCCGTAAAGCGGCTTATCACCGCGACCAACCCCGACCTCATTGTTATCGACAGCAGCATCCTGACGCCCGCCTCTTCTGAACCCCGACGCAGCTACAAGTACCGTGACAAGGATGACCGAGCAGGTGCAGACATGCTGCTCATCGACTGGCGCGCTGCTACGGTCCACGCGTTGTACGGACGCCGTCCGTGGGGTGTTCTCGTCTTCCTGCCGCAAGCTATGGTAGAGCGCTTTGCTAAGCGTGTCGATCTCACATCAGTCGACGACCTCATTGCGGCTGGATGGAGCAGCACCCATGCCAACAGGCATGGTGCCGAGATCATCTCCATGCTGCAGGAGTACGATAACAAGTGCGAGGAGAAGCGGGAGAACAATCGGAAGCGGCAGGCAGAGGTCCGGGCGGAGGAGACGGTCAAGCGGCAGAGGATTGCTGAGGAGAAGAAGGCACAGAAGAAAGCCGACAAAGCCGCCAAACCGAAGGCACCACGTAAGTCGCGTGCGAAGCCCAAGGTGTTGCAGCCGTCTCCTGCACACAACCTCTATCCAGCATATCTCCCCAATTCCCAGCTCATCCATCCCCAGGTGCAGTTCTTTCCACCAGCGACACCAGCTTCCCGCACGTCTACATTCATGCCCCATTACTCTACACCCATCCC
Organism: Mycena amicta; assembly: GCA_029282125.1. Lineage (NCBI taxonomy): Eukaryota > Fungi > Basidiomycota > Agaricomycetes > Agaricales > Mycenaceae > Mycena > Mycena amicta. Next base: position 124,648 of record JARIHP010000031.1, on the reverse strand, counting down.
TTACCTTGGCCCACCGGGTACCCTAGTCCAACTCCAATCTCCCTATACTCCATATACACCATTCAATCCGAATACCCCCATCCCCATCCAATCTTTATATCCACCATTCTATCCCTCCCCATATTCTTACTACCCAACCACTCCAATGTCCACGCCGCACGAAAATTACCCCACTCACCCTACTAATACTTACGAAGACCTAATGGACGACCAGGAGCTTCCTGACCCGTACCTTCTTTCTCAGCACTTACGTACCGAGATGCAATGGTTATCTGATATCCCAGAATCATTCTTCGTTGTACATAGTAATGCTAATCTATCTCGATTGGTTCACCGTGTCTTGCAAGGATTTCTTCAGGCAGAATGGAGTTGATCTCGTCCTCCTTCCATTCTTCTCTGACGGCACGTTTATAAGTTCGGCGTTTGAACCATCCGTCAATTGTTCCGCTCTCCAGTGCTACTGAACCATCACTAACCACGTCGGGGATGGCCTTGTGCTTGATTGCCCGCCCGGGCATGATCTTGTGAAGCTTTGCCGTATGATAATGACTTGAGAGCATCTCAACGTCGGCGTCCTTGTTGGGAACAGTGTGTCGAGAGCCGCGAGCAAGAGTATGGAACTCCTTCTCCATATGACGCTGTATCTTGCGCAAGGATGGGATTGCAGGCAAGATGCTGCCAATATAATCGAAGGTGGTGTTTGGGGAGTGTGTTCTGAAGTTGACCTCGCACACAAGGTCAATGAAATCAGCTGAAACAATGACATGCACTCACCTTGATGTCGCAGATATTTTCTTCTTGAGCGAGGTCGAACGGAAGGTACGAGTTTGGCGCGCCAGTTCTTGACACGACCCATGCAAATTCTCGAATATGGTCCCTTGCGAGGGTTAGTTCAGGAGAAACACGACACAAGATGCACACTTGAGGAAACCTGGCCACTCTCGTTTCAGGCCTTGAAGTAGTTCCAGAATCTCGATGGTGTATTTGGGGTTTCTGCCGCCAGCAAATCGGAATAACAAGGTCGGCAAGAGATCTTCCATGACGCCGACATCTCCACTTTGGATATCCCGTCGGAGGTGGAAGTAGGGTAGAACATCGATGTTAAACATTGTCCATTCCCGAAAGACAGTGTCGCATTGGTCTTGAGGCAGGAGATCGACCTCGTTCAAGGCCTCACGAGATGCGCACTTCCGCACAAGAGTTGCCGCCATTGCGCAGAGCTCGATAGGTGATTTTGATTTCAAGTCCTCCAGACGGTCGACCTTCCCGACTTCCAGCCAACATGTCCGCAGGTGGGCCTCACCAATATGGTGCAGTGCTTCGTCAAGATGGTGCCAGAAGGGGCCCTTTGTTGAGGCAGTAATGAGGCCCTTCCGCTTGAGCAGATCGAAAGCCTGGCGGAGACTCCCGGTGACTCCCGATGTGCAGAGATATTGTTTGTGAAGTGAGTTGGCAAGTGCCATGACTAGATGAAACCAGCCAAAAACTGGTATCATGTAGTTGAGCCGGTCGAAGGAGTTGTGATCCTCATGGCGGAATTTCCACATGCCACGGAGCCGTTCGATAGTAAGCTGGTCTCCGATCCAAGGAATGATGCGCTCGGTCGCCGTCTTTTCCTGTTCGGGTTTCGTGTTCAGTTCCAACTGTTTGAAGATGTCCTCCATGACATTCGATGTCCCCTCATAGCTTGCCTCCTCCAGTTGACTCGTTGGGAGCAAGTACATCTGGACAGCATTCTCAGGACCCCCTTTGAGAGGTAGTGTCGGGGGTGGAGCATGGAAGGCTGAATCGTCGAGATGCATGTAATCGGAAAATGCGGGGGAGTCGAGAAGCAGTCGGAGTACATGATATTCGTCGAGTGCTTGTAAGCGTGCATCGGCAGCAGACGAGCCATATAGGACATCATCGTAATCGAAGACCTTGATCGAATTGGCAGCGCGGAAAATTTGGAGGTCGCGATTGGCGTTTTGAGGAAGGGCGGCACGGGAAGGGAAAAGGAAGACAGTTGAAGCACATCCACTGATGAAGTTGCTCAGGTGGGCCAACCGCTGGGAGAATACATGCATCGCAATGTTCACGTTGTCGTGAGAGACAGCCCAGGGGAATAGGTGAATGAACTGGCGAATTAACTCCATGGCCTCGTTTGAGAGAGCTTTAACAGCCTCGACAGTCCATTTGTGGCTCATGAGCAGCCCGACAGCATGCAATGCATCGAACGCACGGGCGGGCACACCACAGGCCTTGAGATACATTGACCACACCTTGGGGATGCGTGCACGCCGGTTGGAGCGGGTGTACTGTGCCTGAGATATCATATGAAGAACGACCTGCTGGCGATAAATATTGCGCCTAGAAAAATGATACAACTGACCATGTCGGGATTCTTGCGCTTGTTTCTCTTCACTTGCTCTGGGGTGTAAGCAGCTGTCCGAAGCACCCTCCAGATGGTGGGTGCCTTGAGCTGTACCTCTGCCTTTAATGCAGAAAAGTCGACCGCGAGTAGGTTCTCGACTTTGAAGTCCTTGCGTGGGGACAGGAAGAGCGACGCTGACGCCTCCATCTCCTCATCAACAAGTTCCTCCACACAATACAATGCGAATTTGGTCAACACAGAGCGTCCTCCCTCCGGTTTGGCACCAGAAGCACGTGGTGGATGATAGCAGCGCTCCAGTATGCTCGGAAAGCACTCGCTCGCAACCAGCGCCGTGCGTGCATAGCGACAGGTAGCATCCGAGATGCAGTGCTGGTCTCCCCACAGAAGAGCATCCAGGAAGATGACGAGGTCGATCTTGCTCGTCTTGAGAAAGCCGAGGACATCAAGAACTGCTGGGAGTATGTCCTCCTCGGCCAATTGGCCCCACAGGCGGGCAGTATTTGCTCGATGAATTGAACGGCGCTGTGGTCCGTCTGTGGACTTGGCGTTCACACGCGCGTCGCCATCGTCGTCCGATTCCGGGGGGTCAAAATCCTCCTCATCCACAAGCAGGAAATCGAGGTTATCCATGTACGTCGGGCGAGGAAGCGGCAGTGGTAGATCAAGTGGATAATCTCTGGTTACAATCTGACAGCTAATCTATTGACAGATGTGACGACCGCGACCCATCGCATGTTTCACGGTCAAATTGCACCAGATCTTCAGAGGGTGATTTTTGTGTTTGATGTGTGATGGTACGTCCCCGCATCACGTCCCGGCAACGGTCCCCGAACCCTCGGAAGATCTGGAGCCGAGATTAGCACATATCACCGAATTGAAGGTTTTTGCCCAGCATTTCATCCTGGTCTTCCAGCTCTGCAGCCAGCTTGTCAAGTTCCTCCTTCCCCATGTCAATCAGTTTCTCCACGTCTTCAGTCAATTCGATTTTCCGCCTTTGCTCAGCTCATATGGAATTACTCGGAAGCGTCCCACTTTTCCCGGATACATGGCACCATTTAGTTCACAAATGAGGTACGAGCCCCCCTTTGTTTTTCTGACAACTACCATTGGTCCGAGATAGCGGAATTTCGCCTTCTTGTCCAAGCTCTTCTCAATGCGTGTATTCCGAATAAGGACTATATCCCTGGGTTTAAAGTTGAAGTCCATAATTGTATATTTGTATTTCAGCTCGTATCTCCGAACAGCTTCTCGTTTTTCTTTGTCGACTCTTCTTCGCATTTCTTCAACATGCTGCCGATGTTTTGCCAGAGATCTTGCACGCAGACCTATCAATTCCGCTGTAGAAATTATCTTGGCCGGGTATTCAACCAGCCAGGTAGCTTCCACAATGTCAAGAGGCAACAGAGGATGGCATCCGGTGACGGCGTAGTATGGGGAGCACCCTAAACCACATCGTACCGTTATTCGGTCTGCCCAGATTACCTGAGGCAAGAACCAGAACCACTTGTTCGGATTTCCTCTGCACACCTTGACAACCGATTGACAAACATCTCAATGTCCGCTTTCCACAGGTCCATTCGCTTGAGAGTTGTATGGCGAGATGTTGATCCCAGTAATCCCGTACTTTTGTTCTAGCCAAGTGAGAGCAGCCAGGAATTGTGGAGAATTGTCCGTAACGATTTCCGCTGGACATCCCCATCGACAGATTACGTTTTTCAGTAAGAAGTTGCCCACTGCGGCAGCGTTATCCGCTTTTAACGCTTTTGCTTCGAGCCACCGACTAAGAGAATCTCTTGAAGCGATAACCAGTTTATAACCATTCGAGGTTGCACCCATGACCATCACATCCATGTGTACTTTTTTGGAATAGGGTCGGCGTTGTAGTCGGAACAGGCGGTATTTGGAGTAATTTGCTCTGGTGTACTTGGCACATGTGGCACGTTTTCACATACCAAGACACGTCCCTTTCCAATTCTGGCCACCAAAGGCGAACCTCCAAGAGCGATTTAGTTGCGAAAGCCCCACAGTGCCCCAAACTATCATGCGCGGCCTTCATCGCATACATTCGGTGTTGTGGTTGAACCACGAGCTTGTGCATCCCTTGCCGGTCTTTTCTGAATAGTCTTCCATCTTCGCCAAGATAAAACTGTGTTGAATACTTGATGAGCGCCGCGTATGTGCTGTCCGTAAATCCTCCAGGTCTCTTGATCGGATTCTTCAACCATCGTTGCAAAACTCTTATTCGGTCATCCAACATTTGCGCCGTCAACGATCTTCGGTCTTCTGGGTAGGGTTCTCGCTTCTTTGGATCCCACTTGAATGCTTCGTCCGGTAGAAGTTTTTCACCCTCCTTTACTTGCGAAGTTACGTAGTGCAGTATTTCGACATTCTCGACCGAATAAGCTCTTCGGACTATGGCCACCTCTTCTCGAAAGTCTTGATAGTTCGCCACGCAGTCATTATAGAAGGAATCCATGGTTTCCTTATATGTACCTCGCCCTTGACCGGTAAAGACCGTATTCAGATATCCGCCTCTGGTGTCTATCTTGTCTTTAAAATCTTCGAACTTCAATGGTTGCAGAATTGAATAGTCCCATCCTGGATCCACGCCTGGCAAATGCATTTCAGGAGCCTCGTCGTTGTCTGGGTATTCTTCGTCGCCAGGTACTACGTCCCTTCTTGACAGACCATCCGGTGTAAACGTCTTCCCCTTGACATGCCTTATTCGGAAATGGAACATTAGGATTTGTTCGATCCACCAATTAATGGTAGCATTAGGGTCCATGCCAGGATTATCCAGCATTCCCTTAATGTACAACACATCGGTTTCCAGAATAACGTTCCTATGCCCCAATAACCAATATTGCATGTACTTGAGTGCGCACTTTATTCCGTATAGTTCCCGTTTTGCTTGAGAGAATCTTGCTTGTCTTTCATCGAACGGCAGAGACGTGAACCTCGCATAGTAGCGCTTCTTCGGATCTATTGGGTCTACTTGATAACAAGTAAGACCACAACCCTTGTAAGAACTATCCACTTGAAGTACGGTCTCGACAGCAGGATCATCGGACAAAGGCCGAATAGCTGGGCAGTCCACCACAGCTTGCTTGAGCCTGTCCATAGATGCTTGCTGTCTTGCTCCCCACTCAAATTCTTTCCCCGCTCTTAGTAACTCGTTAATCGGTCCAGCAAGGATTGCGAAATCCTCGATGAAATGCCTGATATAAGTGAGAACTCCCAAAAATTGCTTTACTTCGGAGACATTCTTCAGTGGAGGCCATCTCTGAATAACACCAACTCTGTCCATAGACGGTCTTCTGCCTTCAGCCGAGCACGTATGCCCAACCACAACAAATTCTTCAGCACAGATTACGGCTTTCTTCCCCGAGACTGTTAATCCACAGTACTTGAGTCTTTGAAGAACCCTATTCGCATTTTGCATGTGTTCCCAGATGAATCTTCTTATTCCGGGATTTTCCTTGATGGTTTCTTCCTCGCCGTTTTCCATGATATAGCGCGATGCCGGCCCTCTCAGAGGTACATCGTCGATATAAGGTCTGGTGACATGCGGAACTTCTTCCTGTAGAGCGTAGTTGACGTCGTCGTGAAAGATCAGAACCGAATTAGTCCATCCTTGGGGTAACTTGACTAATCGGAGTGCCCCGAACGGTGTTTGGAAAGTAGTGTAATCCCTCGAGGACTCGGTTAGGTCTCTAGCGTCGTACCCCGAATAAAGGTCCAGCACTCCACCGCACGCTCTTCCCGAAAAGTGATCCGCCAGTTCTTCAGTTGAAGAGGCGTTTGAGGATTCGTACACTCCAGCGTCGATCTTCTGTTTTATGACTTTGCAGAATTCGTCCAGTTGTCCTCGCGGAATAGGAATGCTTTTCTCCACCCAGACCGTATGCGCTACTGTGGGTATTTCAATAGGCGGAAAGAAGTCATGTCGAAGTGTTCCCCGTTCATTATCGTTCCAGGCGAATGCTTCCTTCTGATTAACAATCATGTTATGAAGTAACATTCTTTCTTGAGGCCTTAGGAAGTTTCCCGGATGAGCACTATCAATGAAGTCCTTTCTGTCTTGCTCGTAACGCTCCACAGGCATGTATTCGGTCGGATGAGTTGGCAATTCAGGCATCCCTGCTAAAGGGTCTCCCAAGATTTCCCGTTTTATTCAGTATTTCTCTGGTAACTCCCCATAGACTGGTCTGACTTTGAGCGCAACTGGTTTGTATTTCTTCCCCAAAAACGACGCCGTCGAGTCTTGTTCGGTGATCAAACCGTTCTTCTCACGGTCAAATCCTTCTTCCGCGCACTTGAGACAGGCTTGATTGTAGTCCGAACAGTGCTCTCTGTCAATTCCGAATTGCGCTAACGGTGTGATCTTTCCATCTTCATCTTCCACAGCATCTATTACTCGTTCTCCCCAAGCCAACACCGGTAAGACCTTCCCATCCGGTCCCTTCTCCAGTGGTTCTTCCTCCGCGTACATCTTGAGCAGCTTCTTCGCTTCTTCATCTTTTTCCAACTCCTTGCTTTCTGTGCTCGCCATTAGATAGGCCAACTGCAACTCTTCCGAGGTGAAGCTATCCCCATCTTTAGGCGCGTGTACCCTTCTATTCGCAATTCCCCTTCATCATCAAAACCGAACTTCAGTCCAATTTGCTCGCCTCCCCAGTCTCCGACCAGTTCCTGGGCGAGCTGTGAAAATCCGCCTCTCTTTCGTTCTTCATTAATTGTTCCCTCCTTATCTTCTGCGCTTTCTGCTCCTTTACTTCTTCCTGGATCTTCTTGACACTTGAAGTTGCCGAGAACGCACCCCTTGCTTGAGTCGGAATAACACAACATCTTGTACCGTTGGGGTCCTTTATGGTCAGTGTTTGCATTCCATCGCCCTTGTTGTCGATTCTTGACTCAGTCAGAATGTCGAAAGGCCTTCCCAATAATACTTTGTACGCCGGTTGGTCGATAATATGAACTTGAAGATACACTGGTATATCACCGAATAAGAAACTTATGTTCCACGCTAAGCCAGCTGACTTCTTCAGTTGTCCATTCGCACTTTGCATGTAGATCTGAGCGTCAGGATCCCAAGGAATCCCTAACTCTTCTGCTACTGTCAAAGCCATAGACACTATTTGAGAGCCACTGTCTACCACACTTTCCACATGTTGTTGAGCAGCCACCAGCGGATGAACTACCCTCAACGATGCTGAATTGGTTCCCGAATAAACTTGTTTTGGTGCTTCTTTGTTGCCCAGAGAAGACATGTACTGTAGATATGGGTCTATAGCCATGTAACTTCCCAGAATAGTTCCCAAGTCTTCTTCGGTCGAGATATAGAACGAATCCACCATAGGTAGATCATTCAGGTCTATTGCATCTTCTTGTAGTCTCACTTGAATATCGTCCTCCATGAAGGGGAATGCTGATTCTTGATCCAAGACCCCGTTGAGCAGAATTGGCTTAATCGGTTGTCTTATTCGGCCCATCGACTTGCAAAGTTCTTTTGCGTAGCCTGGCGACATAGAAACCAGATCCCCGACTGATATGTCGTTGACCATGGTCTTCTCTGTTCTGTCCATGAGCTTCCGAATAGTGTTTTCATCGTCCAACTTGGTTACCAATCTGTAAGCCCTTTCACCGGTTCTTGGAAGAAGGTCTTTCTTTGGCTTTTCGCGCTTGGGCGACTCCGAATAAGGTTCCTTGCGTTGTTCGTATCTCATCGGTGGGTCTTCTCCATCGGAGTCTTCACCCCTGAAATGGGCACGTCTATCCTTCTTTGGTATCTCGACTTCCACTTCCACTTCTTCTTCACCACCACTATCTGTAGAGTTTACAGTAAGTAAACGTGTCCTCAGTCGCACCCAGTGAGAATGGGAAGACTCTGGTATAAATTCACCTGTAGAGTTTACAGTAAGTAAACGTGTCTACAGGTAGAGTAAGCGTCGAGATAAGATAAACTAAGAGACGGACGTACCCTCAGTCGCACCCAGTGAGAATGGGAAGACTGAGGTTCGTCTAGGGTCGCCCGCTCCTTATATCGGAGCGGATACGATCGAGTAATAAGGAGAGGGAAAATGATAAAATAAATCCAAACCATCTGCACGCCAACTACGCAAGGGACCGTCCCGACGCGTCCCGCACCTCAACACTCCCCCTGGCGTGCAGCGCCCTTCACCTTCCAGTTCAGCCCCATCGCATCCACAATCTTCTCGTGCGCCGCGCGCGGAAGCGCCTTCGTGAGGATGTCGGCAATATTTTCCTTCCCCGGTACGGATGAGACTGCAATGACTCCGTCCTTGACGCGTTCGCGGAGGTAGTGCCAGCGGATATCGAGGTGCTTCGAGAGCCCGTGCTCTTTCGTCGTCTCGGTAAGGCTAATGGAGCCGAGGTTGTCGCCTCGGAGTTGGAACGGAAGCTCCTGCGGTAAGAAGACTTCCGACAACCAGTTCTTCATCCACATAGCTTGTTGGGCTCCGCACGCGAGCGATATGTACTCGGCTTCTGTTGACGAGAGAGCTACGACAGCTTGGCGTTTCAAAGACCAGGATACCGGAGCACCGCCCATGAAGAACACATATCCCGAAGTCGAGCGGCGTGTGTCCACGCAACCCGCCCAATCTGAGTCCATGTATCCGATGGGCTTGATACCATAGCCAGCGGGGGCGTCGTCGTTCGTAGGACGTGCGTAGCGAATGCCGTAGTCCAACGTGCCGCAGATGTAGCGAAGAACTCCGACTAGGATGTCCCAGTGCTTGGGTGAGGGATTGGTCTGGACGTGGCCGAGGGAGCAGCAAGCGTAGGAAAGGTCTGGGCGCGTACCACAGCTCCCCCATATGAGGGCACCAAGGATGGGGCGAAACGGTTTATCGCGCATGAAGGCGACATCTTCCGGGGATAGCGGCGTTTTGACGGCACGGATCTGGTAACCAGGCGGAAGCGGTGTTGACAGCGGAGGCAGATCGGAGAAACCAAAATGATGCAGCATCTTCTCGAAATACTGCCGTTGGCTGAGCGAGATGCTCCCGTCCGCCATCTTGTCCACCGTCAGTCCCAGCAAGAGCGACACGTCCACCTCCTTTAGGTCCCACTTGGCCGCAAACTCCTCGACAACCCGCTTGCTCTCGCTGTCTGAAGACGAAGCACCAAGGACGTCATCCGTGTGAGTGGAGGTGAGCGTGTATGCCGTGTCGGTCTTGCGCGTTCTGATGCACGGGTCCGCCAGGCTTTCTTTGTAGCCGAGGTCGCCATAGCCCTTCGCCAGCAGCTTGTACCAAATATGGCCTGCCTGGACGAGACCGTATAGCGGGCGCAGCAATAAACACACCTTATCCTCCTCCCCCGGCTTGGCGAATCCCCTCGGCTGCTGCATGTACACAGGCTGGTCCATCTCGCCATTGAGATATGCGCCCGAGAAATCCCACTGCCTCACCACAAGACTTTTCACCGCCGCTACCACAAACACCATCCTCACCGACTCCATTCTCGCAACCATCGCCCACTTTTGCCCGAAGTGCCGTCCCGCTTCCATTTCGTCTCCTCGCGCCACATACCGTCCCTTGTACCGCACCGCATCTCCGTCCCCGTCCTGTTTCTCGTCGTAGACCCACATCCCGTCGATGGCTTTTTCTCCTTGAGGCAAGTGCACCAGTTTCCAGACGTTTCGTCGCTCTAGCTGATCGATTTCCGCTTTCATCGCAGGGTACCATTTGTCGCTCTCCCGCATCGCCTCCCGATACAAGCGCGGGATGTTCCCTTTAATCGCGCTTGCAAATGCCCAAGGTGAACTCAGCAAGATCGTGTCAAACGTCTCCCAATCGATATCAACAGCATTGACCGTGGGTCGGGGACCGTCCAAGGCCCAGTCTTCGCCAGCCAGGCGCGCCTGCTCTTCGCGCTGCCCTGCCAACTCTGACTCGAGGATTGCGCGGGTTGGTTTCGGGATTCGAGTCGTTCTGCGAGGTGCAATGGGTTGCACAGGAGGTGCAGGAGGTGCAACAGGTTGCAATGGAGCAGCGGGAGGTGCGGGATCGGGGATAGGGTGGTCATCCGGAGTGGGAACATCTTCCAGCTCGGGTTCGTCGGTTGGCATGTCGTCGTTGCCCGGGTTTATTGCTACTCGCGTCCGGTGAGGAGTGCCCTCCTCGAAAATGACGTTCCGGACTTCAAAAGCACGATGACGCGTATTGTCCCAGATGCGATATCCCTGACGACCCATATACCCAATCATTTGACCCTTCCACCCTTGTTTCCCCAACTTCCCCTCCTTCCCATCGAGATCCTTTACCCAACACACGCTCCCCCATGCCCGAAGGTGCGATATGTTGGGCTTGACAAGGTTCCCATTGCGGTCTTTGTGCTGAAACCACGCGACCCATGGCACCACATCCGGATGACGCGACGACGGGATGAAACCACGAACGTAGCATTGGGCGGCGGCAGCTTCGGCCCAGAAGCGCGCATCCAGCCCGCTCTCGATAAGTTGGGTTCGAACACCTTCGATAATGGTGCGATTTCCGCGCTCGACGTGTCCGTTCGCCGCTGATGACGCTTTAGGGACCTTCTCGACCGCAATGCCCCGTCTCGCGCAGAACGAAAGGAATGCCTTGTTGTCAAACTCCCTCCCAAGATCAAAGCGTACACGTTGGAGCTTCTTCCCCGTCTGCACTTCCGCCTCAATCAACCACATCTCGAACGCCGCAGCAACCGTCTCCTTCCTCTTGTTATTCAGGAAGAGCGGGAATTTCATTGACGTCCCTCCGTCCGACACCAGCATCATATACAATGTGCTGGAGAAACTCGGTGTCCGTGCCTGGCCCCATAGATCCAGGTGGACTCGCTGTAGCGCCTCGGTTTCATGCACTACTTCATCATCAAACGGCATTTTGTCGTGTTTGCCGTAGATGTAGTCCTTGCAAAGCCCTCGCAGGTCGTGCCCTACGATGTTCAGCCCATCCACGAGGTTCTTATTCGCCATGCGCTCGATAACGCGTACGTCTCCGTGTCCCAGCCGTCGGTGCCATGTTTCTAAATCGGTGGGCTGGTTTCGATTTCGTCCCGCAATGGCAGCAACAATGTTGCCCGCTGCATCCAGATCGTCTACCACATCCACACGATACAGCCGGCGCTGATCCCCTGACCGTGCCAATTGACCGCCGATTACCCGTGTTCCGTCCCGGTTAACCACGGAGATCGTCCCATTACCCCATTCTCCCCGGAAGCCTCGCGTATCAAGCGTCGGAAGGGAGATTAGATTCATTGCAAATCCCGGGCAATGCAGGGCTTCGAAGACGATCTTATGCTTTGTCCTGTCAAGCATTCGCACCGTGAACTCCGCCATCCCCTTTCCCGCAACCTTGAAACCGTTATCCGACCGGTTTGCCGTGTTCCCGACCAGGTTCAGCTCCGCATATGTGCGGAACCTCGACTTGTTAACGACGCAGTTGTCCGACGCAGCGCTGTCCAGGAACGTGGATATAGATGCCGAACCGTGTATCTCGGCAGTGTTTATTGAAGGTACGGATACGGGAACACAATTTACGGTACGACTAACAGTTTCCTTCAGAACGGGAGGATCTGGCCCTCCACGTCCGCATCTGGAGAACATGTTATCGTCCGCAGGAGAAGATCGATCGGGGAACACACCATCGGTGGGGTCGATGTACGTCGAAAGCGCGTAGGTGGGCATTGGGGATGTGAAGACTGCGGCAGTCGTAATCGCCGGGGCGGGAGTTGGTGGAGCAGCCGATGGAACTGGCGAGGCCGTCTGGGGTTGCGCACAGTGGGCACACTGTGCAACCGCAGCAGTCGCGTTGCGGCCTCTCGAGCTCCGAGCCTTGAGCGTTGCCTTCCACGTATCCACAAACGCCTGTCAAGGCTCTTTCTCCGCTGGTGCTCTCCACCAACCTGGCGCCTGTCCTTCCTTCCCGCCTCCGAGCGCCCAGCAACCTTCAATTGGGTGGCCGCGAGTACCGCAATTGCTGCAAGTGGTACCATTGCCGCGTCCGGTGCCGATGGTGGTGGTGGTGGTGGCGAGAGCACTTGCAGCCGTCTCCGCTGCGAGTCTCTTCTTCCAGATGATGTCCCACCACTGGCGCAGGTCGGCATAGAGGTCGGCGATGGTCGTGCATTTCTGGAGCGCGATCATTGAGGGCGCGAAGTCCTCCTTCGGGAGAGAGGCGAGGGCGATGGGAATCATGTCGCTGTCGAGGACGACTCCTCCAATGCGATTGACCTCGCCGCGAAGGCGAGTAAGGTTGTCGAGATGAGGGAGAAGATGACGGCTATCTTCGAGCTTGAGCTCGCGGAGGTTCTCCATTGCAAGGGAGATGAGGAGGACGGAGGAGCGATTGTACTTGGAGTAGAGTGTAGCCCACATAGAGTATGCGTCTTCGGCAGCTTTAATACCATGCATCGCAGGATCCTTGACGTTTTGGAAAATGAGGGAAGCGACAAATCCATTGTGAAGACTGAACTCCTCCACCGATGGGTACGCGGAGTTAAAAGCAGTCGCGGCAGGAGCGACCATGGGAGGATGGGGAGCCGGAGGACGATGGATGCTGCTGGTGAGGTAGATCTCGAGCCCGCATCCGCGAACCAGAGAGGTAATGGCCTCTTTCCAGGTTGGGTAATTATCGTCGCCGAGTTTCTTGTCCTCGGCGAGGATGGTGATGTTGGGGAGCGAGGTCAACATAGGGGTATTATCGGTGAGTCTCGAGTACTGGGCTTGCGTTCGCAACTGATTGTAGGACACGGGGGCACGTAGGCAGTCTGACTGCGAATCTGTAGAGTTTACAGTAAGTAAACGTGTCTACAGGTAGAGTAAGCGTCGAGATAAGATAAACTAAGAGACGGACGTACCCTCAGTCGCACCCAGTGAGAATGGGAAGACTGAGGTTCGTCTAGGGTCGCCCGCTCCTTATATCGGAGCGGATACGATCAAGTAATAAGGAGAGGGAAAATGATAAAGTAAATCCAAACCATCTGCACGCCAACTACGCAAGGGACCGTCCCGACGCGTCCCGCACCTCAACACTATCGTCTGTTGCAACCGCTTCCACACTCGCCTGTCTGCTTTTCTTCCTCCAGTTTGTATCTCTATCCGCGGCCGATATTCGGTTCTCCGGAGGCTTGGCCACTTGAGAAGACTTGCTTTCGTTCCTCCCACGAGCCTCCTTCCTCGAACTATCTAGAAATTTGGGTTTGGGCTTTGTCCGGACTTCTTCAGTTGCTCCCTAGTAGCAACCAATTGGTCAAGAACTCCCCCATTTCCCTTATTCTGAGGGCTCTGTACAACATTCAGTAAGCTTAGTAGCTGTCCCATGTCAACAAGTCCAGTGTTTTGTGGAGCTTGTGCTGTCTGAACGAATTGTGGCGTCATTCCTTGTTGTTGACCGTATAACTGTCCGCTATTCTGAGTCGAGTTGTCTTGTTCGGTCATAAAATGCGGTGGTGCATCTCTTCCTTGACTGTGCAAAGACATGTTCAATCCGACTGAATAACCCCCAGTTCGCCCCATTTGACTCATTTGTTGTAGTTGCTTCGCCATGACAGCTTGTTGCACCCTAGCCGACCGTAGTTCGTCTTGAGTGGTGTCATAGAACAGATCCAATTGGTCCGGATTCGCTGCTTCGTTCATGAACGAGTGTTGATACAGATTTGCAGTTGCTGGATTCACAGACTCTCTCTTTCGGTGTCATTCCTCCACCTTTTGGTCCCTTGTTAGGTGTTCGGGATACCATGGAATGAATAAGTTCCCCGGCAGCCTTACTTGCCCATTCTCTATCACGACCTGTCCCCGATCAATCTTGTTGTTCTTCTTCTGACAATCCTTCATCATATGTCCCTTGTCCCCACACCAATGGCAATTAATGTCTTCGATTGCAAAGTGCGGCGGTGGAACCATCCGATAGGGGTTCGGTTCCCTATTGAACTGGTTGCCCTGTTGCTGGCGATAATCGTTGTTTTGACCACTATTCGGAGGAGGCTTTGCCAATCCCTGATTAAGGACTCGAGCTTGTTCGGCCACCGCTTCGATCTTCTTGATTGTGTCTTGCATTTGCTTGTCCCTTACGACGAAGGTGTCTTTCATTGCTGCCATTTCCAATGTGAATCCTTCTAGTTGGTCCGTGAATTCACGCTTTACTGCGAACGGGATCCCAAAAGAGCCCTTATTCGGTGCAATGGGTTCGACAAGAGATTTCTCGTCAAGTCTCCCTCCACTAATCTCGAATAAGGCTTCTCTTCCAGTCCAATTGTCCGCCAGATAAACTGCTACTTTCAGGACCTCTAGGTAGGACATCTTGTCACCCCTTCTCTTAATCGCTTCTCCCACTCCTGCAGCTGCGGGTACTGGAACACCGTCTGGTCGGATTATTTGAGCTACTCTGGGTAAGTTCATTGTGTCTTCAATCTGTTTTGCGAATTGCTGATCGAAGGTCTTCAGAATAGTCCCTACTAAGTTAACGTTTGTAACTTGTGCTGGGGGTTTCAGTAATTTTGCTGCCTCTGCTTCGAAGAATATCTTGAATCGCTTGATCTTTCCTAAATCTGCTCGGGTGCACCCTTGAGCCTCTTCGCAGATTTCGCAAAGTCTGATTAGCGATCCCTTTTCATATTCTTCTAATTCGGGGTATAGCTCTTTTACGGCCTTGATCCATTCCGCACAGGTAGAGGTGTCCGCAAACTCTGCCAGCATTTGCCATCCTTCTCTGATGTTCTTGTCGTCGAGATAAGAGATGTATTTCTCCTTCATCGTCTGTTCTCCATTGATTCCGCCTTGCGCGATAACTCTTGAAACCTCTTCAAGGAACTTATCTAGCTGCTTGTATGTTTTTCCATTGAATTGAGGTCTCCCCGACTCCCAAGTCTCTGGCATCCTAAACCTCGTCGCCCCTTGAGGCCTGTTCTCATTTGCGTTGTCTCCCATTCTTAATCGGTCTTGTGGTTGCTGTTGCGGTGGTGGTTCTTGTAATTCAGGTGTGGGTGTCCTTAGTCTGGACAGTCCCGCTTCGTTCTGAACTGGTTGTTTCTTCTTTACAGGCTTCTTGGGTAGAGCTTTTGGAGCTCGTGAGTTTCCTAACAGTGGAACCGAATTTCTTTCTGCCCGTTGGGAGTTGGCGCCAAGTCTAGCTTTTCCCGAGGAAGACGTGATTGGTTCGCTGGTATGGAAAGTTCGGAGTTCTTCTTCTCCGCGTAGTAGCTGCTGGAAACTTTTCTTTGGTGCAATATTTGAACTCTTGTAGTCCGAATAATGCTTCTTCTTTCTTTTGCGCAAAAGGGGTTTTAAGCCTTTCTAAATCGTTCTCGATTTACCACCCCTCGCGGTGGGCTCCAGTTGATGTGTGTGCTTGGCGAACTAACTACAAAACTAAACCTGTGAAAACCGAATAACACTATATCCAAAACCTCTATACTCTGAATAAGACTTGTAATAGTCAAACTCGTCATAAATCGGTATAAGGGAGTGAAACCGAATAACACAAATCCAATCAAATAGCTAATAGACCCTAGCGAGTTCAGAACCCTGGGTACAGGGCCTTTGGTGGGGGTGCAGGGTAGGTAGTTCGAGAGTTTGTAACGCGCACGTAAGACGTACTATCGACGAGCCTTGATGGGGCGGCCAAATACGATGTCCTAGTTCTTTAATTGGTATTCTTCCAAGTCTTTGTTCTTCTGTCTTCCTTATTCTGTCCTAGTTCCTAAATCCTAAATCACTATTCATTAATTCCTTGTCAAACACTTTGATATCTTGATGTCCGAATAACAGTTGCTCAGTTCACACAATCCAAATCTGATTTAAAGTTGTAGCCTTTGCAGTTTGTAGCTTAGCTAAACCCCAGATCGCGGCCTCAATAGGTGGGCGATTCCGTGTCTACAGTGTACCAAAATCCTACTTATATACCCTTGTCTGTGTCATATCCGAGTAGTAAATATTATGATGGATCGCCCTTTCAAGTCATATTCGTACGCAGATCCCTGATCCGAATTGTGATTGTCGTTATTCGGTATGATGTTTCTTCAGTTGTCCGATTAGCGGCTCTGCCCTTGGTGCCAGTGGATAGCCCTCATTCGTCGCTTTCCGTGCATATGCGATTTGACCCAAACCGTCCAGTAGTTCCGAAGTTATTGCCTTTACTTGTTCTCCGGATAAGGTCACCAGGATCATTTTGTAGTCACTTGGGTCTTGTAATCTCCGGCATCTGATGGCTTGTCCCTCTTGGCTCTGATTCGGGTTTCGTTGGTCCGATAAGGTCCGGCCCGTGCTTCTCCACCATCTTATCGCAAGTCCGAATAGCAAACGGTTATTCCGAGACTGCCAGGTCTTATTCAGTTTTTATCCCTTTGAGTGGTTTGCACCGGATTGGATAGGTCCAGGCTTGTGGGCTCTGCTGGTATGTAGACAGAGAACTTGGAATGCGCCGCGGGTCGTCAACCCCATTGCAGACCTTATTCACTGTTGCAGATATCTCCCAACTAGCTATTCAGGCTCATACTAGTTCTGTGATGTGCGCACCGAATAAGCGCGAAAAGGTTGCCCTTCCACGCCTACTCCAGAGAGCGGCTTATCCGTGGGTGCAGTGGTTTTCGGCGCTGGGGTGGTAGTGGTAGTGCCGAACGTGACCGTGGGAGTGTTGGTTGTAAAACCCGAGCGGTTCCAGTTACTACGGTTCTGGAACCAGGTTCTCCTGGTTGGGGCGGGTTCCTGTATTCCCGCCGCGATTGGCGTTCGGCTGAGTGGTTGCCGGGTTCTGTGGCTTGACAGCGTAGGCTTTATTCTGTCTCTCCGCCTTGCGAACCCCGTCGGTAATGTCCCACTGGCACAGGATACTGTCGTGGTCGATAGCGGCCTCCTTCCACGTGGCGTATGTCTGGGGCAACAGGTAGACTCCGTAGACTGCCTGCGCTATGCGCCTTTCTAACCCTTTCTTCACGATGCAGAGCAAGTTGGGCTCGTCGTACCCAGCGGTTTGGTTCAGGGCATCGAGGATGGTGAAGAATGCCGTCGCGCTTCCGTCGCGCCCTTGGCGCAATGCCTCGATCTTCTGCTGGGCAATGTCTACCTGCGCTCCCCATTTTAAGGCAGCGATAAACACTTCTTCAAAGTCCTTCCAGGTCAAGTATGTGCCGGTGCCGGTGCCATTGCGCATTGCACGGACCACGCTGTCCTTCCAGATCGCCGCAGTGCCCCCCTTGCAATACGAGAGGGTGTAGTTGATTCGGCTGGCCTCGGTGTTGTAGGTCGGGTTGCCTTGCCAGGCCAACCAGCAGTTGGACAAGAACGCGTCCACTTGGTCCGAATCGCCCAAGAAGTCCTTCGGCGGGGAGACCTGCGGGTTCTTGGTGTTTCCAGTGGTCTGTCCCGGCATCGCCGCTTTCGCGGCTAGATCATCTCTGGCTTGCAGGAGGAGGTCGTATCCTTGCTGCATGCAGGCTTCCACCTGTTGAATCCGCGCTGGCATATTCTCGTTGGTCATCGATTGAACCCGCATGGTTGTCTCGTCCAACTGGGTCCCCATGCCGCCAAGGGCATGGTCCAAAATCTGTACACGGCCTCTGGTTGTGTCTTGCTGCGCCTTCAGAGTCGAGTTTTCCTGACGGAGCTCCACCGTCTCTGCGCTCAAGCGGACTATGTGGGTGAAAGGGTATTCGGCCTTTTGAGCGTCGTTCATTGCCTCGAAGTTGGCGACCTCTGTCTCCATCGTTGGTCGGGTGTTGGTGATAGTAGGGAGGTTGTTATTCTGTCAGCACCAGCGGTCTTCCGGGTATCTGAGTGGGTTGTCAAGCGAGAGAACCCGCGAGAGCAGATTGTAACAGGCGACCGACGGGTAAAGCAAGTAGAACGAGTACAAAGACTCTGGGGGAATAGACGATAACAACCTACGGTACAGGAGTGTACCTACGGTATATAAGGCAGTCAGGTAACAGAAAGGGTTCTGATCGTACAGTAAGGGTTATGTCAAGAACGGCATCCCAGCCAGCCCTTCACCACCTGTAGCCTGCCTAGACACCAAGAGGAACCAGTTGGGGTCAACGCCGCATAAGCGGAGGAAGAACCTGACACAGAGGCAAGCCAGACAATCCCTCTAACGAGGTAACCAGATGTCGACTCTCTACTGCAGACTGCGGGGAACCCGCGAGGTCCCAGAGAGTATCCGGACAAGTCAAAGTCGGCAAGCCAAAGAGAATAGGAGACGAGGGCCAAGATGGAGAACACCAAGGACGAGTTGTCCTGAGTCAACGAGATAGCGCAAGCCAAGGACAAGAGACTTCAGTCAACAACCACCAAGGCCTAGCCAGGATGGGGTATCTTGATTGACTAATGTAGAATCTACTGTACAGCAGATTCTACTGGGGTATTTATACTGATTACAAAAGGGGTGTGATCGTAGCACGATCGTAATTAGTCCCTGGTTTCCAACATAAAGGGGAAAGGAGTCTGTCCCTGTCAACAGAGAGGGGACAGGGAGTGTCAACACCTAGGCAGCTAGGAGTAAGGGGTCTTGACAGTCGATTAAGGAGCTACTGCTCCTAGGATCAGGAGTGGAGTTGTATTGAACTCCTCTTGGGTTCTAGCCATGGGAACTCGGGTTCTAGCCATGGGAAACCCGCTGTGATGGCGGGTTCTATGTGACACATGTGACCCTTGACGAAGGGGACTGTGTCTGGAGGTAGGTTTCATGACAGGTTAATACGATCAGGGTTTGAAAGTCAATCGGTTTCCAATGATCGGGTTGTAACGTCTCAGCTCTGAAGGATAGGGAAAGGAAGGGTTGATAGGGACTGTGTCATGACAGATACTATGAAGCAAGTGACCAGGGATAGGCGGAGCCAACGAAATCTGAGTCGGAACGTCGAAATTCTTCAGGAGAAACCCAAGCGAATCAATGTCGGACTACAAGGCAGAAGACCGATTAGCACTAATCGGACATGAAGAAGACTGAATACATACCCCGTGCCAAAGCTCAACAGAGAACCAGTCCCAGTCGCCGTCAATCTCCTGGTTCTTGCGAGGAATCATATTGAGCAGGACATTGACTTTGAGGAAGATGACAGCAAGCCAGTTCGGTGTGCTTGGGTTAGAGAGGTGCTCGGTCAATTGAGAAAGTATACGCTATGGAAAACGTCAAGAAATCCAGAAGGACAGAAGAAAGCAGGCTCACGAAGACAGGAAGGGCCTTGTTCACGACAGTAACAATTTCGGGAATGGGATGCTGGATGGCAAATGCCTTGGCGGAGTGATTGTGACACTCGCAGAAGAGGTTGAGCAGAGCCTGGACGCTCGAGTGGTTGAGGTAGCGCTAGTGAGGATGGGGAGTGAGCTCGACAACGGTGGCAGAGTCAGAGGTGACAGACATAGTGGGGGGAAAGAAAGAAAGAATGAGGGGTGATCCAGAATGAGGTCCTTTTAAAGGGGCTTTGACGTGGCAATGGAGCGGCGGACCACGAACAAATATTTTGCAAAAAAAAAAAAACCCGAGTCAGGAGCTGCAGAGATCTGGACCAAGACTCTGGAAAATCTTCGCCAATTCAAATACGAAGCTTAATCGAACCGTGGGAGAAGACCCTGAACACACAGCAAGTCCGAATAAGAAATGCCCAGAACAATGGTGGAACCGAACTGCTCGCTGCTCTTCTTGAGTTCAAGGTAGACCTTGCGCTCGCTGAGGCCGACGTGGTTGGTCCGCTCGTGTGGAACGTCCTAAGCTCTCCTGACCCTCGTAAAACTCCCTCGAAATCCCTGTCCGAGGCAATGCTGAACCTCCTTGTCCAACGCTGCTTTTGTCGCGCGAAGGGTTTTTAATCCGCCTAAATCGTTCTCGATTTACCACCCCTCGTCGGTGGGCTCCAGATGAAAGGTGTGCTAGGGAACTAGACTACAAAACTAAACTGAGCGAAGCGAACTAACACAACTAAACCTAGACTCTGAATAGCGGGATGCTTTAAAGAGCTCGACCGAATAGTGCTTTCTGCCCCTCTACAATCCAATCCTATGTCTGAGAACACTCCAAGCGAGTTCAACCCTGGGTACAGGGCTGTTTGTGGTGGGTGCAGGGTAGGTAGTTCGAGAGTTTGTTGTATTGCACACAATAGACGTACTATTCGACGAAAACCCGGTGAAGGTCGGCCAAATACGATGTCCTCGGATGTTATAGTCACTGCCCGACTCAATGCCAAGTCCCAAGTATCCTTCAAGTTCTTATTCAGGCTTCCTAACCAATCCCAAGTCCTAATCGGTCCCACTGACAAGTCCAAACTCTTATTTGTACGCTCCGTAAACCCAACCAAAATAAAGTCAAAGCTTTGCTATTGCTCAACCACAACCCCAGAACGCTGCTAAACTCTAGCGGGGCAATTCCGTGAGTCCTGGTGGTACAAACTTCCCTACTTATATACTGTGAGACTACATAATCCTGATAGTGTAAAACGAGCAGTCTTGCTAATACTGTGCTTATGAATACGCTAATCCTGATCACCTGAGGCCTATACCGCCTTAGTCCGTAGGGTACGAGTAGTAAATGCGGTGCAGATATGATAATGGCCATGACCAGCCAGCCATTGAGTCCGATCGTCTATACTGTTTTCGTTGGTCTGTTCCTCCTCTTGGTCCAGGATCGTAGTCACCGTCCGTAGCTTCCTAGCCGTGTTTAGCTCGTCTCCAGGTTCCAAGTCCCTCCCAAGTTATGGCCTATTCTCTGCCAGGGTGCCGGGCCGCTCGATTGGTCCGGGTCGGTGATTAATGATGTAGCCGTGATGTCGGCGTCAGGGATTGTTCCGGTAACTCCTGCAGCCTCGGGCAAAGTCGGTCTCATAGGTCCGGCCGGTGCCAGCGTCACCGTCAATCCAATGTTGTCCTCCAAACTGTTGTCCTAGGCTGCCTAAGCCTATATTCGGTGTCGCTCCCTTTGAGTGTTTTATAGAGTGGATTGCTCTATAACGCGGGCTCTGCTAGTAGTAGTGTTCCCGTTGAACCAGTAGTGCTCCGCAGGTCGTCAACCCCATCGCAACTTCTAGTTCACCGTCGCAGATATCTCCCAACTAGCTATTCGGGACTCATACTAGTTCTATAGACGGGCGCACCGAATAAGCATGAAAAGTGACCTTTCCACACCTGTTCATAAGAGCGGCTTATCACCGGTGCAAAACATTCAAAGGGATAAACACCGAATAAGACCTGGCAGTCTCAGAATAACCGTTTGCTATTCGGACTTGTGATAAGATGGCGGAGAAGCATGGACCGGACCTTATCGGACCAACAAAACCCGAATCAGAGCCAAGAGGGACAAGCCGTCGGATGCCGAAGATTACAAGACCCAAGTGACTACAAAATGATCCTGGTGACCTTATCCGGAGAACAAGTAAAGGCAATAACTTCGGAACTACTGGACGGTTTGGGACGAATCGCATATGCACGGAAAGCTACGAACGAGGGCTATCCACTGGCACCAAGGCCAGAACCGCTAATCGGACAACTGGAGAAACATCATACCAAATAACGACAATCACAATTCAGATCAGGGATCTGCGTACAAATATGACTCAAGGGGCGATCCATCATAATATTTACTACTCGGATATGACACAGACAAGGGTATATAAGTAGGATTTTGGTACACTGTAGCCACGGAATCGCTAACCCTAACTGAACCTAACCGCTAACCGCTAACCCTAACCGCTAACCGCTAACCCTGACCGCTAACCGCTAACCCTAACCGCTAACCGCTAACCCAAACCACTAAAATTGCCCACCTATTGAGGCCGCGATCTGGGGTTTAGCTAAGCTACAAACTGCAAAGGCTACAACTTTGAATCGGATTTGGATTGTGTGAACTGAGCCAACTGTTATTCAGATATCAAAGTGTTTGACAAGGAATTAGTGAATAGTGATTTAGTGATTTAGGAACTAGGACAGAATAAGGAAGACAGAAGAACAAGGACTTGGAAGAATACCGATTAAAGAACCAGGACATCGTATTTGGCCGCCCCCATCAAGGCTTGTTGATAGTACGTCTTACGTGCATGTTACAAACTCTCGAACTACCTACCCTGCACCCCCACCAAAGGCCCTGTACCCAGGCTTCTGAACTCGCTAGTGTCTATTAGCTATCTGATTGGATTTGTGTTATTCGGTTTCACTCCCTTACACCGATTTACAAAGGGTTGGACTATCACAAGTCTTATTCAGAGTATAGAGGTTTTGGGTATAGTGTTATTCGGTTTTCACAGGTTTAGTTTTGTAGTTAGTTCGCCAAGCACACACATCACCGGGCGGAGCGGTGCGTTCAAGTTGTGATGACTCATATGCTTGATCTCAGTTTGAGAATTCATCATCACCGGTGACCCTGCTTGACAACCACAGCGATCCTCCGCCAACTTTATTCCCCAGCAACCCTCTTTGCCCACGGCGAGCGTGGCGTGCTGACACTCCCAGTACAGGGACTCGGAACGGCTCAACAATCAAGTGCACCTTGTATTTATCGGACGGCTTCACCATCCCACACATTTTTCTGCACCTTGTTGTGTGTTCGTCTCTCCTCCATGTACGAGTCCATGCACTAGGTTCTAACAATGCATAGAACTTCCTGCTCATGTGTCTCTTCCTTCTCGCCCCCGATCTCTCGTTACCAAGTCGGATGAGGGTTGGATGGCCAGTTGGATGACAGGAATGACGCGTAGTCATTGCTTGTGCTCTGTACCTTGATATTTGAGCTGTTTTACATTGAGCATCCGTGGGTTATTCACAGCATCTGTGAGCACTCGTGCATCTGCGGGTTTGGCATCCGCGGATAAATACCGTACGGATGACAGATAGCACGAGTACAGGTCCCGGTTTTGGCGCTTGAAATACCTGCGGGTAGAGTACAGGTTTAAACCTGTGACACTCATGCGGAGCTTTAATGCATTTTATGTCATAGGTCATGTCCATTCCTGGTCGCCCAATACACAAGCTCACTACTTTCTGTTTGTGAACCTTATTTAATGCTCTAAAAAAATATAAAAAATATAAAATCAACACTCAGATCAAACCGGTGTTCGGTATTTAACGGATCAGATAATGCGAGCCCTTTTTGCTTCTCCCACTCGTCGACACGCGATGGCTCTCACCAACTTGAAGCATTGCCATATTCTTCACCCTGAGCATTGATGTCAGCACCTTTCTCAAGCAGAAGCCCCACAAGCTCCGTGTGGCCACCCTTGGATGCTGCCTGCAAGGCATTGCCATGGTATCCACCCTGAGCATTGACATCAGCATCTTTCTCAAGCAGAAGCCCCACCAGCTCAGTGTGGCCACCCTTGGAGGCCGCCTGCAAGGCATTGCCGTATTCTCCACCCTGAGCATTGACATCGGCACCGTTCTCAAGCAGAAGCCCCACAAGCTCAGTGTGGCCACCCTTGGAGGCCGCCTGCAAGGCATTGCCGTATTCTCCACCCTGAGCATTGACATCGGCACCTTTCTCAAGCAGAAGCCCCACAAGCTCAGTGTGGCCACCCTTGGAGGCCGCCTGCAAGGCATTGCCGTATTTTCCACCCTGAGCATTGATGTCAGCACCTTTCTCAAGCAGAAGCCCTACAAGCTCCGTGTGGCCACCCTTGGAGGCCGCCTGCAAGGCATTGCCGTACAGTCCACCCTGAGCATTGACGTCGGCACCTTGCTCAAGCAGTAGCTGCACAAGCTGCATGTGGCCACTGTTGGATGCCGCCTGCAAGGCATTGCCATACAGTCCACCCTGAGCATTGACGTCAGCACCTTTCTCAAGAAGAAGCCCCACAAGCTCCGTGTGGCCACCCTTGGATGCTGCCTGCAAGGCAGGGCCATAATATCCACCCTGAGCATTGACATCAGCACCTTTCTCAAGCAGAAGCCCCACAAGCTCAGTGTGGCCACCCTTGGAGGCCGCCTGCAAGGCATTGCCATACAGTCCACCCTGAGCATTGACGTGGGCACCTTTCTCAAGCAGTAGCTGCACAAGCTGTGTGTGGCCACTGTTGGAGGCCGCCTGCAAGGCATTGCCATACAGTCCACCCTGAGCATTGACATCAGCACCTTTCTCAAGCAGAAACCCAACAAGCTCAGTGTGGCCACCCTTGGAGGCCGCCTGCAAGGCATTGCCGTATTCTCCACCCTGAGCATTGACATCGGCACCGTTCTCAAGCAGAAGCCCCACAAGCTTCGTGTGGCCACTGTCAGATGCTGCCTGCAAGGCATTGCCATAATATCCACCCTGAGCATTGACGTCGGCATCTTTCTCGAGCAGAAGCCCCACAAGCTCAGTGTGGCCACCCTTGGAGGCCGCCTGCAAGGCATTGCCGTACTCCCCACCCTGAGCATTGACATGAGCACCATTCTCAAGCAGAAGCCCCACAAGCTCAGTGTGGCCACCCTTGGAGGCTGCCTGCAAGGCATTGCCGTACAGTCCACCCTGAGCATTGATGACGGCACCTTTCTCAAGCAGAAGTTGCACTCCCTCAGTATATCCCAAGTAAGAACAGAAATATAGGGGCCACAATGCTTGCCGTGACCAATCTATCCAAGAGGAATAACCATCAACTTGGTGCAGATGATTCAAGGCAATGTATTGGCTGCTCCCAGGCTTCAATAGTTGCATTGCTGAGGCAGACAGGATGGCTTGGTCATGGCAGTGCAACAGATGGTTGCACCAATACTTGGCTGCATAGACAGCCAGTGGATAGTCCGGGAGTGTTTTCTTGTTGAGAGGATTCTCACTGAAGTGTAGAAGGTAGCCTATGCACGTTTGTGCAATCATGGTATGTGAGAGATCCTCTGTGACCTCCTGGTTGAATGTACTTGACAGTCGTCCTGACACAATATAATCCTTCACTGATGCATGAGCCAACCTTACAAAGGATGGTTCAGTCTCATCACGAGTATATATGACCAGTCCCTCCAACCATTCAAGAACCCCCGTTGCACTACCACGTAGATTGGGGTCATATTTGTATGTGTCCGGGTTGGAGAAATCAGATGCCAGAGCATCATTCAGCTCATCTAGAGTAACTGGTTGGCCAGCAAAGGCAAGCCATACGAGAAGTCTCTCAACATAGGCAAGGTCCTCCACACTGACTTGTTGCAGGAAACGATTATAAATCCCATAAAGGTCACCTGGAAGATTGGTGAGTGTCCTGTCTAGTCTGCTTGGCAATTTGCAGCGGGAAAGTTCAACAAGAAGACAAGCTGCCAGGCGAAACCTAGAAGGAGAGTTAGAATGAACATAATATTCAAGGAGAAGGAAGACACTTGCATTCCGTTACTCCTATGTACAACTTTCTCTGCAATATATTCTGCACGATGTGCCCACTGTTTCAAAGTGTGCTTGGTCCGGAGTACATTGTCAACAAAGAGGCTGATGTCCTTCTGTGTTGTATCAATCTCAAGGGCAATACATTCTATGCCCTTAAAGTGCCTTGTGAATATATCTCGGGATTGACTGGTGAAGAGTAGGTGCAATGGACTTTTGGCACAGACTCGGAGCCAAGAGATAAGCTTGACCAGGAGTTGATGCTCAGCATCTTCACACTCATCCAGTGCATCAAGGACAACATAAGTACGGCCAAGCTCTGAGAGTAGCATTTCAAGAGTGTTTTGGAGATCTTGATAGGTTGGTAGTACCTGGCCCATCGACTTGCTGTACAGATTATTGAGAGCCTTATAGGGATGTGGATGGAGGGATTGAGCAGAGAGCTGCAAAAGGATGCACCGAAGTGCAACTTCCACAGATTGCCTTTTCTTGTCTCCGACATCAAAGTAAAAATATGCAACAGCAGGAGTGTTTGGTTTGGGAATTAGATGGTTATCCCTGAAGAGTTTGTCAATTATTGTAGAGCTATAATTCAAAGAATTATCAAGCCCAAATCCCAGTAGTGATAGTAGACATTACCTGAGTACACTCTTCCCACTACCAGCTGCCATCAAATTAGAGTCTTCACTGCTGGTGCTAGGAGAATCTTACATTGTCCCTGAATCCATAAAGATCCTGGATTGTCTTGCCAGTGGATGAACTGGTCACCATCCAAGAGCCAACACCCAGTGCCTTCATGATGCAACTTTAGGGTTGCATTTTGCTTCTCTCTCATGTCAGGAGGTAATTGCAGCCATTTCTGAAGCTTGTCTTCAAGGCTAAAGTCATATCGGCTTTAAGTAAATATGCTAATGAGCTGCAACTGACACTGCATCATAAACCTTGTCTAATGTTGCTGTGGTCTCGTTGTGCATAATGGCAAGGTCCAACAAGCGGTTGGTCTATATATAAGGTGGGTGCCACGTAGTGCTTGTGTATATGGTACCTGCCTTGAACCTGTCCACAAATGAAGTGAGCTCTTGACTGAGCGCACTCAATTCACTTTCTAGATCATTGTGGGCCCAGATTCGGAAAACTCGCTTGTCGTCATCAAGGACAGTGATAATCGCATAAATCTTCTGGACCAGTCTGTAGGTTATTCAATAAGGCAGCAAAACAACACAAGGAATAAGGTTGCCCAGTGTATGTCTCAACATCTGCCTTGAGACGCCCAATGAGGTCAACATGATTCATCTCCTCAAGACACAAGATGGTGCCGCAGAGATCCGTTGTGACATCAGTTATACGAGTAAGCAGTATGTCCCTTTTCTTGCGTATGTCCTTTGTTTCCTACAATTATAATATTTAATTAATGGGTGGAAAACCGAAAACTATTCAATGTACCTTGTATGCTTGCAGAATCTCGGACAGAAGTGAAGCAACGGGCACAGTAAGGTGAACCTTCTGAGCAACATTTGCAACCTTCTCAACAAGGTGGAGCGCAGAGGTGAGCTTGCTGATTACTGAGTCCTTTGATCTTGTGGCACCAATGGATAGATTATTTGCTGATGGGATTTTCCTACCCTCTTGTCTCATCTGTTGATCAATGGCTAGAGCTGTGAAGTTGGAGTGATGTTGAATATGTGATTTCTCAAGACAACATACCATCTTGTCTCAGTTTTGCCCGGGCTAGCGACATATGAATTTATAAGCAGAAGGGATGAGTCGTATGGATAACATACAGGGCTGGTGGATGTCTCCAACATCAAGCTCCCCATTGAGCACATGGTCCACATTGTGCTTTAACACAGCCTGCTGAAAGGCCAGGACAAGCTCAATATTTCCTCGATGTGCCTCAAGATGGTCAAGCAGTTTTCCGGCCTTGTCGAAATCATTGTTGTCGTAAAGGAGATGCCCACGGACAGAATGACTCAGAAGACCATACATGTCTTGGATTATGTCGCTGATGCTTTCAGCTAGGGCTAGTTGGATCTCGGATCGTGAGTATGACTGGTCAAAAGTGTCCCCAAACCAGCTGTGAGGCATCAATAGCCATACGTGCAAGTTTGATAGGAAGTGCACCTTTCCGTCGAGTCCATGTGTTGCAAACCCAGTTGCGAGGCTTGTGACATGGTGGTGCGAAGGAGACGAGCGAGGGAAGATCGCACAGCTGTCCGCCTCGTGTGCTCAATGAGGCGTCAATTTAGCACTGCCTTCCTCCCGAGATGATTACCTTCGAGTTCCGATATCCTCCGTGCATTCTTGATGTAGCTGACGACTGCCCGTGGGGTGGCATGGAGTCGGAACACCTCGGATGATACACTGAATAATTCCCTTGTATCATCCAAGCAGTGCACTGGCAACTTCAATCTTGCTTCTGACTTTCAAGTTCATTCTGACCATAACAACAGCCCTGTCGTTTGGAAGGTTCTTGAAACAGTCCGTGCTCTCTGAACGATCTTCTGGAAGACTTGCATCTGTTACATGTATACAGCGGGTCGAGGGGATGGTGGTGCTGGCCATGTCCCCGCCGGAGGGATGGACAGGGCCCAAGGCGGAGGGAAATCTCGTGCTGGGGTTCATTTCGGATTCGGACGGGGGTACTAAAGGGGAAGGGGAAGAAGGCCTCATTCGTGCTGTGAACGAGACTGTTCTCTGGCGCAAAACACAGGACAAGCCGACGATTATGGAGGGCGTGGTTGGCGCGTGGCTGCACGTACTTATGGTTTCGTGGATGGTCGTCCGCGGTGTCGAGGCGGTCACCGTGCGGGCAAAGTGAACGAGTGCGATAGCAAAGATCTGGCATAAATCATAGTCTACTTGAAGCTTCCGAACTCCCAATTATAACAATCCTATTTCACGAAAAAATCAGTTCCTCCCTCTCCGTCGCGAGAAAAAAAGAAAACTCACCACACAATCATCCTGCACATCCACCTCGGGCACCTCCCTCCCGCCCCTGCGTACACCATCCAGCCCGACCTCCCCCATCTCCCAGTCCTCATTCAACACATTATCGATGATGAACTGGATCGTATGCTGCCGCGAGTCGACGCTCCACTTGCGTTTGGTGACCGTGTCGTATAGGATGCGTTGCCCGAGATGGCATTTCGTCTCGAGCGCATAGCCGCCGAGGGCGCAGGTGGAGGTGACTCCGGTGCAGGTGCCCATGGGGATTGGCTGTCGTGTTTGCAGTGAGTGTTGAGGAGAGAAGGAGGGAGAAGGAGGGACGGGACGTACGTCGCCGGTATGGTACACGTGGGTGATATGGTGGGTGGATGGCTGTGGGATGCGAACGCGTCAGCTGGTTCGAGTGAACAAACGTAAAGACGTACGGGAGAGGGCAGGTGCAAGCGTGTTGCGGCAAGTTTCTCACCCGGTGTCTCGAATGCTACGACAGGCACACCAAACGTGGCCCCGAGAAGCGCTGCGAGGGAGCCTCCGAGACTGTGGCCTGCACCCAACGTAGGTTTGGATATCTTTCGGATAGCTAGTCGATATCACGCACCTGTGAGCCAGATATTGGCGTTGGGATATATGTACGCGACGTCGTTGTATAAACTCTACCACAAAATGATCAGTTTGCGTACGAGCAAAAACAGAAGAAAAACGCACGATTCCGACATGATAAAACAAGCTCTCCTCGATCAGCGCTTCCTCGATACAATTCTCATCGCACTTGTCCCCTCCCGCATAACACCCACAGACGGTAGACCACGTCGGGCCCACGCGCGCACAGCAGCACGAGAAGAGTAGGTTGTCGTTCAGCTTGTCCTTCTTCTTCGTGGGGCCTTCTCCGCCGGCGATCCACGGTGCGGACGTTCCTTTGACGGAGATGACGATGGTGCTGTTGTCGTCACTCGCGAAGACGTGGCCGCGGAAACCGTCGGCGTCGGGTTCCCAGCCAAAAGGTACGCTCTATTGTATAGTAGGTCAAAGGATAAGGATTTCATTTGAGAAGTGGACGCACTGTATTCCACCCATCCAAAGGGTACCACGACTTGTGTCCCGGGTCGCCGTAGTAGGAATTGGACGTCATCTGGGCGAGCTGGAGCAGGGTCCCGCGCTTGGAGACATCTGGCCCTTGGACGCTCGTGCTCTCCCACTCCCAGGGGAGCACTGCGCTCTGTCCGTGCCACTGTCGCTCTAATCGCCGCGCGTCGGAGTATGCCGCAAAGGAGGGTGGTCGATGCGTCTGGAGCTCCGTGGTCGGTATGGAGAACGTCGTGGCTGTAGATTCCGCAGAAAAGGCGGAGGAGGAAGGAGAGATATCCATGAAGAGGCTCCGCGACCCGTTGGCCAGTGCGTGTGCGTGCCGCAGGGTGAATCGGAGACTGGGAGATGGGGACGGGGTGGCATTGTGAACGGTGGATCCGAGCAGCGCGTTGAGCACGACCCATAGGGCGTTTGGGAACATGGAGGTCGTCGAGAAAGAAGGGAGCGGAAAGCGCGTGGACTGCGTAATCCGCCAAATCGGGTAAGGTCACATCATGATGAGGCTGTGCGGTGTTACGGCTTGGTTAGGTAACCCAATTTCCTCTGTTTATTGGCTTTTTTCACGTTTATCGAGTAATCTTACAATGTAAACCGGAGTTTCAACCATCCACACCGCGCTGACGCGTTAAATGTACTCGTGGAGGGTAGCAATGTTTACCACGGGATCGCGTCGTGGAGCCGGCCGCTAAAAAATGATGGACCCTAGTCTGTGTGACTCTCTTCATCTTCTTCCTTGACCTTCTTCCGGCTGCGCTCGTCGTCATCGACTGTGAGCTCGCTGCTCAATGTGTTGATGCCCGTCCCCGCCTTCCTGCTGCTTCTCTGCAGCTGTCTACGACCAGCCCCGGACGACGACCACGATGCTTCTGACGCTGTATGTCGTCGGAGCTTCTCCAGCGGCGTCAGAGCTGATTTGTTGTTGTAGGTTATCCCCAACGAACGCTCACGTCTCATAGAATCCACACCATCGTGCGTTACTGCGGCCTCTTCACCTCCTCTGCTCACGGCCGTCTGCATCGACAAGCCCCTCGGCCGTCGCCGCTGTCGACCATCAGAAGCTCAATGATAGATTCGGGACAATCGTCCGAGCCAAGGAAGGGTGCGTCGCTCTTCAATCTATCACTCGTCCCACGCAAACGCAAACGCAATCTAACGCCACCGTCG
This sequence comes from Mycena amicta, assembly GCA_029282125.1. Classification (NCBI taxonomy): domain Eukaryota; kingdom Fungi; phylum Basidiomycota; class Agaricomycetes; order Agaricales; family Mycenaceae; genus Mycena; species Mycena amicta. The sequence continues at coordinate 93,817 of JARIHP010000031.1, read as the reverse complement.
TTTCCCAGACGAATGGTCAGCGTCAGCTCCCGGGCGCCGTTTGTCCTTCACGATGAGGAGGTGCTCGACGACGATGGGATTGACCAGGCAACACCGACACCAACCGGTGTTACACTCAACCGCCGTCCGCCGGTGCTGACCATGACACCCGCACGTGCACGGTCCCAGGGCAGCCTCTTCCAGTTCTCGGATACACAGAGTATCACTCTCAGCCGTGCTTCCTCCCGCTCCTCGTCCCGCGCCCGTCCGCCTCCATCCACTTCCACTTCGAATAATTCGCAATCTTCGCAATCTGGGGCACGCGCTGGGCCAACTGCTAGCGAGTGGTTCGGAGACAGCGAGTCGGGGTCGGGGTCTATCGAAGAAGAGGTGCGTTTGCAACTCAATGTTGTTTCTTACGATTTACGATTCCATCCAACTAAGCCCTCACCCTCGCCTTCCCCCTCTCCGGAACCTGGCCCACCCAACTCGACGCCCGTTCCTCCCCGTGCACCCATCGCAGCCCTCGCGTCTCATCATGTCGTTGTACCCGCACCTGCGCCTCCTCCTCCTGTGCTCCCTCCGGACGACACAACACCCAAAGCCACCGCCGATTCCACCAGCGGCTTACCTTCTACCGGAATCACATTCGACTGGGACGATTAATATTAATGGCTCTTTAAAAAGCGATTTACCGTTTCGCACTATTTATTACCGACCTACCTACCCCCACGCTCCCTAACGATAACGAAGAAGAAAAAACCAGAACCACAGCTTTGTATGTACTATGTACGACTCGGACTTTGGGGTTTCATGTGTTATTTTCTTTTGGTTTGTTTGGACTATTACTTATCACTGGACTTGGAATACAAACCCACTCTCTTTTAACAAACACCCATCAACACTTCCTCCGTCCAACTTACGAGCCTCGGCACCGTGTCGTCTGCCCCGCCGTATCCCTTGACGCGCACACCGTGCAAGTACCCCGTGCGCGAATCCCCTTCGTCCCACTTGTCCTTGGGCTGATAGTCCGGCGGAAAGACATGCGCGCCGACGACATCCCCGTGCATGCTTCTGAAAAACACCCCGCCGCGCTCAGTGTCTGAGGCCAGGAGCGCGTGCAGCATGTATTGTGCGCAGTCGTCCTGTTTTATTTAAGTTGGTAGACGTCGGTGAAGAAAGGGAGGATATGTACAAACCTGCGGGATCACCTGGAATATGCGCCTGAGGGTACTCACAACGAAGGCGAGCGGCGAGAGGAGCCAGCCCAGATCGAGGTACCGTCCGCCTTCGGTCCATACTTGCCCGGGCATGATGTGCGTGAAGGCGATGGATGGGCTGGCAGAGGCAAAGTGCTAACGATAGTGAGATGAGCAAGCGAGCGACTATAAGCAGGAGCAGCTAATAACGCACGGCGACAAGGCCATCGTTGTAGGTAACGCCGCGAATCATGCCTTTCATCGCAGCGATATTCTGGGTGGCGTCAACTATAGTGGTACTAGAAATGAGATGAGACGCACAATCGTAGCACCCTTCAAGAACCTCCACGAGCGTTTACGCGCCTCGTGAAGCATGAGGTCGTCTTTGGCTATACGAAACCCGAACCCGCCGCCGAGAACAGACATAACATGCGCGTGCTGCCCGAGGGCCTCGGCGCTTTGCAGCAGCGGGAGCAGCTCTTTTGTATAGAGGTACCGCGAGAAGTAGCTGTGCATGGTTCAGTGTCATTTCGAGAAGGAATGCAAGAAAACGGAGACGCACCGAACCGCCAAATGGTCGTCAATTCCCTCCTCCGTCACGTCGGTCTCCGTCAGCGAGTTCCCTCTCGGCCCAGCAGCGCTCATAACCAGGAAATTGACGTGGGTAAGACGCCCCTTCAACTCCTTGCATACGGCCAACACGCTCTTCATGCTCTCCGCGTCGCATGGAACAAACTCGTGCTTCCATCCATCGGTGCCGGTGGGTTTAGGAAACCCGTCGAGAATGCGCTGCGCAGCGACCTTGTTGCGGCCAATGAGGATGATATGTGCGCGTCCCTCGAGCTGTTTCGCAAGTGCCTCTGCCATGGCTTGTCCGACGCCGGATGTCCCGCCAGCGAAGATGGCGACGGGAACGTAGGACGGGCGGAAGGTGGCTACGGAGGCTTCGGCATCGGCGAGTGAGGGCATCTTGAGAGAGATGTCTGGTTCCTGGGCCTTAAGAACGCGTCGCTGAATCGTCGCCGTGCCTCGTCATCCGGCAAAAGCAAGAATTGATGATGGATTGATGGATGAGGTAACATCGCATCCCAGCCGACTTCAAGTTGTCCGTACAGCAAGTAGAATAATCCTCGACGGCCAGGCCGTCCTGTCGATCCGTCCAGCCGAGAACTGGAATAGATCACCTTTGGCGCAGTTCTGCGAGCTGGTTACGACTCGCAGAGTCCAGACCAACTGGTCCATCCAAGCCATCTTTGTTTCCCGGAATGCCTACTTTATCCTTTCGCTAACCTTTGGATATAGGTACTACATATTCACAGCACTCTCGTTTGCAGGAGCTTCTCGAACAAGTCCACGAATCGCTCCGCGCGATCCCCGGACTTTGTCAATTACATATTACAATCTCCGATACCCAGAGCCTCCGGCGCAGCGGTTTTGACCGTGAATTCGACTTCGTGCGCAAGTGGGAGGCCCATGCGCCAAACCTCGTCTTCTGTACCCTGCCAACCGGGACAGTCTGGTATCGCCCACTGCCCCAACTGTGGATTCCACATCCTTCGAAGACCCTGTTCACAGTTATGGGCTGGTATGGGCCGTTATTGATCCGCAGAGGATTGGGAGCAGCGTACACAACGGCGTTCCAAACAGCATTGGGTGAGATAGACGCAATAATGGAGTGTTTGCGCTCTGCCGACTTCCCTGCCGTATTTGGAGAAAACTTTCCGCGCTTGCCCAGGGACGACGTCATTGACGATGACTCGCAAGCCTCTAACGACGACGATTCAACAGACACATCCGGCGAGGAGGATTCAGACGCATCCGCAGACTCCGACGATGAGAACTCGGAATGAGACTAGATTATTCCTTCAATTCGTACATAACAAGTTACTTTTCAGCGCAAACTGTGGTAGCCCGCAATCGACTGCCAGTGCCGTACCTTCTGGTTCAATCGTCGACGGCTCCGGGTCAAAACTCCATCCATGCTCCCAGGTTACTTCGCTAGTGACTTTAAATTTCTGTCGGCAGCAACGACTCGCTGGCACTGGTATCTAAAGGCTAGCTCAAGGGATCGCAGCGACGGGCACAAGGCTGACATCGCCTCGCGCGAAGCCATGATCCGGCGGTTCACTTAATTGACAGCTGTTCGCCGTGCAGTGTTGATGCGCTGTAATAATTCGCAAATCGCACAGCCAGAGAGCGTTAATCTTTGCATCACCGGAAGCGCATGCTGCGATGGAGTCTGCTGGTGGCGCTGTTGCCGGAGCAACGCTTTGAGGGTGTCTTGGCAACCTGAAATTCGCAGTCGCGGAGAAAACAAAACGATAAGCATTTGGCACAACGATAAGTAATAGCTAGCGGAACACGCCCCTGCTTAGCCATCGGGATGTCCGTAGGGCGAAAAGGCGACATAATGTTAGAATGTGTGCGCACACCATTTCGCCACATAATAGTGCCCGTCATCTGTGCGCGAAGTTTCGACGTCGGACCTTGTACTCGTCTGCCGTCCTAAAATGGAACAGGAACTCTGGGGATTGGCCGTGTGATCGAGACGTCCGCGCACAGTGTGTGTAATATAAGCCTGTCCGAGATCGCCTGAATCACATCGGTAATGCTTCCATCTGCCATTTGGGCTCGCGAGAAGGACTGGTTGTTGAATGTGTCTGCAAACCATCTGAGCCATCGCTGAGTTTACTGACAGTGTTGCTCGAGCCACGCACCGCATTATGGCAATTGGTCCGAGATTTCGAGAGCAATGGAAGCAATACGAGGGAGGGGACAATCGTGCGCTGGTCAGAGACGAGGGCAACGAGGCGGCATCTTTGGACAGCTGTAAAGCGGCACTTGGATATGCAAAAAAACATCAACAATAAACCTGAATGAGATCCTTCGGCAGCTCTACTTTCTCCCATTCCCTCGCAAACCTCATCTCCGGCAGTTCACCCAGAAAAACCGGTCGCTCAACCTCGAGTTTCTTCCAAATCCTCCTCCCCGCGTCCCGAACAAACGCCGAATTCGCGCGCATTGGCATGACGAGAATACGCTGGTGCGTCCCCAGAAAGAACCGCACAACATGCAGTGCCATCCGCCCATGGCTCCTTTGCGCACGCGCCGTCCAGTCGTCCCATGTCGGGACAGCGGCCCGAATACTGTCGTGCATCTTTTTTGCGTGGGCCGGGCCGATCGAGCGCAGCTTGGGTCCGTATTCCTGCAGTTGCTTGTTTTCCAGAACCCACTCGGAGAAGTCGATCGTAAAGACGAGGTTGACGCGGCGACTGGGCCCGCTGATGATCGTCGTGGTCGAGTAAGCGTCATGGAAGGGACCTTTCGAGTGCATGGCGAGGACAGCGCGGATGTCATGCAGCTCGCGAGGACGAATTATTTGGAGCATCGCTGAAGGCCATGAGAATGAGGCCTGTATTTTCCGGTAAAAGGGGAATACGCACATCGCCGAGTTGCACGATATAGAGCGCATGTATCGCGGTGCTTTCCTTCATTCCAGTCCGTCTTCTGGCATTCACTGTTGCAGTAGAGTCGGGCTTCACAGCCGGAACAGCGTCGGAATCGTGTCTTTACGTCGATGCGTCCGCACTGACCAAGATTAGAAATTGTATGCTGCGGAAATAAGATGTACGCACAGCCAGGTTATCGCAAGCGCCACGGCGCGGCTCAGGATCCGATGAAGAGTCGAACGCATGTGAATGAGTTGTCGCCATCTCCACCAGAACATCCCAGTGTTGAATGAATTCAGACGCTCGAAAAGCAGGGGTTGACGCGAATTCATGTGCCGCTGCTAGAGCTTCCAGAAGATTCCGATTCAAGGACGAGAACATTGTGCAGGGCTGAAGCACCTGGGTGATGAGTTCTTGGATGTCAGAGGACAACAAGGCGGACAACTTCCTCTGGCAGCAAGCAGCCAGGGAGCGCAAGAAGCCATGCTGCAGCGCGGTGGACAGGTGAACCCTGCTCGTGAGGGTGTAGTGGTAGATGATCCCACTGAGCCCGTAAGTGGCCATTTCCACCCCTATCGACTCCATCCCCGGCTCTTCGAGGAGGTCGTTGCTAGCGGCAATTCTCGCCAGCTGCCGGAGTCCATTTGTCAGAGTGTTGACGCTCAAACGACGCTCTAGAATGACCATAAAGGACACTGCAGAGGACTCGGATGAGCAGAGCGAGGAAACAGCGTCGGCAACTGCTTCCATCGCTGAGCGCATACAACCGAGGATCTTGAGATAGTTTTCACGGTCCGCGGATGACGCAGGGCCGTTGAGCTTTTGTACCAAGCACTGGACATGGGTGGCCATAATAGCGGCGACGGCATCGAGCGTTCCTCCCGATCCAGAGATGACGTCGTCGAGCCCCGCGCGCCCGAGTTTTGGCTCGCCCGTGGGAAGCTGAACACCGAGACTGGTGAGGTCAGAGAGGCGCAGTGCATCGCCGTTTGGGCCAAGCGCCAGTCTCCAGGCCCGGAATACAAGATGCATGATGCCAGGGACCTTGTGCAGCGTGTCCAGTTCTTCGAGGAAGATATAGGCCGAGATGTTTAGGAAAGACATAAGGAGGGTTTTCTCACTGTGCTCGTGGCATGCCCAAGGCAAGAGATCGTAGTGAGCCTGGAGGAACTGAATCCAGGGATAGAGACGGCTCCAAATATCGCGATATTGCTCTTTCTCGGGATTTCCCAGGGTGCCTTGGTGGACTCCCAGCAGAGCGAGCATCACCGCTTGGAGTAGAATAGTACAGCCTGAGAATGGCGATGATAAGTCGTCGAGTTCAGCGGCAGAAGGGATGCGAGATGGGTCCAAGATTATCCAGTAGAGTGGCAGCATAGAGCTTTGATATCCGCTTGCAACTTCTTTCAGGATAGCAAACTCTGAGAAGCGCAGGCCCGGTTTCGGTTTACCAAAGTCGACCTGTGCGAGCAACTTGGCGCGTTTCTGCGGTGAGTTAGTCCCGAGTGAAAGAAAAGGTGGAGATGAAGCATACTCGAAGGTGGAGGGGAAGGTTTTCAAGCCTTTTGAGATCAAAAGCTGGGTGCATGATGTCGGGAGACAAGAAAAGACGATGTAAGTCACGTCACGCCTCTACGCGGGCCGGCCGGAGCGGGAGCAAAGCGATAGTTCAAAGTTCAACATATAAAACCATTCAGGTTTTCGACCTATAAGTACACTCCTTTACTCATGAAATCGTAACATCGAAAAAGACCGGACGGTGGTCACTCGACAACAACCCGTCATCTGTGCGCGAAGTTTTGACCTTGTACTCGTCTGCCGTCCTGAAAACGAGCAGGAGCTTCAGTTCCCTCCTCCGCCGAAGAAGAAGAAAAAAGAAACTCACCACTGTCTCTTCCCATCGAGCTCCGACCCAAAGATATAATCAATGCGCATCCACTGGCTCGTATCCCCCGGCTGCACGAATCCGGTGTAGGTTGCAAAGTTGCGTCGTACCGCCCGGCGCGGGGCCACGCCCATCAAGTCGTACATGATGAACTGCTTGCTCTTGAACGCGGATACACTGTACTTTTGCACAAAGTCGTTCGGGAGACTGCTATCGGGCAGCGGCGGGGCGATGGACTCGGAGGTCATGATGTTGTACGATTTTTACTCCGAACAAGCGCCGAGATGCCCGAGTTGAAGATCTTTCAACAGTCAAGCTAAATTAAAACTCTTGGTTCGATCTGGGGAGCAGAAGTGAACAAGTGCCTTTCTCTTAAGCCGAGTTAAATGCCAGCCAACACCTCCTCCGTCCAGCTTATCACCCTTACCACCCTGTCGTCTGCGCCTCCGTATCCCTGTATGCGAACACCGTGGAGGTACCCCCGTCCGCGAATCCCCCTCGTCCCATTTGTCCTTCGGCTGATAGTCCGGTGGAAAGACGTGGCCGCCGACGACATCGCCATGCCTCCCAGTGACGAACACCCCGCCGCGCTCGGTGTCCGAGGAGAGCAGCGCATGGAGCATGTATTGTGCGCATTCGTCCTATTTCGTGGTTGATATAAAACTCAACAGAAGGACCAGGGAAGAATGCGTACCTGCGGGATCACCTGGAATATTCGCCGGAGGGTATTCAGAGCGAACGCGAGCGGCGAAAGGAGCCATCCCATATCGACATATTGCGCGCCTTCGGTCCATACTTGGCCTGGCACGATGTGCGTGAAGGCGATGGAGGGGTTGGCGGAGGCAAAGTGCTGCATAAATGAGGATGATGGAGTGAGCGGCGAATACAAGTACGCACAGCTACGAGAGCATCGTTGTATGTTACTCCGCGAAGACCGCCTTTCGCCGCAGCGATATTCTGTTCGTGCAGCAACATCAGCAAACGGCACGCGAAGAGGTGAGCCCGCAGATACCCACAATGGTAGCGCCTTTCAAGCAGCTCCACGAGCGTTTTCGCTGCTCGTGAAGCATGAGGTCGTCCTTGGCAATACGGAACCCCAACCCGCCGCCGAGAACAGACATAACATGCGCGTGCTGCCCCAGGGCCTCGGCGCTTTGCAGGAGCGGGAGCAGCTCTTTTGTGTAGAGGTACCGCGAGAAGTAACTGTGGGTAGTTTAGCGTCATTTCGAGAAGGAAGACAAGACGCACCGAACCGCCAAATGGTTGTCAATCCCCTCCTCCGTCACGTCGCTCTCAGTCAACGAGTTCCCTCTCGGCCCAGCAGCGCTCATGACCAGGAAATTGATATGGGTAAGACGGCCCTTCAACTCCTTGCACACCGCCAACACGCTCTTCATGCTCTCCGCATCGCATGGAACAAACTCGTGCTTCCATCCCTCGGTGCCGGTTGGTTTAGGAAACCCGTCGAGAATGCGCTGCGCAGCGACCTTGTTGCGGCCAATGAGGATGATATGTGCGCGTCCCTCGACTTGTTTCGCAAGTGCCTCCGCCATGGCTTGTCCGACGCCAGAGGTCCCGCCAGCGAAGATAGCGACGGGAACGTAGGACGGGCGGAAGGAGGCTACAGAGACTTTGGCGTCGGCGAGTGAGGGCATCTTGAGAGACGCGAGGAGATGTCTGGTTCCTGGGCATTAAGAACGCGTCGCTATCGTCGCCGTGCGTCGTCATCCGGCAAAAGCAAGAATTGATGATGGATTGATGGCTGAAGGGCAACATCACATCCAACTCGTTCCATCTTTGTTTCTCTTCATCCCTTCACTAACCTCCGCATAAGTGTAAGTACGAGTCATCTGAGCATATTATACCCGCGATTCTGCCCAAAAATTATTCGCTGCATCCCGATTTCAGCTTTCCAGATACATCAATAGAGAACTTCCGCGTACCATCCACCTCCCCGCGCTGCTTGCGAGCTACAAAATCTTCTGCCACCGTCCAGTAGTTCGGCTGATCCAATACGCCGTCATACCACCGACGCGTATGCTCGCCCAACTTCACCACAAACCGCGGGTCGCGCAAACACTCGGGGATCTCACCGATTGCCGCCTGGAGCGCAGCTAAAATGCCCTCGGAGGTGGAGGCAAGATAGCAGACAAGTACAACCACGACGTTCAGATGATGACAGTTCTTCAGAACGATCTCCAGCCGCTCGCCGATAACATCCAGTCGCTCGACAAGGCTTATTGCAAGATGTGTGAGGCAAGGTAGGGAGGGAAGGACGCCAACGATGACAAGTCCGCTGGGAGTTTGCAGGCCTTCGAAGATCTCCAGGTGAGTGAGGGCACGAAATATGGAGTGGGCTATCCTATCCCCGTGCCACAACTTGAATCCGTCGATGAATGCGGTCATCGAACCCGTAAGCCGTTGAACGGGCATGGCAGAGAGTATTGGGAGCAGTTCGGGTGCATACGTGTCCCAGTGGCCAGCCAGGCTGGTGACACCTGTGCACCGGCTCAAGGTTCTGTGGGCAGCATCGTTGTTCCTGCCGTTGTGAAGAACAACACATCGAACAGCTTGAGCGAGGAATGCCGGCGGCTTGGATGATGCGGCGGCGAGCTGCGCGACATCAAGTGGGTTATCGCTAATGTGTAATATTCGATATAGCACCGGTTCAACCCTACCATCCGTGCGTGATCAGAAGCCACAATACAATTCCAAAGGGAAAATCTTGTTCACCAGATTAGAACGCGGTGAGCAACCCTCCGGAGCGGCGGAATCGTCGAGGGATAGAGCAGCGCGGTGGTTAGGAAGATTTCCCGCTCCATTTCGAGAGGAAAGCGAGGTTCATCGTCAGAGCTCATGGTGGCAGGAGGCAAAAGGTGTGACGCGTGCTGTGCACTTTTCTCACTCTGATCATTGGCACACTTTCGGCCTGTTTATTGCCAATTCTTCAAACCCGGGCTTTCTACTAGTACACCGGCGAACTGGGTACCGGAACGCGTGTTTGAAATGACGATGGCGGATCTTTGACGGATTCTATGGGCGTCAAAATTTCAAGAATAACATTTCATATGTCCTAGTGTACACGGCCAAACGGGAATCTGGCATAAAGCGCCGACCTCAGGATTTAGTATTTTCTTAGTGATGATTGTATAAAAATCGTAGGAGATCCTCACAAAATTTCTGCTGCTCCTAGAAGTAAGACATTTTCAAAAGCTCTCTTAAGAATTTTTCCATGTCAAGATTTCTTCTCAAATTTGTGTATCACTCGACGAATTTCCTGCCTTGCGCTGAGTGAGAGAGTCGAGACATGTGACTGCCGTCAACCATCTTTGCAAGTCTCCACCATCTCGCCGTCTTCACTCTCCGCCACCCGTCCGTCACTCGCACCTTGCCCTCCCATTCCGGCGCTTCTCTGGTGGCCCGCCGCAATCCCTCAACGACTGAACCACTGGTGGCCCGGCCCTCTCTTGCCAGTCCCTGTGCAATGGCCCTGGATGACGGTTGTTCTTCTCGAGCTCTTCAATCCTACCTTCGTGCACTCCTCAAGACTGTCCCAAATTCCTCAATCTTGTACAAATAGACTCGTTACTCAAGCGTTCCTGTTCATCGTCGCTTTCTGACTTATCCGCAACAACACCATCGGAACCGTCTGTTTCCACGACGACACCATCCCGCTGATTGCTCTGGTTCTCCCCACGGCACCAGCCCTCAGCGTGCAAGACCCCGTTGCCGACATACAGCCGCAGGTTGGGAGCTCGGACCACTGGTATGTTACCACTTGTCAACATCTCCGTGGCTCATACTGTCCCAGGTTTCTCTTCGACCGCGCCTCCGCGTGGAGCCCTGCAAGCTATTTCCCGCGCCAACATCAACGGAGCCTGTGGCGGTATGTGTGTGTCGTCCTAGTCGGACCCTGCTGATTGACGTCCCAGTTATATCTGCTGCCCCAATGGGCCATGGCAATACAGGAACCGCGATGAACACAGCCGGAGGTTCTATCATGACTTGGGCAGGCTGCCTGTACCCGTTCCATACCGTTTCGTCCTCTATCTACATGTCTATGGTCACAATTATACATCTTTTTGCTCCTACCGCATTGGGAATCGAGGAGGAGTGGCTGGGTTGGGAAGCGCACATGACTCGACAATCTTAAAAACATATTAGAGTGCTCCTAGCACACGTCTACTCGATGGGCCATCAAGTCATTCTTAAAAGGTCGGATTTTATAAAAATCCTATAACCCTCTTAAAAGCATTCTTCTGCTCATAGATTTACTGAAATCCTAACGCAGCTGGGCGGCCGTGTACCTGAGAATATTTTTCTGACTTATAGTGCAGTCCTCAGGTCATGGTCGCCCGAAACTTTCACCTACCATATAGGGAAGGTACCTAGAAGCGGAACAAGTGAGATTTTCTCAATCGGACCAGCAGAACTCCTCAATTTGGATATACCTCAACCAATGCCCTATATATCGCACATCGTCTCTCAAAATTTGAACCACATGCATGCAGTATTCACCGCGGAGTGGGCCAAACATTCTGATCAGTAGTCTGATGTGCCAAATTTGAGCATCAGCACTAAATGAATTCTTATGAGCCGTTGAATGCTGCTTGTACTGTGCAATTTGGAGGATTGATAGCTCTGGTAGAGACATAATGTAGGTAAAAATCTCAGCCCAAACGGCCGTCTGTGAGCCGCTGTTCCGCTTCCCAGTACGTTCCGGTACCCAGTTCGCCGGTGTACTGTGACGCATGCGAAGAGCTCTAGAACATCCTTCTTGCCATCGCAACACTGCCGATTTGAACCGCCCTGTTCAATGTTCACGGCAAGCCAAAAGAAAAGGTTGACACTGGCACGGCAAGTCAAAAGAAAAAGGGTGACTGGCAAGGCGGTCCTGGATACGATCTAACCCAGCAAACGAAACTTGGCTCTGACGCCGACGCATTAACCTTTGCCCATCCGCAGTCGGACTGGAACGCCAGTAGAAGAAATTAGGGGCAAAAGGCAAACACCCGCTATCCGTGCACAACGACCCTGCCATCCCTCACCCTCAATACCTGCGCCGTTCCCTCAATCACACCGCCGCTCTTTGCGTCAATTCCCGTGGCGACGCCCAACCTAAAAGCATCCACCACCTCCAGCGCGTTTACTCCCTTGACCCTCGTTCGCCTCCGCCATGCAAGCGCCGACACAACCCACACTGCAAACATCCCGAACCCAATATTCAGTATAATCGCCACGGTCCCAAGACCATGGACGTTCCCGAACCGCCAATGCAGCTGCACCGTGCGATTGTTGCTTCCACATACGGCGACACTGGCAGGAAGGGCAATGGGGCTGTAGAAGAAATTACCGGCAAAATAGTTTGAGTAACCGGTGAAGCAGGCTTTCGCTCCGTCGGCGAGGAGTGTAGAGAGCATCGTCGCGGTGCTGGGGAGGGTGCCACTCGCGTGGTTGCTGGTGGATGGGAAGTAGTAGATTGTCGTGAGATTGGCGTCGGGGCGGGGGGTGATCGTGCCTCCCAAGAGGATGGCTTGTGCGATGCCGCGCATTGTCGAGGCCACTGCGTGTCCGATGGGAGCAGGGTAAGTGCTCGCGTTTTCTGCCCGTGTTTCGAAGGGAAGCGCAGATGCGGTGAAGTTGATCATCTGGACGTGGACTAGACGCGGGATGGTGGTCCAGGTGCAGCCGGTGGTCGAGTTGGTGCTGTTGATAGTGAGTAGAGCACCGCTGCCTGTGACTTGGATGACAGAGAAAAGCGCCGCAGGGGAGTTGGTGGCGAGAGAGAATGTTTCATTGAGCGGCGAGCTGGTCACGATCTCCATCGTTGAGTTGGATTTGAGCGCGGTAGTGAAGCTACCAGTGCCGTTTGTAACATTCAACGTCGGCAGCGGAATACCAGCAGCAGACCACAGCGACTCGAGGGAGGGGGATGACTTTGAGTCGCCGCACTGGGCGGTGAACTCGACACCGGGAACTTCCTGTAGCCCGTTCCACAGTCCACCGAGTGCACCATACGCAAATGTATCCTTAGTGAACACCCGGCCAACAACAGACGTCGAGGTGTTGCCTGCAACCTGCTCTGTAGACGATGAATGTTGTTCCTTCAGCGGTTTTCGGGTCGCGCACCGTAAAAAGTTCCCAGTTGCACCCCCATCGACACCGACGCTTGATCGAGTTGCGTGAGCGCGTCGGACGAGACTTCTGGGAGGTCGAAATTCAGGGCCGGGGTGTCCACCCCGCATGGCATGCGGTCGTTGAATAAGACGTGGTCGAAGAAGGGTTCTAAAAAAGTCGGTCAACAAAGATTGTGATTATAGAATTAGGGACTGCGCACCGGGCTGTAAGATAGCCACCAACGACGCCGAATGGCCCGCCATGCTCCCATATACGACCAACCATACAATCCACGGGAACGGATGTCTCCGCCAGGCAAACGGCGGCCATATACTCCCCTCCGCGAATCCCTGCATCCATTTCCACCTCCGCAGCGTGAATCCCTCGTAGAGCATAGCCGCTGCATACTCGCGCACGGCGTTCTGGATCGTGTACTGCAGCTGCGCCGTTGCAAGGGTCGAGACGCCGGTAATCACGACGTTGGTGATCCCGTCGTGCTGGGTGCCGTATTGCGAGAGGTTCCAGGAGATGGGGACGACACCGCTAGCGAATATGGCGAGTGCAATGCCCCAGAGGACGGCAAGGATGCCGTTTACCAGCAGGAAGAGGAGAGGCCGGTCGAAGCCCGTTTTCAGGCGTGGATTCAGAAGGGAGGAGCCCCGAGTCGGGGTTTGTGCTGAGCTTGAGGTGCGCTCTATGAGAGGTACGGAATCGATGTCGTGTTCATCGTAGATGTCGACGTCCTTGGACTGGGGAGAGGGCATGAAAGGTAACACCATGTCCTCGCTGGTTTTTGACGCGACGGGCGAAACAGATGATTGTATCAGCTCAGACCCGTTTGGAAGATCTGCTCCCACGCGGTGTTGCTCCGCGGATGCGAAGATCCCGTTGGATGTCGCACCACGAAAAATCTTCAAATGGCTCCAACAAATACCACGTGTGGCGCGAGTCACTGGCGACACGTTGTCGGAAATGGTTCATTCCCCAAATCGAATATGCAAAACATCAACATCAACAATAAACCTGAATGAGATCCTTCGGCAGCTCTACTTTCGCCCATTCCCTCGCAAACCTCATCGCCGGCAGTTCACCCAGAAAAACCGGTCGCTCGACCTCGAGTTTCTTCCAAATCATCCTCCCCGCATCCCGAACGAAAGCCGAATTTGCGCGCATTGGCATGACGAGAATACGCTGGTGCGTCCCCAGAAAGAACCGCACAACATGCAGTGCCATCCGCCCATTGCTCTTTTCCGCACGTGCTGTCCAATCGTCCCAGGTCGGGACAGCTGCGCGAATGCCGTCGTGCATCTCTTTTGCGTCGACCGGGCGGATTGAGCGGAGCTTGGGTCCGTGTTCCGGGAGTTGATTGTTCTTCAAAACCCACTCCGAGAAGTCGATCGTAAAGACGAGGCCGACGCGGCGACTGGGCCCGCTGATAATCGTGGTAGTCGAGTAAGCGACACGGAAGGGACCTTTCGAGTGCATGGCGAGAACAGTGCGGATGTCGTGTAGCTCGCGTGGCCGAAATGTTTCAAGCAGCGCTAAAGGCCATGAGAATCCTGGATTTCTGGCAAAACGAACACGCACATCGCCGAGTGGCAAGATATAGAGCGCACGTATCGCGGTGTTTCCCTTCATTCCAGTCCGTCTTCTGGCATGCCCTGTTGCAATAGGGTCGGGCTTCACAGCCGGAACAACGTCGGAATCGTGCTTTGAGGTCGATGCGTCCGCACTGACCAGATGAGAATTGTATCCTGAGGAAATGAGATATACGCACAGCCAGGTTATCGCAAGCGCTACGACGTGGCTCGGGATTCGATGAAGAGTCGAAAGCATGTGAATGAGTTGTCGCCATCTCCAGCAGAACGTCCCAGTGTTGAATGAATTCAGATGCCCGAAAAGTTGGGGTCGAGGTGAACTCGTGGGCCGTTGCTAAAGCCTCCAGAAGATTCCGATTCACGGAGGAGAACAAGGTGCAGGGTTGAAGCACCTGGGTGATGAGGTGTTCCATGTTGGACGACATCAAGGCGGACAACTTCCTCTGGCAACAAGCAGCCAGGGAGCGCAAGAAGCCACGCTGCAGCGCGGCAGACAGATGGGCTCTGTTCGTGAGGGCGTAGTGGTAGAGGATCCCACTGAGCGCGTAGGCACCCATTTCCACCCCCATCGATATCATGCCCGGCTCATCGGGGAGGTCGTTGCTAGCGGTAATTCTCGCCAAATGCCGGAATCCACTTGTCAGAGTGCTGACGCTCAAACGACGCCCTAGAATAACCATGAAGGGCACTGCAGAGGACTCGGATGAGGACAGCGAGGAGACAGCGTTGGCAACGGCTTCCATCGCTGGACGCATACAACCGAGGATCCTCAGATAATCCTCTCGGTCCGCGGAAGACGCTGGGCAGCTGAGCTTTTGCACCAAACAATGGACGTGGGTGGCCATAATAGCGGCGACGGCATCGAGCGTTCCTCCCGATCCAGAGATGACGTCGTCGAGCTCCGCGCGGCCGAGTTTTGACTTAGGAAGCTGGATACCGAGACTGCTGAGGTCAGCGATGCGCAGTCCGTCGCCGTTCGGGCGAAGCGCCAGTCTCCAGGCCCGGAATACAAGATGCATGATGCCAGGGACCTTGTGCAGCGTGTCCAGTTCTTCAAGGAAGACATAGGCGGAGATGTTCAGGAAAGACATGAGGAGGGTTCCCTCGCTGTGCTCGTGGCATGCTCGAGGCAAAAGATCGTAGTGAGCCTGGAGGAACTGAATCCATGGATGAAGCCGGCGCCAAATATCGCGATATTGCTCTCGCTCGGGATTTCCTCGCGAGCCTTGGTAGACTCCCAGCAGAGCGAGTATCACCGCTTGGAGTAGAATAGTACAGCCGGAGGATGGTGATGGGTCGTCGAGTTCAGCGACGGAAGGGATGCGAGATGGGTCCAAGATTATCCAGTAGACCGGCAGCATGAAGTTTTGATATCCGCTTGCGACTTCTGCAAGGATAGCAAACTCTGAGAAGCGCAGGCCCGGGTTTGGTTTACCAAAATCGACCTTTGCGAGCAACTTGGCGCGTTTCTGTGGTGGATTAGTCCTGAATGAAAGAAGAGGTGGAGATACCGCGTACTCGGAGGTGGGAAGGAAGGTTTTCAAGCGCTTTGAGATCAAAAGCCGGGTGCATGATGGCGGGAGACAAGAGGGAGATAGAGAAAAAGATGGACGTCACATCACGTCGTAATATCACATTCCCTCTTGCCTCACGAGCACCAATTCGGGTTGGCAACTTGGAGCCGAAAGTGAAGTCTCATGAGCGGACGGCGAGTTCTTTTTAGCAGGGATGGAAAGGAGAAGCGGATACCATGAATACTGTTGTTCACCGAATCAGGTCCATAACGCTTCAAGTTGGTTTGGATGCTCGAGGGCCGTCCGATCGCGAAGACTATATAACCGATACGGTGTATGAACAACAGCATGGATATGTGTACAAACAGACTCGGCGTACAGGTTAGAGCGCAACTAGACGGGTAAGTAGAGTCACAGGACAACACAAACAAGGCGCATAGGATATCGAGAGATGAAGGCATACTAGGTATCAAAAGGAAGCGAATCACAGAGGGCCAAGGCCGCTAGACGATCCCTCGCCAAAGTCGCTGCGCCCCTGCGCAGGGTTGCCCGTCGGTTTGTCGACGGCGAGCTGCTTGACGACATCCGACTGGAGATGCATGGGAACGAAGATCGTCTTGGCTTGTGCAGTTTTCGCCATGGCTTGTACTGTTTGTCTTCGTCAGCACTCGCCTCAGCACAGAAAGAAGCGAAGAAACTCACAAGCTTCCAGCTGACGAATCTGCATGGCTGCCGGACTGGCCAAGATATCCGCCGCCTGCCTCATCAACTTGGCCGCATCGACCTCCGCCCTCGCAGCGATAACCTTGCTCTCTCCAATACGCTTCTGTTGGGCGGCACTGCTGAGACTGTGCGCAATCTCGTCCGAGAAGACAATATCCTTGATGAGGATACCCTCGATGTGCACGCCCCATTTCTCGGCGACGTCCGCTACGATCTCTGCGATTTCGAATGCGATGGCTTCGCGCTCGGTGACGACTGATTGGACAACGCGAGCGCCGACGACCTGGCGGAGCGTGGTTTGGGCGCGCTCGACGAGCGCTTTGTGCAGGTCAGAGATGCCGAAGGCAGATCTGTACGGATTATTGATCTGGTAGTAAACAACAGAGTCGCTGTAAAGGCTTAGTTGTTGGTGCAACAACAGGCGGCGGGGTGTGCGTACATCTCGACGTTGACATTGTCACGCGTGCTGAGGGTGGGCAGGTAAGACGGGGAGTTAATGCGGACAGACAGGGAAGAGTGCGCACATAACGCTCTGCCGGCCAATGCGTATAATCTGGATCTTGACGTCGACGACCTGGAGGGACTCGGTGCAGATGTTGAGCTGGACGAGCCCCGGGTCCACAGACTTGTAAAACTGTCCGAAGCGCGAGACGAGACCGACAGAGCCTATGTGGGACTGTGATTGAGAATCGAAAGGATATCTCAAGAACGAGGACGACACACCTTGCTGGACCTCGCGGAAAGGGTTGGGAACGCAGATACAACAGGGGACCATCCCACAGACACCAAAGAATGTCCCAAAGCATTGCAAAAGGGAGCCATAGAGGCCATGGGTGACACCCTCGACACCGATATCTTGCGCGTACGAGGGCTACGGACAGTTCAGACGATCCGGCAGGATAATGACGATGAGAATGCATACCTGCATCTCCTCCCGCTTCAGCGGCTGCACCTTGATCAACCCAGACGAGATGTCTGGCTTGCGTACGGCGGTTCGTGTCTCCTCTACATCTTATCAGCATTGTTTCCCTTCCAACAGGACAAGGACGCACCATGGCCAGTGCCAATATCATTCCCGCCGTTACCACTCGCATAATCCGGCGCCTTCCCTCGGGATGTCGATGAGGCGGCACGAGAGGGCACACGGTCCTTGAGCTCGAAACCACTGGCCATTGCGGGGTGTCGGTGGAGTGGGCTGGGAGCCTGAGACTGGTGGGGCTTTATGTGGGAGCAGAGAGAGTCCGCAGTCTGCCAGGTCTCACGCGACGACAATGCGGGGAAGCGAAGCTGTAGCGTCACTGTCACTGTGCTGTCTGTCTGTCATGCGGGTGATATCGGATCTATGCTCCGAACCGTGTTTCGACTCGAGTTAAGCGACAGAAAATGGCCGATAGTTGCACTCACTTTCGGTTGGAATGTCCTCGTCGTTCGATAATTTCCCGTTTTAAAAAACAGATTGCAGAAAATATTGAGAAAATAGAACGGACGCCTCCGACGACGGATCAATCTCCAAAATGGTTGCCGGGCTTCCAAAAATACCTTCTAGTCTTACAGCTTTCACGCTCCTCCAATCGTGCCGGTCCATACACCCAGCTGCGGAACTGTGCAACGCCACCGAAATCTACCCGTCTTACGGCGAACCTCGAGTAAATCTTACCGGCGACGGGAAGGAATTGACGAGCCGGTGCTGCGCAGAGGGACAAGTCGGGTGCAAGTGAGGGGTTTCTGCCGCATAGGAAAGATGGGAGATCGCCTCAAACTCGTGGTCGCGGGCAAGACCATATGGCGACGCGGACATGGCGCAGTTTATATTGATATTCAGGTCGAGATGATACGATGGAAGTGCTTCTTCGGGCAACTCGGGAAGCAGCATTAAACGCAGTTCTTGTCTGCGGTTGAAAGGAGCGCCACGGACAGTACAGTACCGCAGTGCTGAGGGCAAGTTCAAGTTCACGTACACGATGCGGCTGCCGTGTTCAATGCGCATTGAGCGCCGGCTGATCATGATTCATGATCAGCTGACCGAGAGTTTTGACTGTTTCTTGTCACGCCGGCGGGGCGTCCTTGGCCACTCAACAGACAGCCACCTTCCTCCAGAAGAATCGAGGACACTATTTAGCAGTGTGGGTGAACGATACTACGAATAGCAAACGGAATGCTGATTGCTGAATTTACGAGACTGTACATACAACAAGGCGATTTCGAGCCACAATCGACGGAAACCTATGGTTATACAAGCGATATAAGTACAATGGCCAGCGATAATAATTTCTCATCAAATCATGGATACCGAGCTCACAGAAAGGGAAATTAGACATCTCCCGAATCAACGTGCTTTGCGAACATATGCATCGCGCCGTCGGCATCAACCTTCAAGTTGGCGTTCGCGAAGCTCTTGTCTTTCGAGGAACCTTTGCGGACGGACAACGGGTAAGTCACCGTCCTATCTCTGTTAACTTGGTTCCCAAAAGACTGTTTGTGCGGCGATACGCGAACGGAAACGACTTCGCTTGGGGTCGGGAAGGAGCAGTTGGTGTCGGCGTTGAGGGTGCTACGAAGGCTGCGCCGTGCGTTGAGGCTGAGTTGAAGAATGAGCGCGGGGAGGAAAAAGAAATAAGAAGGACAGGCGTACGTTGCGAGGAGTGCATTGGTGTATAGCCGTCCGAGAGAAAAGTGCATTGCCTGCGGTCGAGTCAAGTTAGCAGTTGAGAGTGAAGAACGAGGGTCGTACGATGTAAATGAAGGACTGTGGTGCAACGAGGGTACTAATTGACGTTGAGCCAATCAAGCATGGGCCAACTTGAACACGTACGGTGATCAAACAGCCAATCGCAAGAACGCTCGTAGCGAGTCCTGTGGCCACTGTGAACTGCATGACTCGTGCAATGACGAAGCGCATGCTGCCGGATAAGTAAGAACCGTAGAGATGTAGACAAAGATTTTGTACCGATGGAATGGTGTGCTCGCCAGGCCCCGTTGGAGGTAGTAGACCAATACTAGGGCGATAAATACGTCCACTGTCGATGTGATCAACTTCATGGCGAGAGCCTCAGGACAAAAAGGACTAACCGGCTCCCGCAATCGCAAATAAAGTGATGATCTCGGTCACCAATGAGCCGAAGAAGGAGGTGACTGGATGTGCGAGGGTTTGTACAGCAATGGCAACCTCCAGTCCGAAAGTTGCGAGTGAACCAAGGCTAAGAAGGGCCGTCAGCAGCATATTGTTTTTGCTGAAGACCCATATTCTGCAGCGTGAAAGATTTCCATAAGCGATTTCAGGCGGCGGAGGCTAAAAACTTGCCGATTGATGAAGAACGCTTGACACAGGATTGCTGAGGCGCCGACGAATATTAGGTGCATGTCCAGTGGGCGAGTAGAAATAAGGAGTGCGGCAGGGACTCCCCAATTTGTGACGAGGTAGTGGTAAGTGGAATGGCAAATGAGAACGAGATGCGCTGCATCGAGCGCCCTTGTCAGTCGAGTCAGATTTAGGATGGGAGCGAGAGGAGTGGCCTACCAGACCGATGCTACCTGCGGATAGATAGGTCAGAAATGGCACCATTCGCAGTGCGTGGGACGTACTAGAAGCTTAATCCGGACTCCGTCGTCAGGGAAATTTTCGAAGTAGATGTAGGTTTGAAGCGTGAGGATTCCCTGAAGGCTATGAGAGGGTCGTTAACCATCCAAGTGGCAGACTTTGATGAATCCTCACAAGTTAGCAAAGAAAACTTGCATGAAAATCAGCTTGGATTTGATGAGGATGACAAGCTCCGCACCTCCGATGAGCATCGCCCCGTAGGTCTCGTCCATGGCGGCGGGCATCGCTGAATGAACTAGGAGAGAGGGAAGAATGTGAGTGGGCAGCCAAATTTCGACTCTCCAGGGCTTTTGTACCCTCATTCCTCTGTACGTGAAGGGGTACTCGGAGAACCAAAATTGAACATGTCACTTGGCAACTCACGCCACCGCCGCCAACTGTCCTCGTAGAAGTTGGTTGTAAGAGTTGTTTTCAAAATAGATACTCGACGACTGCAGAGGGTTTGCATTAGTATGGTGGTCGGAGTCGTATTCGTGATGTTTCTTGGTTTATCAACGCACCATTGGGATCGAAATCCGAGCCTGAAGTCTTCGAAACAAGCTGGGGACCAGCAGGAGAAAGAGCGCCAAGCTGCCATAACCTGATCAGCGCCATCTCAAGTGTGCAGAAAGAGTCCGCGATACTCATCGGTTGTACACTGCAGGTGGCTCTTAGCAACAAGCACATAGATAAGGCTTAAATTTATGGGGGTGGAAACATAGTCTGACTTGGGTCCAGTGCAACGACGGAGCCCTGTAGACTGGCTAGTGCCACTGGCAGGGCATATTAATACTGGGTCTAGTCCTGTCTGGAAAAGATACATTTACCGGAGGTTGAAACTTGAGATGCCAGTGAGCTTCAAGTTGCCAGGTCGGCGCCAGTGTCCGAGATTCTGAGTCATTCCGTCTTCGCTTCTGACTCAGTGACTGCCAGAGGCTCCAGACTCACCCAGCGATTTCAGCTCGCTGCTATTTGAAGCGTCTTGGCATGTTGCCAGGATCCAGGTGAG
The DNA here is from genome assembly GCA_029282125.1 of Mycena amicta. Lineage (NCBI taxonomy): Eukaryota > Fungi > Basidiomycota > Agaricomycetes > Agaricales > Mycenaceae > Mycena > Mycena amicta. The sequence goes on along the minus strand of JARIHP010000031.1, from coordinate 72,767 downwards.
ACACTGATGGGGGAAAAGGAGCGGGTAACGCGTTAAGACAGGGTCGGTCACAGTGACTGGTCTTTTGACAGCACACCATCACTCCTATGCCCGTCTCATTCCCCGTCGCAACCCACCGCGCCAAAGCGTACCCATTTCCTCATGGCAGGGCTGGCTATACCGCAGAGGAGACCCTCGCTGCCTCCTGCAAGGACCAATACACGAGAGCTGGCGAAATCCTACAGTTCTCACTCTCTGGCGATATCGATGGATCGTACGTAGCCCTTTCTGGCAGTGAACTCATGTGTTTATGATTGTCAGTGGCCGTAACTTCAAAGCGAAGCTCCCCGATGTCGTCCCCAACCAAAATGGCTTTGTCGCGACTTTGCTGGATGCATACACCCAAGACCGCGCCTTGGTGATTCGCCCCGACGACGTATGGATTGCCATCCTCTCCCAGTTCAACTTCTTCGTCACTGCGCGCGCGGAACTCCTGCGCGCAAACTTCGTCGCTCATGAGGGCAAGGAAGACCTCACAATCGTTGACGATGATATACGGGGATCGCGATACACGGTGGACTTTGGGTACCTCGCGCGGCAGATGGCAGGCCTCATCGAGAAGAACGTTGTCGATCCTGGACTGCGTGCGTGGGCCATCCCTAGTTTCACCACGACTACCCCCAACGACATAACTGTGGGCGCCGTCCTGCTAATGGCGACGCTCAAGAACTACTTCAACTACAAAATGTTGGCGGGTGGTTGCGGCATCCCGCGTGTCACCCTCGAGGGAGAGCGCACAGACTGGGTCGATACCCTCGGCCGGCTCGAGAAACTCAAAGAGTATGGCATCGAGACTATCGCCTGGTACCACCTCCTGCGCCCCGTCATCTCGCGCTTCGTGGCTGCGTTCGACGCCCCCGGAAGCGCAGAGAACGTCGATTTCTGGCAACGCGTTACGCACTATGTGCCCGGCGGCAGCGGGCGTGGTGATTATCACACCGGGTGGATCTCAGCTTTCACGGTTTTCAGCAAGGAGGGGAGGTGGATGGGGGATGCGCTGGACACGGTAGGTCCACATCTCCATCTATGGTGTTCGAAGTTCTGACATGACTAGACTGCGCCGTCTGCAACCGCCCCCGAGAAACTCACTGCGGCCGAGTTCTGGAGAACGTATGGCTACCCCGACGAGCTCGAGTACGATGAAAGACTTGTGCTCGACGGGACGACCTACCCTGTACTCCGTCCCGGTGCAATCCCACCAGGGTACGGCGAGGTCGACGTCCTGCTCATCGACCGCTCGGACGATAAGCGTTTCCAGTGCGCAATGGTCGCGGGTTCTGTCGGCACTCGGGTTCTATCCAGCGGCGACCGCGCGCTGTCTGAAGGCGGCAGAGATGACACAGTGCAGCCAGTTACGGGGTGGTGGTTGTTTATCAAGGACGAAGCGAAATTGAAGAGGACGGAGAGGGAGAAGAAGGCGGAGTATGAGGGGTCGAGATATGGCTATCACGTGTGGTAGTTTCCTGTTTCCTGTTCAATCCAATTTGCTTCAGATCCCTTACCGAAGTGATTTCACTAAAGTAGAAGACCACCCAAGCAGCGCTGCTTCGCGTTCTCCGCCGTTTTGTGGATCATGCATTAGGCTGGGAGCAGGGGAAGGTGCTCATCTGTTTCGCTTCTCACTAGCCAGCATCAGCCTCGAGGTCATACCGCCAGACCCAGCGCGGTACGTATGTGACAAAAGTCGGAAGCGCGTAACAGGGTGACTCGCCTTTTGCCAACAACACACCATCACTATGCCCGTCTCATTCCCCGTCGCGACCCACACGGCCAAATCATACCCATTCCATAGCGGCAGGGCTGGCTATACCGCAGAGGAGACTCTCGCTGCCTCCTGCAAGGACCAACACACAGGAGCTGGCGAAATCCTCCAATTCTCACTTTCCAGCGATATCGATGGATCGTACGTAGCCCAAACTCGCTGGTGAACGGATTTTTTATGGTTTTCAGTGGTCGGAACTTGCAAGAGAAGCACCCCAACCTCGTCCCCAACCAAAATGGCTTTGTCGCGACGTTGCTGGATGCCTACACTCAAGACCGCGCTGTGGTGATTCGCCCTGACGATGTGTGGCTGGCCATCCTCTCCCAGTTCAACTTCTTTGTCACTGCGCGTGCGGAACTCCTGCGCGCAAACTTTGTCTCTCACGAAGGCAAGAAGGATCTTACGATCGTTGCTGCGCCGGCGACGCGATACACCGTGGACTTTGGGCACCTCGCACAGCAGATGGCGGGCCTCATCGAGAAGAACGTTGTTGATCCTGGCCTGCGCGCTTGGGCCACACCTGGTTTCACCACGACTACCCCCAACGACATAACTGTCGGCGCCGTCCTGCTGATGGCCACGCTCAAGAACTACTTCAACTATATAATTGTGCTGTTCGGCTGTGGCATTCCGCGGGTCACCCTCGAGGGGGAGCGCGCAGACTGGGTCGATATCCTCGGCCGGCTCGAGAAACTCAAAGAGTATGGCGTTGAGACCATCGCGTGGTACCACCTCCTTCGCCCCGTCATCTCGCGCTTCGTGGCAGCGTTTGACGCTCCTGCGAGTGCGGAGAACGTCGATTTTTGGCAACGCGTTGCGCATTATGTGCCCGGCGGTAGTGGGCGTGGTGATTATCACACCGGGTGGATCTCCGCTTTCACGACTTTCAGCAAGAAGGGGGAGTGGATGGGGAATGCGCTGAACACGGTAGGTCCACAATCTCCATCTACGTTTGTTCCAAGTTCTGATTCGCATCCAATAACTAGACGGCAACGTCTGCAACCGCCCCCGAGACACTCACTGCGGCCGAGTTCTGGAGGACCTACGGCGGCTCAGATAGGCTCCAGGACAATGAAAGGCTTGTTCTCGACGGGACGCCTTACCCTGTCCTCTATCCCGGTGCAATCCCACCCGGCTATTGCGAGGTAGACGTCCTACTCATCGACAACGGCGAGCGCTTCGATTGTGCAATGGTCGCAGGGTCCGTCGGCACTCGGGTTCTGTCTAGCGGTGACCGCGCATTGTCTGCACACGGCGAAGATGATACGGTGCAGCCAGTTACGGGGTGGTGGTTGTTTGTCAAGGACGAAGAGAAATTGAAGAAACGGGAGATGGAGAAGAAGGCGGCGTTTGCGAAGTCTCCGGGGTCTTTCTATCAAGTGTGATAAGTTGTAGTTGGCTGTATAGTTTCTGTTGTGCTCGAATCTTACAAACTGTGACTGGCGGATCTGATGCGCACACACACACTCTCTCAACCGCCATCACCACCATGGCAATCACGCTCTCAAACGACATCCTTGACCACCTCTTTCAAACATCCCCCACCTTCGAGGCGCTCCTCTCCCTGATCCTCGTCTGCAAGACTTGGCACGGCGTCTTCCAAGCCCGGCGCAAGTCCATCCTCCGTGCGGTGCTGAACACCTTCGTCATAGCGCTTCCAGAAGCTCTCGCATGTCTCCGCTTAGACTCTTCCAATGCAGACCATGATCAGCCGCGCAATCTAGATGTAGATTCACTGTCTTGCGAGCAATGGAAGACGTTGCTGGACAACGCCGACGTGGTGCGGAAGTTGGAGGTGGCGTTCAGCTCGAGGTGCGCGGTCCCAATGCTTCTCGACTGCAGCTGAACTTGCTTTCAGACACAAGAACCCGTTCTCGAAAAGCAGCCAACTCTCCCCGCTCGAATCCTCCCGTTTCGCAGAAACGATGTACCGCATCATCTTGTATTGCGACGAATTCCGCATGCCGCCGCACGAGGACGTCATTCACGAGCTACAGATGCACGCCGCAGCCAATATTAAAGCGCAGCGATACACATTCTTGAAGAGATACTCGACGGACGAGCTGCGGGCGCTCGCAGCGGGGCTGGTGTTCCTCAAGGAGGAGGCGTTCAGCGCCGTGAGGAAGGCGGGGTTCTTTAACGACGAGGAAGACGAGGCGAGGGGTGCGGAAATTGTTCTCTTTTGCGGTGTTGCATTCTAACCGCATCCATGAATTCAGGGAGGAACGATACCCTCATCTCGACTGGCCCAGCGGTAATCGCCTCCCGGGATGGTGGGTATATTGTCCAGAAACTGGGCTATACTCTCTGGCTCGGGGAGACCCAGCCATTCGCTCTTCTCACGGAGTATTTCGAGGCTCCCTTGAGACGGATATGGGTGGACCGCGGTGTCGACGCGCCCCCGCGCTCGGCGCATGTACATCTGTGGTTGTCGACGGAGAAGTGCAACGGTAAGTGTGCATGATTTTGCGTTCATCACTCTTGCTCACTGGCCTCATCGTTCTTGTAGATAACTGGGATGCACCAGACGACTGCTGGTTCGTAGTTTTCGTAGCCATGCGTATCCCATGCACTCTTTTGAAAGACGATCAGGTACGGATTCGACTGCGAGGAGTAGACCGACGCACCTGAGCTACAACGTGAGTAATGCAATGTTTCTGGGTCGTGACACTCATGTCTGCGTAGCATTTGTGCGCGCCTACGAAGGGTTACGAAGACTCGAGTATTGCTGTGTCAGCCTAGATACGCAGTTGGCAAGACAATTCGATCCGTTACAGGATGTACAGTCATGCGTCCTACAACACCAAAAGCGCGCCAAGGAACGAAGCCACGAGCAGTGTGAGTCCGACGCCTCCCGTGCCGACTTGCATTCGGAACGCCGCACTGGGTGCACTGCTCTTAGGCTGGCTTGAATCTGCCGCCGATGTTCCACCGTTGGCTGCCCCTGCTCCCGTATCCTGCACCGCACCGGAAACTGGGGTCGCCGTCGCGCTGGCAGTCCCAGAACCGCTCCCAGCAGCAACATCCAACACCTCATTCTGCAACGACGCAACGGGCATCGTCGCCGTCGCCGTGACCACCTGGCCATTCGACATGGTCTTCATCACGCACGACGCGTTGTCCCCCGAGATGCTGCACGCCAGGTCGTTGAAGACCATCGCGGCCGCGGGGGTGTACATGGCGGTTTCGGCGACGGAGACGTAATCCGAGCCAGCGACGACGGTGGCTGTTTGGGGTTTTGTGAGCCTCAAAAGACTGACAGAACTGGGAGGCAGGAGGTGAGGCATGGCGTACCTGTTGCGGTAAAGGAGGGTATCGTGGTACCGCCCATCGTCACGACCGCCTCGACTTCATACGTCGTGTGTCCCTGCCCGTCGTCGCCGAGGACTTTTGCGGATATCGGAGCGCTGTCGGCGGCGGGGAATTTTATGGTGACGAGGTCTGGTGTGGGTGCAGCGGCCACGACTGTTCATCCAAGTCAAGTCAATATTCTTGGGGCAGAGGACAAGGAGAGGAGAGGAGAGGAAAACTCACGATTAGATGTGAGTAATACGGAAGAGAGGAGGAATACGGCGGCAAGACGAGACATGTTTGATAAAAAAGAAAGTGCAAGTGGTTCACCAGGAACGGGAGAACGAGAAAGTGGGTGAGTGAGCGAAAGGAAACGGGGGGGAAACTGGAAATGCTAAAATCCTCACTCCGCCCGCGTTTTGATATATATGAGTAATAGCATGAGTGCGCCGGGAGTAGATACCTGGATACTGACGGCGTTTGAATGCACGGGTAGCCAAGCTAGCCTGATTGAAGTCATCGTACTGCATTGAGCGCTATTATCGTCAATTGAGCGGCAACCACGGTGGAAACAGATCGCGTCCCGTTCTGTCCTCGGCGTTCGCGGTGTTGTGTTGGTGTTGAGAACTTTGACAGCGGGACACCGCCTTGTTGCAGTCAGAGTCGAGGCGCTCGTTCCGGATCGTCACCTTAGCGCCATAGCTAGCTGTGTCCAGCTTGTCCTACACCCATGCTCTTTCCTAAAAAGACGAAGATCGGCAGGCGGGCTTCTCGGACAAGCTGCGCCTAACTTAAATGGACCGGGGTAAACTTGATCTGGACCTCGGTAGGATATACATAGGTCTAGGGTACGCGAATACACTGGCAGTATCATACAAAAAGATCATAACAAGACATTCCGGGTTCGTCAAGAATCAAGAATCGCTCGCCGGCGTTCCAGTCCCCGTCCCAACAGCATCGCTCGGCCCGGGCCGCGGATGTGGATGTCGGTCCGCCTCTGAATCACCCCCACGACCATTCGCATCTTCACTTTCATCACCGTGTAGCTCAACATCGGCGATTCCGAGCTCGACGATGGGTATAGGGCCGGTGTCTTCGTCTTCGTCTTCGTCATTACTGGTATTTGCGTTTGCGCGCCCGCGGATAGACAACTCTGGCGGCACAGGCATGGCGATAACGCAGGCGATTCGCGCGCTTGGTGGGTTGTGCTGAATACAGTCAGCCAGATGCAAGGAATGGTAGGTGGATAACGAGCTTACCGGGGTCGTCGTCGTCGTCGAGAGCGGTTGCATTGCCAAGGCAGGCGGGGAAGTCGTTTCGTTCATAACTTCTGCGGCTGGTGGTCGGAGGATGGCTGTTCGTCGCCCGAGCAGGGCCATAACGAGGCCTGCGCTGGCGCTTGCTCCCGCTGAAGGTTGTTGTCGATGCACAGCGGGCGGGGATTCCGAGTCTAGAGAGGGCTTCGCCGCGACGTCGGGGGATTTGGGATCGTGCGTCGGGAGATACGCTGCAGAGAAGGGCTTCATTCGCAGCATTATTAGCAGCTCAACTCCGTTAGACCGGCTACGCACCACGAATCCACTCCACGTGCCCTCCGTCTCGCCACTCTTCTCGACATCGATATACAAATCGTACATCTTCGGCGGCGTCCGATTGACCGCGCTCGATGGGGTCCGTGTGGGCCGCACGCCCACGATTATGGGCCACCCACCGCTTGGGGGGAAGATGCCGAGCGCACGGAGTCGGCGCCGACGGTAGACACCGCGGGCGATCATGGCGGAGGCGACGACGAGCAGGATGATGAGCGTGCCGACAAAGGTGAGGACTGCGGGAAGGTTGAGGTTGAGCCAAATTGCAATTGTGCCAAAGGGAATTAAGATAAGTAGACTCACGATAGAGTGTCGAGGTCGAGGGCATCCCACAGGCCAGACTCGTCTGCGACGTGCAGTCCGACGAGCCTGAACTGGGACTCGGGCTACTCGCCCCACTGCTGCTCGACGACGACGACGACGACATGGAGTGGCGAGAGAGAAAAGCGGGTGGGAAGCGATATTAAATGGGCGAGGCGAGGAGGCCCATGACGCCGCACCGTGTCGCCGTGCCCTGTCAAGATCTTCCGTGTGTTCCCGCTGCCTAGGCCTGCCGGCGTGGTTTGTCCGGCGAATCCCCGTCGCCGTCGGGAAAGCGAACTTGGAGTCTATAGCACGCCTCGTGGTGTATGCATGGCCGAACTGTGCAAGGCGTCGATGGGCTGCGAGGATGCCTGGTGGCCTGCTAGCGAAAAATTAACAGGCTCCATGGTGCTGTGGCGCCTAGCACCGAGAATGGGTTGGGCTGGGTCTTGTGGTTGATGTCGAAGAACTCGAAGGAAAAGGCGCCGGCCGTCGGCTTTATCAAGTAACCGGAGTTTCGGCGTTTTGATCCGCGTTTTTTTGACACAAGCTGCTTGTTTCCTACCGTCAAGCATTTTCACCGTCGTCGAAGTTCTAATCGGATCCTGGGTCAAAAGCAAGAGGGATGCACCGCAGCTGCCCACGAAGAGCTCCAGGACCTGCTAAGCTAATAACACGTGCATCTTCCTCGCCGACTCGGTCAGCAATGCTTAGCCCTTAGGCAGTGCAAAGAAGCGTGCTAATAAATTACTCCACGCCCGGACATCTTCCCCGAGCTCGAGAACTTTAATAAGTACTTAGGGCCCGATTCACTATCACTGACGAGCGATTACTGTAACGATCCCCGAGCCTTTCCCGTTCCCAGCGCTTTGCCGAAAACTCTCGAGCCACCATCTGGCACTTGCAGCTGGACTCGGATGGCAACCAACTTGAACTCCTCAAGCTTAGCTGCGCCAACTGGGACTAGTGCTGGCATTGGCAACGGTCTGCCGCTCCCGACGGCGACAGGATGCACAGACCCGACGAGCTGTGGGGCGCCCTCGATGCAGACGATATACAGTGCGTTTTCCTTTCCTTTCCTTTCCCTCCATTCCTTCCTTCCTTCCTTCCCTTCATTCACTCCGTCCATCGACCCATGCACACCATCATACTAACAACCCGCCCTCTACAGTCCTCGTATTCATCGGCACAATCCTTATCGTCGTCGTCCTCATCGGCGCGTTCTTCGCGCGCAGGTCGTGGGTTAGTCGGCGACATGCACGACTCGGGCTCGGCGTTGGCGTTGGCGGACGAAGGGACGACATAAGCGCGGACTTGAAGCCGAGGCCGGTGATGTACGAGCTGAGTATGACTATGGATCCCGAGAAGGCGCCGGCGGGCGGGGAGGCGATGGCTATGGGTATGTGGGACGGTATTCTGGTGCGGATTGCGCCTTTTATTTCGCTTCTCTTCTTCTTCCACAACTGAGCTAACCTACGCACAGCCGTTATCAGCTTCATACCTCCCCCCGAACCACCCACCACCAAGCCAAGGCAAACCACTCTCCCGCTCGGAATCGCCCACTCCAACTCCCGAGATGTACCCACCACCACCGCAACCCTCTGCGGGACCCAGTGCCAGCGCGGGTCTCATCATGGCTCTGCTACCACTGGCACGGAGGCGACGAATCCTCCTACCGCGTGGGGCTGCTCCTTCACTTGAATCGCCCGTGGTCCAAATCGCCGGCATTCCACAACCCACTGGCACGACGCAATTCGTGAGTACATGTAACAGTTGTGGTCGCTCAACTTGAATTTAACCAGAGCCCACTAGTACAGGACGCTGCACGCGTTTCTTGCATCATTATGATGCCCACGGAATTGCCAGCGCCTCAACGACCCGCGACGACGACGAGGATTCATGATCATGCGGACTCGGAGGCTCCGGAGATTCCGTTCTTCGAGCTCGGTGTTGTAGAAGTTGAGTTGCATTCTTCACATTCCGGGAGCGACGCCCAGTGAGGAGGAAATATCCCCCGGTTGTAATTTGTATGTGTGTAGATAGATTTTTCGAGGAATATTGTGAGACCCGTAGCGCACGCATATGAGCTTCATTCTTCAGAGTTCAAGGAGGGTTTATGAATAAACTAAAGTCTGATTTACTATCGTAGTACAAACCATGGCACCCCACTGAGTGTCAATTTGTTGCGAAGAACGCATTAATCTCGCGCTCTATCTCGTCTGCAGGAAAGTCTTCCTGTCTGAACAACCGGCTTATGCGACTTTGCGATGTCCACTGCCGCAAGATTTCACAGACATTTACCAAAAGCCTTCGGTAGATCAATTGGGCACCGCGACAACTTGAACCGTGGTCCGTAACTCACCTCAAAAATGTTTGCAGATTATACTTCAGGCCTTGCACCGCCGTACTGCGATAGTCTTTTGGGAGGGCCCGTAGTTCCTGGGCTATGTCGAGGGCAACCATCCCAATATGGGGAAGAAGCCTCGCGGTGTGGCGCTTACTTTCAGTTGCATGCTGTAGAGGCAGGAAAAGGTGTGAGTGCACGGGAATTGCAATGACTACACTCACGTCACCGAGGTCTACAAGCAGCCTGAGGGCTCCGGTCATGACATTCAGGTACGGACTATCTTCTGTGGCATCGCCAAGCAGTGAAAGAATTTGGAGGGCGTGGTGGAGAGAGACAATATGCACGTCCGTGAAATGAAGGAGATTGATGTATTGCGTGGTACCGGGCTTGAGAAGATCGATGGCAACCTCGATTAAGGGTCTTGGTAACGATCCAGCTGCGGCGTTCTCGCAAGACTTGAAATGAACATATGCAGCGCGGCGTATGAGAGGATAGAGTTCGGCGTCATCGAGCTTATGATCGATGCTGTAGATATACCCAATGCACGTCTGTGCGATGAGATAATTTGCCGCCTGTTTTGAGACCTCGACATGCCCTCGCAGCTCCGTGCGCTCGGTCGTGAGGAGGAAGTATTCCTTTACCGACGCATGCGCAAGTTGTACCAGTTCGCCGTCCGTCGACTTGGACAGCGACACAAAGCCACCGCATGCAGCCACTAGGGCTTCAGGTCGCATTCGCTCTGCGGGATCAAAACGTAGTGGTTCTTCGGTAAAATCGAAGGCCAGTGCATCAATGACCTCGATGAGCTTCATCGGGCGCTGGGACTCGGAGAAGATGAGCCAATTCATCGTGCGCGAGACGCTAGCGCGCATGTCGGGATCCGCGATGTTCTCGAAAATGCGATCATAGGTGCCATGAAGAGTGGTGGGCATGTTTTCGAGCACCTTGTTGATCTGCGATAATCTTCCGTCGCATCGCCGCAGTTCATCAAGCTGCAGAGAGACGAGGCGAAACCTAGGAAAATTTAGACTAAGATGAGTTGGTTTGGACTTTGAACTCACATCCCGTTTGCACGTTGATAAGCCGCTCTCTGGAACAGGCGTGGAAAGTCATTCTTTTCGCGCTTATTCGGTGCGCACATCAGAGAACTAGTATGAGCCCGAATAGCTAGTTGGGAGATATCTGCAACAGTGAACAAGGTCTGCAATGGGGTTGACGACCCGCGGCGCATTCCAAAGTCTCTGTCTATACATACCAGCAGAGCCCACAAGCCTGGACCCATCCAATCCGGTGCAAAACACTCAAAGGGATAAACACCGAATAAGACCTGGCAGTCTCGGAATAACAGTTTTGATAATCGGACTTGTGATGAGATGGCGGAGAAGCACGGGCCGGGACCTATCGGACCAATGAAACCCGAATCGGAGCCGAGAGCGACAAGCCGTTGGATGCCGAAGATTACAAGACTCGAGAGCCGACAGAGTAAGCCTGATGACCTTATCCGGAAAACTCGCAATGGGCCGTAGCATTCGGAACTACTGGGCCGTGTCGGGAAAAACCACATATGCACGGAGAGCTACGAACGAGGGACTATCCACCGGACCTTAGGGCAAAACCGCTACATGGACCATGTGGGGGGCATCATAACCGATTAACGACCAATCACAATTCGGATCAGGGATCTACGTACGATTATGACTCGAGGGCTTGGTATCGGCGATCCATCATGATATTTTACTACACAGATATGACACAGACAAGGGTATATAAGTAGGGATTTTGGTACACTGTAGCCACGGAATCGCCCACCTATTGAGGCCGCGATCTGGGGTTTAGCTAAGCTACAAGACTGCAAAGGCTACAACTTTAAATCGGATCTGAACTGTGTGAATTGAGCCAAGAGTTATTCGGACATCAAGATATCAGAGTGTTTGACAAGAATTAGTGATTAGTGATTAGTGATACAAGGAACTAGGAACAGAATAAGGAAGACAGAAGACCGAAGAACTAGGAAGAATTACCGATTAAGGAACTAGGACATCGTATTTGGCCGCCCCATCAAGGCTCGTCGATAGTACGTCTTACGTGCGCGTTACAAACTCTCGAACTTACCTACCCTGCACCCCCACCAAAGGCCCTGTACCCAGGGTTCTGAACTCGCTAGTGTCTATTAGCTATTTGATTGGATTTGTGTTTATTCGGTTTCACTCCCTTACACCGATTTACGACGAGTTTGACTATTCACAAGTCTTATTCAGAGTATAGAGGTTTTTGGATATAGTGTTATTCGGTTTCACAGGTTTGGTTTTGTAGTTAGTTCGCCAAGCACACACATCACCGGTCCGCGACCTCAAGCAGTTTGTCGGCGGAAGAAGTGATGCCCTTTTCACGGAAGTAGATGCGGCAAAGTTTCAAGAAATTCGGAGCAGTGGTCTTGTCGATTTTGAGGTCCCCAGTGAAGGTCAGGATAGCGGACATGGTGATGTTACGACGACGAGGGAATAAGACGATGGGTATGGTGAGCGCGGTGGGTGTGGGTGCTGTAGACGCGGCGGGTGTGTGTGCGATTGGTGTGAGCGATAGTGAGTTGCGGCGCAGGGTAGTCCGCTGCGTCGGTGGTGTTTTGGGAATCGGCTGGGCAATGTCTTGGGCGTTCCGCGGGCGCGGTAGGCTTCGAACGCGGGCTCGGGACTTGGTCTCGAACGCGGGCTGTAGGAGGTTCCTAGCGCGGAGCTCCAGCTTGTCTCGTCGCAGTATTCGCGGTTGCGGTTGCGGTTGATGTCGATGGTCTCGGTGTGGGCGCGTGCAAACGATCCGGGTCAATCAAAGCGGTGCGTAGGATCCCACACTGGTCACCACTATGGGGTGGGCGGGGATCAAGGGATCGGCAGGCTGAGACGCCGGAAAGCCTCCGTCGACGTGGTGGTGGCTGACAAGAACTGATGATGTGACTACCTAGAGTGACCGTGGTGACTAAGCTACGCGCTATCTACGCCGCTATCTACTCTGGCTCAGAACCACCACCACAGTGGTGAAGGGGAGCCAGAACCTCCACGTATGCAGCGTCTGTCGCAATAATTGAGGGTAGATGCTGTAACACATTCAAGAAAGGTTGAAGCGACGGACGGGAACATACCGGTGCAAGAAGTAAGAGCCTCCGTCTTGGACCGCGATCGATATGAGCCAAGGTATCTGCTCTACACCGACGGGTCCTAACCGATCCAGCACCGTCGTGTAGGCTTGCTCTTCGCACCACCGAGTCATCTCCGAGTTGTTTCCTGCCTCTCCAAGAGTCATCAATCGCTCGAGCAGACTCCAGCGACGTAAGTTCGACCCGTCGTTCTTCATGATATCGGCCCAGCTGGAGAGCAATCAAAAACTCGCCGACTGGGTAGAAAACGGGACGGGACGTACAACTTTCGGAGGGCGGCCCCAACCAAACGCTCGACATGCCGAGATAAATTCATCCCCTTCCAAGAAATCGGTATCGATGCAGAACCAGCAAGCACCAAGCATGGACAAGAACATCTCCGGCTCCATCCACCGAACAGTCAATTGGGTGAGAACCTGCACGACCTGGCGTATCATATCTCGGCGGCGGTGGATGCGGCAACACGCGAGCAACTTGAAGCGCCGAATAATTTTCGTCTCTTTCGCCGTCGGCGCTGAAGGGCTCGAGGATGATAGTAGAAGATCGAGCGCGTAGTCGTATACGTCGTTTACGACGACATCGTGGTCCACATTCGTATTCCGGGGCCAAATGAGCAGCGCTATGTGGTTATAGACTGGACAGGATCGGTCAGATTCCACGTCTCCAAAACATAATACTGAAAACACCTCGGGTTCTGATGCCGTTCTAGGTGATCGTCAGTTCTGGTCGATATCGATGAAAGTATCATGATCGTACCTTACGATTCTTTCTTTCGAAGAGGACAGAGTCGGGTTGTCCGTGTACAAAGCCGCCGGGTGTCAAGCTCCCGTTCAGCACTCGATACGCAATGCCGTTGAGGTCAGTGATCTCCGTCACCGCAACGCTTTGCTCGGACTGCGTCGCATCGTCCTCGAACTCCGCTTCGTCGATTATCGGGCCCTTGTTCTTGCTGCTGAGATGCTGACCGGTTGCGCGCGCTGGAGTCTTGACGGTGCACACAACCCGGACAAAACGGAGCCGGAACTTGAGTTCGAGGGCAATGGCGCGGAAGTGAGACACAAAGAGTGCGTCGTGGCCAGTGAGCGAAGTTGCGCGGAAGTTCGGGGTCCACTCGTACTTCTGGTGTCGGAATTGGTACTTGAGGTAGGGCGGGGCGTTCTGGGCATTGTTCTTCCAAGACGACAGGACGTGGCGGAGTTGCTCGCCAGGGAAAGCAGGGTCGGGGAGAGCAGGTCGTACCCCCTCAGTGGATGGGCGGATGATGTCGTATACGAGCGATAGCATGTAGCCTGAACTGACGCTGCTCATGAGGTGTTCGACTCCGGAGTATGCGGCGACGATGGAGGTGGAGAGACGACTCTGGTCGGCCAGGTTATGCGTGTTCGTTCGGTCCGCGTAACGGAGTTGTATGGTGGCGTCTTCGAAGTTGCTCGGAAGAACGACTACCATATCACCGATTTTCAGATTATCGTCCCCTTCGCGAATGAGAGACCTGCAATGAGATTATCAGTGAGCTTTCAAGACAATGGAGACAAGCCACTCTTTGAATTGTACGACACTGCTTCGAGATAAGTGGCTGAATGACATGCAGGCTAGCAAGCAAGCTTACGCGGAATTCGGACCATGCATTACGAGTTTCCGGAGAGCAAAAGTTGGCGCGATGCTGGTGCTAATTCCGAGACCTTTGGCTACAGCGTCGCCGACTGTTGCAAGGATCCAATTGTTCCAAGAAGGATTGCTAAACTGAATCTAAATAGTCCCAAGTCAGCTACTTGGCGCGAGTTGATGGAAATATATACCTTGTCGACTGGAATCTCCCAAGTTGCTAGGGCGGTCTTCACCAAAACGGACTCGGCGACGATGGCTCGCGCTTCTCGATCGCTAAGCGGACACCCAACGAGCCCTAGGCCATCAATTTCGAGGCATGGATTGGGCGCGTCGGTAATTGTGTAGCGATGGAAGAGGGAGAAAGGGCCGTTGAATGCGAATCCTCCGTGAATGGCAGCGTTAAAATCGGCCTTGAATGTCGAGAATCGAGCTCAAAATTGAAGGATTTTTTCAAAATGCGCGTACCTGAATGTCGGTAGAGGGATTTTCTAGCATGTCATGCATATCTCCCTCGTCGCCATCGGCCTCGGATACTCTGACTCCAGCTCGTCAAGAGGAAACAAGGTAGGACTAGCGCCACTGGCAGTGCTCTCGTTGGAGGCAGGAACATCGATTATTTGCTCGGATATTGCCGTTTCCGACTCCATTGTGTGGTGAGCTGACGCGCTCGACGCGTTTGGACGCGCTCTGATATGCTGCTCCTCGTGGTTAAAGTTTGGGGAAAAGGTATTTGACCGTGACAGGCGTGACCTTCGACCTTGCCATAGTCTCTAAGTACAACCTCCAACTCTCTACCGAGTCCGTAACCTCCTCCGTCCGGGAGGCTATCTTCAAAGGAGACCCCAAAATTCGACCGCGGAATGATTGGAGAGGTGTGTTCTGGCATTGTCGATAATTCGCGAGCCCATTCGAGTCTCATATACGTACAGCTCCTTGCGCAGGAGTGTTCGACGGCGGGGTCTGTAAAAGAGACAACGTACAGCTGAGTCGGAGACTTCAGGAGAAGCGGGTCGGGAGGCCCTCGCAAAAACTTTTGCAACTTCCCTAAACTGACGCACTTGCGGCTGGAAGCCTACGTCAACGAGATTCCGGAGCAACCAACCCACTTCCTCCAGCTACAACTCCGCTTAGCCGAGGTCCTCTCTGCCTCGTCTCATTGACGCTTCACCACGTCCTCGCGGTTCCGGACAAGATATACACGCAACACGACGACTTTCTCGGCGTCATCCGCCGTTTGAAATCTCTCATTGTCTCATCGTTTCCGTCCTCTACTACATCCAAGACCCCTTATCGACTTTTGGAACACGAGCATGGCAAACGTCCTCCAAAATGCGACTTCCCTCACCTTCGAGAGCGACCACCCGGTCGGACACAATTCAGCGCCTTCTTTCTGGGACACACATAGATCCTGGCGCCGACTCGGACGGCCTCGCCTTTATCCTCAGACATGCGTCGACGCTAGCTCGGCTCGAGCTGCGAGACTGGTGGCTACGACCATGTCTATCCGCGTCCGTGGCACGCCGTCCTGACCTCGTTCAAGGATGATGAGCTACATACCCAATCTCCGCGAGTTCGTGCTAGAGAATACGCGCAAACCTTCGAGGACGGATTCGCGTATACGCGGCTGGACCATCACAGCTGGGTTACATACAGACACGGATCTGAATGTCGGCGACGATTCGGAGCCGGTTGTTGGTGGCAAGGACGATTTGGTGGCGCCTGGCCATGGGCGTCTGCTTGCCATGGCTACGGTGGAGGCAGGCAGATTTGATTTTTGCCGGTTTGGAGGATCCCTCGTCCGAGAGCTGGAAGGAAGAGTTCCGAGACATCCAATCAAGAGGATATATTCGCAACGCAGCAAACACCACAAAGGCACAGACGTCGACTCCAGCAAGGCGACAACCAATCCCAGCACAACACCCCTTCTTTTGGCGATCGTCCTCGACGGATGCGTATGTTGCGTAGCATCATGATCATGCGTGGCCGCAAAAGTCGCAGCACCAGACGGGGGCATTTAATTGGCCAGCAGAGGATTGCGAAGGCGGGGTTGGACGAGGGGCAAGCGGCGATTGCGTGCGTCTGAGATTGAACTCGAACAGGGATATACGCATGGTTGCGTCCGAGTCGCGAAGAAAGGACCGGGGATTCACGTCATCGAGCTTCGGGAATCATGATCATTGGTATGGATGGACTCTGAGTCGTTCTCCCGCGACATAGACATCGAGTTGGCGGTCGACGCTGTGGTTTTATATCCAGAGCACTTCATATATATGATTTCGATCTACATACATACACCCCGTCTCTCCCTCCATCTCCAGCTCCCACCTCCAATTGGCCAACCCGGCCTGTAAACTCGTGCCGATGTTATCCAGGACGGAACTTGAAGAGAGCAAGTTGCGTGGACCCACTACGCACTTTTGGTGATGTGCCTTGCGCATCCCGGGCCGTCAGGCTAGATCTGAGGTGAGAAATACCCCGGCAGTTGCCCTCGATTTCTATGTATTCCCGAGAGGCAGTAGATACTCAATTGCAACATGCCAATCGATTACACTCTTGACTCTGACTTTTTGTGTACTTACGTCTTCTCGCAGTCCCAGACTCAAATTTTCTGGCTCTTGTCTGCAGCTCGACGTCGCGAACAACCACGGACATGCGTGGGCAGCAGTTGGGGTAGGACCGGGTGCAGTGTACCTAGCGAGACCGCGGCCGTGATTGCCAGTGCTCGGATCCGAGTCTTCTCTCTTCTTCTGCTGAATCTACCCACCGTCGGCGCCCCCACCACCCACCATGTTTTTCGTCGACTACCACACTTCCTACTCCAAAACAATCAACGCACCCGTCAAAGCAGTCATTGACTTCCTGCACGACCCAGTCGCACTCATGCGGCTCAACCCGGTCATAATCGACGTCAGGCGGGACCCAGAAGACCCCGCAAAGTACACCATCGTCGACCAGCTCACGATGCTCGGCTGGAAGAAGCAATTGACATACACTGCTCGGGTGACGATAACGGAGAGCGGGATGGAGGCGGAGAGTTCTGCGGGTGCAGGGACGACCACGATTTCGCGGTTCAGTGCGAAGGAGGTGGGGGAGGGAGTGACGGAGCTGCAGGAAAGGGCGAGCGTGAATGTGCGTCTTTCAGCGAGCGACCTTTTTTTCGAGGGCAAAAAACTGAGAAGCTATCAGTGTTTCTTCCTGTTACTGCCCTTCATCAAGGGCGTCCTCGACAAGGCGCACAAAGAGTCGCATGAGCGCTTGAAGAATCGATTGGAGGGAGGAGATTCAAGTTCAAAGCAATAAAGGTGAGTTCACTGCGGGTTTCCTCGAACACATTCTCAATAGATTTCTCCGCAGATTATTCCTTCATTCTTTCGATACCCTGCGTCACCTTGTACGCCGTTGTGCCTTGAATATAGAGCGTCGAGGCGCGGGATGTATGAGAAGTCTTCTTCGAAACTCTGAATGGGGAGCCTCCGGTGGGCCTCGTCGTCTATACTAGGACAACGGGAGTTTGGAAACACCTTCGGATGAATTAGCCAGAGTTAAATACTGCTCAGTGCGCTCCATGCCGCGTCTCGTCACACCTCAGTCACACCTCTCCTTTCCGCTCCTCCACGATGTCGGCGCCAAAACGCGGTGGTCGGGGAAAATCGACGCTCCCAGGCACGAGAACACCTCCTGTACCAGCCCCCGGTCGCGTTCCTGACTCGAAATTGGCCTCAGGCGGTGAGGATATGGACGTGGAGAAAGCCGACGAGCGAGCGCCTGCTTTCGAAATAAAGGTACGCACTGACCTAGTTTTGCTTCGTCCTCCTTCTCACTCACTTTCAGGACGAGCTCGCGGCCCTCATAACGAACGATTTCGCATTCGACGGCGTCTTCGCGTTTTCGAAGCAGTACCCGATGAGCGACGCGCCGAATCCGTGCCTCAGCATCGAGGGTGTTGGTCCCGTGGGAATTCCTCTTGGAGTGCGGGATGCGCAGGCGTTTTCGTTCTCGAATGAGGGTATCTGTATGGTCTTGGCTGACAAGGTGCGTTTGTCTGGATCTGTTTCACTTTGTGGATGACGCTCTGATATGTGCGTGTTGGTAGATCTCATTCGGTAACACCGCATGGGACTCGTGGGTGCAGAATACGGTCGGAGATCTTGTATCGAAGAAGCTGTGTCTATCGGGCACTCATTCTTTCGTCCTCAAGAAACTGCTTCTCGCCGCAAGTGGTTGCCAGTGCGTTTGGTTTTTCTCTGTCCTGACCACCTACTTACGGAGATCCACTTAGGTCGTTGAAAGAGTACGGGTTCTGTTTATTCAAACATGGTCGCTAACGACGGTCCTTAGCTGCATTGAAGGCATGGTCGGATGCCTCCTCATCGTCCTTCCCAGTGCTTTTGAGGGCGGGCAGCTGGAAGCATACCATGATGGTCGGAAGAAGACCTTCAAGGTCGCAGCCGACAGCGGAATGTCTACCAGCATTGTCGCCGGATACGCCGACGCGCAGCTCACCCACGGCAGCGTTACAAGTGGTCACTGCTTTATCCTCCTCTACGACATCATCCAAGCGCCGAACGCTCCCCGCTGCGCTCTGCCTGATATGACGATAGCCGCGCAGAAGCTACGCCAGCTACTGCAGTCGTGGAAACAGTCCGCCGCATCTGCATCGACGACACCTTCCGCTCCCACCCATCTTGCATGCGTGTTGCGGGGAAAGTACAAGAAGGGCCTGACGTTCAGTGTTGAGAGTATAGATGAAAACAAGAATGAATATTTGGGGCCTTTGAGCCCAGTATTTATACTGTACAGAAAATATCTAGAATGTTCTTGAACTAACTACGAGTCTTGCTAAACGATGAATAAGACATCGGCGATAAGACCGGACCGCGGTCATGTGACCGTGTATGATCCGACCGGTCTATTCTCAACACTCCCCCTCAAGCGCGAATACATCCCAAGGAGTGACGTGAGATATTCGTGCTTGACTCTAGGTAAGCCCTTGGTAAAAATGTCCGCCGTGTTTTCATCGGTTGGGATATGGGAAACTGATACCTGGTTAGAGGCGATAGTCTCTCGGATGAAATGATAACGGATGTCGATGTGCTTCGAGCGCGCGTGAAAACCGGAGTTTTCAGCGAAGAGAATCGTGCCCTGATTATCGACGGAGATGTGCGTGGGAAGGGTGGTGTCAAGTCCGAGTTCGGAGAAGAGAGTGCGGAGCCAGAGTGCTTCGCGTGTGGCGCTGGAAAGCGCCATGTATTCCGCTTCCATGCTTGACAAAGCAACGGTGACTTGCTTCTTGGAGTTCCAGGTAACTGCTCCCCCAGCAAATGTGGAGACGTAACCTGTGATAGAACGGCGTGTGTCAACGTCACTTCCCCAGTCGGCATCAGAGAAGAGTTCAAGTGCTGTAACAGGGTGGTTGGACTTGTACTCAATTCCCAGATTGATAGTGCCTTTAAGGTAGCGAAAAACGCGTTTTGCAGCAGTCAGATGCTCAGGACCAGGGTTGGTGTTGAACTGGCTGAGTGTTTGCACTGCGTACGAAATGTCGGGACGCGTGGTGATAGCCGCGTAGAGCAGCGAACCGATCATGTTCTGGTAGACGCATTTGACGTCGGGGTATGATTTGTCGTCGGGAAGGCGGGTGAGGTGAACATTAGGGTCAATGGGGGTTTGGACAGGATTTGCCTGGTCCAGCTGGTACTTCTCCAAGATTTTAGCGATGTACTGAATCTGCGTGAGGCGAATGGACTCGGGTGCCCGCGTTATTTCCATGCCGAGAAGCTGTCGGATGGCTCCAAGCTTCTTGATAGAGAATTCGGCATCGAGTTCGGCTTCGACGCGAGACATGAGAGAGTCAGAGGACGTGAGAATGGTCATATCATCGACGTGGACAGCGATGATCGCAATATCCGAGCCGTTGCGACGAATATAGACGCATTGGTCCGATGCGAGACGTGTGTAGTCGAGTTTGAGGAACAAAGAGTTGAGTTGGAGGTTCCATACACGTCCAGACTGCTTAAGTCCGTAAAGTGTGCGATGGAGGCGACATACTCGAGTTGTTCCGTCCTCGAAAAGAGTGGGCTGCTGCATATAGATTTCCTCATCCAGTTTTCCGTTGAGGTAAGCACCAACAACGTCGACAACGTGGACTTGGAGATTGTAGCGGGCTGTGAGCGCCAGCAGGAGACGTATAGTCTCGATGCGAACAACAGGTGCGAAGGTTTCATCAAAATCTACGCCGGGGATCTTAGAAAAGCCCTTGGCGACCAGCCGAGCTTTGTAACGTGAGATGTTACCGGCATCGTCGCGCTTGATGCGGAAAACCCACTTGCAGGCGATGGCGGAGCGGTTGGCAGGAAGATTTTCAAGTGTGTAGGTCCCCAGCGTGAGCAGCTGGTTAATCTCCTCCTCCATGGCCAGTCTCCACTCGGGCCAGTCGGCCCGTGCCTGGGCTTCGCTAACGGTGAGCGGATCCGAAATTGGATCTACTTGGGCGGTAAACGCGACGTTGGGTGTGTCATGCATGGGGACGCGGTGCTTCCAAGCATCGGGCTTCTTTGGTGAACGCGCGTCGGGGTTGTTGAGTAAACGATAATCGGTGTCTTTCTTTGCGGCGCGGGGAAGCCGTGACGTGGGAGCCGATTGAATGGGATCTGCGGGGTGATCGACAGGTGCGGGGTTGACAGATGCGGGGTTGACAGGTGTCGGCGGTGCCTGCTCGACTTTTTCCTGCTCCCCCTCGAGTGGCATCGACGGAGCGTCCGGAGTTGATGAAGATTCACGCTCCGCATCAGGTGCGAAGTTGATATTCCGGGTTGTTTGGATGCTGCGAGTCTCGGGGTTATAGTAACGCCAAGCTGTAGACTCGTCCGATAGGCCCGTAAAAATAAACGGGCGCGTTTTGAGGAAGAGTTTCCCCGGAGTGCTGCCTTGTTTGAGAACCTCGCAGGGGATTCCGAATTCCTGTAGCGTGGAAACGTCAGGTTTTCGGTTCCAGAAGGCTTCATCAGGCGTGATGTCGTTGGCGAGCGCGGCGGTTGGTGAGCGGTTCTTTAGGTAAGTCGCGTAAGCAACAGCCTCAGGCCAAAGAAAGAGTGGGAGATCATGGGCAGCGAGCATGGCACGAGCATGCTCGATCAAAGTGCGATTAAGCCGTTCCGCGACGCCATTCTGGGCAGGGGAATAGGGGGCTGTGAGCTGAAGGCGGATTCCGCGCTGGGAAAGAAATGTTTTGACGTCGTGATTGACGTACTCGCCGCCGTTATCGCACCGAAAGCACTTGACTTTGAGTCCTTTCTGGGTGCTAATATACTCTACATAGTCCCGCATTTTGTCCTTGGCCTCCGATTTCTGCTTCATAAAATAGACTATGGAACGGCGCGATGCAGCATCTGTAAAAGAGACGTAATAGCGCGAACCATCAATCCCAGTGACTTGGGATGGTCCCCAGACGTCGGTAAACGTCATTTCACCAATCTCGGTATACTTGGTGTCGGAAGATGATGGGAATGGCATGACGTGTGCCTTGGCTTTGACACACGTTTCGCAATGAGAGGCTGGCGCGCTAGAGGCGCTGACCTGCATGCCTGTGACCATGTTTTTGTCATACAGCAGTTTGACGGCTTTATGCTGCATGTGGCCAAAAATACGGTGCCATTTGTCCCAAGAGTGAGATGGCGGGGAACTAGAAGCGAGTGCGATGTTCAGAGAAGGTGCGGATGGGGGTGGAGAACGTGATGATCGCGTGATGCGAACCTTGTATAGGTTGCCGACGCGTGTTCCGCGCATGATTTCGCGGGAGGGATTTCCGGGAGCAAATACCTTCATGGTGTCGCCGGTAAATTTGACAGAACAGCCGCCGACAGTTAGAGCGCCAACGGAAATAAGGTTGTATGGCGCGTCTGGTACGTGGAGCGTGTCCTTGAGCGTTAGCGCGTAGGCGTTGTTACCTACGTGTGATGCGATCTCGGCGTTGCCAATGCCAGGATTTGGTGATTGACCGAAACCTGTGACAGATTGGCCAGGCGTTGGCGTGTAAGAGGAAAAAAGTGATTTCTGTCTAACGATATGCTTTGTAGTGGCACTATCGGCTAGCCAGATGTCTGCGCCGTCGCTCGAGAGAGAGGCGGCGGCGGCGAACGCATAATTAGATGTGTCTTGGTTACTCGGCGGAGTAACCTCGGTGACGTGAGCGCGGCCCGATTGATTTTGGGCGCTGTTGTTACTCCCTTTGGCATAATTCTGCCGCTTCTGCTCCTCAGTGAATTTCTTTCCTTTCTTGGTGTCCCGACAGTCCGCAATAACGTGTCCTCGGCGGCCACAACCGTAACAAACAATGTCCGAGCGAGACTTGTTAGGTTTGAATGGTTTGCCGGCAAGGGCGACGTTGTCCGAATTAGGTTTGGCATTTTTCTGGCGATCCTGCTCAAGAATACGAGCGATGATCGGCGCAGAGTCGGTGAATGATGCGGTGTCGACGGTTTGGATGAAAGGGTTCCACGAATCGGGAAGTGATGTGAGGAGAGTGGTGGAGAATTCGTCCTCGTCAAATTTAGAACCAAGGGCCTGGATTTGGGTACGTAATGTCGTCAATTTGCGAATGTGCTCTTCGACGTCGCTACCCTCCGGGCACTGGAGATGCAAGATCTTCCGGCGCAGAAGGACAATGGCGAACGCGCCGCGGGGGCGGTACATTTTCTCCAAAGTATCCCATGCTTCTTTCGAAGTGGTGGCGTTGGTGATGTAAACGAGAGGACTGTCAGATACGCGAAGCCGGATTGCCGAGAGCGCCTGGCGATCCTTGCGCTCCCAATCGGCAACAGTCTGCGTGGGAGTAGACGTGGCGGCAGATGTGGATGCAGCGGCGCCAGTAGTGCTGGCTGATTGGGAAGTGCCCGTGCTGGTCCCGGCAGGCGGGCGGGGTGACGACAGCAACGGGGACAGCAGTCCCAGGCTTGAGAATGCGACCTTTGGGGTAATCATCGAGCTGGAGGTCTGTCAAGATGTCGGTAATCTTAACAGCCCATGTCGGATAATTGTCGGCCCCAGTAAGGTGCTCGATGCGATATGCGGAAGTGGTAGCGTCAGTCATGCTGGATGATGAAGATTATGACGCAGCGATGAATGGAGAGTGATAGTGCTGATACGCGAGGGATGACCGTGGGTATGGCAGATATCGAGAGACGTTCAGTTACGGCCGGGGCCCATAACCTGTTGAGAGTATAGATGAAAACAAGAATGAATATTTGGGGCCTTTGAGCCCAGTATTTATACTGTACAGAAAATATCTAGAATGTTCTTGAACTAACTACGAGTCTTGCTAAACGATGAATAAGACATCGGCGATAAGACCGGACCGCGGTCATGTGACCGTGTATGATCCGACCGGTCTATTCTCAACATTCAGCTCCTCATCGCTTAAGGGCGCTGACGCGATGCTCTTGCGCTACCTCTCCTCGCCAGCCAACGAGCTCGGATTCAGCCTGCATCTCGCGCACGTCGAAGGGAGTCTGCGTATCAGCAGCCATGTTGCGGGGTACGACCCGTACGACTCGGACTACGCCGACGAGGATGAATTTGACGACGACTTGTTCGTTGATGAAGGGGAAGACGATGCGGAGGAGGTGTTGGAGGTCAAGCAAGTGGTGGATCTGGGTGGCATGCCGGTTTGTGTTGACGAGCTGAAGCTGCTGATTTATGACCATGGCGGTCACGAGGCGCACCGAGCTGCCTACATTTGTGGACCGGTCATTGACCGCTCGCGCGAGCCTGACAGCAACAAATTCGAGAAAGATGAGCTGACGGTGCGTTTCTTGGCTGCTCCATGGAATCCCTCTGATGTGGTCCCAGTCTGCCACTCGCACGAAGAGTGAGTTCTTTAAAGTCGACTCTACGAAGCTCATGGATGTTTGCAGCTTGGCGACGCACGGTCCTCTTCATCTGGCAGACCGACAGCGATATACAGCGCAGCGTTTGCTCAGGAGACATGTACGCATACGCCTTGGACCTCTTGGGCAAATCCACGACAACCGTTCCGACTCCACGCGAAAGAACCATCGCCGACAGTTTAATTGCTCGTCTCGACGACTTCAAGCATCCCGTCAAGAAGAAGCATGCAGACGACGAGGAATGGTTCTACGTTTCGGAGCAGGACAAGGCCAAGGCGAAGAAGAAAGAGACCGCGAATGTTCCAAAGGCCGTTACCTTGCTGCGGGAATGTGCTCAGCGGTGGAACGACGCGGCGATGTTTTTGCGGGTCCTCGCCGTTTGTGAGGCTGAGCAGGATATTTCCGTTGTGGGGTCGGAAGGACTCGCTTCGGCTTGTCAAGTGTTCGGATGGGATACGTTGAAGGATTTGTGAGATTTTGCTTCACCATTTGAGCATGCGTGACTTTTTTCTGCAGTTGCACGATGGCTATAACGAAGGATCCTACGACAACCCGCAGGAGTGGACTCCTGCTCCGGCTGGCCCGACTGGCCGTCGAGAACAACAACTCGGAGCTAGGGCAATGGTGCACGGACCAAGAGAATAACGTCCTCCGTACACTCGGGAAGACAGTGGTTGGGCACATCCCGTGGTTTATCGACCTCACTCTGAGCCGAGGAGGCGACATTCTGAGCGACATGTGAGGCTCCTTGATTATTAATGTTTCATCGAGCTGACCATTCGTAGAATCCTACCACATCTCGCGTCACAGAAACTCGGTCTGGATTTCTGGGCCCCGTTCCTCACGCAACTACACCAGAAGGCGCCTTTCACGCGCGAGTTGGTCGCCCAACGTGTCCGAGAGCTCGTATCCACGTTTGCTGCATTCCCTGTCATAACCGCCAAAGATCGTTACGGGTACGCTAAAGAACAGGCGGACAGCGCCAGCATCCTCAAGACCGTCCAGCTTTGCATCGACACCGCCGCAGAGTCACTTGCCGCGGAGGTCTTTTCGAAAATGCGAAAGGCTGCGCAAAGCGGAGAGTATTCGCCGTACTTCCCTCCCTGGATGTACTACGCAGAGCTGTCTCCGCCTGTTGTCAAGTCCATAGAGTCCATGGCGAACGCGAGCGTTCTCGTCGCCACGTTTCGCCCATTTTTCGAGGACGTGGTCCGAACGATGCTTTCGATGGAGCGCAAGTCGCCGAAGGGAGCGACCATTTCGTCATGCCCGCTTTCTCAGCAACAGCGGGCGATTGTCGTTTCTGCGGCGCGGAAGGCTGGAGGAGCGGAGTTCATCAAGACGTCCGTGTTTTTTTTTCTTTTGGAGCCTCAAAATATTGTGTGAAGCTGATTCGATTCATGCAGCGTAACCCCAGCTGTATTGCAAGGCCGTGACCAGCGGATCGTCGAAGAAATCGTGCGTGCACTGGCCGTCTCGGAGCCCAGTTCAGACCCAACGCCGACGGTCTCGGGAAAGAAGCGGTCTGCGACGGATGATGCAGGGCGTGCTGCTGTAGGAAAGAAGGCAAAGACTTGAGCGCTCTTACTGACGCACTACATTACATTACTTACCATTCGTTACTGATATACCGGCTATAGTTTGCTACCATATCTTGCTACTACGATATCGCTTGCGTTTGCGACCATTATGGAGGGAGGTGGCCCAAGACGCCCGCTCGGACGCCCAACTTGAAGCTCCGCATCAGGAAGTCACGTCGTTCTTTCGTTGTTGACCCGAGTTTGGCCACTACCACGGAGGCGCCAGGGCTCGTTTCGACAACTAGTAAAACTTATTTGCGTCGAACATCCCCTGGCATCCACCGCTGTACCTTGGACCGCCGGCACCCGCCTCTAATGTTGGCACTGCCAGTGCGCCTTACCACCTGCCTCTGCCTCACTCTCGCTCCTCTCGTTATTCGCAACTCGTACACGAATCTGACTCATTGCAAGATGGCGTTTCTAAATGTCTCCGTCGCGGCCCCGGAAAGCTCAGGCTTTCTCACGGACTCGGATGTGTCTCGGATGGCTTGATCAGCTTGACTCCTTGGTTTTTGGTAAAAGCAGCGTAAGTACTTGCGCGTCGCCCCCGGCATCGGTCATCCGCCAGATAAAAGGGTCAGATCGCCAACGATTTCTCCCAACCTCTCTCTCCTCTGTACCATGTCTACCACTGCGAAAAAGATGGAATACGGTGTGTTTGTTACATCTCACTGCCATTTTTTATTTGCTCATCGCAGAAAGTGCGCCTTGGAAGCTCTGGCCTCAAGATCTCCAAAATCGTGCTGGGTACAATGTCCTACGGCGACCCGCAATGGGCTGGAAGCTGGGTCCTCCCCGAAGAGGAGGCTAGCAAGCACATCAAGGCAGCGTATGTCTTTCCTGTTTTATCGTACATCGCACTGACGTTGTGGACGATCCATTAGATACGATGCTGGTGTCAATGCGTTTGACACCGCCAACGTCCGTTGCTTTCTCTCATTCATGCTCCGTCGGTACCGACCCAGATCCAGGTCTACTCGAGTGGTCTCAGCGAGGAAGTGTTGGGGCGTGCGATTAAGAAACACAACCTCCCGAGGTACTTACATCCCTGCCTCTCTGTCTCGTGTCTCGCCTGATCTCCTTCGAAGAGATGAAATCGTTATCATGACCAAAGTCTACTTTGGTGTTTCTAAAGATACCAAGGAGGCGCTCTTCTACCTTGACGCAGCCGGTCTTGAAGCCAAGGGCTACGCGAATCAATTCGGTCTCAGCCGCAAGCACATCTTCGATTCGGTCAAGCACAGTCTGCGTCGCCTCCAAGTGGACTACATAGACTTGCTCCAGTGTAGGTCCCTTTGGATCATCCGTGGTTTGCGCTCATATAGTTTACAGGCCACCGGTTCGACTATAATACACCGATTGAGGAGACGGTAGGTAACATCCCTCTGTCGCTGAATATTGCAAACCGTGTTCGCAGATGCAAGCCCTCCACGACGTCGTCAAGGCGGGATACGTCCGCTACATTGGGATGTCGTCGTGTTATGCCTGGCAATGTATGTTGTCGGTCCCATCTGCCTGCTTTCTATCTAATCAGTTTCCTCCTCAGTCCACGCCATGCAAAGTAATTTTAATCTCAGTTTTTATGGCAACTCTTGACCATTTCTTCAGACTACGCCATCACTAACAAGCTCACTCCCTTCATCTCGATGCAAAACCACTACAACTTGCTCTACCGCGAGGAAGAGCGCGAGATGTTCCCGACGTTGAAGGTCTGTCCGCGTTTCTTTCTTAGTCTCCGGACTGAGCTTACTTTCGGACAGCACTTTGGCGTCGGCGCGATTCCGTGGTCTCCGTTGGCGCGCGGTGCCGTATGCCGCCCCATTGCGAGTCAGCTTCAGAAGGAGAATCAGACCGCGCGCGCTGATTCAGACTTGTCCGTGTATTTACCGCTCCAGACAGTAATTGACGTTGCCTAGTATGCCGCCGTCTGTGTACACGAAGAGCTCTGCAAACCAGGACGTGGTCGCGAGGTCAGAGAGCTTCTTTTCCACCGGTATTCCCTGTCATCTAACGCCCGACTAGAGTCGAGGAGCTCGCGAACAAACGCGGACTCAAGATGGCGCAGATTGCGATCGCGTGGATGCTCAGCAAAGAAGGTCAGTCAGCTGCGCTTCCTGTCGCCGATTGTTCACGCAACGAACAGGTGTATCTGCACCCATCGTTGGAACTACGTCGCTCAAGTACTTGTTCGAAGCTATCGGTACGTCGAAGTGCTTTGATTGAGCGAGGAACTAAAATTGCTGTAGACGCCGTTCATATCAAGCTGACGGAGGAGGAAATCAAGTATCTAGAGGAGCCTTACCAGCCAATGGCCGTCCTGGGGCATTCATAAGTGGCCAGCAACACCGACGTTATTCGAGTCTGGTGCAGCCGAAGAAATCCAGTACCATTCATTGTCATAGGAGATCGATTATCATTTTCGCTCATCGTACATGCAAGAAACTTTGACCTATGTACGAGCTCTCGCGGCGAGTTTTAATCAGTCACTGGGTCGCGTATTAACGCGTCCCGTCACATCAATCATCACGCTACGACTCTTGTTTCGCGTCCCAACCACGCACAAACTGGGGAAATAATTTCATTTTTATTCTGCGCGATAGCTTTAGACGTTAACGAGGCTACAACCGCTTAACCAGTGGTGATGCAGAGGATGCGGACGGACGAGAACGGTGCGTTCGCGCTATCAGGACCAACGAGTTATAACGCGTCGGAGAAATATGAGGGCTGTAAACTCACGGCTTGCACCCGTTCGCAGCGGTGAACGATTGAATGAAGCCGCCGTTGGTTCCATCGCAGTTGGCTGGGCAATACATCAGCATTTGCGCTTGACGAAGGTAAGACTCAACTGGTGGAGTAGAAGTCAATCTCGCATTTCGTAGTGCCGACCGTGACGTTCAGGGAGTCGCCCGATACGGCCTTGCAGAAGGCGTTCTCGGCGACACCGCTCCAGGTGTCGACGACCGTGCCGGCGCAGCTCGCGTCCGTGTAGGCGGTGACGGTGGGAACGGCCTGGGCAGCGGCGGCGCTGGCGGTTGCGAGGAGGATTGCGAGGAACTTCATGGTGCAGAGAGAAGATGCAGCGCTGGACTTTATATACTTTACCGGACTCCACATCTTTCCACGCGCTGATCCTCCATGTGATTACCCCGAGAAAAGTTTGGGCATCTCAGGGTAAAACGCGAGTTGAAACGTTCAGATTGCAAGGAAGCTAGTCTTAGCTAAAAGGGTAAGGGAAGCTTTCCGTATTATTAGCGGGGTCAGCGCGAGTCAGCGCGTCAGCCTAGGACGTTGAATGAGCCGATGAATGTGAACGCTAGCGCTTTTTTGCTTTTTCCTCGGTCTAGTCAGGTCCAGTTCTCTGAGTCGGGGCTCGAGCCGACGATCATGACGAGAGTATCTGCTCGTTAAGCTCACCTTCCGTCGGCGCCCATTGCCGATAGACTTCTTTGCAACTGCGCAGAACTCTCAGCAAACTCTCAGGAACGAGGGGCCGGGCATGAAATGAGGTCACCGCTGGAGAATAATTGAATTCTGTCGCAGGGCATTGAAGTATGACCGGGCAAGGACGAGCGCAGACGAGGAGACACTGCGAGTTGGATTGTTGAAACGACTGGCCCGTGGTTATTAGCGAAGATGAGCGTACTTGAGAGAGAGGAATGCAGTGATGCATCCTTCGGCCCACCTTCAAACCAGGTCTGACTCAACGCCCAGCGCAGACACGGAAGCTGCATACATGACGGAACTTGGAAAGCTGTCGGGTGGCGATGCTTTCTGATACCATCATGCCGAGTCACGGCGTGTTGACTTTGTTCCGAACTCTTCCTAGCCAGCTGCGAGTAATTCTAATTTTTTGGAGAATAACTAATAGTTGGGACATAGTGCTACTTCTACTCAACGGGCACACTACTGTCTTTTTTCTTTTCTTTTTTCTTCTTGAAGGGTTTGGATATGATTGCAAAGCATTCCCTTCGGTAATGTGCCGCGAAGCCGCTGGGCTGTCCTGATCGTGGTTGCCAAAATCCGTGGTACTTCCGGTGGGTCCTGTCCGATTAGAACAACGGATGGGGATTCGTCGCATTCGCTGGACGCTCCTCTATCACATCCCAGTGTTCCTGCACACACGTCCCATTGAACCTGAACACGTCAACAATCGCTGTCGGCTCCTCTAGAAACCCATCCACGCGATAGTGCATCCAGCCATACGGCGCCTCGAACGCCCGATGGATAATCTGCAGGGTCACAGACGTGTTGGAAAACAGTGGGTAGAGAAAATCGAGGGACGGAGGGATTCCGTCCAGAATAAAGGGGTTGTGTTGGATGTAGTCTGCGGCGATGTGGGTGAATGCGCGGGGGACGTTTCTGTTGATGGGGTTTAGCACAAGGGGTTGACTTGGATTGGCTCGTACCGTTTGACATATAATTCGTCGACGAAGGTGTTGAAAATCTGCTTCTGCTCCGCAGCAGTGGCTCGGTGGACCTTGCACGGAACCGGCGTCGGGATGGACTGCGCGCCGGCGAAGACCGACCCCAGTGACAAGAGGGGAAGAATAAGCGTCAAGCCTTTGGAAAATCCAGTCGAGGTACCCAGATGCATTGCTGGGGAAAGTGAACTAGCAGCTGAATGAACGTCGCACTTTATTGAAACTAAAACAATTCCGTTTATCCGGTTCAGATGACGTTCGCGCCGCAAAAAATGTAAGCTCCTTCGCTTACTAGTTCAAGTTGTTTCGGCACTGATTTTTTTCCAGCTCGCATTCTAGCTCGTCTTCAGGCTGTGGGAAATATGCGTAATACGTTGGTCAGATTCGATCATGCTTCACAAGACGCCGCTCATGCGGTGTTCCTACTGTGCGGAAGCGGCGTCCCATTTTACCGCGTATTTCCTTTTAACCTGCGGCATTCACAAGCCAAGTACCGCAATGCCCAGATCTGCTGTCATTTGGCCGAAATGTGTAGGTTCAGATGTCATTTCGCGCGGTAAAAGAAAATGTAAGCTGCTTTGTCGCAAAATCAGCTTACTGCCAGTGTTCAACTTCAAGTTGTTTCGTTCCAGCTCGCCTGATTCGTCAGCTGAACTACAGGCTGTGTAATCCGTGCACGTCGTGTGCGAATTCTCAAGCGTCAAACTGTGTCCGTTGTCGAATACGCGGCGGTGTGGGAGGCGTTCCTCGAAATGCTGCTGTCGGCGGGTACGACCCCCGTTCTTCTGGTTAGTTTATATCTCATGTATTAACACCTTCGCGACGTACTGACTCAAAACCTCCGCCATGCAGCGCTGCTTGAACAGAACTTTCCAAGGAGTCGCGTAGAAACAGGGGGTGGCGGTGCTTACTGATACCATCATTACGACTGAAGCGAGTCTTCCTTCGCGACGTTCAAGTGCTCCCCGACTCGCCGCTTGAAAAACGCCCAACGTTGGGCTTTTCCGCACTGGAACCGTGGACTGTGTCGTATTTGGATCGATGATGTCACTCGATGGAGACTGCCCCTTAGTTAATCGCGTCTTTCCCTTCCACCATGGACGTCAAAGACTTTCTACCCATTCCGGACACTCTCGCCCCAGTCACCGACCCCGAACAGACACAAGTCGCTCATTCCATCACCCAAGCACCCACCGATAGCCATGCATTGGCTCAGGTAGAGCAGGAAGACCAGGGAGCGGCGCAGGAGGGACACGATGCCGAGGTGATGGACTTGGGCTGGAACCAGCACCCCGCCAATGTCGCGAAACCCCTCATCGGCGGTCTCGAGAACGAGGAACTGTGGCTACTCATTCGGCGGTTCAACAAGGTGCGTCGTTCTTATTTTTTCATCTACACTGGCGCTGAAGCTCGCCATAGCAAATGTACCATGTCAAGGAATATCCGTATCCACTGCCCGGCAAACTTGATATCAACATCGCCGACGAAGAAGAATTCTCGCCAGACAAGCTCAGAGCGAGTCTGGAGCGACTTTATGTGACCGTTGGTCTGGCCGTCATCTTCATCGTGAAGCATCTCGCCAGACTGCGGTCCTGGCGAGAAACCCGACGCACAAGCGTTTGTTGTGGAGTGAGTCCCTGTGATCGCGACGACAATGGCGACCTCAAACTTTACTCTAGGTGTATCTTCTAGCGTGGCTTCTCGACCTGCTTGTCCCTACATTCGTCGCTGTGGCTCTCGTCCTCATCGTCTATCCCCCTTCGCGCGCGTTACTCTTTCCCCCCGCACCTCTCGCGCTCGTAGACCCCGTCAGCGGCGGCGTCCAAAAACCGCGCGCGGGCCTCTTGGGAAGCACCGACACTGCGACCGGCGCACCCGAAAACCACAAGGGCGAAGCTGCAGAAGCCGAAGCCGCCCACCTGGTCACATCCCTCGCCTCCGTCTTGATTGCGAGCGCAAGTGGAAGTCACCCTCAGAGCGGAGAGCCCCATCATGATGACAGTGCCGTCGACGACATCGTACCGGATCCTACCGAGCTCGTTGCTGGGGTCACGGCAGCTAAAGCTCAATCCAAAGTCAAACCGAGCAAGCCAGCCCGCGTCAAGGTTCCGATGGAGACCGCGGTCTGGACGATGCTGCGTCCCATCCTGCATGCCATTGGAGACATTACGGATACTTACGAGCGTTTGGCCAATGCGCTTTCGCCCACGCGGCCGTTTCATCCCCATCTCGACCGACTTCGTCTGGCGGCGCTGCTCGTCCCGTTTCTCTGCGTCTCCATGTACATCACCGCGTACATGCTGGTCAAAACCGTTACCTTTGTTTTTGGATTCGCGTTCTTCGGCGACCCGATCCTTCGTGCGGGCGTGAGATGGCTGAATCGAACGATCCCGCATTGGG
The DNA here is from genome assembly GCA_029282125.1 of Mycena amicta. NCBI lineage: Eukaryota > Fungi > Basidiomycota > Agaricomycetes > Agaricales > Mycenaceae > Mycena > Mycena amicta. Next base: position 40,392 of record JARIHP010000031.1, on the reverse strand, counting down.
AGAAGCTGTTGGAGCTTCGAAAGTGAGGCGTTGTTTTCCTTTGCAGCTCTTTGTATAGGTGCTGATTGCATTTGTAGCACGGTTTTGAAGGGTGTGCCTACGAATGCTCAACTCGCCATCACCTTGCTCCGGATTGGCGAAGTGAACAAAGCGCCTTTGCCTCCGCCGCCGGTCAGCGGATACCCGCCGCCGGACGAGTCCGTTGAGCTCTCTGACGATAATCTGCGCGCTACCGGTGCGGAAGCTCCGCTGAATGCTACGGACGAGGAACTCGATGTCGCTCTACACCCCGATCCCAGCGTCGCCGTCGCCGACGAGCAGGTCGACCACGCCAAGGACAAGGGCAAGTCTGGCCCGCGCAAAGCCACCGCCAACAAACTCGTCAATCTAGTCAAGAAAGGCATCCGCGGCACCGTGCACACCACGCTTGGCGCTGACCAGCTGAAAGCCAAAGCCGGGAACGCGACAGCCAAACACCGACTGGGAGTGCTGCCACGGCATCCGGAGATGATGATGACGGGCCCAGTGGAGTTTGCGTGTCGGTTCAAGGGCAAGAAGGGACACGCGTATATTACGACGAAGGCGACGATTCCGTGTGTGGCGTTTTCGCTGGATGGCAGCTCGGGCTTGCGATCGCGCGGGGGCTCGGAGGAAACGGAACCGTTGAATCCGATTTGGAGTATCGCCGTCGGGGATATCAAGGAGCTTCGCAAGGTTGGCGGGTTTGGATGGAAGGCGAGGCTTGTTGTTGAGTGGGCGTTGGATAGGGATGGGGATAGAGAGATTGCGGATGGGCTGGAGATTGTTACGCGGACGGGGGAGGTGGTGACGCTGACGGCGATGGTGTTGAGAGACGAGCTGTTTAATCGGCTTGTGGCGATGGGAGGGCAGAAGTGGGAGGCGTGGTGATGAATTGTGGTATTCGAGTCAACACGAGGACTTTTATTTTTATTCAATCTACACAAGGCGCTGTATACTTCTGGTAGGCAATAGATCAAAACAACGGATGCGGATTCGTCGCATTCGCTGGCCGCGCCTGAATCACATCCCAGTGTTCCTGCACACAGGTCCCATTAAACCTAAACAGGTCCAAAATCGCCGTCGGCTCCGGCTGCTGCGGAATTCCATCCACCCGATAGTGCAGCCAGCCATACGGCGCCTCGAACACGCGATGCAGCATCTGCACGGTCACCGATGTGTTTGAAAAGATTGGGTAGAGAAAGTCGAACGAGGAAGTGATTCCGTCCAGCTCGAAGGGGTTGTGTTGGATGTAGTCTGCGGCGAGGTGGGTGAATGCGCGGGGGATGTTTCTGGTTCAGTCGATGGGGATGAGAGAGGATCCAGTTAGAACAGAGCTAGTGCACCTTTTGACGTAGAACTCCTCGACGAAGGTGTTGAAAATCTGCTTCTGCTCTACGGCAGTGGCTGGGTGGACCACGCATGGGACTGGGGTCGGGGGAGACTGCGCGAAGACCGCTGGGCCCAAGAGGGGCAGAATAAGAGTCAAGCCTTTGAGAAGCTGAGTCGAGACACCCATATGCAGTTGCGGGGAAAAGTGAACTCACAGCTGAGACGAACATCGCCTTTTATCGAAACCAAAACAATTCAGTTCATCCGAACGTGGCCGAAATGCGTAGGTTCAGATGACGTTTTCAAACCGCAGATCTGCAGAAATGTAAGCTGATTTGTCGCAACTCAGAGTGCGCTGTTCACAAATACGCTGCGCAGGCGACGTATCATTTCCCCTTCTGGCCTCGCATCCCGCAATGCGGAGTCCTGTTGTCAGCGGGTATGACCGGCCTCGCCCAGATCTGCCCGACGTTTGTCGCAATACGACATTTTCTGACGACGGGTTCGCATCTCGGCGGCCAGACGCGTCTAGACGCGCTCTAGACTCCTCCTGGCGCGTCAAGGTTGCTGCAATCAGACATCACGTGACCGTGGACTTCCGAGTCAGCAACTGTCAGCAAGTGAATCACACTTCAGTCCAACACCACCATGATCACCGACTCGAGACGAACCAAAGTGTGCTTACGTTACTTACTACTCCGTTGTGCTCATTCCAACCAGAATCAACTTGAAGAAATCATCAACAAGCTTAACGCCCCAGCGCCGGCGGGGCGAAAAACGTCCTCCAAAGCCAAGCCCGACCCATCTGAGCTGTTGCGTCAAGTCTTGGTGACTTGGAAGGAGCGCGTTCAAGCTCTCGTGGACCCCATCGCGGCGGTTGCCTATCTGGCAATCTTGCTCGACAACACCTACTCTACCAGCCAGGACTTTTCGGCGGCGACCTTACGAGAATCGGATACGCGTATCGCTCAGTACCTGCGGCCACTCGCTGACGAGGTCGGATTCACTCTATATCTGGCTCAGATGGAAGCCTGCTATGAGTGCGAGGTGGACTTGGACGATGGGTCGGAGATGGCAGATGGCGAGATCCATCGATCCGTGAGGGTGATTAGGATTGTGGATCTGGACGGTGGCATTATTCATTTGCCAGCATTCAAGCCGCGCGGAGATGACGAGATCACCGATGTATTCCCTGCTCATGGATCCGAGGCCGACCAGTTTATCAATGGACCCCTCATGGACTTTTCTCTGGAGGCAGACGAAGACGAAGAAGCCGCAAAGCTACCCACCAGGCTAGTTGTCAGGGGGTTTGTACGTCTCTGTCCTGGAATTTCCACGTCAATTCTAATCCACGGGCCTCTCTCTCAGGAGGATGACTCTGACGACGAGAAGCAAGGTTTTTTCGAAGACGGTGCGTTCGTTTTGCTTGTCGTTTCCTTGCTTCTGATGTGCCAACCCTCCAGTCTGGTATCGCACTGCCCTCCTGATCTGGCCGAGCAATCCTGAGGTCTGAACTCATGTGAGACGACCCTTTGTTGAGGGTTCATTGCGCTCATAAACTTCGCAGTCTAAGCTCCAAAGAGGGATCGGATAAAAACACATCTGAGAAGGTATCTTATCGGGAAAGGATTGCAATTATTATGTGCGAGGCGCGTTTAAAGATCAATGACAACAAGTGCTTAACCAGTGAGGATGCAAAGGATGCGGACGGACGCGAAAGGCGTGCCCGAGCTATGAACAAATGAATACGCGTCCGAATCATTACAAAGATTCTAAACTCACAGATGGCACTCGGTCTTCGCTGTGAACGATCCAAGCCAGCCGCCGTGAAGACCATCGCAGTTATCTGGACAACACTGAGTCGACGCGAGATCTGTACGAACGCGCCCACCGTTGGTAAAGAGGTCGATGAAGCAGTTTGTCTCGGAGCCAAGTGTGATGTTCAGCGCACTGCCTGTCGCAGCGTGGCAAACAGCGTTGTCGCGAACGCCGGTCCAGGTGTCGACTGGTGTATCGTCGCAGCTCGCGGCTGTATATGAGGAAACGGTGGGGACAACCGGCGTGGTGGCGGCGGCTGCAGCGCCTGCGAGGAGAATTGCGAAGAACTTCATGATGGAGCGGTGAAGGAGTTCGGGCGTCGACGGCTTTTATACGCCGTAGCTCAGGCACCATGGTAATCGGTTCTTTTTTGTTGGGAGTTAACAACTAGGCTGACCTTCAACTTGAAGTTCCTTAATTTGATTCCGCCGAGGTACCCAAAACGCGCTTGAAAGGCCGGCGTTCCTGATTCAATCCCAAGGAAGCGAGCTTGAAGTAATTTCGCCTCCGAAGGCGCCCTAAGGAGTTGAACAAGGCGATATGCGCGGGGGGCACATTTCTCTTGGTTCGGTCGACGTCCTGTCGACAGCCGCAGCCAGCGGAGATCACAGCTGCCAGTGAGTGGACTGACCTCTACGTTGAAGTCGTTTCTGTGAAGAAAAAATAGTGCCTCGTCGAGTAGCTGAATTTCGTGCACAAAACCTTGAATTTGCAGAGAATTCATTGTCAATGTCGATGGCCAGACTCTTTATAAAATTGGCGAGCTCGTATGGGCGCGCGGCTCCTTGGACCTTGGATTTGCCAAGGTTCGCGCATCTCGACGAGAAACGGGAAACAAGGCTAGACGCTTCCGCGGTCATGATACCAGGATTTCCCGCCAAGAGCAGTCTCATGCCTAGGGTTTTGAATATTGCACACTGAACTGACCTGTAATTCTCCATGCAGGGAATTGCGCTAATCATGTCATCTAATCTTATCTTGATCCGTTATCTTATCTTACTAGGCCCGACGATGAAGACACCGTCGTAGGATCAACGATTTGGTCTTCCTCGGCCGTCGCAAAAATGAGGATTGCCCATTGAACTGCACACTCTAGATTCCAACCGCTTTCTGGCTCTTCATCGACTTCGAAGTTGCGGATCAGATCGATCAGATCTATCAGATCCGGCCGTGGGACCGAAAGCTCAGGCTATGTGACACGTCTGCTTTCAACACTCATGCGCGACGCCAGGACACTGCTCCCCGTCGAGCTCTGGGAGCATATCCTCCACCAAGTACCCAACACCGAGGACTTGCTCACAAGGCTCGCCAGTGTGTGCACCCTCTACAACGAGCTGTGCATTCGTATCTGTCTCGATCGTCAAGGGGTCTCCACAGACGATCTCCAAAAACCTATCTTGCATCTCTCTAGTGCTATTACTCGTCCTATCTGCCTGCTTCCGTGCACCTACACTTTCCCTGCGCGGCAAGTCAACTCCCGCGTCGATCCCACTCAAATATGATCAGAGCTCAGGCGCCTGGTCGGAACTCTCCAGCGATGTGCAAGCCTGAAGGCTCTTTCAATCACCCTCCAGAGCGACCCATTCCAACTTTCTCAACATTCGCGTCAAGCGGTCCTATCTGGACTATGTGAACTGCTATCCGAGGTCGCAGCGAGGAACAGTGCTCCAGTGTTTGTCCTCGTAGGCCAAGACAGGTTCAGCTGCATGCCGGTGGATATATCGCTCTGGAAGCTCCACGAGTTTGAATTCAACCCTCCTCCCCCCTCGGTCTCACGATCATGGATGTCGTCCAACCATGTTTACGCGCTCAGTTATACGTGGACCTGCCTCCACACGGGAAACACCACCAGGGCCCAGAGATTAACTTCACTCGAATCGGTGGACTTGAGTCTTGTAGAGAAATCTGCATCGCAACGAGCGCTCAGCCTCCTCACGCTCAACCGTGCCATCACTCGACTTGTCCTCGGTCGCCCAGAGGAATTTGTGCCATATCTCACCTCCATGCTATGGCATATCTCCTTGCCCAATCTCCGCGATCTCAACATTTACGAGGACAAGATTGATCCTGCGGCCCTCCACCACTTTCTCGTGCATCATCCGATGATCGAGAATGTGGACGTTTCCCTGCCATCCAACGACAACGCGATTTCGAACCCATTGTTGAACGCCACTCTGGTGCACCCAAACATCGTGGAGCTTTTCGCGCGCGCAAAAGTAGGGCCATGTGCCCACCCCATCATCCGCTTCCTCTGCACGTCCCCCAAAATTCGCACTTTCGGTTTTGCGCTTGATCCATTCGGCCCCACATTGAACGCCCATCGTTCCTCCGCGATCTTGGCCATATTGCATGCCGCGCGTGTCCGGAACCCGTGGAATTAAACCTATTCCTGAATCCTCCGCGAGTTCAAGTTCCGCAGCGTGTGGTTTGCCTTGCGGACATATGCCTTTGGGCGGCACTGGCGGCCGCTGGCATGGACCCGTACCGCCGACGCTCTGTCGATTGCCGCGCGCATGCAAAATGTTCACAAAGTTGACACAAACTCACAAACTCGCTATCCTCATGGCAGACGGCTTATCGGCTGCTCCCCTGGCTTGCCGCCTTCCCTGCTGTCACGGAAATTAAACTTTCCCTCGATTTTGAGACTTCTGGTGTGTCCTCATTGTTTGTGGAAACCTCTCATTCATCACTGGCACACACAGGCGAAGCCGCATTTGTTCCAAATGTCCAACACATCTCATTTGCGACGATTTTTCTTTGAGTACAGGTTAATTTCCACATTGACTTGCTCGTTTTTCTGGCTTAACACTGAATGAGTTGGGACTTGTCTTCGGCGTAGAGTCCAGATCTGCGGTTAGAACCCAATACTTCCAAATTCTTAGCGTTAATAAGCTCTTCAACGAGGCGGACATCCCTTCTTATGGACTGCATTTATTTTGCTCGAGGTGGGTATGGAGCTTGTTGGAACATTATTTTACTGCTCCGCTGCTTAACCGGTGGTTATGCACAGGATGCGGACGGACGAGAACGGTGCGGCCGAGCTATCAAGACCAATGAGTACGCTTATGAGGACGGTTAGACCTGTGAACTCACGTCTTGCACCCGTTCACAGGAGAGAACCCTTCAATCCAGCCGCCATGGGTGCCGTTGCAGTTGGCTCGACAAAACACATCAGCGCTTGAGGCGAGGCAAGCAAGACGTATGGTATGGGCTCACTGGTGGTGAAGAAATCAATTTGGCAGTTTTTCTCTGTGCCAATCGTGATGTTCAGAGAACTGCCCGCCACGGCCTTGCAGAAAGCGTTTTCGGGAACGCCGGTCCAGATGTCGACGGGCCTATGGCGTGTTGCGGGAGAGCCGACGCAGTCCGCGTCGGTATATGCGGCAACGGTGGGGACGACTAGTGTGGCGGCTGCGGAGGCGGCAGTTGCGAGGAGAATTGTGAAGAACTTCATGGTTTTCGAGGCTGAAGGGACTGCCAGCGATGCCTTTTTATCCAGGTCGTGCTGTTGTCCGTCATCCATATCTTCCACACGTGGGTTAGGCACCGTTCTTCGTGTCGCCGAAGCTTCTTCGATTTCATTTAATTCCCCTGAGAAAATGCTAAAACGGGAGTCGAAATCTTCGAATACTTAGGGAAGGGAAGGCCCCGGCGGTAAGGAAGTTCGAGCTCGGGTCAACTAGAAGGTTAAATGAGCTGGACACTTGTTGTTTGTTTTCTCCCTACCTCACCACGGGCATTACAACAGATTTCATGTTGAATACGTTGAACATCTGCTTCTTCGTGGCGTTACACATGCGGAGGATACCCATCCAGCGGGCATCTGAGCGACAGCTAACGAAATTGTCCCAGGTTACTTATCTATGAATTTCAAAGCACCCGGGGGCCTGGAGCTATTCTGAGGGTAGTTGACGTGAATTTGGAGTGGTAGCGGTGAAGTGAGCATTGGAGCAGGCTCCTTCCTTCCTTAAAATAACAGTATCCCCGCGTTAAATTTCCCAAGACCGGTAGTCATCCTGCCCTGGCTTAGTCTGGCTACAGGCACGAGGCCCAAGTATGAAATATGAGCTCACCAAACATGAAATCGCGAGAATTCCTTAAAGTTCGTAAGATGATCGTTCAGAATACTTACGCGGCAACAAATGAAGGACCTTATCTATGGTCTGAATGGAAGCGCGAGCGGTTGAGGGTTAAACGCGTCTCGTCACATCATGATCGCTTGATTGTCACCCTCTGACTCTTTGATTCGCGACCACCATGCCCAGCGGAGCCATAACCGCCTCAAAACACACCAAGGCGCGCCCATGTTACTATTACAGGCCGTATACTCACTCCCAAGACAGAATCAGCTCGAAGCTCTCATCAACGGCGACCTAAATGCCGTTGTCGACGCGGCCTTTGCGGTCAAGGATTATTCGCTCAGCCAGACAATCAACCCCGGGCTCGTCATCGAAGGTCTCGGACCCTTGGGTCTTCCTCTCACCACACGCGAAGCTCCCGTCGTTGGCTCGGTTGGGAAGAGCACTGGGGTTGGTATATTTGAGATAGCGGGGAAGACGGTGCGCTTCAAACTCACTCTCCCTCCGCCGAAATCTTATCGATGACCTGAGATCACCTTCGAGAACGATGGCTGGCACGAATGGCTTCAGGAGAACGCCAGGAAGATGATGTCGGGCACGCTGACCGCCGAGGAGAGCAAACCGACTTTTGTGCTTCAAAAGCTAGTGCTTCAATATGCTGGTTCAGCGTTCGTTCTGTTGTACGTTCATTTTGCTACACTGACTCACATCCTTCCAGATCCACAAACTTCACGGGGTGCGTCCTTTCTTCTCAGCTAGTCCCACAACTAAGCGCTCTCACTCAGGAATGCGGAGGTGTCCACGAAACTGGGAGAGCTCATCGTGGTACTTCCGAGTACATTCACAGGAGGTCGCCTCTGCCTTTCCTTTGGCGGCAAGTTGCGCTACATCGACGCCGGGGGAAAAAGCGGAAGCACTACGACTTTGGTTGCCACTCGCTCCGGTGTCGAACACGACCTGTCCTCCGTGAATACGGGCTATCGACTCTCCCTTGTCTACCATATAATCCGCGACCCAGGCCCGATTATTACGCCGCACGCAGAGCAAGCGCTTACGAATAAACTTCGACAGCTTCTGTTCGCCTGGAGGGAACGCACCTCGGAGAATCCTGTGGCGTATCTCGCCATCTTACTGGACCGGAGTTACTCCCGTTCTGGTCCCCTTTCCGCCACATCTCTGGCGGGCGTGGACGCACCTCTTCTTCAACGCCTGCAGCCGTTTGCGCGCGAAATCGGCTTCACGCTCTACCTTGCCCAACTGAAGGTGTGGTATATGTACGAGGTCGACCTCGACGATATGGTCGAACTCGAAGGCGGCGAGACCGACAAACTTATCCAGGTTACTCGCGTGGTTGATCTTGAGGGTCGCACCAGTGAACTGAAAGACTTCGATCCCTGTGGATTCGACGAGAGCACCTACGACCCCGAGAGCGATAAATTTATTAATGGGCCGCTCCTTGACCACTCCCGCGATCCCGACGAGACCGAGACGAGCAGCATTCCTGCGACCATGTTCAACGATAAGGTGCCTATTTTCATTCAGTGTCGGATGCAGTTAATGAATTCTTGTAGGAACTTTATTTCGAAAACAGTGCGTCGAATAGGATTGTGTCTGTCTCACTAACTCTCTGCGCAGCTTGGTACCGCACCGCTATTCTCCTCTGGCCGACCGCAAAACGCGCGGCAACTGAGCAAACCTCGGCTGAATCAAACAAGAGGGTCAAGTGGTCGTAATGCTTGAGGTCGGACTCTGCTCCAACTTTTGGGCGTAATATGCTGACCCCACATGTACAGGCCTTTGCAGGATCGAGCAATGTACACCGAATGACTGTGATACCAGTCAACTTTCCTGCTTACTTTACCTGTTTCGCGTTTACAGCGTATTACCTAGTAGTGCTACTTATTCGACATTGCAGCCACCGGTATATTTGTCTACCCAGTAGTAGTAGTCCGCTGAAGACACCGTCGCATACACAGTCACAGGACCGTGAATACCTCATCCCACGCCGTCATGATGTCCTCGACAATCACTTTTTTCCCTCCTTGAACCGAGACCACGAAGCGCAACAAGTCCCCCGGCTTCGACGAAGCCATGGATTCCGGTAAATCCATTATCTTCTTTGACTAGCGCGCATTCATCGTAGTCCTACTAGCAGCGAACGCGACTGTCGAAGCCCTACGCAGTCGCATTCACAATACGCCGACCGACGACCAGGAGCTGCGGCTCGCCCTTATTAGCGAGCTCAACGCACTCATAGATCCCATCCAGCTGCTGCCTTTGGAACTCTCCTCCAAAATCTTCATGCTTTGCTACGATAAAGCCGATGCTTTCGTCCAGGAGTACCTCGCGGACGTGTGGCGACACCAGGCAATCTACCGCGGAATGCGAGGAAGGGGGCAGTGTCCGTCCCATGGAGCTATTGGTGGTTTGCAAAGGATGGAAGGCAATTGCATTGGCGACGACGAAGCTCTGGGCATCGATTTACATCCCAGATTCCAATTTGGTCGTCAACCGAAGATACGCACGGACTCCGATTCAACCTCTTGTGGAGCGTATTGGGAGAGCGGGGACGCGGCCGATCGCTTTGGCGCTTCACTCCAGCTTCGACTCCGCTGCGATTGACATGGTGAACCAGTTTTCGTCTCGCCGATTTTGGGATTCTTGAAGTCGCCGCGTGGAACATATTTGGCGACTCTAGCATGTCGGACCTCAGTCGGTTCACGTCGCTCTGGAAACTCTGCATCCTCACCGAGCTCCTTATTGCAAAAGAAGTCACCTATTGCGAGCTCGTGGGACTCCTGTGCACCGTTCCCCAGCTGGAGGAGTGCATTCTTCCGTCGTCCGTCTGGCGCAACGATGCGAACGAAGGGAAAAACCCTGCAATCGCTACCTTACCTCGCCTGCGACGCCTGACATTCATGATGGATTCATCCATGGATGAACACGAGCTACCCACAGACTTCACCATCCTACAATTCCTCAACCTCCCCGCTCTCGAGTCGCTGGACATCCAACTCGAGACAATCGGATTCCACAACTTTCTAAAAGAATTCTTCACTCGCACGGCGCCCATGCTCCATCCAGATCAACTACGATGCCTGGGATGGTCCCCTCTCTTTCGTTTCCTGGCTCTTGGCCGTTCCGACTCTCAAAAACCTCGACATCTGGGACACTCACGGCCCAGCCCGGGTTACCGAGATCGTCTCCGCCCTTGCACCTCATCAATCGCAGGCGCAGCCTGACACCACGATCCTTCCCCTTCCGAACCTCCGATCGCTGCGGTTCGTTAGAGATTATGCGCCATTCCTCAGTTTCCCGGCTGTCGCCAGCATGCTTGACGCCCGCCGTTCGACGCTGAAGGAGTTCAAACTCTATCTGGAGGAGGTTGGCGACAGCGGCGTGCCCGATGCTGCGACGGCCGCCGCATTCGAGCGTCTGAGGAAGGCGGCTGGAATGGAGATTTTCGTTGGACCGATGATGCCGACGTACTTTGAAGACCTGAACAGGCGCATTTTGGCTGCCCGGAAGCGATTCTCGTAAGAATACTAGTAATTCTGTAGATATTTTGACTCTGCAATACACGCTTGCCATTCATGGGCGATAATAGCAGACTGACAAACGATGCCAATGAGGCTGATATGCATTCCACAAACAACTAAACAATTATATGGTTTGGTTTGAGAGAGAGAAAGAGAAAGGAGACAGAAAAAGAGTATATAAAAAAGCACAAAGATTTCGACGTTAGCGGCCCGGCTTAAACAATCGCTGCATAGGCCAAGAACGCATGGCTATCCGGCTCCGCAACCTTTGCCAGCCCAAGCTGCAGCTCCGCTTCACTAGTAGGAAGCGCCGCTTCAAGACGTCAACCCAGACCCAGCGCGACATACGCAGCCCCGAGAGACCCACGCGAGGGGCAGCCAAACGCGGGCGTGTTGCGATGCGGGGCTGCCTGTGCCGAGGCGATTTGCGTGGTGGGAACGAAGACCGGGGCGTTGAAGACATCACAAACGAGGTTGGCGACGCTGGGGAAGTTGGCTGCGGCGCCTGTCGCAAGTGTGGTATGGGTCGAATGTCACACCAAGAGCACCAGCAGTGGACCACAGTCTGAGTGGATCTTTGCGCTGCCTAACGGGTCAACCTGTCTTGGGGGGTCGATGACGCCAGTCAGAACGGGGGTGGGCAGACGTCCGAGACGACGTCGGTGGAGGATGTATGGGACGATAATGGAGGGAAAGGCTCGATGAGGAGCTGCTGAGCCGTGGATGCGTGTCCCTCGCAAGAACGGGCGACGTCGAGTCGATAACGCGAGTGACAGGCGCGCGAAAGCTTGAAGGAAGAAGGTGGAGCCGAGAGTGAAGATGTGGGCCGTAGAGACTCGTTGGCCGACGGCGAGATGGAGAGACGGCGGTGGTGGAGATATGATGGGGAGGGTGGTTCTCGATCTGTGGCCTCGTCGTTCATCCGTCGTCTCCCAATCCCCAGCAGTGTTTTCTTCCCTCCAAGCCCGTGGCTCGTCCTCTACGTCACCCGCTTCCCAACCCGCTTCCCAACTGTCGTCCTCGGCGGGATCTCATTGACCATCAACCGGGCCACCCATGGATATGTAGCCCTCCATGGCATACACCAGAGATTTCCGTCCGTCGAGCTTGCGTAGGTGGCCGAATCGTCGTCCCCACGGCTTGCCGATGTCCTTGTGCACCTCCGAGGCGTACGCGGCGCAGGACTGCACAAAGGATTATATTATCAGCGACGGTAGGTTGAGTATGGAGATAAAGATACCTAGGGTCGGGGCACTCTGGCACAAACTGCTCAAGCCGACTGAGAACCGGATGGCGAACGGAATGTCGAGGCGCTTGCCCATTCGCTCTGGCCCTCTTCACGAACGGGAGGCTTGGGGAGCTGGTTGCGTATCGTAGCGCTGGATAAAGTCAGTTGGTCTAAATATCTTGAGAGAATGCCGCCGCGTACATAGTCCTGGCACACTGCCGTTCTCATTCTCGTTTTCTTTCTCATCTCCACTGGTACCGGTGTAGTCTGGCCGCACGATGCGCGAACGCCGAAAGTTCATCCCAGGCAAATCTCTAGATGGGCCGGCGCGGCAGTAGGTTTCTATGGTCGCACGAGATCGATTGAGTCCGGTTCTTCGACGGTGGAAATAGAGAGAAATCTCACCTTCGACCCGAATTGCTTTCCTCGCCCGCCGCCCTGCGTGACGCCACAAAGCAGACAGACCTCAGGCTCTGCTGTCCACGAGTGACGAGGCGGTCGAACGCGAATCGATTTTTGGCTTGTCGACTCGTCGTATCCGCCCGGCGTTTGGCGTACCCCATTGACGTTGATTTCCGGACCAGTCTGAGCCTGGAAGGTCCTTGAGGCGTTCGTCGGGCTCGTCCGTTAGGCCCTGGGTGTGTGGTAGAAGCAGAAGAGCTTGGAGGTCGTCACGGTCTGAACACCGTCAGAGTAAGCGGCTGGAAATGCTCCGGAGGACAGGCTTGGGAAGTCGCGCGAGGGCAGGGAACCATGCCGGGCGAGACATAGACGGGATGGCGTGGTGGGAGTGAAAGGTCAAGGCAGGTGACAAGTTTGTACTCTACGCTTGCTTGCTTCCGACAGTCACCCATGGCCACTCGCAGGCATTCCGCAGAATTCTAGCGGTGTTCCATGGCTCTCTCTTCCGTGTTCTGGATCCCGACTTTTTTACTGGAAAATTCGGACTCGCTAAAGAGCGTCTTGCCTGTCTGCGCTGCCTTTTCCAACGAGGCGAGACGCGACTACTCTCGATGTCGAGGACAACGCAGCCTACCCTTAGCGTACACGTCGACCTGCGGGCAAATCGAGCTCCGAATGTGAGAGCGGCCACGGTAATGCGTTTCCCTTTCGAGTTTGGCGGCAGGGTCCTTACTCGTCTCCTCAAAGGTCAACGCTGATGCCTCTGCAGACTCGAATGTCCAGGCTCGTATGGACTCGGGCTGCGGGCTACCGTTACCGAGAACGTTGAGGGGGATGGTCCCGCAAGGTGCGTGTTATTCCCAGCATCCTTTCACCGCTGACGTCCTCATAATCTGTAGCCTTAGCCGCATCTTCGTACTCGGCCCTGGGTAGTCTCTGGACCGAAAGTAAGAGCAAGAGTAGAGTGATAGGCCGACGAGGGTAAGTCCTTTGGTTAGACGGCGCGAAGGAAGGCTTGGGACGGTTGTCTGGTGCATCCTCTATCTGCTTCAACACTCCCTCACTGATCTTTGCTCTGTACAGTCCATGTCGGCTCCTGGCCTATCGACAGACTCGTGCGCAGCAACACTCGCGGATGTATGCTCTCGCGGGTCGATGCTCGTGCGGTGGATGGAAGTGGATTACGCGCAGCGAGGCACGCTGGAATATTCACCATGCACTTGGATGAGATGTTCATGGGAGGCCTTGGTCAGATGTGTAGTCGTTGGACGATTTCGAATTTGTACAGAGGCAACTATAATGGAGATATCCTGGCCCGACAGCGTCGGCATACAGCTCTACATCTCGAATTGGATGCTGTGCTGCCACGTCACGCCACGCATCGGCCTCGCTCTCTCCTTCTACTCTGACCTCTGCCCACTTGCACTCAGTGTAGCATCCGAGTTTCCCCTTGAATCTGTGGTACCAAGAAGATACCTCTCGCAGACAACTGCTACAAAACAATATGATGTGCGTCGTTGCCGGAACACAGACAGTTCTTGACTTCATCGATGTCTTATTAGGTGGTTTGCGGAAACATTTGACAAGTCCTTGGCGCGATCCGAGGTTGAAGATGCATTGGCTCGAAGCATTGATGATGTCATCCAAGCCATCTCCGACAACCTCACACCCCCGATACGCGCACATCTCAATCATGCCCAAAATCGGCTGGAGAAGGTCAAGATCCTGTTTGGTCACCTTGACTCGCAGTCTACCAATGTAGTGCTTGTCCACGCCTTTCAGCATGCTCTGTTGAAGCGGGGTGGAATCAACTATATGCTCAATAGTCGAGACAGCAATGTCCAAGGTGATTATATGCAATTTTCCACAGCTTCAAGTCTAACATACCCAGTAGATGACATTGTATTCATCAGGAATTGCCCTCCCCCATCCGACTTTTTCCAAGGTCGCAAGGATATTTTACAACAGCTGGATCACTTGTTCCAGCAAACAGAGCAGAAAGAGCAAAAAGCTGTCCTCCTCTATGGTCTTGGTGGAACTGGAAAAACCCAAATTGCACTGAAATTTATTGCAGACTCTGGATCTAGGTTTGCCACCCTAAAATGATTGAAATGCTTCTTATCTGGTTTGCAGGTTTACAGACCAATTCAAGATCAATGCAAGCAGTGCAGCAACCATTGAAGCAGGCTACAGACAGCTGGCAATTGATAAGAAGCTGGAAGACACTGTAGAAGCTGCACGGACCTGGCTGAAAGCAAATCAACAGGAATGGCTGATTCTCTTTGACAATGCTGATAAACGGGATCTGAATTTGGGACCATATCTCCCCAAATATCAGCATGGAAACATTTTGATCACCTCTCGGAACCCTGACCTTGGGATCCACACTGGGTCGCCACGGAAAGCCATTAAAATCTCTGATTTGACTGTTGATGATGCAAGTGTTCTGCTACTCAACAGAGCTGGGGTGGAGCTTGAGACTGATGATAACCAGAAGCATGCAGCTATGATAGCCAAGGTATTACTGGTCATTGATAGATTATCACAGAGCTTGACATTCTTTCAGGAACTTCACTGCTTTCCACTTGCAATTGTCCAAGCTGGGGCTTTCATTGATAAATCTTCTCGCTTGAAGCAGGATATCTCCAGATATGTGCAGCTTTATCAAAAAAACAAAGCTAAACTGCTGAGTGAAAAACCTACACAATCTACCGAGGACTATAATGAAACCGTATATACTACCTGGAGGATGAGCTTTGATCAACTTTCACAAGTTGAACCCCTGGCTGCACAATTCCTACAGCTATGCTCCTTTATCCATTTTGAGGGGATTTCAGAAGATATCTTTGAAAGAGCCTCAACATATGAGATTGAGGATGGGCCGCTTGATCCGACTCTTGAGGTACTCGAGTCTACTTTTGAGTTTCTCTCCAAATTCAGAGATACAGACATGTCATGGAACAATCTTGTTTTTGAGAATATAACATCAGAACTCTGCGGGTACTCTCTGATGACATGGCAAAAGGGTGGATATTCCATTCATCCACTGGTCCACCAGTGGGCAAGAACAACAATCACAGATCTAGTTGGCTCACAAAAGTTGATGGTTGGTCTTCTGGGAATGGCTGCTGCTTGTAGTCCAGAGGTGATGCAACAAATACAATTACTCTTGCACATTGTCCGGTTATCGGAGGACATAGATATGATGGGCACAGGATTTGAAGCCCAGCTTGGAAGTGTCTTCTATGCTGGAGGCATGTACAGAAGAGCAGAAACTCTACAAAGTCATGTGGTAATAAAGAGTGACAGCTTCCTTGGTGCGGAGCATCCTAACACCATTCATGCAATGGCCAACCTTGCTACGATCTACAGCAGGTTGGGACGGTACACAGATGCACAGACCCTGCAGGAGAAGGTTCTTGAGCAGCAAACCAGACTGCGTAGTACAAAGCATCCTGAGACCATTCATGCAATGGCGAACCTTGCTGCTACCTACAGCAGCTTAGGACGGTACACAGATGCACAGACCCTGGAGGAGAAGGTCCTTGAGCAGCGCACCAGACTGCTTGGTGCAGAGCATCCTGGCACCATTCTTGCAATGGCCAACCTTGCTGGCACTTACGCAGACCTGGGACAGTACACAGATGCACAGGCCATGGAGGAGAAGGTCCTTGAGCAGCTAACCAGACTGCTTGGTGCAGAGCATCCTGAGACCATTTGTGCAATGGCCAACCTTGCTATGACCTACAGCAGGTTGGGACGGTACACAGATGCACAGACCCTGGAGGAGAAGGTCCTTGAGCAGCGAACGAGGCTGCTTGGTGCAGAGCATCCTGACACCATTCTTGCAATGGCCAACCGTGCTACGACCTACAGCAGCTTGGGACAGTACACAGATGCACAGACCCTGCAGGAGAAGGTCCTTGAGCAGCGCACCAGACTGCTTGGTGCAGAGCATCCTGGCACCATTCTTGCAATGGCCCACCGTGCTGGAACTTACGCAGACCTGGGACAGTACACAGATGCACAGACCATGGAGGAGAAGGTCCTTGAGCAGCGAACGAGGCTGCTTGGTGCAGAGCATCCTGACACCATTCTTGCAATGGCCAACCTTGCTACGAGCTATAGCAGGTTGGGACGGTACACAGATGCACAGACCATGGAGGAGAAGGTCCTTGAGCAGCGAACGAGGCTGCTTGGTGCAGAGCATCCTCACACCATTTTTGCAATGGCCAACCTTGCTACGACCTACAGCAGGTTGGGACGGTACACAGATGCACAGACCCTGGAGGAGAAGGTCCTTGAGCAGCGAACGAGGCTGCTTGGTGAAGAGCATCCTGACACCATTCTTGTGATGGCCAACCTTGCTACGACCTACAGCAGGTTGGGACGGTACACAGATGCACAGACCCTGGAAGAGAAGGTCCTTGAGCAGCGAACCAGGCTGCTGGGTGCAGAGCATCCTGACACCATTTATGCAATGGCCAACCATGCTAGGACCTACAGCAGTTTGGGACGGTACACAGATGCACAGGCCCTGGAGGAGAAGGTCCTTGAGCAGCGAACGAGGCTGCTTGGTGCAGAGCATCCTGACACCATTCTTGCAATGGCCAACCTTGCTACGACCTACAGCAGCTTGGGACAGTACACAGATGCACAGACCCTGCGGGAGAAGGTGCTTGAGCAGCGAACCAGGCTGCTTGGTGCAGAGCATCCTGACACCATTCTTGCAATGGCCAACCATGCTAGGACCTACAGCAGTTTGGGACGGTACACAGATGCACAGACCCTGGAGGAGAAGGTCCTTGAGCAGCGAACGAGGCTGCTTGTTGCAGAGCATCCTGACACCATTCTTGCAATGGCCAACCTTGCTACGACCTACAGCAGCTTGGGACGGTACACAGATGCACAGACCCTGGAGGAGAAGGTCCTTGAGCAGCGAACGAGGCTGCTTGTTGCAGAGCATCCTGAGACCATTCTTGCAATGGCCAACCTTGCTACGACCTACAGCAGCTTGGGACGGTACACAGATGCACAGACCCTGCAGGAGAAGGTCCTTGAGCAGCTAACCAGACTGCTTGGTGCAGAGCATCCTGAGACCATTCGTGCAATGGCCAACCTTGGTACGACCTACGGCAGCTTGGGACGGTACACAGATGCACAGACCATGGAGGAGAAGGTCCTTGAGCAGCTAACCAGACTGCTTGATGCAGAGCATCCTGACACCATTCTTGCAATGGCCAGCCTTGCTATGACCTACAGCAGCTTGGGACAGTACACAGATGCACAGACCCTGCAGGAGAAGGTCCTTGAGCAGCTAACCAGACTGCTTGGTGCAGAGCATCCTGAGACCATTCGTGCAATGGCCAACCTTGCTACGACCTACAGCAGCTTGGGACAGTACACAGATGCACAGACCCTGGAGGAGAAGGTCCTTGAGCAGCGAACGAGGCTGCTTGGTGCAGAGGATCCTGACACCATTCTTGCAATGGCCACCCTTGCTACGACCTACAGCAGCTTGGGACAGTACACAGATGCACAGACCCTGGAGGAGAAGGTCCTTGAGCAGCGCACCAGACTGCTTGGTGCAGAGCATCCTGACACCATTCTTGCAATGGTGTACCTTGCTGCAATCTACCACAGCTTGGGAAAGTACACAGATGCACAGAAGCTGGTAGAGACAGTGCTTGAGCAGCACACCAGACTGCTTGGTGCAGGGCATCCTGACACCACTCATTCAATGGTGAACCTTGCCAGGACCTACAGCAGCTTGGGAAGGTGATGTGTGTGCTCAAGAAAACTAACTACAAAACCAAACTAGCACCTGAATAACACAAATCCTAAAACCTCTAAACCTCTGAATAAGACCAATGACAGTCAAACTCATTGTAACTCAGAGTGAGGCAGTGAATCCAATAACACTAATCTAATTCAAATAGCTAAGAGACACTCTAAGCAAGTTCAGACCCCTGGGGTGCAGTTATCAGCAACAGTAGGCTTCAGGGTATCTGAGCAGTTTGTCAAATGAGAGAACCTGTGATAGCAGGGTGCAACAGGTGTAGCCATTCCGAACCTGAAAAACCTCGACATCTGGGAGACTCACAGCCCAAGGTGGCTTACCAAGATTGTCTCCGCCCTTGCGCCTCATCAATCGCACCGCCTGACATCAGGAAAAGTTTTGAATGTAATCTAGGAATCTGTAGACAATATAGTTGCTGGAGCGCTGTCGACAGCGCCCCATTATATAGTCCGCCAGAGCACACAGCGATGAGATTGTAGCACAAAGGAGCAGCAGCCTGCGGAACTGTAGGTCTACACTTGGCAGTATTGTGCACTTGCTTTACTCCAGAACCCTGTAGTTGTGTTGCTTGAGAGTACGCTCTAGGCAATATCCAACAACATAGCACGGACTGATAAGACAGATGATAAATCGATTGGCAATAAACAAATGAGCAAATAGCAAAAAAAAAAAAAAAAAAAAAAATTCAATAAAAATGACTGACAGGCTACTCTACTCTGCTTCGCTATCCGAATCTTGGCCCGCCTCGAACTCGGCCAACGCCGCATCCATCGCATCCGTTGTGAATGCCGACTGGGGAACCGAGGACTTGACTGGCTGAGCGCCAGAGTGGAAGCTATGGTAGCAAAGCTAGCGAGTGGGATCATGATACACGGACACTCACCACCCGTTATTATGGAGCTTCATCAGGATCTTCTCGAGGATGTGGTGCATCACACTGTGCATCTGAAACGCTTCCAACGACTTGATGTGTGATTGGTACACAGAACGATACTTGTTGGCCATGAAAGGGACGTCCACACAAGTGCTAGTGATCCATTCGTCGACACAGTTCTCCATCTTCCAGTAACGGGGATGTTGTCAGACACTGGCTAGGAAGATGACGGGGCTGACGTACAATGGTGAGCACAAGAGCGAGTGCACGCAGAGGGAGGGGCTTGAAGACCTCCGGATGGAAAGGACCATCATTCCGCCGATTCGCAAACCAGAATGCATTGGTGAGGGGCTGGATGTTGCCGGCCTTGTACAGACCAGTCTGCTCCTTCGGGTCCTAGTGCCGCCAAGAGATGAGTGAGAGAGAGAGCAAGAGGACTCGCACACGTACCGCATACAATTGGGTCCTTGCGCAAGCTCTTAGAGCAGCCACAGAAGAAGACATTGAGCGTGAAGACGCCGTTGACGTGCATAACCACCAGCGTCCGAGGCATCGCTGAAGCTGGTCGTACACAGGCCTGTCCATGGTGCCCAAGTTGGTAGGTAAGGCCCAGGCTGCGCATAGAGGTGTCATGGATGTTGAGACGGTGCAGCGCTATATCGACCCAGAACTCTCCGTTCCATTCCTAACAAGGCATTAGTAATGGAGCAAGGAAAGAAGGATATGAACGGACCTTGACGACATGCAGAGGGGTCTGCTGGTGCCGCTTGCGAAGACATCCTTCGCATTGGAGAAATGTTCCGCACTCAGTACACCGAAAGAATTGTGTCGGCGTGGTTGGGTCGTACACTGTCTCGCAGCAAGCACATGCTGGGTGGTCTTGGAAGTTGCCCAGCCCCTCGTGTACCAGCAGATGGTCGAGAAACTTGTGCTTCCGCCTGCGCCAAACCGCCATTGGATCATCCTGGACGATTCAGTTACTAACCTACTAATGACGAAACACCTACCGAGCTTTTATATCTCGCTCGTTTCCCCTTCTCAGCCTCCAGAGGCTCCGTCTCCGGTGTCTGGGCATCTTCTGAGGTCAGACCCTGCGCCAGCTCTGCTAGTTCTGGGCTATTGAAGTCGGGAACATCGGTCCAGTCCTGGTATCTGTCCGGCTCAATGCGGACACCTTTCTGGGGAGCTGCGTTCGAAATGGTTGTATTCGTCCGTCTGCCATCGGCGCTATAGTGAAAGCCCTGGTCGACGATGGCATTTGGGACAGAGTCATTGTACTGAAAGGTGGAGCGTTTTTTGCGCTTGCCGGCCATTAAGCCCGACAGAGACGAGCTGGACAAGAGACTCACCCAGCGCACACAGGCAATAATTCATCATCAGGAGATCTTCGGCGCAAGAAGACGTTAAGCGTTAAGCGCAGAGCATGGTAATTGGTACGGGTCAAAGCGGAAAGTCACATGTTACAGCCACAGTCTTGTGATCAACAGAAACACGCTAGCAACTACATTCGCTTCTCTAGTCCATCTCCTGAGCCTTGTTCTGTGTGGACGAGAACATCGAACTAGAGTCTTGTCATCAAGGCCAGATTCTGACTTGGACAAAAACACGCACCACGTTGGTTTGGCGCACTGGCACCGGTGAAAGGTGTGCTACGAGACTGTGTGTGAAACGCACAGGCGAACTAAAACCAAACTAAACCTAACAACTCGAATAAGCCACAGGCGAATAAGAGTTGTCAAATCTAATCTAATATAATCCCAAGATGCTATTCCGCACTGCAAGTACGAGTGTCGGCCCGTGTGAACAGAGCTGACTTGAGGTGCTACGGGAATTGATATTCCAGTAGAAGCTATTCCAAACACTTTTGTGGCCCAAAAGATCCTACTCCAACTCGGTGAACGATTGTGATTTTGTGTGTTATTCGGTAAAGTCCCTTATTCGACTTCTGACCAAGCTAAACTCTAGCCCACCAGATAATCCGAAGGTCTCTCTTCAGTTTCCGTTGCCCGTGCACTTCGCCCGTACGATTCCACCGTTGCTTGTCTTGTACTTGTAACCACCGGTAAGCCGATCCTTATAGGTCGCACTTCGGAACCCGGCTTCTTGAACGTGTAACTTGTCTTATTCTTGTAACTCTTATTCCAAATCCAAATGTATCCCAAACCCGAATAATAGATTGAAACTTTACAAACTCGGCAATCCAAGTTCGCACAGCCCCAAGCCCAGAACACGCCCTAACTCTAGCGGGGTGATTCCGTGCTGAAACTGGCTCCCCCAGGCACTTTATATACAGAGACCATGAGAAATATAAATGATAGATGATTGTGTCCATGTGCGTTCGTGGCTAAAGCGCCGCTTCTAATTGGTTCGGAGATCCCTCTCCGAGGTCTTCAGCCCAACCGGTGGCCAGATGCTCCACCCAGTGCACCGGAGTAATGTTTCACGATTTGCTTCCGCCGCTATTCCGCTCCTGTTATTCTGCCCGCGCCAATACTAACCAAAGCCGAATAGCCCTTGATAGTACCTTCCTGCTCGTGCTCACTACATCCCAGACGGCCCAGTACTTGGGGAGAAACCCTCCAAATACCCTCCAACCCTGTTGCCAAGACCCTTGATCCCAATCTTGTGGACACCACCCTAATTAGGCCCGATGTCCGGAATCGTGATTGCAGATCCCGAAGCACGGCGTCTCCTTATTCAGATAGTCCGAGATATTCCGATCATCCCGAGTTGACCCTTGTTGTCATCCCTGTCTTCACCATGCGAAGCGTCCCACTCCGCTATTCCGCTTCCGCGTCATGATCCTTATTCCACTTGTGTCGCAGGTCTAGTTTCCCTTTGAGTACATGCAAGTGGGGCGCTTCTCTTGCAATGTTATTCGGACTACGCTCTCCCTCAGACGCTATCAACGCCTCCAAGATCCAGAATAGCAGCTTCTTTCACTGCTACCAACGCGAATAGCATCCTAACCACTTACACGGGACTCGTAATGGTTCCAATTGGATGTACCAAACAGTAGAATAAGCGCAGAAATCGGTAGATTTCACGTGTATCCTGATAGCCGGCCTATCACCGGCACCGGCATACAATGTCATAGGAGATCAGGACCCTGTGGCGAGGGGGGAAACACGTTGACATGCTTGGCATGCTTGAAGACATCGATATATGGCTCCCCTTTCTGAAAATCTGGAGCGAACTTGGAGCTTGAGCAGGAAGCTGTTCTCTTGAGCTCCGAGAGAGAGAGAGAGAGTGAACAATACACACCTTTGTCTGGGGCTTGCATCGTCTGGATGTTTCAGTCGCTGGGTCGTTGTGGTGGTGGCTCTGGGCTCGGAGTAGATAGTGGAGTAGATAGCAGGTAGATTAGTCATCACAGTCACTGTAGGTAGTCACATCATCGTTGTTGTCAGCCACCACCACGTCCACGGAGGCTTTCCGGCGTCTCACCGAGCCGATTCCCTGATCGCCGCCCCAGTCCATAGTGGTGACGAGCGTGGGTTCTATCCACCGCTTTGATCGACTGTGATCGGCTTTTGCGACCCCCGCGACCTGCGACTGCGACTGCGACTGCGACTGCGACCCGCGAAAAACTGGCGCCAGACCTACGGCCCAGACCCCTGCTACCTGCCTTTTCCTACGCGGACATCCAACCGCGTACTCGCGTCACCAGCTTACCGCGCAGAATCTTGGACGCGAGCTCTCTGAGCACCTCACCACCGACACCAACAGCGACTGCAGGCTCCCGCCGTCGCAACTCGATATCAGTATCGCCGCTCACTTACACCATCTCACCACCGCTACCCTTGTTCGACAACCGCTAGTTCCCCCACCGTCCATTCCATACGACACCATGTCTAGTATTCCCAAATTCTCCGGCGATTACGCTGTCGACAACATTGCACCCGCGGACTGGCTGCGTAGCGCATGTTCTTGCTATCGTGAACGAGGGTGGACGACGTCACTGCAGAAGATGGACGATGTAAAAGATCGCTTTATCTCTGGGTCCATCGCGGACAATTGGTTCAAGGATCTCTCGGCAGCACAGAGAACTGACTGGGCGGCGTTTGAAGCGGCATTCGAGGATCGTTTTCAAGCCATCCCCACCGTGACAAAACCAAAAGCCCAACTCGTCGACGAGCTATCCCGCATGCAACCAAGGCTACTCCTGCCCAGGCGGGACGTACTGCGGAGGTGCGTCGCCGTCATTGTCTTTGCTCCCCTCACACTAACTAACGTCGTTATACTAAGCTCACTTACTGGAGCGCCGACCTCGGTCCAAGATCTCGCTCGGAACCACCCTCCCCTGTCCGCACACCGCTCCCCGATCCCTACGGCCTCGTCCTCAACGGGCAATCTCCAGGAGCAGCACTTTCCAGTTGGGGATGTCCTTCGCCTGGCCCAGGGCTACAACGCCGGCTTCCACTTTGTGAAGGGTGTCTGGGGCCCGCACGCTATCAAGGTCGGCTACGCGGGAGACGCCCTCAATCGGGCAGCTGGGGATCTGCAGCGGACGGAGTTTATCGCTAGGCTAGCAGATGATCGATACCGCGGTCTATGTTCCTCATTGGTGTGTGTGTCAGCTCTGTATCTCAATAGACACTGACATCTCTTTAGCTGTATCAACGATTCGGAAATGTGCTCACCCTCTTCAAAGACGCTGCTGTGCCCACCGTCAACAGGACATACCTAATCTCGCACCACATGGGCGACGCCGCTAAAGACCTCCTCAAGTGTCTCGCGTATATCTATACCAAGTCGCCAGATGTGAGTTTTAACCTCTCGTGCTGGCGCCATGCTCATGTCTTGGTGCAGACATTTGATCCAGCGACCGGGTTGATTGTGGTAAGTGCATCGTCGGCTCGTCTTTTCCATACTTATAGCCACTTAGCCAGGTAAACCCGACCCCGAAGAAGGCATACGAGAACCCCGCCATCCTGCAGGTAATCACCAACGCGTGCTTCACCAAGAGCACTATCGGCAAGCAGATCATGCAGCGCCTTCCGCGCCACGAGGGCCAGATTGAGATGCCGGCACCCTTGGTTGCTATCGCTGCCGCAGCAGTAAGCACCTGTGATGTCGCCGCACCTTCACTGACGCTCTCCAGATCCACAGCGCTATCGACGACTGGAAGACGGGTGCGCACCTCAAGACGACCTTCGACAGCAGGCGTCTTCTCGATACATACAACACTCACGTCGGCCTGCTCGGGGAGCTTCTTGCCAAGAACCCGGTGCGCTACCATAACACCATGACGGCGCTCTTCCCCAATGCATCGTGAGTCTCTTTCACCGGTCCCTGTTTCCCTGAGCTGACTGTTTTGCCAGTGGTGGAATATCCGTGGCTGCCGCGCCGTCCGCAAGCCATCAGGAGGCCAGGATGTTCATCTCCTTCGCTGACTAGGATGGCTCATACATCCACGTCTGTATATCACTCTCTTGTTCCTCATGTTTCGTGCTCGCTGCAGTCGTTTCCTGTTGATGTGTGTGCTTGGCGAACTAACTACAAAACTAAACCTGTGTCCGAATAACACTAAACCCAAAACCTCTATACTCTGAATAAGACTTGTGATAGTCGAACTCGTTGTAAATCGGTGTAGGGGAGCGGAACCGAATAACATAAATCTAATCAGATAGCTAATAGACACTAGCGAGTTCAGAACCCTGGGTACAGGCCTTTGGTGGGGGTGCAGGGTAGGTAATTCAAGAGTTTGTACGCAGATCCCTGGTCCGAATTGTGATTGGTCGTTATTCAGTATGATGCTCCCCAATAGTCCATGTAGCGGTTTTGCCCTAAGGTCCGGTGGATAGTCCTCGTTCGTAGCTCTCCGTGCATATGTGGTTTGTCCTGAACGGCCCAGTAGTTCCGATGTTATGGCCCGTGCGTGTTTCCCGGATAAGGTCATCAGGCTTACTCTGTCGGCCCTCGGGTCTTGTAACCTTCGGCATCCAACGGCTTGTCGCTCTCAGCTCCGATTCGAGTTTCATTGGTCTGATAGGTTCCGGCCCGCGCTTCTCCGCCATCTTATTGCAAGTCCGATCATCAAATTGTTATTCCGAGACTGCCAGGTCTTATTCGGTGTTTATCCCTTTGAGTGTTTTTGCACCGGATTGGATAGATCCGGGCTTGTGGGCTCTGCTGGTATGTATAGACAGAGACTTTGGAATGCGCCGCGGGTCATCAACCCCATTGCAGACCTTGTTCACTGTTGCAGATATCTCCCAACTGGCTATTCGGGCTCATACTAGTTCTATGATGGGCGCTTAAGGAACATGAAGGAATGAGCATGTTTCCATGCCTAACCAAAAGCGGCTTATCACTGCATTGACCGCCGCGAGGACTTTTGGCCAGATCTGCCCTTGCCTGTGCCGTCCTTATCCTTGTTTTCCAACATGACAGCCAGCATCACAAGAGTCTCCGCCTAAGTGAAGGCTGGGGCCTGGGGAGACATGGTGAGGGCCGATGGACGTGTTGGAGGTGGAAAGCGAAGAGTGTCACACAAATCAGGCAGGGATTCAGGCGGAATCAAATTTATTCCCGCTACCTTTAGGTATTCCCGCTACCTTTAGGTAACGGGTCTTATATTGCACGATTTTTAGCTTTTTCCAGGGCATCAGTCAAACATCAATTCCTATCGCGTCAGCTGCCTACACGCTGTCAAAGACTTTTCCTCCTACGCGCATGTTCCCCGCGGCTTAGTGCCATGCTCTGCATTCCAGTCCTGCTCCTTGAACACCACAACCCAGCAATGTTCAGTCTCCCTGACCAGAGAAGCTTTTG
The DNA here is from genome assembly GCA_029282125.1 of Mycena amicta. Lineage (NCBI taxonomy): Eukaryota > Fungi > Basidiomycota > Agaricomycetes > Agaricales > Mycenaceae > Mycena > Mycena amicta. The sequence goes on along the minus strand of JARIHP010000031.1, from coordinate 14,525 downwards.
TCTGGGGGCCAAAAGCGGGCTCGACGTCTCAACTACATGCATGGTTGTTCGTAGTATTCAAGTTGGTCGGCCCCTCCCTACAACCTAGTACTTGCCTGTGCTTGGCTCACATCCTATTGCAATGCTCTCCCTGACAAATTCCTGGTGACTTCTGGTGTTGTACAACCTGGGAAGCTTTCCGGTACTGCTTCTCGCCGCTGTTGACTCCAATTGAGGATTGCTGGCTTGTTGTATGTGCTATCAGGTTGGGTCTTACCACTTCCATGTTCCTCCTTTCTTGCTTCTCGCACTCTCGACACACACAGGTTCACCATGTCCCAAGTTCAGTAGCCCCGCATCCTGCATCGTGGAGAGGGTATGTCTGCCTAGCTTCATCTGCCACTGGTGTCGTCGCCTTCAAAGTGTTGCGCGCGATGATTCTGAGGATGTGAATTCTATAAAAGCAGTTTCACAAAATAAAAACTGCTTGAGCGTAGCGCTTGGTGGTTGATGGTTTAACATCGTTGTGGTTTGTGGTTTGGTGGTTTTTAATCTGGTTGAGCATGGAGGTTGATGGTTTGAGATTGAGTTTTACCAGCTCCTGTGGGCTTCAAGGACCTATCTCTGGCCTGGCTGGTCTTCTCGACGATTATAAAGTAAATATCATCAAAATTCCCCTTTAAATTGGACTCCCGCGTAAACATTTATTAATCCAGTTCAGCCAGACCTTGGCGCATCATTCAGGTGTCTAAATGAGATATAGCCATATCTTTGGCCTCCCTGTAAGAATCCAAGCAACAGTCTCCTTGCGCAAGGAATCTTTGCTTATTTTGTTCATCACCCGAGTTGCCCGAGAATGATGGACTTGATATCAATTTGTTGCAGTAGCCCGTCGCACCGACCTTTCACCTCAATCAGCATTCAAATGGGTGTTGTGTCACCTTCAGCAACAAACAAACCTCAAGCTTGAAGCTCAGGCATCACACCAAACCAGTGCTGAAAACCTCAAACCTCAACCTCAAACCACTGATAACAAACTCAATGTCAAAGCTCAACCAACAAATTACCCCAAACTCCTAAAGCAAAACCACCAGTCATGAGTAAATAATATTTTGTGATAACTAACGTCATAGAATTTTGACATGCTGGTGCGCTACTCTGACTCAGTCTTTGCGTTGCGCTTCATTCCGCTGAAGAAGCGCAGAGTGGATGGCTTTGGCTTTGGTGTTGAAAATGTTGAATACTGTCGGTGACGGTGCACTTAGCCACCTTAAGGTTGATGCGATTTATCAAGCCTTCATCGCGATACCTGCCAACAAAAAGGCTCCTGGGTGGTTATTAGCATATGATACATGCTATACTACAGTTTCAAGATTTTACGATAAGAATTGAGGCCACGGGGAATAAAATGCAGCAGCTGGCCAGGAAACCGGTCAAATCAGGTACTTGGCCACAGCATTTTACTCACCATCCACTGCACTTTTCCACGAGCTAGAGACAGATTCTAAAAGCTAAGATTCATTCCTTCATTCCAGCACCAATTTTATGGTATAACTTCACAGGACCGAGAGTGTTGTGGAGCAGAAGAATGGCACTAGACACCTTAGAAAACACTCTGACGCCCCAGAACTCGTTGGAAACGTGCTCACGGCATGTATATTCAATTAGGTTGGTCGTACCCAGCAGAATCCCTCGCGTCTTGCGGTCAGAATGAGCCCAGTATCATGGCAAACACCCAAGAAATGGTGGAGAACGGAGAGTTTTTTTAAGTGTCTTCCTGATTAAGAAAACGGCCTTCTGCCTCGATCACAGCCCACCACAACGGACGTCGCCGCACGATTATCACTCCGGTAGGCACCAAATTTGGCACAGAGGCACCTGAGATGTTCTTGCTCAACTGAGCACAATAATCTAAGCCATTGGTCGACTTGGGAGGGAGAAAATATAGAAATGGCTAAGATCCTAGGGTGGCCAAGTACCCCCTCACCTACAGTACATTCTATCTCAGCACAAGCTGGCGTCAGTCGGAATGCAACAAAATTAATATGAGATTTTAGAACACCGAGAATAAATCTGAATAATCAGTAGCGGGCATTGCCGCTCGTTGGCCTTACAGCTTTATTGCAAAATGATACAAATCAGGCGCGCTTTCAGAGTTACCGATCAGGCCCTAATATGCATTCCACGAACAACTCGATTGTTTATCATATACTGGTATACTTTATGTGGATTATAAGCAAAAATCGGGGCGGTATAGTCCAGGATTGGCCCCAACCCACCCCAGAATAGATACTTTTTAACAGCAAGCAAGCAAGCAAAGAAAGCAAGAATCCCCAATTTGCAACAGAAGAAGAGAAGAAGAAAAAATGGATATGTACAATTATATGGTTTGAGAGAGAAAGAGACAGATATAAAAAAGTAAAAAGATTTCGACGTTAGCGGCCCCCACTTAAACAATGCCTTTGACAAGCATCCCCTCGAGTCGGCAATACTCGGGCACGATCGCTGCATAGGCCAAGAACGCATCGCTATCCGGCTCCGCGACCTTTGCCAACCCAAGCTGCAGCTCCGCTTCACTGGTGGGAAGCGCCGCAACAGGCGTCAACGGCGTAGGCGTCGTCGGTGTCCCCGCACCCGCAGTCCCGTTCGCCCCAATAATCCCAGGACTGAGCATCCCGCTCGTCCCAGAGGCGCCCAAATCCGGCGTCGTGAACGCAGTCGACACGCTCGCCATGCTAATGCCGCTGCTCGAGCTCGAGCTCGGCGTCATCCCAATCACCCCCGGGCTCCGATACTCTGCCAGGGAAATGCCCATCCGCTCAGCCATCTCCCGCGCATTCTCCTCGTCCTCCTCCTCCTCCAGAAGCGCATTCGGAGCACGGACATGGGGCGGACGAGGTAAACGGCGTGCTTGTCCCGCTCGGTGTAGGTGTGTGGGCGTTACCGACACTTGCTCGGAGGGGTGCCCCGCCAGTCGCAGTCCAGCGTTTGCCCAGCACCCGCCTGACCTCCTCCTCGAATCCAACCCCACTCGAGCCGACCCAGTCGCGTCCCCAGACCCAGCGCGCGACATATGCAGCCCCAAGAGACCCACGCGATGGGCAGCCGAACGCGGGCGCGTTGCGATGCGGGGCTGCCTGTGCCGAGGCGATTTGCGTGGTGGGAACGAAGACCGGTGCGTTGAAGACATCACAAACGAGGTTGGCGACGCTGGGGAAGTTGGCTGCTGCGCCCGTTGCAAGTATGCGTCCCGGAAGCGGAACGGTGTCGTATGGGTCGAATGTCACACCAAGGGCACCAGCAGTGGATCGTCGCGCTGCGTGGACGGACAACGGAGGCGGAGGTCCACGGGCAAGAACACCCGTCGCCAGAATCTTGGCAAACTTGACACGCAGGGCGAGAATCTGCGATTCGAGCAGGCACCGTGGGTTGGCACGCAGGTCGCGGAACTCGGTGACCTTGATGCCAGTTTCGAAGCGGTAGATGCCTTTGACGTGGGCAAAGGGATGAGCGTCGCCTTGAAGGTACCAGAATGCAAAGAGTTTGTCATCGAGTCTAGGAAAAAAAGTCAGATTTGGAGTAAATTTAGGAATGAAAAACGGGAACGGACCCAATGGACCCTCCGGGCGGTACGATAGCAACAAGACGGTCAAATGCGCTCCAGCTCTTGGTGTACATATCGCGCACAAGAGCACGAGGGACGTCCGCGTTGCGGTTAGTGACGACCGCAATATAGCGGCGCTTTTCAGTAGAGTCCTGGGCCGGGTGGGGGAAGAGATTGTACAGACGCGTTGGCAGATAGTGCTGGGCTGGTGCCATCAACACGTCCATAGGACCGAATTGGATGACGACGTCGTTGGAGGAGGGTACCATGGAGAGGTAGGCTGCCAGCCCGTCGCTCGTGAAAGAGGTTACACCCGTTTCAGGATCGAAGCCGTACCGCTCCACGAGGTAGCGACTGATGTTCCCAGCCCGACGGCCGCCGCCAGTCAAATCGACCTCGCCCAACCACCCGCGGACACGACGGCCCTCCTCGCGCGATCCTCCGACGATGTCGAGGACCTTTTCGTCCCACGCATTGGCAGTGTGAGACCACAAGCCTGTCGCACATGCCTCTGCCTCCGCCATGGGCATCCATTTGCCAGACACGAGCGACGCCAGAAAGGCTGATGCGAGCTGTACTCGTCCAGTGCGAGCCCAGACGTCCTGGGGCCACGTTTCGTGAACGCGAAGGAGCTGGGCAGCGATTGCGGATGGATTTGCTGCCGAGCCGACATGTGCGACAAGATGGTCGGCACCACCGACGAGGGCCTCGATAGTGAGTGCGTGGGTGTGAGACGATGTATCCTGAGCTACGGGGGTATTCGGGAGCGAGAAATGAGCCGATGAGAAGTGTGCGACGAGGGGAGTGTGAGGGTCGAGCGATGACAACGAAGGGACCGCGGTCGATTTCCACCAGACGAGGGCATGCTGGGCGCAACCCCCGATAGTTTTTATGCGCGTTAGGTCGACATTGCGGCGCAATTTTTCGAAGAGGGTGTCTGTGGTGATTGAAGGGGACACGTGGGGAACGGAAGCAAATTATTGAGGCGACGCAAAAAAAAATGGAGAGCAGATTAGACGTACCGAGAGCCTTAATCCACATCTCGACGGGGGTCGTGTAGGCCTCACCAGGCGTCGTGAAGATGCCGCCTTGGGTCCTGCGAGACGAGACTGTTAGCGCCTATCGATGAGAAACGAAGAGTGAGCGACATACTGGTACTCGGAGAGCTCGGTGTCGAAGTCGACGCATTCGACACCCACGAGCTCGAGGTTCTCATCGACAAGGGACGCTCGGAGCTGGTCCACCGCGAGCTCCAGTCCCAGGAAGAGAGACGAGCCAGCCGGCATTTGTTAGGTTGATGATAGAGTAGATGTAGAGTAGTGGTATCGTCGACAGGCCGGGGTATGTCGGTGGGGGCGTCTCGAAGTCGTCGCTGGCTCGCTTGGAGTGGGAGTGGCCAGCGGGAGGCAGATGGGTGGACCAAAAGATGATGAACAGAAGCCTGCCTTCGCGTCGACACGTGTAACATTCTGCTTCCATCCGACTTGTCACCCCCGTCCACCACGGCAAACGTCGGTTCGCTGCCATCCCAGTCGTGAGCTGGGCCACCACAATTCCACTGGGTCTAGTCCACCGTTCCCCACCCTGCAGCTTGGATCCTACTGCCGCCCATCATCACCCAATATTGTTCGTCGTCAACACCTGTCTGTCCGAGGAGACTGGCGTGGATAGCCGAGGGCTTCGGGCTTTGTCAAGACGCCCCGAGGTGTATGGCGCATCGAACGGATAGAGACGTGGTGGTATCAAGAAAAGCTGCGAGTCCACAATGACTGCTTGACAGAGAGGGAGAGTTTAAATTTTAAAGGCAAATCGGCGATGAGCGGCGGCGCCTCACGATCTCTGTAGTTTAACTGGAAGTTGGCCAGTGATTGGGGCTCTGGCCAAAGGTGTAGTCAACAGTGGTGCTCTACCGGTATTTCGGCTGTCTTTGGCCAAATGAGCAGGACAGTGCGTTACTCTTCTTCCGTTGAGCTTGGCGAGCTAAATAATTGCGCAGAGCAGTTAGATTCAGCTGGGGAACATATTGGTACCGGAGTCCTTTCCTTGTCAACTTCATTGAACTCGTGGAATTTATCTTCGTCTTGTGGCTCTGAGCGCCAGGGCGAGCCTCACAAGGAATAGTCACGATGGCTTCGATTTGCAGCCGAACTCAAGTTGAAAGTGCATCGCTCGATGTAGCCCGAAGACCCGAGAGTAAAGGCATGTATTGAAGTGAAGACTCAGAATGCAGGATATTTTTTACGAGAAGGAGAGACTATCTATATCCCCTGCCAGTGATCCATGCAACCGTCTTCAAATTCAACACCGGGCAGACAAGATGCGCCTGCGCAGGTCCCGATAGTACGTCGGCACCATCCGCCCGACGAAAATGTCCATTCCGGCCTCCTTCCTCAGGCGCTCGAATGTGGCCGCCGTCTCATCATCCGGCTTCTCGTCCACGCTGTCCATAGGCGCCTCGAAATAGAGACTGAACTCCTTCAACGTCGAACGGCGAGCCTCAAGCACGCTGGCCACAGCCGGAAAACAGTGAAATGGCGGATATTCGTTGATGAACCGCAGCGAAAGAAGGTTCGGAAGGATCGTGGTGGTGTCAGGCGAGTGCGATTGGTGGGGCGCGAGGGCGGAGACGATCTCGGTAGCTTGAAACCCGATTCGAGTAAAAGTCTCCCAAATGTCGAGGTGTTTAAGGCTGGGAACGGCCAAGAGCCAGGAAACGAAAGGGTGAGGGCCAGCCCAGACATCGTAATTGAGCTTTATGGAGAGCGTTTCGAGCATGGGAGCCGAGCGCGTGAAGAATTCTTTTAGAAAGTTGTGGAATCCGATTGTCTCGAGTTGGATGTCCAGCGACTCGAGAGCGGGGAGGTTGAGGAATTGTAGGATGGTGAAGTCTGTGGGTAGCTCGTGTTCATCCATGGATGAATCCATCATGAATGTCAGGCGTCGCAGGCGAGGTAAGGTAGCGATTGCAGGATTATTCCCTTCGTTCGCTTCGTTACACCAAACGGACGACGGAAGAATGCATTCCTCCAGCTGGGGAACGGTGCACAGGAGTCCCACGAGCTCGCAATAGGTGACTTCTTTTGCAATAAGGAGCTCGGTGAGGATGCAGAGTTTCCGGAGCGACGTGAAGCGACTGAGGTCCTTCATGCTAGAGTCGTAACCAAATAGGTTCCACGCGGCGACTTCAAGAGTCCCAAAGCGAGACGAAAACTGGTTCACCACGTCAATCGCAGCGGAGTCGGAGCTGGAGTGAAGCGCCAAAGCGATCGGCCGCGTCCCCGCTCTCCCAATACGCTCCACAAGAGGTTGAATCGGAGTCCGTGCGTATCTTCGGTTGACGACCAAATTGGAATCTGGGATGTAAATCGATGCCCAGAGCTTCGTCGTCGCCAATGCAATCGCCTTCCATCGTTGGCAAACCACCATTAAATCCGCAGGGTGAAGAACCCCGCCCTTTCCTCGCAGTCCGCTGTAGAGTGACTCGTGGCGCCACACGTCGGCGAGGTGCTCCAGGACGAAAGCATCGGCTTTATCGTAGCAAAGCATGAAGATTTTCGAGGAGAGTTCCAAAGGCAGCAGCTGGATGGGATCTACCAGTGCGTTGAGCTCGCTAATAAGGGCGAGCCGCAGCTCCTGGTCGTCGGTCGGCGTATTTTGAATGCGACTGCGTAGGGCTTCGACAGTCGCGTTCGCTGCTAGTAGGACTACGATGAATGCGCGCTAGTCAAAGAAGATAATGGATTTACCGGAATCCATGGCTTCGTCACGGCCGGGGGATTGTTGCGCGTCGTGGTCTCGGTTCAAAAAAAAGTGGTGATTGTCGAGGACATCATTGACGGCGTGGGATGAGGCACTCGCGGTCCTGTGACTTTGTATGCGACGGTGTCTTCATCGGAACTACTACTACTGAGTAGACAAATATGCCCGTGGCTGAAATATATAGTAGCACTGCTGGGTAATACGCTGTGTAAACGCGAAACAGGTAACGTGCACAAAAATTGACGGGTGTCATTCGGTGTACATTGCTCGATCCTGCAAAGGCCTGTACATGTGGGGCAGTATATCACGCCCAAAAGTTGGAGCAGAGTCCGACCTTAAGGTCCAAGGATTCGTCAACAAATGGTGCGCTCGATTTCGGCCGTCTTGGGCAGATAGATCCATCTTATCTCCTCGAAAAGAATCACTCAGACTGTCTACGGTCTCAGAAGCCGTATGCCATTCAAACATTATTTATTTTTAAGCCGCGGTCCCAGAAGGCCGCATTGAATGGCTGCGCAGCGGTGTCACGTGAAGCCTCAGCCCTCTCTTGCTCCCAACCACCACCAGCATGATCCACGCCCTCTCTGTGTTCCTGTTCTGTGTTCTGCAGCTTCAAATTGTCCAAGCTCTGGCTGATCATGAACAACGTTGACCTCTCTCTTCTCCAAAAATACCTCTATCCGATTCATACGCTCTTTACAGCAGTCCTCAATATCAATCGCGCTATCGACCCCGGCCAGATCCCCTCGCAGTGCTTCGACGTGTGCCAAGCTGTCGTGGATACACTGAACGTGCGCTTTCAAGTTCGTCTCGGGTAAAGCCCAGCTGATCTCGATCTTCGGCCAGACATGCACGACCATCCAATGTCTCTGTAACCCGGCAGACCAAGCAGCGATCCTTACGTGCGCGGGCTGTTTGGATTCCCTCACCCAAAACCAAAACAGCACGCTCAGCGGACAGGATCTTCTCCGTCGTGAGTTACTTCTTCTATTCGTCGGCTAGTCGTTTTCTTTCTCAAAAAGAGGCGGATAGAATACGATGCGCAGTGTGGGGTCAGTCTCACTGTTTCCTCGCCGCCGAGCACATCGACATCTGGGGTTTCCACATCCACAACGAGCGGGCAGTCCAACATTAATCATCCTTCGTCCAGCGGCACCGGCGTCACCTCGACACCGGTACCCACATCTCCGTCGAATCCGTCAGGCTCTGGCCCCGCGTCGGTGTCAAATACCGGCGCAGCTCCGACCCAAAGCGACTCCGGCTGTGTTCACCGTCTGGCCATGCCAGTGGCCGGTAGTCATTGGCCGATTCTACTGGCGATAGTCCTGGGCGTAGTGAATTGAAGCGGAATGAGAATTCAACATAATGTATTAAAAACATGTAGGAACATACTTGAACTGACCGTCTTGGATACACGATTTTCACGCACCAGCAGCAGGCCGGGCGAGGCGCATCAAATTTAAACGGCGTCTGAACATCTCGTCAATCAAGCAACATGTGAGGATCACCAAAGCGGGACCTTGCCGTGTACCAGCCATGCCCTCGTTCTCCGCCGTGAAAACCTCCAACGAGGCGTACTCCCCTCCGACGCCTCCCGTAGTTCTCGTCTTTGGTGGAACCTCTGGCATCGGAAAGGCCACAGCGGAAGCGTTTGCGCGGTACACCAACGGAAATGCGCACATCATCATCGTCGGGCGCAACAACGCTGCTGCAGAGGGCATATTGGCGTCGTTCCCCAAGCCCAAAGACGAGGGTGGCGGCTGGAAGCACGAGTTTGTGGCCTGCGACACCTCACTCATGAAGAACGTCGCGGGGGTTACCCACCAACTGCTCGAGACGCTGCCCAAGATCAACTTCTTGTGTATCTGCTCCGGACACATGAGCTTGCTGGGGCGGAAGGACACGGTGGAGGGTATCGACGAGGCGATGGCGGTGCGATACTATAGTCGCTGGAAAATTATGCACGACTTGCTGCCGCTCCTGCGTAGGACGGCTGAGGCGGGCGAGCCGGCAAGGGTGCTTAACGTGCTGGACCCAACGCATGGGATCGCTATTGAAGATACGGACGACTTTGGGCTGAAGAAGCCGGGGAGGTATTCGGGCGTCAAGGCCACGCAGGTCACTCTCACATACACGGACCTGGCCATGGAGGTACGTTGTTTCCCGAGTCCTCTTCAGTTGCTCATCTCAATCATCCCAGGAATTCGCACTGCGCGAACCTTCAGTGGCCTTTACACACATTCACCCCGGCTTCGTCAACACGAATGTCTTCAATTCAAAGCACTGGGCAATGCGGCTTGCGGCGCCCATCATCAAACCTGCGATATGGGCCTTCGCGATGGCGCCCGCCGTTTGCGCAGAGAACATGGTCTATGCGCTGCTGAATGCGAAGAAGGGGTACAGCCGGATGGGCGAGAAGGTGGACGACATGGGAATGAAGTCGCATCCCTACCAGGAGGAGAAGGCGCGTGCAGAGTTGAGACAGAAGTTATGGGAACATACGGAGAAAGAGGTTACGGTCGCGTAATCGTAATCATATATCCTCGTACGTTGGCTCCCCATAAGTATCGTCGCCGTGGTAGTAGTCGCCGTCGTCGTACCAGAACGCCACAAGCTCGGGCGACTGGTCCTCGCTGAAGATCATCCGCGCGTATTCGTGGTCTGTACCAGAGAGCGGGAGGTTACACCCTATCGCTTGCTCATCGTCCGCGAACAGCGACGACCCCTGTTTCTTGGCCACGTTCTCGTCGAGTGTCGAAGGTCTAGCAGTATCTGAGCTTCCGTCTCCACGAATCAAAGGAAGAACATACCTCGCCAGGGTCCTGATAAGACCAACACCATGCTTCGCGTCAACAAGAAAGATATTGTGCGAACGATACTTCTCCACCCGCTCCCAACGCTCCTTGTCGGGATGTCCCGCTTTCTTGTACTTTCCTCCTGTGCTCAGCCGACTCGTGCGCTCGACCGCAGCCGGCCAGCCCGTTCCGGCTCCATCCAACGCAGCAAACATCCGTGCAGCGCCAAAGGTATCCGCGCAGTTGTTGCCCCAGTCGTAGCGATTGACATACGCGACACGCGGGTTGTCCATCCGCGTTCCCCAGTCTACCCCACGCGAGAGCTTTAACAGCTCGATAGGAGAAGTGTACGATGAGTGGTAGGCAATCCAGGTCGATTTCTTGTCTGGTGAGACACCGTAGCCGTCGACCTTGGCAATCTACAGCGAGTCGTCAGAAAGATGGTTGTAGCAAGAGTAATGGCTGCGTACCTTCCACAGACCGATTTTGGCAACCGCGCGGTACGTCCATCCTTGCACTAGAACCGTTCCTCCGTCACTGGAAGCTTTGTCTTCTCCAGGAGAGGGCTTGTCGAGAGCGGCGTTATTGATGCCTTGAAGTACAGACGCGAGTTGTCCCCAGATAAGCTCACCTGAAAAACATTCAGGATTTTCCCAGCAGACGATGATAGGACGACACGCACCCGAAGACACTTGGAAAGTACCTTGAAGTTGGGTCGCCGTCAGCGGTTTTAGCGGTCTTCCACTCAGGCTGAACGCAAAAGTTGACGTCCCTCTGCCAAGCTTCCCGATCGACAATTACTTTTTCTCGTTCCCCGAATGTGACCCATTGGGTGGGGTGCTCATTCCGCCAATGACGACTTCGCTTAAGCTCGTTGACGGATGCGAATATCTTGCATTCGCTTTTGTGGGTGCGTTTCCATGCGGATGTCTGGCATTCCTGTAGAGGACCAGTCAAGACGAGTCTACAGGAAAGATACAAGGACCCACAGAGCCGCAGTAAGACAGCGACATGCAGCGGGAGCAGCGACGGAGGGTGAGTTTGTCTGGCTGATCCTCCTTTCCACAACCCTGGCATTTCTGGGGACGGTCTTCGGGAGTCTCCGCTTCGATGTCGTCGTTGATGCGCAGTAGGGTCTTTAAGCCGCAAGGAAAGATCTACGGGCTTTTTCAGCTTCAGTTTCGCGAGGAGTCATGCTCTGACGCACCTTTACAGACTGCGGGTGGCGCAGGAGCATCATAGGTTCGTCGTCGTCGCCGGTCTTCTCAGCGTACAAAATCGCAATCGTCCCACCGACCTTTAAGGTCCTGAAGTCGAATTTGTCAAGTCCGTCTTTGAAATACAGCCCTACAGGGACAATCGCGCCCTCTGTATCTCTCACTTGCAAAAGCAGGCCTTTGAAGCTGACAATCTCGCCCAGAAAACACCAGTGGCGCGCTGGCGGCGGTATGACCTCGTCGTTGGGCCAATACGCTTGGTATGGTGCGCAGTGGTAGTAGGATGGAAAGGTTCTGGCATTTCGCAAGTTGCTGTAGCCGCGGAACTTGAATGAGCCGTCATTTGGACCGAAGTACGGGGGAATGCCTCGAGGACCGAATCTCGTCATGGGTCTTTCGCTGGGGACGTCGTCTTCGATGAAGGCGGTGAAGGAGTCGTCCGTGTCATAGCCGTCGCTGCTGTAATCGTCAGAAGCCGCCATTGGTGGTTGTGGGAAGCGTCAAAGAGCAAGAATGAACGCGTCTGTCACAATCACGAGCCTGTCTCACTGACCTTCACAAGCCTTCACAACTCAAGTTACTCAACAAACGCGGCGCGTACTTATAGGAAAATCCACCACGCAGAACCATCTTGCAGCTCGGGTTTCCGCGAGCATGGGCAAACATACTGGTGCCAGTGGCAGCGACACTGGCTCGGAGGAACCCGAAGCATTGGACGAAACGCGCAGTATCAAGGTGCATCCAGTAACAATTTAATCCGAAGCGACGTCTAAAGCTGTGATAGAGCTCCCTTGAAGCTCTTATCGAGGAAGGATTTGAATTCGATGGAGTATTCGCCTTCACCAAACAGTATTCAATGCGCGACGCCCCCAACCCATGTCTGAGCATCGACGGGATTGGAACCATTGGTCTTCCTCTGAGTCAACGAGAAGCGCGCGTTATTGTCGAAACGTGCTCCCAAGAAATCCCCGCTGCACAGGTATCTGCGCCCTGCGTTTAATTGTGAAACTGTAGCTGATTATAGTCTAGCTCCGATTCGAAAATCCTGACTGGGAGCCATGGTTGACGGACGTGGCTGGGACGTCCGCATATGAAGCTCTTTCTCTGGAAGGCGCCACTTTTTCCCTGAGAAAGCTCGCTCTCCGAGCAGCGGAATATCCGTACGTTTTCTTCGCCGCTTCAGTTTCCCTCCATGCTAAAGCTGGTGTGCACAGACAGCTTGAAGCTCAAAACGCGGAGTATGTTCTCCGTGCTCCTCACCACAACCTGAAATTGAAGTCCTTTCTAGATCCGCTGGCGAACTTGTTGTTGTTCTTCCAAGTCGTTTCGAAGGGGGCCAGCATGAGCTTCGGCACAGAGACCAGATTAAAACATTCAATGTCGCATCCCAGAGCGGTCACTCCACCACCCTTGTTGCTGCACACGCCGGCGTCGAGCATTCGATATCCGACGTCTCATCCGGCTATTGCTTGTTCCTCGTCTACGACATTGTACAACCACTGGCACGGGCCCCGGCATCGCTACCTGAGATGCACGAACCGGTCCAGAGACTCCGACGCATCCTCATATCGTGGAAAGCAGACCTTGACCAAGGACCAGAACATCTCGCATGCGTTCTGCGCCACAAGTATGAGCGGGATCCGACGTTCAGTGCGGCGTCGCTCATTGGTGCCGACGAGCTCCTGCTCTGTCACCTGAGCCCGCTCGCGGCTGAGCTCGGCTTCAGTCTGCACATCGCCCATCTGGACACATCCAGCTCCGCTACCTGCGGCGTCAGCGACTATGATTCCGAAAAGGAGTACGATGACGAGGCCTTTGTCGACCACCCTGATTGGGTGGAGAACTGGACCGAGGTGAAGCAAGTGGTCGACTTGAAGGGAATGCCGGTTCGCGTTCCTGGGTTCAAACGCAAATGGAGTCATGAAAACGAATGGAGTCATGAAAACCAATGGGGCCGAGTATTCTTGTGCGGTTCCTCTATCGAAGCCCTTCTTGAGACCGAGCCCGACGAGGTTCACCTCGAGCGGACTGTGGAACATGTGAGTAGCTGTTTTCGCGCTTCAATTCTGCGTAATCTCATACCACCGCCCGTCCAGAGTGGTTCGCGCAGTAGAAGTACGTCGTCCTCCGTTTTCGTGAGCTTGAGCTAACGATTGACGCAGTGTGGAGACGCGCTGCCATCCTATAGGGCCCACAGACCGTCGAGTCGAGCGAAGCATTTGCGTTGGCGAAATCTACGAGTACGCTTTTCACCATCTCGGAGATTCCCATTCGGCGACGCCGACACCGGACGAGGCGCGAATCATCGACCAGCTCATTGCGCGCTGCAAAATATCAAAAGAGCGGTCGGAAGGAAAAGAACGAGTATGGTCTTTTCCGAGAGCGGAAGAAGATCGAGGAGGAAGCAGCGAATATCCGCAGGGCAATGGGGGTGTTGCGACAGTGTGCTGACCAGTGGAACGACGCGTCCCTCTTCTTGCGCGCGCTAGAGGCATGCGACGTAGACAAAACGTCGATATCCTCGGTTCGGAGGCACTCGTCTCCGCCTACAAGGCGTTTGGATGGATCTCCCTTGTCGACTTGTACGTCCCGCAGAAGGTCGTTATTCATCGGTTGCTGACTGCCGTAAAGTTGTGTAACAAAACCATGAAAAACGACAGTTCGAGTGGCCGACGAAGTGCGCTGCTGGCCTGTCTAACCCGCCTAGCCGCGGAGGAAAACGACGCGGAGCTAGAGATGTGGACGAAAGCCCAAGAAGAGGAACTACTGCGTACGCTGGGAGAAGTGAATGCTGCCAATATCCCATGGCTCGTCGAGGTCACTGCATCACGAGGAAGCCAATTCTTCCATCACACGTACGCTCACCCCGAACTTGTTGCATCACCCTGACCACTCGCATCGTAGACTTCTTCCCCAGCTCGTAGGCAAGAACCTCAACGCGAAGTTTTGGATCTCGTTCATCAAACAACTGCACCAGGCATCCCTCGCCGTATCAGCTTTGCAGAGTTGTGTCGACCAATGCGCGCGGGACCTCGTCGACGGATTAGCGGCGTTCCCGACCCAAGTCATTAAATAACTACTACAACCCACGAACGGACAAGAACTCGTCCGAAACGCTCCGTGTAGTCCGGATGTGTCTCGATGTCGGCCTTGCAGGTCTATGCTCGCGTA